>OY970834.1:0-1200000 GCA_963853835.1 Calendula officinalis
TGAATGAGAACGATATCTTCCCCTTTTCGTTTGATGAATAGAGTTTTGTCCACTTTGCCTTTTGAAAAACCAGAGTCGACTAAAAATTTTGATAAAACATCATACCATGCACGTGGAGCTTGCTTCAAACCATATAAAGCTTTATCAAGGATGTAGACATGGTTAGGCAATTGGGGATCGACAAATCCTTCTGGTTGATGAACAAAGACTTCTTCACTGAGAATACCATTAAGAAATGCAGTTTTTACATCCATTTGATAGATTATAAAATTCTTGTGAGCTGCATATGCCAGAAATATTCGAATGGCTTCTATCCGTGCAACCGGGGCAAAAGTTTCTTCATAATCGATGCCCTCTTGTTGAGAATACCCTTTAGCAACCAGACGTGCTTTATTTCTAATGACAATCCCATTTTCATCCTTTTTGTTCTTAAAGATCCATTTAGTACCAACAACGGACTTTCCAGGTGGTTTTGGAACTAGACGCCAAACTTTCAATCGTTCAAATTGATTGATCTCGTCTTGCATTGCAAGAATCCAGTCTGGGTCTGATAAGGCTTCGCTGACTTTCTTAGGTTCATTAGAGCTTAAAAAAGATGAGTATTGACATTCATCAGCAGTTGCTCTACGAGTTTGAACCGAGGATTCAGGATTTCCAATTACTTGATGTAAAGGATGCTCTTTGGTCCATTTCAGAGTATGAGGAAGTGGAATTTGACCTGGTGTTATATTGGAGGTATCAGTAAATGCAGGATGCGGGATGATAGTTGTTTGGGTATTGGATGAGGAAGGTGGGGGATCGACTTGGTGAACATTGAATTTGGAGAAATCGATCACCAACTTTGGAACTTGAGCGGGTTCATTAAGTGAATCAGAAGCACCGACAACTGGAGTGGGCGATGAAGAGACATCCGTTGGTGATTGAGTTTCCATTGATGAGAAAGTTGAATCTGAGTTTGGTGCTGACTCAGTGTGCTCAGGAGCAGCAGATGTTGGAGATGGAGAATCAGGGGAACTCGGAATGAGTGTCTCAGGGACACTGATGGATTGGACATCTGCAGTTGCAGGGAATGGAATGCCAGCCTCCTGAAGTAAACTATGTCTGATGTTATGATATTCATCATAAAAACGTTCAAACAATATATCGAAATCATTTTCAGAGGTGGAAGGAGCGGAAGGAGGTGCAGGAGGTTTAATATCTGAAGTAAGTGACTCAAGAGGAAATGTCTCATCAAAATTCACATTGACACTTTCTCTTATTGTCCGATTTGATCGATTGTAAACCCTGAATGATGCAGATTCTCGTGAATAACCAACAAATACCCCTTCGTCCGCTTTAGCTTCAAATTTGTTCAATTTGTCTTTGTCATTCAAGATGAAGCAACGACTCCCAAATACATGGAAAAATTTAACATTTGGAATTCGGTTATTTATCAATTCGTACGGTGTTTTGTTGTAGGTTTTGTTGATGATAGAACGATTTTGAGTGAAACATGCCGTGTTGATGGCTTCAGCCCACAGAGATAAAGGTAGTTTCGAAAATGAAAGCATTGTGCGGGCTGCTTCAACTAAGGTACGATTTCTTCGTTCTACTACTCCATTCTGTTGTGGAGTTCTAGCAGCGGAAAATTGATGGGTTATACCTACAGATTCAAGAAATGAATCTAGGGTTCGATTCTTAAACTCAGTGCCATTATCAGTCCGAATGGTGTTGACTTTTAATTCCAGATTTGTCTGAGTTTTCTTGATAAAGGCGATAATAGTGTCTGCAGCTTCATCTTTGGTACGTAAGAAGCGAACCCAGGTATACCGTGAGTAGTCATCAACAATCACTAACACATACCGTTTACCAGCAATTGATTGAACACTCATTGGTCCACATAGATCCATGTGAAGCAATTCAAGAGGTTTGGATGTACTTGGAACGGGTTTGGATTTGTGTGACGTTTTCTTCATCTTTCCCATTTCGCACGACGAACACAGATGATCTTTTGCAAATTTAACGTCTGGGAGACCAGATACATGGCCACCTTTTACCAATTTGTTGATGGTTTTGAAGTTGAGGTGCGAGAGGCGACGGTGCCATAACCAAGATTCATCTGATGACGCTGTGGAAAGTAAGCATACTTCTTCCATTGGGGTCACGTCATTGAGATTGATAGTAAACAGATTTGTATCCCGTGATCCGGTAAGAAGTTCTTCTCCATTATAAGTACGAACAACACACTTCTTTGTTCGAAAATTAACTTCTAACTCTTTGTCACAAAATTGACCGATACTGAACAAGTTGTGAGCAAGATCTTCAACATAAGTGACGTTTCGAATGATTAAATTTTCACGAATGATATCGCCAATTCCCATGATAGCAGCTAAATGATCATTTCCAAAACGAACGGTACCCAAATATTTATCTCTGAAATTTGTTAAGAGGTTCTTGTTTCCCGTCATGTGCCGTGAGCATCCAGAATCAAGATACCATATATTCTACATAAAACAATTTAGGTACCCAATCAATTATGGGTCCTAGACGATTAGTGACGGATGTTTTATGCAGATTTTACAAAAGGATTAATTTAGAGATTTTACAGAACTGCAAGGAGACAGTTCTGTTTGGATAGATTTGACAGACCATTTAAACTTTTTCTCTGGAGAATGTAAAATCCATTGGGACTGTTCATTCTTGATCCAAGTGTAATTAATAAGCGTGGATTTTGAGTTATTCATCTTTGATTTGGTTGTTGAAGAATTGGATGAAGTACTTGAATGTGATGATGCTGGTGTGGTGGTTCCTCGAGTTGTGTGACGTAGGATGGGACGAACAGGAGTCGATTTGACATATGGTGTAGACAAATGTTGACGTTGATGTAGCAAAGAACGAGAAACTGATGATTTGCATGAGGATGGGAAACAAGTTTTGCAGGACTTAATTATTTTACCAGACTTATGTAAAACATAGTTTCTAGGACCACATGGAGCATCTAACCTGATGAAGTATCGTTCATCATACTGGGAAATTTGTTTATTTGTTTGCTTGTCACAATAAATCTTTTTACCGGTTTTATCATATTTAACAACCAAATTATCACCATTAACAGTATAATTCACAGGACGATAAACAGCAGAATCATAAACAGTACCAAAAGCCAATTTAGGAGCAATAAAATCCATGGAGTTATTACATTTATTATAAGCAGAAAAAGAAGAAACTAGAAAGGACGATGAACTAGACTTCTTAAGTTCCTTTGACTTAAGCATACTAGAGCCGGACGACTTAGACTTCTTTATCTGAGGTGCTCCTCTGTCTCCGATTGGCATGGGCTTCTCAAGCTTTGAATTTAAGGGTTTATCTGAAACATTTAAAACAGTTGAGTCAGAGCTTCTTTTTAAAATAACGGGGATTTTAATGGTAGAAGTCTTTTCAAGAGTTTTAGTTTGAACAAAAGAATTATTTTGAGAATCATTTTGAGCAGAAGAAGAATTGGTTTTAACAAGTTTAGCTTCTAATTCATGAATTTTGGTTTGTAAAACTAATTTTTCTTTATCATATGTCTTTTGTGTTTCATCAATTTCTGTTTCTAATTGGCAGATTTTCTTTTCAAGAATTAACGATGGAATATAAAGTTTTCGTGTTACTTTTTCTTGAACGACAGCATCCCCTTTAATTTCAAATTCTTCTGGGGTTATAATAGGAAAATATTCATCATTTTCAAATTTTGCCTTTTTAAATTCATAAGTTTTGTTCAAATCTGCATAGTTGAAACTGAATTGAGCATTTTCCTGCTTTGCCCTGTTGAATGCTTCGATTTCTTTTTCTTCATCAGTCACCCGCATGAAGCTTTGCCAGATATCGCTTTGCATGTAGCGAGAGTCATATAGTGTTGGAAGAACCCTGCACGCCTTGCTCAGATATCCTGGATTGTCTGCCCCGAGACCTTGTTTGGAGTTGAAGTATTTGAACTCTTTTGGCTTGTTCAAATGGATGGTTTGATCAGTTTGTCCTCGTTTGGCAATTAACTCTTCAAGATGTTTAATGTGAGATACTAACTGATCTTTGTCATGGGTGAGACGATGTATGATAACCTGTTGACTATTTCTATCTTGCAATGATTGATTAGATTGATCGATTAATTTTTCTTTTAATTCTTTGATTTCAGAATTTAGAGATTTAAATTGGGTTTCATTATCATCGAAGTCTTGTTGTTTACGTTCCATCCAGTTTTTTGTGAATTGACATTCTTGGAACGTTTCAATATACAGTTTGTAATATTTGTCATTTCGTTCTTTTGAAATAGGATTTTGTACATTTTTTAGATTTGTGATTTCAGCTTCTTTCTCGGAAATTGTATGTGTCAAATGTTGAATATCAGATTCATATTGGACCTTTATTTCTGATGCTTGTCTTTTTAAATCCTGAGTTTCCAGTGTAAAAATTTTATTTTATTTAATGTGATTAACAAGTTGCTCACCTAAATGAGCAGTTTGTTTGCATTGATTTTCTAAAATATTTACACGCTCTAAAAGTTGTGTATTTATATCTTTTTCGAGTAAAATTGTGTGATTTAATGTATCAATTTCAAAAATCAGATTTTTATCAAGACACCTATCAGAATCAGTGGAATGATCAGAATTAGATAAAGAAGAGCTGGTTACCTCAATTTCTTTGTTGGTCTCCTCTTTGGAACGTTCATGGAGCTCAGCATTTTCTCTTGCCATGAAACACAAGTTTGCAGCATGTTCCTCATCTTCTTGATCAGAGTCTTCCATCCACTGAAGATCTTCTGCTAACAGCACTTTCCCAGATTCAATTTGTTTGGCCAACAGCATCTTCTTTTTGAAATATTCAGAATCACGAACTCTAGGTTTCGTGCAATCACGGGAGAAGTGACCAGCAACACCACAGTTATAACATTTCTTTGTAGGATCCAAAGGTGTCATGGCTGGCTTATCAGTCGAAGCAGAAGCAGATTGAGCAGATTTAAAGTTTGATGAAAATCGCAGATTGTTGTTTGCGGTTTTCGGGTAATATTTCTTCTCATATTTGAAGATGAGTGACATGGCTTGCAGCACTTCTTGAAGTTCTTTATCCAGATCATCGATTTTTGGAGGAGTGGGTTCTTCTGCTTTTTCTTTGGACTGAGCAGTCTCATTTAACAGATGTTGTTGTTTGGTAAGAAGTGCAAGAGTATCTTGTGTCTCTTGTTTTGTTTTGGCTATGTTTTTCACCATTGGAGCATTTTGGTACAAATATTCGTACAGCTCATGGATATCTATCAGACTTATATCTTTATTCTGCATAGCATTGTTACCAAACATTTCCCACTCAGGAAGAAGACTGTTGATAAATTTGATATTGATCTCCAGGTTTCCCTTTGAAAGACTGTTTTTGCGGAGATCATTTAACAGGTTGCAATATCGATGGTAAGTGCTTTGCAAGTCTTCTCCGACTGAGGCTCTAAAATTTTCATAGGAGTTTAACGTAGTAACCATCTTAGCCTTATTCCCAAGAACCGTGCCCTCCATTTGTTTTCTTATTTCATCCCAAAGTTCTTTAGCACTCTCAAGACTATCTAAACTATTGTAGATTTCATTCGGTAGTCCTTGAAGCATGAAGGAATATGCTTGACGATCAGCTTTGGCACGCTGCCTTTGAATAGCATTATATCTGGAGGGAGGAATGAGAACTCGACCGCCAATAACCGGAGGATCTGCATCAGGTAACGCAACAACATCTTCATAGAATTTTGCGTTTCCATTCTCAAGGGACTCAAGAATTTCAGTAGCTAATTCTTGGCTGTTGATGAAGTGAAGAAACCTTTTCTTCCACTGGGCATACTCTCCTCTGAATAGGACTGGAGGTTTCAGATCAGACCCGATTGATAGTGCTTCTCTTGAAGTCATGGTGTGAGAATGTTTGAAAATTGGCCGAAGTTTGTTTGTAGTTCGGGCCGAACTTGAGGAGAAGGCCGGGCCGAAGTTTGACTATAGTTCGGGCCGAGGTTTGACAGAAGTTCGGGCACAGAAGTTCGTTTGTAGTTCAGGCCGAACTTGAGGAGAAGTTCGGGCCGAAGTTTGACTATAGTTCGCCCGAACTTCTCCTCAAGTTCGGGCCGAGGTTTAACAGAAGTTCGGGCACAGAAGTTCGTTTGTAGTTCGAGCCGAACTTGAGGAGAAGTTCGGGCCGAAGTTTGACTATAGTTCGGGCCGAGGTTTGACAGAAGTTCGGGCACAGAAGTTCGGCTATAGTTCGGGCCGAAGTTGGAATGAAGTTCGGGCCGAAGATTGACGATAGTTCGGGCCGAACTTTGGTTTGAAGTTCGAGCCGAACTTGATTATGATGTTAGGGCCGAACTAGTTGCTGTTCTCGGGCCGAAGACTTTGTGATTGTCAAGCTGAAGTTTGTGTTGATGTTCGGGCCGAACTTGTTACTGTTCTCGGGCCGAAGTCTTTCTTGACAGTAACGAAACGAACACAGCTGTTTTTGTACTAAATCGAACCTAGAATGCTCAATACTTAACCAAATCAAGTGATTCAAATCCCAAAATGCTCGAAATTGAATTTCGCACAAAATGGATCAATAAACTCGATCAAAACACAACAAATCAGATGGTATTTTCGATTTAACAGAGGAAAAAATGTGTTTTAATGGTTTTCTTTAAAATCAACGAATTGGGATCAATTGTTGATGGATTTGATCGAAACTTGATTCTAATATGCTTAGAATTACAAGATGAATGTAATGAAACAAGAATGTAAACGATTCAATACCTCAAATTCCGATTTTGATTCTTGAGTTCTTCACTGAAATCTTCACAATCTTGCTTAATCTTCACTGAAATGGATCGAATCAAAGGAGATTTGTGCTCTGATACCAATTGTTGATTCGTATGTAGCGATTAAATAACAGATTAAGCAATAACAAGGTGAATTGGAAGAACAAGATTGAGAGAGAATGCTTGCACAAAACGTACGTGAATTTCAATAAGTGGCAAGATTAGGTCAATACTAGGTTACAACTAGGTATTTATACCTAGGCCTAGTATTGACTAATTACATAAACTACCCTAGACTATTGATTACAATAAACTGTCACATTACACCCCTAGACTATTACAATACTCTAGAATGTGACCTAACATTATTACTAATCATTCCACCAATAAAACAATTTCTCTCTCCAATCCAACTTTATATTTTAATCAAAAGTATTACAAAGGACCCCACCACTAACTATCCCCTAAAAGATTGTGCCCAAATAAAATGTAAACTTTTTTATGAGACGGAGGGAGTATAATATAGACACAACATTTTAAATAGTGTAGAATTACATAGTACATATAACAAGAATTTAAAAACCTATCTCATCTTTTTTATGCTGACGATGCTATTTTTTAGGTGATTGGTCTCACGCAAATGCATATAATCTAATATGTATACTTAGATGCTTTTATTTGATGTCCGGGTTAAAAATTAATATTCAAAAAAGTAAAATTGGAGGTGTAAGCGTTCCGGAAGAAGAAGTTTTAAACATGACATCGATCTTGGTTGTGGAGTTGCCAAACTACCAATGATTTATCTTGGCGTGCCGGTTGGTTGTAATATGGGTCGGTGCGAAAATTGGAAGAATATAATTGAAAAGTTTAGTATAAAGTTGTCGCAATGGAAAGCTCGGTTACTTTCGGTAGGTGGACGCCTTTCTCTTATTAAGGCGGTCCTATCTAATCTTCCAACTTATTATATGTCTTTATATGCAATGCCAATTACTATACAAAAACGATTGGAATCTCTACGTAATAAGTTCTTTATAGGAGGTGATATGGATGAAAAAAATATGACATGGGTGAAATGGAACAAGTGTTTAGCAAGTAAGGCAATGGGAGGTCTTGGCATTGGAAGTATTTATGCTTTAAATACTTCCCTATTATTTAAATGGATATGGAGATTTAGAAGCAATTCTAATGATCTATGGATCAAGATAATTAAAAGTATTTATGGCCAAGATGGTGGAATTGGGGAGAGATATGCACAAAAATCAAATTATAGTCCGTGGCAATCTATAATTCAAACAATTTGGAAAATGCAAATGAAGGGCATTGACTTATTTGGAGCTTGTACTAAAACAATTGGAGATGGGAAATGTACTAAATATTGGGAGGATAATTGGATTGGGGACTGTACTCTTAAGGCCAAATTCCCACGAGTTTATGCATTAGAATCGGATAAAAATTGTATGGTAAGTGATCGAATTAGTATAAATGATTGGAATATGATTTTAAGAAGAGCTCCGAGAGGTGGGGTGGATCAAATTCAATTTGAAACTATGATGTCAATGATTCATAATGTAGAGCTTTTGGATACTAAAGATGGGTGGAAATGGAAGTTAAATTCCACGGGTTATACTGTTGCATCGGCTCGAAAGTACATTGATGAACACATTTTGAATGATGGCTCTAGCTCTACTAGATGGAATAGAGGAGTTCCAATAAAAGTCGATATTTTTATGTGGAGATTGAGCTTAAATAAACTTCCAACTAGAGAGAATATTGATCGAAAAGGTATTGAAGTGGATACCGTTTTGTGTCCTATATGTAATAAACATATAGAGAATATTGATCACTTATTTTTTTCTTGTGAGATGACAAAAGACTTATGGGCTTTAATGGCTAAATGGTGTGATGTGGATATTCCGATTGTTAACAATATTGTAGAGTGGTTTTCATGGTTAGATGGATGTCAAAAATCAAAAATGGTAAGGGGTATTTTAGAAGGAATTGCAGCTACGATGATGTGGCACATATGGAATTTTCGTAATAGAGGGATTTTCTCAAACTCTAATCCAAAGAAAGTTACACTTTTGGATTCTATAGTTTATCAATCATATATGTGGATTTCATATAGAAATCCGAAATATCATATTAGTTAGTTAGGTTGGTTAGTAAACCCTGTAGAAACTTTTTTTTAACATGTAATTGTTTCTTTTTCTAGCTATTGCTAGTTTTATAATATACCGCCGTTCAAAAAAAAAACAAGAATTTAAAAACCTGAAAATGGGTAATCGATCCGAAGCAATGCATATTTTGTAGATTCCAATTTCAGCCGTCTATAACTCAAATGAAGTGTAATAATTATCTAATATTTTACAGTAGTATTCTTTTAGTATATGTATATTAGAAATGATATTGATTCCTACATTTTGTACATACTTATTTGTCTATCTACTTGATAAGATAATATGTGTAATCCACTAATTTTCTCTCATAATATTATTTCTTGATTTGATACATATTTTGATCAAATAAGTAAACAAATAAATAGGTACAAAAAGTAGACACCAATATCATTATTGTGTGTATATATGTGTGTGAAATACATACATGTATATCAGTATATATGTATACATTAATATACACAAAGTGTGAGCTAGCTAGAGTAGTCGATCATATGGAACCGCCTAGCTAAAATTAACGTTATGCTTAAATTAGGAAAGAGCTAAAGGTGACGGTACATGTGTTACTATATAAACACACACACACACACACTGCTTTTACTTTATCTCTCTGGACTTCAGTTAAAGTTTGAAGGAATTCTGGTTTTTCATGGTTAAAGCCACAGGTTTTCATATACTCTCTCTCTCCCCCCTTCAAATAGTATATTTGTTGTGAGGATATTTTCACTTTTCAAGAATATATCTGGAATTAGGTACTCGATCGATCTCCAACATGAGTTTTCTTTCTTGTTCATCATAATTGAAAATTTAAATAATTTATGGGGTTGTATTATGTGATGAGGAAGGTGGTTAAATCATGGATATCCGATAATTAATGAATTTGGTTGATTAAAGATAAATGAATATGAGCAGCTCTGATCTCATTGATGCGAAGCTTGAAGAACATCAATTATGTGGAACCAAACACTGCCCCGGTTGTGGTCATCGACTCGAAGGAAAACCGGTACGTACGGATAACAAACTCTTTGTTTTGACAAAAATAATCAAGAATCAATTCTAAAGAATATAAATTTATGCAAATTCTTGATTTTTCCTTGTATTTAACACCTTTCACAAGTTTTTTTCTTCTTGCTATTTTAAAGAATTTCATGTTTCTTATCGAATTTTATTTAGCACCAATTTCCCATTTTCTTTTTTCCATTTTCAAGAACTTCAATTCAAAAGAATACTATATAAAACAATAAAAAATCTCGATTACTTTTGGAGTAATAGTCGCATTATTTTCCATCTACTTAACACCGAATTTAAAGTGTTTAATTTTTCATTTTCAAGAAGTTCCACCTAATTAAGAAGATTTTTGAATAATTTTTTAAATTAATTTAGTTACTTTCATTTGCAGGATTGGGTGGGTCTACCAGCAGGAGTGAAATTTGATCCGACAGACCAAGAATTAATTGAGCATCTTGAAGCCAAAGTTGAAGCGAAGAACTTCAAATCTCATCCGTTGATTGATGAATTCATACCTACGATTGAAGGTGAAGATGGAATTTGTTATACACATCCTGAAAAGCTTCCTGGTACGTCATCCATCGATCACTCTTTTTAATTCTCTTTCTTCATCTCCGGTGACCAGCCGGAAAACATCCCCTCGATCGATCGGGCGATATGCATGAATGGGTGTTGTCATTTCATTACATTGATTGGTTTTTGTACTCTTTTTCTAGACAAGACAAGAAGAAAACGTAACTTGTTTAATATTCCCATAATCCAAGAATTAGGTTTTACTATGAATGCACACTCTTTCTTATCTTTAACAAAGGAAATTAATCAAGACTTAATGGATTTTTCAAATTTAGGGTTTCTTGTTTTGTTACACCTAGAAACCTACTTTTGATTTATATATTCTTCTACTTGATGTATCTAGCTCATCCTTTTAACATAGATGGGTGAACAGTATGAAATTTCTAGTAAGAAAAGTGTAGCTCTTAAAGTTATACGACGAGTTTTATTAAATCACCAAACTAGCTAGCTAGGTACATAATTAAAATTCCTTTAAAAATGTTTTCAGGAGTTACTAGAGATGGATTGAGTAGACATTTTTTCCACCGGCCATCGAAAGCTTACACCACGGGGACAAGAAAAAGAAGAAAGATACAAACCGAATGTGATTTGCAAGGTGGCGAGACTCGTTGGCACAAAACAGGAAAAACTCGACCCATTATGGTTAATGGTAAGCAAAAAGGATGCAAGAAAATATTGGTACTCTATACAAACTTTGGGAAAAACCGGAAACCGGAAAAAACAAATTGGGTAATGCATCAATACCACCTTGGACAACACGAGGAGGAGCGTGAGGGTGAGCTCGTGGTATCGAAAATATTTTACCAAACGCAACCACGACAATGCAATTGGTCGGAAAGGGCTAGTAATAATTTATCAAATGTGATACCGGTGAATATTGAAATGAACAGAAGAGAGAGCAGGAGCGGAAGTGGCAGTTGTTCTTCATCTAAAGATATTAATATAACTGCCACTCTCGCTCCTACTCATAACAACATGGACGAACTTAGTGTTAATGCAGTTATGTCAAGTTACAATCCCATGGATCAAATGCAACATTTAAAAGGCGTTGATCATTTTAGCTTCCTCCCGTTTCGGAAAAGCTTCGACGAGGTGCGTTTTTCACTGAATTGCATCATTTCATTTCATTTTTTCATCTTAAAAATTGCAAAACTGAAGTATTATACTCATTAATACACAGATGGTATCATCTTGCCATCTTCATATATCAAATCAAATGCATTCATCAAACATTTGTATTTCATGTTTTTCGATTAATATATTCGTTTTTAAAAAATATGACTTCAAATCGTATTTATCATATTATTACCAAGACAAAATGATACTATAGTTGTATTATTTTCTATGGTTTTCCGAGCTTTGGCTTGTTAGGATATTAACTTATGGCATGAAATGAGGGCCAATATTTTGGAAATTAATTAGTTGAGTGCAAGGTTAAAGGATGAACTCGAAATGGTTTGAAGGTTGCTTTTGTTATATACTTTGCTTGTACTATCAGCAAACCCCGAATCCTAATTTTAACCTCATCCTATGGTACTTTATGCATGGATTGTTGTACATTTTATGTATATATATATTGCCTAGAGTACAACCAAACAGAGCAGTCAAATGTACAACTGTTTAATGCAGGTGGGTACAACTGGTGGAGAGGCATCAACCGGAAGGGATATAGGAATAGGAGGTATCACGTGCGATGAGCGTGACCTTCAAAGGCAACAACAGCAACAGCATCACGTGACACACCAAAATCCACATCAGCAACATATGGCAGCGGCTGCTTTCCACGTCAGCAGGCCAACTCATCATGTTTCAACGCTCATCTCGCCACCTCCGCCACATCCCCTGCATCATACTTCCATTATGCTTGACGAAGACTCATATCATGTCTCAAGAATTATGGATAATTTTCAGGTGATTTAGTTATTTTTTACGTTATTCATTAACTCTTTAAACTATTATAATTAATTTTCCATTGCATCTCTAACTATTTCTCCATTTTATTTATCAAAACAACTTAGAAAACCGCAACTTTCAAGATATGTCATTTTTTGCGACGTAGATTAAAGAAGATAAAAGTAGGAATAAGGCATGGTTTATTTTGATATTATTTTATTACACAAAATTAAGTAATAAAAATAATACCCAAGGCTTGTAGCCTAGTGGTATCCAAGGTGGATTTAAGGTGTTGCCCATGACCTATTGGTCATGGGTTCAAGTCCCGTCGTGGACAAAAAGGTGGAAGGTTCGAGGGAAGGCATACTGCCCCTTGTGGATGTCACTGTCTAGGCTCGAACCACTAACTTACTAACTTGCCGTTCAAAAAAAAAATAATAATAAAAAAAAAATAGCTAGCCTGTTTGCAACGAAACCAAAATCAAAATAATATGGTTTTAGTACAAGTCAAAAAAAAATTCAGTTTGTCCATTTTCATTCATATTAAAACTACCTTTCCAAACAAAAATAATAACTTAATTTTGGGTTTGTAAGAAATCTTTTGTTTAGTTTTCAATAAATTATTAGTTATTTTATAAATGATTGAGTAATATATTACTTATAAATTGTATATTATAAAGTTTAACTTTTATGATTACTTTTTACGATATAGTAAAAAAAGTTTGCAGTATAATCTCTATTTAATGTTGGTATTTAATATTAGGTGTTTAATTAGTATAAATAATACATTAAAAAACAATTAAAGCGCAAAATGGTTTGCAAAGCGTGAAGATACAATAACATGTGCGTAAGCAAGTACAGTTAGTGTGACAAAATGTTGCTTATTTTCATTACAAAAACCTTTTGTATATATTATAAATAAATAAATGCATCTACATAATAACCTTGTATTTCATGTGCCATCAACCAAAGTCTGGAAGACGAAAATTGGACAGGAACTCAGTAGAGTTTGCTTTTCTGTAAGCTAAGTTGAGAACAAGTAATTATAAAATTAGGTTCACTTTTATGATCCTTGTTTCCCTCAAGACAATACATTCTCATAGGGATTATTATGTTTGTATATATATGTTGCATACAAATACATACATACATACACACATACAGACATATATATGTGAAAAATATAATTTCTTAATTATTATAGAAAAATATTTAAGAGAGTAAGAGACAATTATAAAATACGAAAGCTAATACATCTTCTTTTTACAATAAACTATAAATATATAAAAACTGCTGAAATTAAATATGATAAAATTCATTTAAAATGTTTTATTTTTCAAATATTCACCAAGCCTTAATTGGTTTAGAAAATAGCAATTAAGTATATATCTTGATGTCCTAAACATTAAAAGTACATGAATTAGTTAAAGACACTACCTAGAGCACACGTTCTTTTTTATTTTTAATATTTTGTTTTGTAAGTATTTTTGTTTAGTTTTAGAATGATACTCCCTCCCTCCGTCCCTAAATAAAGTTCTCATTTATTTTGTGCACAACTTTTTAGGAGATATAATGGTGAGGTATTTGGTATTACTTTTGATTAAAATATAACGTTTGATTGGAGAGAGAAAGTGTTTTATGAGATAGTTAGTGGTGCAAGCATTGATAATAATATTATTATATTAAGCAAGTCCCTTAAATTTGAGAAATGAGAACTTTATTTAAGAACAAAACTTGAAGGAGAAACTGAAACTTTATTTAGGGACATAGGGAGTATAATTTAATGCAAAATAATAATTTCTTAAATACTTTATAATATAAAAGCAATAGTATAACTTTTTTTATGATTTGCTATAACAGCAGCAACAACATCATCATAAGATGGGAGGGAGATCAACATCAGGATTGGAGGAACTGATAATGGGGTGCACTCCATCATCATCAACAGATGTCAAAGAAGTTAGTTTTTCACCACCTTTTTGACTCTGAATTTCATGTAACTTATATTAATTCTATATTATATAGAAAATATAAACATAGAAAAATATAACTTATATTTTATTGAGTAAGGGAGAGGGAGATAGATAAAGCATTTAATTTGTTCCTTTTCCTCTTTTGTTTGTTCTCATTGCCAATGCCAAATTCTTTTTATATTAATTTTGCGATTCTTTTTCATCAATTATTTAAATATTGTTAAACTACTTTAAAAAATTAAAATATGTTAAAAACACTGTGTGATAGCTCTTGTTCGTTTTGTTATTCCGTTTCCCTTTATAACCGTTGCTTTTTTATCCTCTAGGTAATGTGTTTGATTTTTTCTTTCCTAATTAAAGTTAATATTTTTCTTATTATAGTAAACTTACACTCAAAGAAAAATTAGTCCGGACACGTTTTGTCACTTATATTTTGCATTTCCCTTAATAGAGCAACAGGTCATGAAGCCGACAAAATTAAATTAAGGGAATTTTCTCCTTCGATAGTAGACCCAACAAAATGAAGAAATAAAACGTCCTAAATAAGTTTTCCAAAAATCACCTTGAAGTTGGTCCATTTTTGGCGAACAAACACATGGTATTTAATTATGGAATGTCTTGTGAATTTTTATATTAATTAATCCTCTGTTTTAGTAATTTCAATATTTTATATATAATGTATAACATTATATTTATACATGTATATATATTATATCTTTTTTTTTAAACCACAAATCTAATCTACTCCTAATTACCACCTATGTATATAGTATATTATATCTAAATTAAATTTCAGGTACACCGGCCCGTTTTTACATATTGTAACACTTAAGTTTTAATCAGCTTAATTAAACCGTTCAACTATCGTCCAAGGGAAAACCGTGTCACCATTGTACTGATTCGAAACCACTGATTAAACAACATTTCATTTACTCAAAAAATAATTTTCTTTTTCCATTTCATAACAATTTAAAAGAATGTTACAATAACATATGTAAATAAATTTTTCGACTTTGAATTGGAAAACTCGCTTAGTTCCAAAATATAGTTCCGGTTATTATATTGGGTTGTCGCATATCAATTTAAACTTATATATTTAATCATCACACACACATGACAAGTATAGTATCAATTTATTTTAACTTTTAGTTGATATTAAATATATAAATATAAATTGTTTATTACTTTATCAGTTTATCGATAAAACTAAGGCTAAAAATGAGCAATAAATCATGGCTGTTGGCATCTAAAACCTCCTTTTCCTCTTTTTGAGCACGAAAAATGACGAAAGTACGAAGAAACTCAAGCTTAGACCCACATGTCCCAACCTTAACAAGGAAAAGTTAACTAACGGAATTAAAGGTTAAAACCTTATTACAAAATCGGTCCTAACACAAAGTAAGAACTCTAGCTAGCTAGTGAGACGTATTTTCTGTTTTTTCTTTAATTTATTATATATTCAAGATTGAACATAAAAGACCAAATAGTGATGTTTGGCATAACCTTGCAATTTTTTGAGGATATACTTTTAAAAACATGTTAAGTTGCTTTTCATCACAAAATATTAATTCTAGAGTGGTGTTACGGACAAAAGGAACAAATGTGTGTCCACATAGGGCATATCGTTAAAATACTAGACTTCATAACCTTGCAATGTAAAAGTTCATAAAGATAAGATTGTTTTGTGTATTAATTTCAAGTTTCACCCCAATGATCACAAGCATAAATATGTAAATTGCATCCAACCTTATAAAAAATATTCTTTTTTATATGACAATTATAAATGACCTAAAGAGCAAAGATCAAAATTCGGTTACAACCAACTGATTTGAATTAAAAGGCAAAAGCAATAAAATGAAATAAGATGACCCAAAAACTTTTGTGATGAATGGCATCCTAGGACACACAGAGACACAAGACCCTATGTGATTGAAGCCCAAAAGCACCATGAAATTTAGGTATAACCTCCTATGACCAACTTTTGTCTTTCTTTTCAAAAATAATAAAAAATAACAAAGGTAACCCTTCTTGGTTTCATGTATTGAGGTTTGAATGTTGGTTAATTAATTTAGAGTTCTAGAATAAATGGGGTATTTTCTTATAATAATACGCAAATGTGGGTAGAAGTCGATTATTTTTTTCTCTCTCTACCTTTTTAAAATAAATAATTACAAATTCAACTTCGATTCCCGGTTATTTTCCATTAAGATCTAGAATTCTTTTTCTTAAATCATTAACACTGAAAATAATAAAATTGAATTGTGTGTTTATATTGTGATGAAAATGCAGGAGTCATCCATAACAAACCATCAAGAGGCAGATTGGTTGAAGTACTCCACATTCTGGCCTGATCCTGACAGTCAAGATCATCATTGAAATCAGCAAAGAAATAAAAAGAGACAACATCATCCATGACCACCTCACTTGGACCCTATAGTTACAGAATCTTTTTCACCAACACACAGACCCCATTTCCTCAACTTTTTTTTTTTTTACTTTTTGTCAGGATCGATTAACTATAGAGAAGTTAATAAACACCTTAGATCTAATTGACTATAGAAGTTGCAGCGGATCAACACTATATCAATGTAATTAAGAACAATGAACTGTAAATAGTAAACGAAAGTATTAAGAACACAGTTTCACAAAAAGCTTCAATGTATATTATCAAGTTAACAATACACACGTACGTTTACAATTCGTAAGGAACTATTTATAATAGTCCTTGAAGCTAAACTATTTACCCTAGTTATTCTAGGACTTTGATTTACATCGAATAATAAAGATATACATTGATTTACATGCTATAACTATCTCTACGAAGATCTCGGACTTGATATGCTTCCAAAACGCGTATCAGTAGTAAACTGCAATCACCAGTAGTAAATTCATAACATCAGTAGTAATCTTGATGATCAGTAGTAAGTCCAATATCAACGTCAGTAGTAACTACTATTGATCAGTAGTATCTTCAATAAGCTTGATCAGTAGTAACTTTAGTTATAGTCTTCACCAGTATCAAAACTTCATCAGTAGTAACATGTTCTGCCCCATCAGTACTAAGTATGATCAGTACTAACTGCAGCATCAGTAATAAGTTGATCTGTGTTTTGTTCCAACAATCTCCCCCTAAACTTATTGATTATCTTTTAATCAATCAAGTTTCTTTTGTTCTTCTTGTTCCCTTCTTCTTTTCTCAAGGGTTCTTTGATTCTGTTGAAGCCTTTGTTCAATAATATATTTGTTGTTCCTCTTTGTAAAGTAATTTAATTTGTTTTGAAACATAACAGCATCATAAGGTTTCATCAAAGTATTTATGAATATCTGATACACAGTCTTCTCAGAATGTGGATATTCTTTTTCATATAAGTACAGCTCACATACTTTGCCTGATTTCTCAAAGAAATACATATTGGCAGTAGGAATGACATTCCAAGCATACACATTTTCTTCACTGGTAAATTGTTCTGGATAGTTGTCTGGATAAAATGCAGCATCAATCATTCTAGTTAGATATCCAGCTCCAGATTCTTTCCATGATTTCTTTCTCATCCTAGGTTTTCCGATAATCAGAATCTTGATTACATCACTTCTAGAGCATGATCTGATCAATGGTAACCATCCAGTGAATCTCTGTACAACTTTGTCTTCCCTTATGATCTCTATAACATTGTTCTGCATAACCCTCCAGTTAATAATTGGATTGTTCTGCAATGGAGCAACTGGTAGATCAAGAACAGGAATGACTTGCTCTGTTTTTGACTTCTTTTGAGCACTTTGTTCTTGAGAAACCATCTTTCTTTTCTTTGTTGATGGCTCACCAGTAGTTGAGATACTATCCTTCTTGAATAAGTTTGGACTGATTGGGATTAAAGTTTTAATTGGACTTAAGGCTTTGAATTTCTTTTCTTCTTCTGCTTCTTGTTCAGCAAAGTCTTTCTTCTTTGCAGCACAATATCTTTCAATGATAGTCATCATTTTCATTCTACCAAATGACTTAGCATTTTGCCCTTTTGATTTCAAATACTCAATCATATTGGCCTTCTGTTCAAACACATCATCAGTTAATTCACTTTTAGTCTTCTTGCATTCAGAAACCAGATATTCAAGGCATTGAATATGTTCTTCTTCAACTTTTCTGAGCCTTTTGAATTCTTTCTTTTGAGCTTTTATCTGAATGTCATCTGTTTGAACAGGTATTTGAACAGGGATGTTAATTTCTTGAGTTTTCTTCTTTTTGTTTTCCTCAAGAGCTTGATACTTCTCCACTTTCTCTAAATATCTCTTGTGCTTCACCTTCCATTTAGACTGTTTATCAGCTCTGACAAGATTTATCTTGTTTACCATGTAATGACCCTGTGCTCTGTTGGGGTAATCCTCATCATAAGTTTCTTTGCCCTTTCCAATATGAGCTGAAGGTGGAGGTGGAATATATTTCATATCAGGCACACCACTGATTATTATTGAAGGATTGAATAAAAACCTAAGCTCATTTTGTTGCAGTATTTTTGGATGTGGAGAAAGTGAGCACTCATCAACCTCAAACCAATTCACATTATCATCAATGTCAGGTATGATAAGTGGTTGATCAGGTGTAGGTGGTTTGGTGATGATTTCAAATCTTTCTCTTTCAATCAGCTCTGGTAGCTGTAATTCTTCCTCTTCAGTAGTAACCAGAGTAGTTACTACTGGTGTGACTTCAGGAGTTACTACTGATAGGGCATCAGTAGTATTTGGTGCCTTCAATTCCTCTTCTTGACTTACTACTGCTATGATATCAGTAGTAGGAGTTACTACTGGTATTTCTTTTTCAACTTGTTCTTCCATTGTAGCAGTAGTAATAGGCTCATCTTCAGTAACCATCATTTCTGGGCCTTCATCAACTTTTGTTTCTTTTAAATTTAGGAGAGAGGATGCTGCTGCTGCAATTGATTTATCAATCATGGTTTGAATGTTATCCTTCTCCCCCTTAGTGAGCTCAACTGGTGGAGCCTCACTATCATCAATTTTCTTCTTCAATTTTCTGATGATTTTGGTTTGTTGATGAAGCCTTTGCTCATAGAACCGCATTCTTTTGTTGATGGTGTTCACATGCCTTTTCATGGCAGCCATAGTTTTTCCTTGATTGTAAGATATGTAAGACAATTTTGTACAGTGGATTCAAGAGAATCCACTTTTTCCGTCAATTGGTTGATTTTAATAATGCCCTCACTCCATCTAGCAAGATCATCGGGCTCACTAACAGGTACATTGGTTTGAAGGTTTTCCATCCTATCCGTCAAATCCATAGGTCTGCCCTCATCACTGCTTGGTGATTCATTGGGTCTTTTAGACATCCTCTTCTTCCTAGAAGAAGCAGAGATGCCCCCCCTTGTGGTTTCTTGGCACCGGGGTCCTTTGAGTAACTCCTCAAATGAGTCATCACTCAAAGTTGCCGAGGTCTGGGTCCTAAAGATGTTTTCACTGTCCTGTGCACCCACCTTTGGGGCATCAGTAGTGAAAGCCCTCGCCTCATGTCTTCTCTCCTCCTTGGAGGACAACTCTTGGAGCCTGGGGTTTGACTCAATTTGTCCCCTGGTGTCCTTTGAAGAAATTTTCTTTCTTTGATAAATTGTGGAAATATTTTTGGTTTTATCTGGTAGGTCTTCCACAGAGTGAAGAGTAGCACTCTGCAGATTTATGTCAAGTTCCTGGGACACATTCAGGACTTCTGTTTGGGCTGGTGATTGAGTGACTAGTTGGGGTGGTGTTTGGGCTGTATTTGGGGGTGATGGAGTGGGTTGAGGTTCAACTTGGGTTGTATCTATGATTGAACCCTCTCCAATTTGTGTTTGATCTTTGATCATGTTAGGAAACAAAGGGGTTTCCTAGCCCGAAAATTTAAATTGTTTTCTCATGTTTGAGAAAGCTTTCTTGTTCAACTCAGGTAGTATGAAAATGTTTTTAGGAGTTGACAAGTTTTGTAATTCACAGTTTATGATATGTTGTAGAAATCTGGGATACATTAAAAATTTAGAAGGACTAAGATTTCCCAACATACATTCAAAAATCATTTGAGAAAAGTTAAATACTTGGTCTGTGCATAAACAGACAACAGCAGAGGCTATTTCCTTATTAAACTCATTCCAAGTACTTCTTTTTGGAGAAATACAATGCTGAATAGTATGTACTAAGAATTTCCATTGTGGGGAGAGAAGACCCATTTTTGAAAGGTTACTATATTCAGTCTTCCCTCATAACCCATTTTTTGTAAAATTTCAGCAATGTATTCCTTAGGAAGAGTAGACATACCTGAATCATCGTGTAATTGTAGATGGTGTCGAATTGATTGTTCTGTGACTGTTATATGCTTTCCATCTACTTTGGATTTGATCATAGATATGGTTGTTCCTTCTGTTTGTTCAACATTGGTCCAGAAATCCACCAAGTGCTGTTGATATGATTTTGGTTTTACAGTTAAAGCAAACTGTATATAAGAATTTCTCAAAAATTTGACTATTGGACGAAAATCTTTTGTTCCGTCGGGATTCTTTAGGAAAGCACACATATTGTGAAATTCTGAATATTTAAGATCGGTTTGCACATCCAGAGATTGTAGAGTTGCCATTTGTTGTTGATTTTGAGAGAAAGATGTACGTATGTTGTTACTGACTTAGGGTTTTTGATCGTAGGCTAGGGTTTATCGAGAGGATTTAGAAAATCGAAGTGAAGATAATGCTAAACTAATCGACTGCCGCCTTTTATATCTTTCGATTTGACCTGCAAAACGACTAAAATGTCCTTCGAATCATAACATAACGGTTATTTTCATGGGGGTTAGTTTGGTAATTGTGATTCTGAAAGACCAGTAGTAAATGAGATATCAGTAGTAAAACGTCAGTAGTATCTATTAACATCAGTAGTGACTAAGGATTTTGACATCAGTAGTAACTATAGACATCAGTAGTAACCACCAACACACAAGACCAGTAGTATATGTGAATACCAATAGTACTGACCACCAGTAGTATTTATGTATACCTAATACACACCAGTAGTAATAAACTACCAGTAGTATTTTGTGCACATGCCTACAATCAGTAATACAGATCTACCAGTAGTAAAACACTTTAAATAAATAACTTTTTACAACAAAACTTTACACATGATTTTAAGTGAGATTTTAATTTATCAAAATCATTCCAATACTGCTAACCAAGAAGTTGAATCTTCCTACATCAAATGCTTTTGTAAAAAGATCTGCTAATTGATCATCAGTATGAATTTTAACTACTTTGATTAATTTCTTTTCATTACAATCTCTAATAAAGTGAAATCTTATTTCAATGTGTTTAGTTTTTGAGTGTTTTACTGGATTGTTCACAATACTAATAGCACTTTGATTATCAATAAAAATAGGAGTTTTAAGGATAGAGATACCAAAGTCTAGAGGCTGGTTTTGAATCCAGAGTACTTGAGCACAACAAGCAGATGCAGCTACATATTCTGCTTCAGCAGTTGATGTTGATACATTTGTTTGCTTCTTACATTGCCATGACACCAGTCTTGATCCAAAGAATTGACATCCACCAGTAGTGGACTTTCTATCTTGACATTCACCTCCATAGTCACTATCTGTGTAGGCTATGAGTTCAAAGGGTGAATCATGTGGATACCACAGACCTAGTGACGGTTTGCCTTTCAAGTATCTGAATATTCTTTTAACAGCTTGCAAGTATAATTCTTTAGGTCTTGCTTGATATCTTGCACACACACAAACACTATACATAATGTCAGGTCTTGATGCAGTTAAGTACATCAAAGAGCCTATCATTGATCTATATAAGTGTTCATCTACATCCTCCCCCTCAACATCAGGATGTAGGTGTTTGTGTGTTTCCATTGGTGTACTTGCACTCTTACTGTCTTTTAAATCAAATTTTTCCAAGATGTCTTTTACATATTTTGATTGATTTATCAAAATACCATCTGTTCTTTGATTGACTTGGAGTCCAAGGAAGAAGTTCATTGGACCCATAGAGCTCATTTTGAATTTAATCTGCATCAGTTCTTCAAATTCTTTGCATAATACATCATTTATTGAACCAAAGATGATATCATCTACATAGATTTGTACCAGTAGTATATCATCTTTGACTTTCTTTGTAAATAAAGTTTTGTCAATGGCTCCTCTTTTAAAGTTGTTCTTCAATAGGTATGATGATAATGTGTCATACCATGCTCTTGGTGCCTGATGTAGGCCATACAGAGCTTTATCTAGTTTGAACACATAATCACCATGTTTTGGATCTTCAAAACCTGGAGGTTGGCATACATAGACCTCTTCTTCAATCTTCCCATATAGGAATGCACTCTTCACATCCATTTGATAGACTTTGAACTTCTTGAATGAAGCATATGCTAGAAATATTCTTATGGCTTCAATTCTAGCAACAGGAGCATATACTTCATCATAGTCTATTCCTTCTTCTTGAGTGTATCCTCGGGCTACAAGTCTGGCTTTGTTCTTGATCACTATACCTCTTTCATCTTTCTTGTTTCTGAAGATCCATCTTGTTCCAATGGCTCTTTTTCCTTTGGGTAGAGGTACAAGTGTCCAAACAGCTTGTAACTTGAATTGAAGGAGTTCTTCTTGCATTGCCTCAATCCAGTTTGAGTCCTTCATTGCTTGTTGGATCTTCTTTGGTTCATCCTGAGACAGAAAGCATTCAAACATACATTCATTAGCAATTAAACTTATGTTACACATGTTTGCAGTTAAGCTTTTATTTAATTTGCTTCTTGTTTGAAGTGGTGAGTTAACATCACTTAGAACAAGGTCTAATGGATGGTTCTTCTGAGTCCTTGTAGTTGTAGCTTTATCAACAACTAGTTGATTTTCAAGATTGGACTCATTTGTCTCAGGTAGTTGTTGCTCTAGTGATCCTTCATTGTCATTGATGTTTGGTTCATCATCATCTTGGTCAGAGTTACTACTGCAATTGTCTTCATTGAGATCAGTAGTATTGTTGTTGTTACTGGTATCAGTAGTATCTTGAGAATCTAGGTTATTATTAGGACCAGTAGTATTTTGAGTACTATTACTGGTATCAGTAGTATTTGAATTACTACTGTCCTCATTCTCAGAGTTACTACTGTTTCCACAATTTGAGTTATTACTGACATCAGTATTAACTATTGGAGCAGTATTAACTACAATGTATCTCATCTCCTCTTGACCAGTATTGACAGATGATGTTCCTTCCTTTTGAGAGTGACAATTTGAATTGCCTGCATTGAAATTCATGTTAGAATTAAAAGATTTGGTTAGATTGTCTATGTTAAATAGCCAATCTGGACCATTTCCTTGTTCATTAGACACATTTTCATTAAAGGATACATTGATGCTTTCTTCAATTATCCTTAGTCTTTTGTTGAATACTCTGATGATCAATTTATAAGAGATTTTAACAAGGAGAAGCAATGTGTATTGCCTGGATATAGGGGGAGAACTCATTTCTTCAAATGAGGTCAACTGTATCCAAGGCAAACACCACTGAATCAGAACTATGGCATAGAAGAATGTGTCACACTAATTTTAAAAACATGAACAATTTAGTAAAAAGAAATCTGGTCATTGGTCTACCTCAAAAACAATTCATGTGTGATCATCACTGTGTTGCATGCCTAAAAGGTAAACAACACAAGACTTCTCATAAGTCCAAAACTGTGAACTCTATTTCTGTTCCTTTACAACTCTTACATATGGACCTTTTTGGACCTACAAATGTAATGAGTATTGGAAAGAAACAATATTGTCTTTTTATTACTGATGACTTTTCCAGATATACATGGGTTTTCTTTCTCAGGACAAAGGATGAAACAAGTGAACTCATAAAGAACTTAATTGTCAAACTGGAGAACACATCTGATCAAAAAGTTAAAGCCATAAGATGTGATAATGGCACAGAATTTAAAAATGCTAACTTAATTAACTTTTGTGATTTTAAAGGTATTGACAGGCAATACAGCTCACCTAGAACCCCACAACAAAATGGTGTAGCTGAAAGAAGAAATAGAACCATCATAGAAGCAGCAAGATCAATGCTAGCAGACTCAAAATTACCAATTACTTTTTGGGCTGAAGCTGTTAATACTGCCTGTTATGTTCAGAACAGAGTATTAATAGTAAAGCCACATTTTAAAACACCTTATGAACTTTTTAATAAAAGAAAACCTTCTATAAGCTTTTTGAAATCATTTGGTTGTCCTTGTACTATTCTGATTACAAGGACAACCAAATGATTTCAAAAAGCTTATAGAAGGTTTTCTTTTATTAAAAAGTTCATAAGGTGTTTTAAAATGTGGCTTTACTATTAATACTCTGTTCTGAACATAACAGGCAGTATTAACAGCTTCAGCCCAAAAAGTAATTGGTAATTTTGAGTCTGCTAGCATTGATCTTGCTGCTTCTATGATGGTTCTATTTCTTCTTTCAGCTACACCATTTTGTTGTGGGGTTCTAGGTGAGCTGTATTGCCTGTCAATACCTTTAAAATCACAAAAGTTAATTAAGTTAGCATTTTTAAATTCTGTGCCATTATCACATCTTATGGCTTTAACTTTTTGATCAGATGTGTTCTCCAGTTTGACAATTAAGTTCTTTATGAGTTCACTTGTTTCATCCTTTGTCCTGAGAAAGAAAACCCATGTATATCTGGAAAAGTCATCAGTAATAACAAGACAATATTGTTTCTTTCCAATACTCATTACATTTGTAGGTCCAAAAAGGTCCATATGTAAGAGTTGTAAAGGAACAGAAATAGAGTTCACAGTTTTGGACTTATGAGAAGTCTTGTGTTGTTTACCTTTTAGGCATGCAACACAGTGATGATCACACATGAATTGTTTTTGAGGTAGACCAATGACCAGATTTCTTTTTACTAAATTGTTCATGTTTTTAAAATTAGTGTGACACATCCTTCTATGCCATAGTTCTGATTCAGTGGTGTTTGCCTTGGATATAAAACAGTTGACCTCATTTGAAGAAATGAGTTCTCCCCCTATATCCAGGCAATACACATTGCTTCTCCTTGGAGTTCTTAAAACAATATATTTTTCATCTAAAATAAAATCAGGAGAAAGAATGATGCACTCAATGTCTGTGAAAAGAATTTTGTTCTTTTTATCACAAACTTGAGACACACTGACTAGATTGTATTTTAGTTCAGCTACATAAAATACATCATCAAAGGTAATTTTTCCATTGGTAACAGTACCTTTACCTGTAATCTTACCTCCCTGTGGATTCTCACCAAATGCCACATATCCTCCATCAAATAACTTAAAATCTTTAAGAATTTGTAGATTTCCAGTCATGTGCCTTGAGCATCCACTATCAATATGCCATGTTCTTCCTTCTTCTGGGATCTGAATGCTCTGCACAAGTGAGTAAAGGATTAGTTAAGTTTGGGAACCCAAGCTTTATATGTCTTGGGTTCATCCTTTGAGAAATAAGCTTTTGGGGATTTAACTTTAAACATTTTTGGTACCCATACTTGTTTATTACTGGTGTTTTGTTTTACTACTGCCCTTTTGAAGGTATTACTGGTGTAAGAATTTTCTACTGATCTTGGTTTATACCCTTAATTTTTAGCTTTTGAATGTTTTACTACTGATGGACCAGTAGTATTTGGGTACTTACCATGTTTAGAATGATCAGTAGTGTTTTTAGGGTTGACACCAGTAGTATTTTTGAAAGTTGTTTTGGGAGCAGTAGTATTTTTGTAATTAGGGTTTTTACCAGTAGTATTTTTGTACTGGTACCATACAGTATTATAATTAGGGTTAACACCAGTAGTAAAATTGTTAAAGTTTTTACTGGTGTTGGAAAACTTAAAATATTGTTTATTTTGATTGGATTTTCCATTGTTCTTGAAGTAATTGCTGTTCTTTGGGCTTCCAACTCTTCTGTTTTGCACAAATCTTGGTGCATTTCTTCCAAATTTTGGAGTTTCAGCAATTTGAGTTTTATTTTTATTTACTACTGAAGGACCAGTAGTATCTTTTAACTTTTGAGTCTTTGCTTTTTCTTTAAAGATTTTAAATTCCTTTAACTCTTTGCAGTTTATTGGATTGAAGTGACAATCCTTTGCTAAATGATTTACTTTGTTGCAAATAACACATTTTAATTTATTATCTTGAGCCTTTATGATTTTTCTTTGTTCTAAGAGTTGGTTCCTATTTCTTTGATTTCCCCTTTTTAGAATTTTGGGTATATTTTCTGCATCATATTTAGGAGATGCATTTGGACTTTGTACTGTGTGAAAACTTGTATCAATTGATTTTGGTGATTCAGTTTGAGAGATTGTAAATTCAATTGATTGATCATCATCAGAAGAATCATTTGATTCAGATGTTTCATTATGTGATTCAGTTTGATTTGCAGTTTTTAATTCATTAATAATTCTTTCTGAACTGTTTTTAAGTGGTGGAATGATTTTATATGGAGGTGGAACAGCATGATATCCCACCCCATGAACAACTTTTTCTGTAGTTTGATTATTAGTTAGTTCATCAAGAATTTTAGTACTTCTTTCAAATTTTTTAATTGTTAATTTATTTTGTTCAATTTCAAGTTGACATTCTTCTAATTTACTTGTTAATTCTTTATTTTTTTAATTCATAGAATTCTTTCTCATCCACAGCCTGAAGCAATTCTTCCTTTATCCTTTGATCAATCATCTGGTACACCTTTATTTGATGTTCTTGATCAGTAATCACACCATCAAATTCATGATTTCTTCTCACTGCTTTTGCTAAATCTTCATTTAATTTAGTGTTTTCTTTTTCTAAGTTTTTAACAATTTTAGCACATTCAGAAGTACAGGGTTTAGGTTTTACCTCAGTTTTGTTGTCAGTAAAGGCCATGAGAGCTTGATTTTGAGTATGCTCTTCTGCTTGGAAGCTCCAGTCATAGCCTTGTCCTTGTTGTGAAACAAGAGCAGTTGATTTTGATCTTTTGTCTGGCTGAGGACATTCTTTTGCAAAGTGACCAAGGTTGTTACAGTTGTAACATTTGACTTTAGGTTTGTCAAATCCAGCTTTGTCACCTTTGTTGTAGTTGAGGCTTGTCCTACCAGTTCTCTTTAAGAATCTTTTTGTCCTTAGGCTCAGCATAGCCATCTGCCATTTAAGATCCATCTCCTCAAGATCATCTGGATTCAATTGTTCCAAGTCATCACTAATCAGTGCAGTATGCACATGACTAGTGAAGAAGGATTCTCTTGCAGTATCCTCAGAATCTGCAGCCTTTCCTGTGAAGGTTTCCTGACCTTGACCTGTACTAGAGACAAATGCGGCATTATTAGACGAAATAGAAGGGTTCTTTTGATTTACCTCAGTTTCAAATACTCTGAGATCATTATAGAGTTCATCCAACTCTTTTTCTTCTAGAGCATCTCTTTGTCTATATACCACTGTATACATGGCCCATTCTTCACTAAGAGACCTTAGGAACTTCATGTTGACATCTTCTTGATCCATCTTGACTCCAACCTGGTTAAGTTCACCAATGAGTTTGTTGAATCTGTCAAACACTTGAGTGAGTGTTTCATTGGGCTTTCCTTTGAAATTTTCAAAGTCTTGTTTGAGAACAGACTTCATATTCCTTTTGGTGCTCTTTGTCCCAACAAATCTCTTCTCCAGTGCTTCCCAAAGTACCTTTGCATCATCATACTCAACGAAGAGATGTTGATAGTCGTTAGGAATGGCCAATAGGAGAGTGCTTAGAGTTTTAAGTTCGATTCCCCTGTCTTTCTTCTCCTTCTCACATTTAAGTTTGTCTGCCTCAGTTGCAGAGCTGCTTGCTTGACCAGGACCAGTTTTGTTTCCTTCAAGGACAACTTCCCACATAGAATAATCTGTAATAAGCATGTATTGCTTAATACGATTCTTCCACATCCCAAAGTTGTTGGGAGTGAGTATAGGAATTTTGTTTGCTTGGGTGCTCTCATTGTTATCAGTCATGATTAACAATCTGTGTGTTTTAAAGATTAAAACTTTTTGTTGTTCTTAAAATCGTAGATCTAGAACCAATACGCTCTGATACCACTTGTCAGGATCGATTAACTATAGAGAAGTTAATAAACACCTTAGATCTAATTGACTATAGAAGTTGCAGCGGATCAACACTATATCAATGTAATTAAGAACACTGAACTGTAAATAGTAAACGAAAGTATTAAGAACACAGTTTCACAAAAAGCTTCAATGTATATTATCAAGTTAACAATACACACGTACGTTTACAATTCGTAAGGAACTATTTATAATAGTCCTTGAAGCTAAACTATTTACCCTAGTTATTCTAGGACTTTGATTTACATCGAATAATAAAGATATACATTGATTTACATGCTATAACTATCTCTACGAAGATCTCGGACTTGATATGCTTCCAAAACGCGTATCAGTAGTAAACTGCAATCACCAGTAGTAAATTCATAACATCAGTAGTAATCTTGATGATCAGTAGTAAGTCCAATATCAACGTCAGTAGTAACTACTATTGATCAGTAGTATCTTCAATAAGCTTGATCAGTAGTAACTTTAGTTATAGTCTTCACCAGTATCAACTTCATCAGTAGTAACATGTTCTGCCCCATCAGTACTAAGTATGATCAGTACTAACTGCAGCATCAGTAATAAGTTGATCTGTGTTTTGTTCCAACACTTTTCTATTTCTCTCTCTAGAACTCTTTGCATTTGCAGGCCTTAGATACATATACAAATCAAGGCTCAAATAGAAACTGTTGGAACTAAATATCAATAGTCATTTGTTAAATATAAGTATTTGTATTATAATACTTAGAATAGAAGAAAATGTGTCACAAATGGGTAACCACCGGCAGCAACTGCCGCCGCCAACTGCCGCCACCAACTGCCACCCCGGAAAAACCGGCACCGCCATAACCGCCGCCGGTAACTGTCACAACCAAGGGGTGTGACTATGCGTTCATATCCTTTCGTTTAGTATAAATAGGAATTAAATTCCTCAATTGTAAATATTCGAATGTGATATTCAGAATCAATAAAAGTGTTTATTTTTGTTCTTATATCCCTGTTCTTTAACTTCGTCGGAGCACCGCCGGAGAAGCGGTTCTCCGCCAATCGATCAACACCGGAGAGAAATCTCCGATATTTAACATGGTATCAGAGCCCAAGGCTGACCAATCGGGAAAAAGAAAAACGGGGAAGAACATAGAAAAAAGTAGAGAAGTTGCCTTATCGGAGAAGACGACCGGTGCGACACCGGATCGGAAGCGAAAGAGCCGCAACTTCGAATTAGGGCACAAACCTTCGTCACCCAAAAGAGACGAAGCAGAAGCATCATGGATTTGAAGCAACGTTGCCGATAACCGCCGTCATGGATAGAAACCGGCGAAACTACGGGAGAGAATAGAGAAAAAAAAACGATGTGTGAAAACCAAAACCCTTTCCAGTATGTACCACACGTTTTTTTTGAAAAAAAGAATGATTATAAATTTGGTATTAATTACAATTTAATATATTTTTCGTTTTCAACATAATTTCAGTCAAAGCGTTTTACTACGTTTTTTAATTTTTGAACGTCTAGCATTTATTAGTATTAAAGTTTTTAACTTAAAATTCTTTAATAAGAAACAAAATAATTTTTTTTAAATTGATTTTTATAAAACAGTTTTAGAAAAAATAAATCGTTAATGTTCTTAAATAAACAAGGAAGACTTTAATTACGTGATGCAATTAAAGTATACAAGCCCGTGTTGTGTTACAACTTGTGAAAGGTTAAAATAATGAATTAACAATGTTTTAAATAAAATGGAGGAAGACTTTGATCGTGTGATATGATTAAAGCACATAAACTCGCATTGGGTAACAACATGTGAAATGTACAACTGGTTCATGTGATATGACAAGAACTTGTGATAAGTATGATACGAAAACAACTTGAGATAAGTTTGTAATAATCCCGTGACTGGATTATAAATGAAGAATTGATGCGTGATGCAATTACAACAAAATGTTAGAAAATCTAAGTGATTTAGATTAACCATAAATCTATGTGAAATAGATTTAAATCATCATGTGATATGACAAAAATAAATGATTGTGTGACTCAAACCAAAAGCAAGGAGTTGGCCAATCAGGATGAACGTTTGATCAAAGAAGATCTCAACAAAGGTGGAGTGAACCGACATTGGTGGAGTGAACCAACATAACAAAAGCATAGCGGATGGAGTAAAATGCTTAACAATACATAGGTGGAGTGAACCGACAAAAGTATACGGATGGAGTAAAATGCCTAATAAGAGATCGGTGGAGTGAACCAACAAAAGCATATGAATGAAGTAAAATGCCTAATAAGACATAGGTGGAGTGAACCAACATAACAAAAGAATACAGATGGAGTACAACGGCCAACAAGGAGTACTGAAGAACAAGACGGTGGAGTGAACCAACATGAAGCTCAAATGAAAGACGGTGGAGTGAACCAACATGAAGCTCAAATGAAAGATGGTGGTGTGAACCAACATGAAGCTACACGAAGGACGTGAACAAATGACTTGATATTTAAGGGGGAGTGTTGGAATTAAATATCAATAGTCATTTGTTAAATATAAGTATTTGTATTATAATACTTAGAATAGAAGAAAATGTGTCACAAATGGGTAACCACCGGCAGCAACTGCCGCCGCCAACTGCCGCCACCAACTGCCACCCCGGAAAAACTGGCACCGCCATAACCGCCGCCGGTAACTGTCACAACCAAGGGGTGTGACTATGCGTTCATACCCTTTCGTTTAGTATAAATAGGAATTAAATTCCTCAATTATAAATATTCGAATGTGATATTCAGAATCAATAAAAGTGTTTATTTTTGTTCTTATATCCCTGTTCTTTAACTTCGCCGGAGCACCGCCGGAGAAGCGGTTCTCCGCCAATCGATCAACACCGGAGAGAAATCTCCGATATTTAACAGAAACTAACTGTAAACAAAACCCCATGTTAGTAAAGGAAAAGAAGCATCCAAAAAGAGGAAAAAGAATTCAAGTAAAGGTTCATCTCTACTGACAACAAGATAGATGAACAAACCCCTAAAAAGAAAAAAGAAAAAAAGAACCCTTCTTTTCTGCATGAAAATCATCACCACCATGATTACTATTTATCATCTTTTATTGATATTTTTTATTTTATTTATTTTATATTTGTTTATTTTTATCTCTTGTGTAACACCCCCTCCCTCCTCTCTATTGGTTTTTACATAGAGGACACAGAATATGAATACAACTTGTGCATAATATTAAAGCTTTATTTTGTACGTGGTTAACTAACTTAACTGTTTAAATGCACCAAATATAGAATCTCGGTTCATTTTTATATAAGTTTTACGTTTGTACACATATAAACCCAGTAAAAACTTTCATTTGTACAAGTTAGCGTAAAACATTGACGAACCCAGAAAGAAATTAGAATGGTATTACTAGATGCTCATTTTTTTTAATTCTTACGGTATCACCAATATTAAAAAAATAATTTTAAATTCTTTTAAACTATTTGGAAAATTTTATGAGGTTTCAAGAATAATTACATGCTACACAGTATGTCCTCCCTTGCTAAGCCCCAAACACCTATTAACTTAACATGATCATCATAATTCTTAAATTTGTAATTTGCAAATCTTTGAGTTCCAGTGGTAGATACGGTGGGCAGATAGAAAAGCTGGAAATTGTCATATCGAATAAAGCGACAGAGAGTGATAGATGAACGTGCATGTAATATGTAGCCTTTACTTCCCAAGTGACATGCATATATTTATAAAGCTGATTTCATACTAATTTGCTTTTGCACTTTAATTTCAATTTACGTGATTTAATTGTATAAAATCAGATAAATTAAACAAGATATCATTAATTATTACATACAATCTAAAAAGCATTTTGTTTTCTAAGTGATCGATCTTAATTAGTCCGTATTTTGAAATTGGATAAAACTAGCTAGATATCATCGATCTTAATTCTTAATTAGTCCGTATTTTGAAATTGGGTTAAACTAGCTAGATATCATTAATTTATTAGTATATCTAAGGGGTGAAAAATTGTACAGATAACTTGAAATACAACCAAGGCTTCTAGCCCAGTGGTATTGGTGAAAAGATAAGGTGTTGCACATGACCTACAGGTCATGGGTTCAAGTCCCGTCGTGGCCGGGCAAATAGTGGGGTTTATTCCCCATAGGTGGAGGTTCAAGGGAAGGCCAACTGCCTCTTGTGGATGTCACTGTCTAGGCTCGAACCACTAACTTACTAACTAGCCGTTCAAAAAAAAAAAAAAAAAAAAACTTGAAACACATGTCGTATATACAGTCCATTCTTCGCTACAGATACTCTCAGATATTTTGTACCAGTATGATACGGTCTAGCTAGTTTCGTACTGTTACGAGCCCCAATCTTGTTTTCAAATAAAAAGTGTTTAAGAAATGTTGATTAATTAATTAGGAAATGTTAAATTATCATGAAGTGTTTTTAATTAACTTAAAAGGTTGGTATTCAATTCCCGACACTTTTATAGAAGATTTTGGATGCCTTTATAAAAGGAGGGGGAGAAGGCCAACTATACAAGTAATATAGCTCAAGGTACTACTCCTTATAGCTAGCACACACTGATTGTATGTGTTTGTGTTTGGTTAGATTCGGTCCCGTAAAGAAGTTGCAGGGAGAATAGCATTAAGGAATATCACAACATGCATGACTACATTTTATGTCTTTTATGATATAATTCTACTTCTACCTTCCTTTTTTTTTCATTCAATGCCCCCTTCTTTTAAAAGTAATAAACTTAAACCCTTGCATTTTATTATAGTATTGCTTTATATTCAAGATACCTACTTATTTTCCTACTTATTTGACAAAAAAATATATACACTTAATATGGATTGGATTTCGAATATTGAATTGAAGATCGTGAAAAATCGAAAAGCATCTTGTTTTGCTGACGTATTTCAAGACCAAAATATAGCATCCGGCAAACGTCTCCATTTTCGGATAACATTTCTTTTGTTGTGAGATTTATAAAAAAAAAAAAAAAAAAAAAAAAAGAAAAAAGAAAAAACACGATAAATGTAAGCAAGGGATGTAAATTTGAAACTTCTCAACCTTGATAGGTCTAGGGTGTAATTCTCAAAACCTTAAGGTTACTTAATTGAAAGTTTCAAAAGAATATGTACTCCAAACAACCTCTTTTCAAAAGAGTAATGATAAATTATCGTACGGGAAATTTAAGTTTGTACGAGTAGTATTTTCTATTTTCTATTATTTAATATAAAAGTTAATAATGTTTAATTCTCAGATCTTGACTCAGTTTTGGTTTTAACACTTTAACTTTTTTGTTGTAATATTTTTATTTTTAATTTTGATTTACCTTCTAATATAACGTTATAACCGGTTGTCGATGTGGATGCCATAAATATACTTTTTTTTAATTTTTAATTTTTAATGGCGTGATGCTTATTTGGCATATATTTGGACATTATATGACACTTTAGTTCTTTAATTGTTTACATTAACAAAGCTTTGGTCGTCGACCAACTCCTAACAGTTATCAACTTATCAAATAAAAAAGTCCATTGAATATGTAGGTTGGTTTTGCAATAAAATGCAGTCTATTTATTCATATTCTGCCGATGTACGCAACATGTTTGTTGGTTTTATTTTACCATTTAGTGAACCATGGTTAAGGTTTTTTTTTTTTTCCAAAATATGTAATTTCTTGTACTAAATGGTAAAAAAAAAGTTAGTAAATACGTGGCATTAATATAGATTAAATAATGAAATTGTTACAAATTGCATATTATGATAAAGAAATACTTCCTCCGATTCAAAATAAGTGCTACACTTTGAGTTTCACAGTTTTTGAGACAAAATATTATAATGATGATTAAATTAGATTAATTGAATGATTATTGGATAATGAGTCCCACACCTTTTGAATAAAGTGAGGTTAATGATGTTTAAAAGTAAAAAGTAATGGTAAATGAGTCATTTTACTTTGTTAAAGTAGATAGTTAGTGGGTGTGGATCCTACTATTTTTTGCCAAATAAGATAATTTTTCAAAATGTAGCACTTATTTTGAATCATCCATATAAAAAAAGTGTAGCACTTATTTTGAATCGGAGGAACTATATACTAAGATGCATCAAAAAGTTAGAAGAAGCCCAATATTGCAGCTTAGTTGTTGGGCCGATAATTATGTCAAATATAAAGTTGTAATTATCCGCCCATGTAATAAAAGTTCCAACCCACTAAAAGCCCATGATATGAGTAATACTCCCTCCGTCTCAAAAAAAACTTTTCATTTAACTTAGGTACATATTTTTAGGAGATATTTGGTGGTGGGGTATTTGGTAATAAATTTGATTAAAATATAGGATTAGCTAGAGATTGACATAAAGTTAGTGAGAGAAACTTTAAAAAATGATAGAAAATGTCATAAAGTTAATGAGATAATATTAATTTATCAAGTGGGTCCCTCCAATTCTCAAATGGAAAGTTTTTTATAGGACAAAATTTTTGGGTGAAATTGGAAGTTTTTTGTGAGACGGATGGAGTATCAAATTGCATTTGAACCCATATAACTTACACCAAACTAGGCATGTCGTAACTTCTCTTTTTTTCTTTTTCGCAGATTATTCAAATAACAATGCCATTTAAATTTGGTCAATGGAATTTAAATATAAGGACTAAAATCAACAAAATTATGATAAAAGTTATAAAAAAAATTAACTTTCAAGATGATGTTTATAATATTTTCAATAAATTAAAAATGAAGTGCCATATTTCCAAAAATAAATAAATAAATATTAAAGTGATAGTTTATTACTAGGGCATTGCCATGTTATTTTTTATGAAGATAATAATATACAACTTAATATACTTGCTTTTTCTAACAACTACTTTCTTTCTTTTTTCCAAAAAAAAAAAAAAACAAAAATGTTATTTTTCTTGGGTCCATGTAGGGCTACTTTGGAGTAAATTACACACAAGGTCTATGTTGTATACCACTAATTGCACCAGAGTCCTTAAACTTCGCTTATTACACTGGATGTCTCTGGTGTGTACACTTTGTTACACCCAAGGTCCCTGCTGCGCTTAAATTTTTTTAAATGACCAAAATACCCTTTTAACATTTTGTAATAAAGTGAAGATGAAGGACTGTGAATGTAATAAGTGATAAATCACAGGGACCATCCGTGAAATTTACTCTGTTAATTGTTTTTTTTTTCTTTTATCTATATTCTTCCACCATATTCAGACTCGCCACCCACATCTATCCCTTTGAATTCAAACCTCAATCAATAACCATTATCGTCGCGCCACCGAACTCCCAGAAAAGTCGATCCATCCTTTTGTTTTGATTCATATATCTAACGGAGGATTTTAGCGAGAAAATCAGATCTTCAACTTTTGTTTGTTTGGTGTTCTTGAGGCATAAGCTTGAGTTAATAGTTGCAGGTTTGATTTTGGGTGTGGGTTAAAGTACCAGTTTTGAAGTATAATGTACAACTAGTTTGCTTAAAAAGAGTTAAAATAGGGGTAATTTGGGGAAATAGACAAAAATATCGTCAGTTAACGGAGGATTTTGGACGGAAGGACAGAAAAGTGAAATCCAAAAATGTTTAAGGACAAAAAAACCGACAAAAAAAGTTTAGGGACAAAAATGCAGAATCGGGTATACCACAGGGACAATTTCTGTAATTTACCCATATTTTTAATAGAAAATTTACATCGAGTGGCCATTTGTAATTAGGGGCTGATTTTTCTACCACAACTTTTGAGGTATCTACCACATCCAATGCTTAATATACTTGTACAGTCAGCTGTAAAACATGTACAATGTGGTATAATCATTAAACGTTGTGGTAGCAATATAATTCTCTTTGTAATTATTAAAACTTGCAGAACTTCAAAAAAAGGGAATCTTTAAAAAGAGATGGGACATTCACGTTCGCCGGAGGTTTGGATTTTGCGAATGAGGAGATGAAGAAGGCAGCGGCCGGTGGCGGAAATTACAAAAATGGCGGTGGCGATCGGGTACTTATGGTGTGATTTTGAGAAAGTAAGAGATAATGAAAAAGGTAGGCTACTGCCAAACATTTTGAACAATCCGATTCCTTCATCTTTTTAATTAAAAGGGTTTCTTTTCAAACCCTTTTTCTTAACTTGTAAGTGTGCAGCGTTGAATCTTCAATTTGTGGAACAAAGTTTTAATTTCCATTTTCTGGGTTGCAAGAAAGAAAGAGAGAAAAATAGCGCGAGAGAGAGAGAGAGAGAGAGAGAAACCATTCAGAGAAGAGATAATCAATTTGAGTACAACTTTTAAGTTTTAGATTGCAGATCTGAAATCAACTTTTAAGTTTGAGTTCTTGTACCTGAAATCAATTTGAGTTCTCGTAAAATCACCATGAAGATGACTGTGAATTTGAGTTCTTCATAGAAGAGAGAGAAGGAGCACCAAGAGTACAACTTTTAAGACATATGGTACAAGTGATTCAGAGAAAAATACTAAAATGCCCTCACATGCTTGGCACGTGAGGGCTTTAACGGCCAAAAAGAGACGGCAGGTGGACGGAAGGACAAAATCGCAGAATTTGGAATAGCACGGGGACAAAAAACAAAAAAAAAAGTACAGGGACAAAAACGCAAATCGGGAAAACCACAGGGATAAAAACTGTAATTTACTCTTTTATATAATTCCATCCCTTATGGTCAAAATATTTCGCAAGATTCTATACTTACAAAAAGTAATACCCAAATTTGTCTAACAAAATATAAAATTTGTAAATTTGCAACTGAAGGATTTATGTGCACAATTGGTCAACCTATGATGATACATCCATGCCTACGAAACACTTAAGGGTCACACCGGTGAGTGCATGTAATACGAGCAAGATAAGCAATGATACTACGAAGAGGAATGATTCATAATAGTCATTATGAATCAAGTTAAGTATTAAGTCAAGTTTGACTTATTACTAGATTAGTTTAACTAACTAATTAATACAAGTATTTGTACATTTACTAGTTGAGTAAATATACAATGTGTTAATTATAGATTATCCATGATATGATTTAAAGCTATTAAATCATATAGTAAATTGGATAATATTGTTGAATAAATTATATAAAGGCTATTATATAATTAATTATTAAAAGTATAAATACAAGTATATAATTCGTGTATATGGGTACCGAATTATTAGTGTATTAATACTAGACATTTAATAGTTAAGTGCAACAATAATAAACTAGTTAAACTATAAGGGGTGGAAGTGTTAAAAGGAAGTTTAATTAAAGATCTAGTATTAATTAAACTAGAGGGTCCTAAGCGCAACTTATTTATCTATAAATAAGAGGCTTAGAGTAACCCTAAAACCCCTAAGAACCCTACACGAATTCCCTCTCCCCCTCTCCTCTTGGTTTCGGCCGTGAGCAAGGACAACACCATCCTTGGTGTTCTTCGTTCTTCGTTCTTCGTGTTCTTCGTGTTCTTCAAGTCTTGAAGATTCGAAGATCAAGTTCATTACTTAGATCAACTAGAAGATCGCTCGATTTGTTCATCATCAGTAGATCTATCTTAAGCAAACAACAAGGTATGTTTTGAGAAAACCCTTTTCTCCCTTCTCCCTCTTGGACGAATTCGACCAAGAACCCTATGGTTCTTCGTGTTGGTCGAAACACACACAAGTGTGTGTGTGTGTGTTCGGGTTTTTCGTACAAGGTTTCTTTATGTTAATCTACTCTAGATTTCCAAGATCCTAATCCTTTAGGGTTTAAGGATTGAGTTTAATCCCACTTCCGCTTCTAGGGATTAAATTAGCTAGATGGTTTTAACCGGTCAAGAACAAGTTCATGTTCTTGGTCAGTATGGTTTAAACCAAGTAATCTAGGAGGTTAACCCAAGTGGTCAATCAGTGATAGCGAGAAACCCTTCAGTGGTATCAGAGCGTTGGTTTAGAGATCTAAACTAGATTAACAAAGTTTGTTTGTTTAATTTTTATTAAGTTTTTTTTGTTCCATCTTTTTTCTTCTCCTTCTTAAACCACGAAAAAGGGCAAGAACCCTAGGACCAAGCATGTTAAACTAGTTAAGTTTAATTGGTCAAAAGGATTCTAGAAAAAACCCTAGGAATTTTCGTGAATGGGTAAAAAGAACCATAGGATCAAGAACATTAAACAAGTTTTGTTTAATTGATCAAAAGGCTTCTTTTCCTAACCCTAGCTATTTTCGAAAATAATAAGAACCCTAGGATCAAGATTGTCAAAAAATTTGATCAAAATGATTCTTTCCTTAATTACATGATCTTCCAAATCTAGGATCAAGTATGTTAAACCAAGATTTGGTTTAATTGATCAAAAAAGATTCTTTCCTTTTCTCAAAGATTTCGTGATCAAGGAGGATGCTTGGACACCAAGTTTGTTAAACTAGCCTAGTTTAATTGGTGGAAAAGTTTCCTAGACTTTAAGGAATTTTCCGAAAAACCCTAGATGTAATCTAGAACCCTAGAACTTTAAACTAGTTAAGTTTAATGATTCAAAAGAATTAATTAGGTTAATAATCTAAAACCTAGATAATTAAACAAGTTTATGTTTAATAGGTTTGATTATTATCTTAATAGATTTATTAAAGACTAGTTCTTTAAACCTAAAAATCTAGACAAAGTTATTGTCTATAAGGTTTAAATTAAAAAGTTTAAATAAATCTATTAGGGTTATAATCTATCCTAGAATTTAAATAAAGTTTATTGTTTAAATATGATTGATTAGAATTAATTTTTTAATTAAATAATGTCTTTGATCAAGAAAGTCAAAACCCTAGTTTTTGTTGATCAAAAACAAGATTAGGGTTTAGTTAATGAGGATTAAAAGAAGTGTTAATTTCTAGTTCAAGAAATTAACAAGATGTATTTATTTACATTTATGTATTATGTTTTGAATTTTAAATATTTCAAAGATAAAATGAATTTTGATAAATAAAGTAGTTTATACGTATTTTAATTAGTTCAAGTTAAAATACATATAAATTGGATGTAATATTCATATTAGAATGTTACAAGTTTATTTTAAAAAGAAATATATATATATATATATATATATATATATATATATATATATATATATATATATATATATATATATATATATATATATATATATATATGTATATATATTAAATACAAGATTAAATGGAACATTAAAAAATAATGTTATTTTGATCTTAAAAGCTAATAATATAACTAGATATTGTACAAGTTAATTATATAATTAAAACTAGAAAGTACAAAGTTATGATTCCATTATAACTAGAAATTGTACAAGTTGAGATTATATGATGAACTAGAAATATACAAAGTTGTATATTAATATTATAAGGTGTATAAAGTTATAAGTTATTATAACTAGATAATTATACAAGTATAATATAAGTATGTTACAAGTCATGTAAGATACTAGATTAATGATCAAAGTTAAATAACAAGAACCTATATTTAACTAGTCCAAGTTAAATGTAAGAAAGGTTTAAACAAACTAAGATTTATTATATATAGTCCTTATATAATAAGATTATTAGTTTCACCAAGTATGAACCGGTGATTGTGTTTGCTCAAGTTCCATCACGATTGTTGGAGCTAGTGGGAGCTACACAAGAAAATCACAAAGTTTATAGATATTATGTCAAGACATAAGTTTTGGTGAAATCTAGTAAGTCAAAACAAATGTTTGATTTCATTATTAAACATATGAAAAACTAGGTGTGTTAAACTAGATTTATGATTCAAGTCTATGAATCATAAAAGGATTAAAAGTTTAACATAAGTTTTAAGTTTTTCAAGAAAGATAAAACAAGTAAGTTTTATTCTAGATAAGGTTTTCCACAAAACCTAGTGATACGTTTTGTACACCTCGTTTTAGGTATACATATAAAACGCGCAAATTCTTGAAACTATAAGTTTTAAAGAAAGTTCTTAAGGTTTAAAAAGGATGTCTTGTTGAATTCTTGAATTCACAAGTCACATATTTTAAGCAAGGATTAAGATTGGAATAAAGGTTTAAGTTTAGTTCAAGACTTAAACAAACCCAAGAAAATCTTAGATCTAAGTACTATCCACCTAATGGAACACCTCACTTGTTAAACGATATTCATATTTTAAGGATAAAGAACCTTAGATATGGATTCAAATCATTGCGAGTGTTAGGGTGCGTAAGGTTCTGTGATAATCGGGAGTCCCGGCGCAGAACATCGCACTGTCTTAGATGGTCTGATCTACTTTGGTGATAATCGGGAGTCCCGACCCAAAAAGTACTTGAGTAGAATAAACATACTAGACTTTATTAATAACTTAGAAATGTACAATTAGATTGTACAAAGTTGTAATAAGTTATAAATCTAAAGATTCTACGACCCCTAGGAATCGTGTCAAGTCTTGATACGATCGGTAAGGATGTTACCTACCAGAAACAGCATGTCTCGTCGGGAAGTGCCCAAACCTTGCGGCGAGAATGTGATATATGGATCCTAGGCCTAAAATATTAATTATGGGTTTATAATATATTTTAGAGAATGTTTATTGATGATTACTAATTAAACTGGGTTTGATTTGTAGATGGCAGCAACAACCACAACGACAAGTACCAACAATCTCTCACTTCGCTCAATCCTCGAAAAAGACAAGTTGACTGGGTCAAACTTTCTCAACTGGGAGCGCAATCTTCGTATTGTGCTCAGGCATGAGAGAAAGTGGTATGTCTTGGAAAGAGCAGTACCTAATGTCCCTGCCGCTAATGCTAGAGCTGAAGCAAGGCAAGCTTATGATAAGCATGTCAGTGATGCACTCGATGTGAGCTGTTTAATGCTAGCAACCATGAGTCCAGAATTACAAGCAGGACTTATGGATGTGCCTGCATTTGAGATGATCCAGCAACTTAGGGATTCATTTCAAGAGCAAGCTCGCACTGAGAGGTTCGACATCAATCGAGCCTTCAACTCTTGCAAGATGTTCAAAGGAACGCCAGTGAGTGCCCACGTCATGAAAATGAAAGGACACCTGGATCACTTGGCTAGACTTGGTCACCCCATACCGTTGCAAATGGCAACAGACACTATACTCAATTCATTGTCTGATGACTACAAGCCTTTTGTGGTCAACTACAATATGCATAATATGGAGAAATCCATTGCTGAGCTACATTCCATGCTCAAGACAGCTGAATTGAGTTTGGGGACCAAATCTAAGGATGTTCTAATGATCAGTAATGGCAGTGGTGGTGGCAAGAAGAGAAAAGGGCATGGTGGTAAAGGAAAGGGTAAAACCAATCCTAACCAAGGAGTGCCAAATGGTAAAGGTGTCAAACAAAAGGTCAAGAAGTTTAAGCCTAACACAGCGAGGACCGAGAATCGGTGCTTCAAGTGTGGTGAGGCTGGGCACTGGAAAAAGAATTGTCCAAAGAGTGCAAGTGGTGGTGGAGGAAACGCAAGTTCCTCAGGTAACACAACCACACTTCTTAATCAATTTTAAGATACTTGTAAAGTACATTACGAGTAATCTAACTTTTGCAATCGTTTATTGCAGGAGGAGATGGAAAGTGATGACCAGCATGAGATGGTGATTCCACAAGCACCAAGTTTTATAATTCAGTACCTTTATGGATTCAGTTAAACAATTTTATTTTATTATTTGGATAATTTTTTATTTTATGTTAAAACAAGTTTTCGTTTGGTTTTAATAAGAATCCATGGTGGAATTATATTGTGTGCATGTGTGATAATTACACTAGTCAAGGTTTTATGACTAGATTGTAAGTCAAAGTTTTGACTTACTTTATATTTCATGTTTTTATACTTGTTTGATTGTTGTGAATGTCTTAATAGCTCAAATACTTAGATACTAGAAATTAGAAGTTTTTTTTTTCTTCTAAAGTATTTAAGAGATTTTATGAAAAGCATAAGGTTCAAAAGTTATTGAACCTAGTTGAAACATCTTAAGTAATGGTTACTTATGATAGTAAGTTTCAAAGTGTTAGTATTAATATAGTATGATTATATTGGATATAATCAAGATAGACTTTAAAGAGTATTATTACAAGTTTTTTTTACTTGTAATAAAGGAATTTAATGAAGTCATAATTCCTTAATGGGAATAATTGGATATTCGTATAATCCAAGGAAAATGACTTAGACATTAAATGAACTCTTAAAAGGAACAAACTATATTAAAGTATTTAAGAATTAAAAGGTATTATTGCAAGTCTTTTATACTTGTAATAAATATAATATTTAATCAAGTCATAATTCCCTAATAGGAATAATGGATATTTGAGAAATCCAAGGAATGACTTTGACATTAAATGAGATTCTTAAAAGATACTAATACACTTAAGAATTGGAAGTATCCTATCAAGTGTCTTATACTTGTTAGATACAGTAATCAATAAAAATCATGATTCCCTTATCAGGAATGTTGGATATTCGCAAATCCAAAGGATGACTTTGATAATTGATTAATTCTTAAAGGATTAAACTATAAGTTTTGACTAGGTCAAAAGTAGTAGTTTAAAGTGATGCTTAATTTCCATAAAATTTAGTGGGAGCTATGACTAACGTATTCACTAGAGGTACTAATGAATATAGTAAGTTAGATAGGACATTAACAACAAGGTTTTACCAAGTCATTAGCCAAGGAGTTAAGAGAAATAAATGATCAATAATTAGATTATTGCAAACCTAATAGCGTGATCACAAGTCTTGTGATTAATTGTTGCATATCTAATAGGATGTTCACATTCCAGTGAACAAGTTAATCGTTTAAGGAAATTTCTTTAACTAGTAAGAATATCTACAAATCAAGTAGCTAAAAGAGATTTAGTTACAAGGCAAGTTTTATTAGATTCAAGAAACTAAAGGAGTAATTTTTCCAATCCTCCCATGTTTACGGAATCATATAAAAAGGCAAGACTAGAACATGTTCTAAATGTTGCATGAACAATATCTAGCAAAGACAAAAGTAATAGTATTCTTAATACTCGTCTTATGTCTTTAGTCTAATAGAAATGACTAATTGTAATTAGTGATAAAAGTTACAATTAAGAGTTATTGAAGTAATCAACACAAACGCATAGAATAAGTAATGATCCAGTAATAATTCAGTATCTATGTCCAGTGAGGAATAATACATGAGTTAGTATCATTATTATTCAGAATTTGTATGTTTTTCAATATCCATGAATAAAAGTTTATTTATTCAAAAAGATATAAATCCGTGACTACTCGTCTTGGTGGGAACCTCGATGGGACGTTAACGTCATCGCGGTATTTGGTGGTAGATTTGAAGTTCTTCGAAGATAGTTGCACAAGTTTTGTGTAAGCCAAATATCGGTGATATTCTGTTGGAGCTCGACGAATATTGGATTGACCACCGTGATAATACTTCGTGGTTGAAAAAGTTCAAAAGTATTATTCACTAGGATTGTCCTTAAGCCTGAGGTATTTGGTTTGGGATACATTGACCAATGTGCTTTGGTTCGTCTTAGACAATTCTGAAATATGGTTGTCATACGAGGCCTTACTGGGTACAAAGGAATTTGTATTTTGAATCGAAATATAACAAGATGGTAATTGCACCTCCTTTTTAGGAGATATATTTATGGGTCCTTTGACATGATGATAACTGGAAAGTGCATGGCCATGCCCAAACGAACTGATTTGTTCTTTGTCGTTTATCACAACAGTTTGAATCAAGAAGTCATTAAATGATTTTGAATACAGGAGTTGATAATTTCTACCATGCTCGTATTCATTATCACAAATATCGTGCTGCAGGGATAAACCTAACATAGTTGCCCAAGAAGTAAAGACAGAGTGTTCTTTACTAGGAGACGCTATTAAAGAGTTTTTCAAGAAACTATACCTGGGTTACGTAAGCTGTTTTTATGGGGTTGGTTACCTACATGCCCATCTAGAAGGCCACTGTAGCTCGTGTCATTAAGACAAAGGTTACAAACTTGCACAAGTGGGAGTCTGAAGGATTTATGTGCACAGTTGGTCAACCTATGATGATACATCCATGCCTACGAAACACTTAAGGGTCACACCGGTGAGTGCATGTAATACGAGCAAGATAAGCAATGATACTACGAAGAGGAATGATTCATAATAGTCATTATGAATCAAGTTAAGTATTAAGTCAAGTTTGACTTATTACTAGATTAGTTTAACTAACTAATTAATACAAGTATTTGTACATTTACTAGTTGAGTAAATATACAATGTGTTAATTATAGATTATCCATGATATGATTTAAAGCTATTAAATCATATAGTAAATTGGATAATATTGTTGAATAAATTATATAAAGGCTATTATATAATTAATTATTAAAAGTATAAATACAAGTATATAATTCGTGTATATGGGTACCGAATTATTAGTGTATTAATACTAGACATTTAATAGTTAAGTGCAACAATAATAAACTAGTTAAACTATAAGGGGTGGAAGTGTTAAAAGGAAGTTTAATTAAAGATCTAATATTAATTAAACTAGAGGGTCCTAAGCGCAACTTATTTATCTATAAATAAGAGGCATAGGGTAACCCTAAAACCCCTTAGAACCCTACACTAATTCCCTCTCCCCCTCTCCTCTTGGTTTCGGCCATGAGCAAGGACAACACCATCCTTGGTGTTCTTCGTTCTTCGTGTTCTTCGTGTTCTTCAAGTCTTGAAGATTCGAGGATCAAGTTCATTGCTTAGATCAACTAGAAGATCGCTCGATTTGTTCATCATCAGTGGATCTATCTTAAGCAAACAACAATGTATGTTTTGAGAAAACCCTTTTCTCCCTTCTCCCTCTTGGACGAATTCGCCCAAGAACCCTAGGGTTCTTGGTGTTGGTCGAAACACACACAAGTGTATGTGTGTGTTCGGGTTTTTCGTACAAGGTTTATTTATGTTAATCTACTCTAGATTTCCAAGATCCTAATCTTTTAGGGTTTAAGGATTGAGTTTAATCCCACTTCCGCTTCTAGGGATTAAATTAGCTAGATGGTTTTAACCGGTCAAGAACAAGTTCATGTTCTTGGTCAGTATAGTTTGAACCAAGTAATCTAGGAGGTTGACCCAAGTGGTCAATCAGTGATAGCGAGAAACCCTTCAGCAACATGTATGATAAAAAAAATGCAATACACACTGACCACCTAAGTTATAAGAACCAACCCGATCAGAAAACGGGTTGGGTACTATGGCAAAATTTCATATTTTCATGTATATGTATGTTAATTGTAATATTGACAGAAAAATAGTGTCCTTTCTAAATTTTATGTTAATATCTTCATACTCCTTAAGTTAGACGTGGCAAATGGGTCGTGTCGTGTCGGGTTCATGTCGTGTCGAGACTTTAAACGTGTTGAGACCTCTAAACCCAAACCCAACACGTTTAATAAACGGGTTCAAAATGTTGACCCAAACCCGACACGGTTAATTCCGTGTCAACCCGACCCAACCCCCGTTTAAGCTGTGAAAATTCGCATATAGTGACTAAAGATAATAAAAATCCAACAAAAATATAAAAAAATTTAAAAAAAAACATAATAAAAATCCAACAAAATGTGATACTATTAGATATTAAGCCCAATATGAAATAAGAGCCCCATATTTTCTACTAGAACTACTAAGTTATAATATTTACATATAATATACTTAAAAATATAAAAATTATTGGAATATATACATACTTAAACGGGTGTTTCGGGTTACCTTCGAGTTGAAAATATTGACACTAACTCAACCTGTTTAATTTCCGTGTCGTGTCGACTCAACCTTTTACTTAAACGTGTCGAAATCTCTAACCCAAACCCACTAATTTCGTGTCGGGTTCATGTCGAGTTGTCGTGTCGTGTGTGATTTTGCCGGGTATCCTAATGTAAATATTTTTGGGGTAAATTACAGAAATTGTCCCTGTGGTATTCCAGATTCTGGATTTCTGTCCCTAAATTTTTTTTTTTCGGTTTTTTTGTCCTTAAAGTTTTTTGGATTTCACTTTTCTGTCCTTCCGTCCAATTTTAGTCGTTAACTAACGAAAATACCAAAAAAGCAAGGGTATTTTTGTCTTTTACATTTCTTCATCCCCAAACCCAAACTAATCGATGAACCCTAATCCTAAATCAAGATCATAACTTTGATTATGAAAATAAAAAAACAAACAAACCCAAAATCAACCATCTTTCACCGGTGTTTTCAATCGATCATCATCTGAGATTTATTTTGTGTTTTCAATTTGCAATCTTGCACCGGTGTTTTCAAAAATCATCATCTGATATTTATTTGCAATTTGCAGTTTGCAACCTTGCACTGGTGTATTCAATCACGTAATGTCAGACTTAAACAAAAATCAAAATCAAACTTAAACTCGTTGTTTTGAAGATGATGAAAATCCAAAATCAAACTTAAACAAAAATTAAATCAAACTCAAGAATCAAATCTGAAACTCGATCTCCGATCATATCTGAAATGGTACCGGAGTGAACGAAATTTGTAAGCTATGGTGGAGAAGATGAAAACCCAGCTCGATCTTCAACAAATCTTCAAAAAGCTGACTGATTATCAGATCCGCAACTCACAGATCTGCAAAAACTCGATTATCAGGTTTAGGGTTCTTCGCCACTCATTACGGTTTTCACAGATCTGCAAAAACTAGCTATGGTGGTGAAGATGGTGCCCGATTAGAGTTTTCAGAAATTGAAGATGGCGACAGAAGGTCGGGGTTTTATGTGTGGGTTAAGATGGTGAACATGGTGAAGATGGCGACAAAATCATATCTTCAACTTTTGTTTTGATTTGATTCATCTATCTAACGGAGGATTTTAGCGAGAAAATCAGATCTTCAACTTTTGTTTGTTTGGTGTTCTTGAGGCATAAGCTTGAGTTAATAGTTGCAGGTTTGATTTTGGGTGTGGGTTAAAGTACAAGTTTTTGAAGTATAATGTACAACTAGTTTGCTTAAAAAGAGTTAAAATATGGGTAATTTGGGGAATTAGACAAAAATATTGTCAGTTAACGAAGAATTTTGGACGGAAGGATAGAAAAGTGAAATCCAAAAATGTTTAAGGACAAAAAAACCGACAAAAAAAGTTTAGGGACAAAAATGCAGAATCGGGTATACCACAGGGATAATTTCTGTAATTTACCCATATTTTTAATAGAAAATTTACATCGAGTGGCCATTTGTAATTAGGGGCTGATTTTTCTACCACAACTTTTGAGGTATTTACCACATCCAATGCTTAATATACTTGTACAGTCAGCTGTAAAACATGTACAATGTGATATAATCGTTAAAAGTTGTGGTAGCAATATAATTCTGTTTGTAATTATATAAACCCACCCGAGCAAAACCGGGTCGGGTAATATGGCGAAGCTTCTAGTATTGCACGAAATCTGTTTACCTCCGGATCGGAAGTTATTTATAAACTCGCATCAACATTCAAGAGTCGTCGAGTCTGTGTCTTTCTTTCTCACCAAGAAATAACCGGAAGCTGCATCATCCCTTCTTCAATGTCATCTCCCGTAGAGTAATTTTCTAAAATTCTTTCCTACACGTGCTTTTGCCTGATCCTAATTCATTTTCGTTTTAGCTAATTGAAATTCGTGCAATGCTTTAAATGTTACTTAACCACTTGTTACTGTTAATCATTGTAATACTAGTTGAACAGCAATGTCTCAATGTTTGTTCAGTTATTATGTAGATTCAATTGCCAATTAGATAGTTTGTTGATCGAAGAATCATATAAGAATCTGCTCAATTAGAACATGATCTGGTATCCTCTTAAGGCTTAGAGGATATTGTTTGTATGTATTTCAAATATCTTAGCTGAATTCAAAAATTACATAATTCGGGTGTGTTTGGTACAAGGGTTTAGAAATGGAGTTATGTGAATGAGAGTAATAATTTACATGTATCCCTGAATTGCAGATTTTACAATTCACTCCCACCTATAAGCAAGGCTTATGGTACCTTGTGTTTGGCAGCTACAACACTAGCTACATTGAAGCTATTGCCTGTTTATTATATTGCATTAATCTATGAGGAAGTATTCTATCGCCTTCAGGTAAATGTCAAAAGTAGGACAAAATTCTAATTAATGTCGATTGAGGGTTTCAACTCTTAATATCATCTTTTATGTTTAGTTTGTGAAATAAAGGCATTCTATGTGCAATGGCTCTTTTAAAAAAAAAATAAAAAAAATATTAATTTTAATTTTAAATACTTGCACCTGTTAGTAGCATGAATTTCATTTGGTTGTAACTTGATCTTTTAGGTATGGAGGCTGCTCACAAACTTCATATTTCTCGGCCCTTTTTCTATAAATTTTGGGATCCGCTTATTAATGATGTGAGTAAATATAATTGCTTCTGATCTTATACATTTAAATGCTATATTCCGAACAAACTCTAATTTTCTTTATAATTTTCTCCAGATTAAGATATGGAGTTCAATTGGAGAACGGACCATTTAATAGGCGTACAGCAGACTTCCTGTGGATGATCATATTTGGAGCATCAACACTTTTGGTAAGTATGATAAAGCACCTCTTCTCTATGATTTTTATTTACTTATGAATGGGTAAATTTGGGTTATTTTTTCATCTATGTCCTTTAAAAAGGGTTAAAATCAAAATAATTATTTAGGTATTAGCAGCCATACCTTTGTTTGAGACAATGTTTCATGGGGGTATCACTAGTGTTTATGCTCCTCTACGTGTGGAGCAGGGAATTTCCAAATGCTAATATCAACATTTATGGCCTTGTGCAACTTAAGGTATGTCTTTTTTATATGATTTCACAGATTTAGCCTCTGTGTTTGACTTAACTGTTCATTTAGGCATTCTATTTGCCATGGGCCATGCTTGCTATGGATGTCATCTTCGGGTCACCAATTGGGCCTGATTTGTGTGGTATTTTAGCTGGGCATCTATATTATTTCTTAACGGTTTTGCATCCTTTGGCTGGAGGAAAAAACATATTGCAGACGCCAATGTGGTTGTATCCTTTTTTGCAGAGTTCATCCTTTGACTAGTTTCGACCCATTTTAGCCTTTCACATTATACGTTTTAGAGATATCCCGGTTTGACCCATTCATTAGTTAATATACAGTTGTCTTAGTGCAATTGTTTGTTTGAAATTTTCTTGACTCGCGTAGACGTAAAATTGTGGCAAAGTACAGAATTGGAGCTCCTGCAAATACGCAAACTCAGAGTGCAAACAACACAAGTGGGGTCTTTAGAGGAAGATCTTACCGAGTCGGTGGTTGATTTTATTATTTATTCAAACGCATTTGGAAAAAAGTAGTTTCATACTCACATCTTTTCTCTAGTGTTGATCAAAATGATAGTTACTTATATGATGGAACATGCAAATTTTTCATGATCTAGGAAGTAATCAGGGATATGAAATATAAACACGAGCTCATGATATGTATCTGTGTATCCGACATGTATCTATTGGGTGTTATGGTCGTGGCATCCACATTGTTTGATTTTCCACTAAAATCTCATCTTATTTGTAGGGTTTTTAAATGGTTAAAAGTATTATATTAGACGGATAGACGAAATAGTTAACTAATAAATAATTACCGAAATGTGCTAAAATCACTAAGCTTGAACATATTTTTTTTTGTTTGAAAAGCAGAAATATGGTCGAAGGCAATGAGCGCATATAGTAATCTCGAGTGAGCGTATAAAATTTGGATATCTATATACGATATTCAAACACCCTGTCACTAGCAGCACATAACGCTATTGTGTGGTGTGGTTTACTATTTTAATAAGGGATTCAATTTACTTAAATAATTATAAAACGTTTCCAATAAATTAATGACAGTTTATTCTATTGACATATTTTACGTTTGACACTTGATAACATAAACTATATTATTAAATTACGGAAGGAAGTCCTTGAATTAAGGCGGGCGGGAATGAAGGTAACGGCGAGAAGACCGCTCGCTCTCACCAACACGTTTCTCTTCAAATTAACCCTAAATCCATCTCACATTTCATCGCAATTCACACTTGCAATTTCGAATCAATCACGCTAATTTTATACAAAAATGTCGTGGCAAACTTACGTTGATGACCATTTGATGTGTGACATCGAAGGTACCGGTCAGCATCTCAGCTCCGCCGCCATCTTTGGCGTCGACGGTACCGTCTGGGCAAAGAGCTCTGCCTTCCCCGCGGTATTTGATTTTGATAGCATCTCGTTTTACGTGGAATCTGATCGTAAATCAATTTTAACATTTCTGGTTTAATGTATACCTCGTTTATGTTATACAAATTTGTTGTTTGTCTAATCTGGACCTACCATTGTATCTGTTGGAACAGGATGAGTTTTGTAGCTGTCGTAGTGATCTAATGCTTAATTTGATACTAGTCTTTTGGTGATTGAATCAATTTATTCTGGACATGGTTGTGAGATGTTTGGATTATGTATATGAAATTTAGATTAAACATTGCGATAGTTATCGATCTGATGTTGTATTTAATTTGTCTGTGTTTATAGGTGTTATTAGTGGTTAGTTATGATGTGTTTGTGTGCAGTTCAAACCTGAAGAGATTAATTGTATCATCAAAGAATTCAATGAACCTGGTACTCTTGCCCCTACTGGTTTATTCCTTGCTGGTGCAAAGTACATGGTGATCCAAGGCGAACCTGGAGCTGTCATTCGTGGAAAGAAGGTAGGTAATCTAAATGGGCTGTTGTTGATAATAATTAATCTAAAATTTTACAGGGAGCTGGAGGTATCTGCATCAAGAAAACGGGTCAAGCAATGGTGTTCGGCATCTATGAAGAGCCAGTAGCTCCTGGTCAATGCAACATGGTTGTTGAAAGGTTGGGTGATTATCTGGTTGATCAGGGCATGTGATTCACACGTGCTGTTCTTCTACTTCCCATATATATCACGTGCGTGGGGTACATTTTTTTAATACTAGTTTTTTGTGTCTATATATGAGTTTTATCTACTGTTATATGTCACGTTCTTTGTATCGTTCTTCAATAACTTGCTACTTTGATAATGAACCAGATGTCATATTGTATGAATAAGCGAGAGATTTCTCATAGTTTTGTATTTGTCATCAAATTCTCATTATTCATGTCTTTGTGGATTGTTTTGAAATTTAATTTATATATCTTCATATTTTTATGGGTTGATTTGGTCTTTTTTCGGTTTAGGATTGGACTTTACAACCTGTTTTGCATGAAAATTCAAACCGAGAACTGGATTGGTATAACTCGGTTCGGTCCGGTCCGATCTGCCGGTGCCTATGCGCCAAAGGCAGATGAATTAAAGTGTAATCTTTTTTTAAGAAAAGAATGTCTTGAATGCACCTTAAATCCGTGAAGTCAACTTCAACAATTTTTCCCTCTTATTGTTCATGTCGAATTATTACGATCTATAAGTCTTTTTTCATCACAACTTTGTCAGCAAAAGAATATAATATGTGCAAAATTAATTGAGTAAATTGACGTCATTTATTAACTTGGTTTCTTTAGCTTTTAGAAAGTAACTAAATAAGTTGGTACAATAACATTAAGTTGGAATTCTCTTTATAGTTTAATGAGAAATAAAGGTATTGAAAAGGAAAGCAAATGTGTCCATTCAATCTTTTATAGCTTTAAGCAACATAAGTCTTCATATTAATCTAAAAGTTTCAATTATGTATCTTAGCTACAATACCATACTATGAAATAGGGGTGATTATCGGGCCCGAACCGAACCGAACCGAACCGAACCGAACCGATAGAACCGATAACCGATTAAGCATAAACTTCGAAACCAAAAACCGAACCGTTAATACTTATTCGGTTTCGGTTTTGGTTCCGGTTTTCGGTCTAAAAACCGATGTGGTCCAATAAGCTCAAAAACCATTTTTTTGCTATATTCCTTCCATTTTCCAGATTTCACCCCTAAACTCACCAAGTCATCAAAGTGTTTTCAACACAACAAATGCAAAGACCAAGTGACCAACTTTCAAAATAAACATTTTAACAAAAAATCCCGATTGCAAGGGGAGGTAGTTGAGGATTTCCTAGTTTTTTGTTGCATGGACTTACTTATCGGTTCGGTTCGGTTAAAAACCGATAAAAATGGACCGAAACCGATAAAGCCAATTTTTATAAACCGAACCGAATTCTGCTATCGGTTCGGTTTCGGTTCGGTTTCGGTTCGGTTTCGGGTAAATTTCGGTTCGGTTCGGTTTTTTCGGCCCAAATGCTCACTCCTACTATAAAATCATATCAAAAAAATGCAAGACAAACTGATTTAAAAACTACAGTAGATAATCAATCTAAGCAAACATAACTACAAGGGTGGTTTAGTGGTAATACTTAATCTCAAATAAGATGAAATTTTCAAAAGGTTACAAGTTCAATCTCATTAGCAACCAAAAATACTCGTGATCACGGAGGTTTACCTATCGTTATCCACAAAGCTAGTGATCGTCCTGGATTTAGGTTGGTCGTAAAAACTATTGGGATAAATAAGAGTTAATACTGATTTTTGTGATTGTTACTGATGCTGCAGATACTACTGATCTCAGAGTTAATACTGATCAATGACTTATTGCTGCTAAGGAGTTGATACTGATCATACGATTACTACTGAAGAAGATAACTTACTACGGATCTCTATCATTACTACTGATCGTTTCAAAGTTGATGTTGATCAAGCTATTTTAAGAGATTATCATGTCTGAGATCTTAGGAAGTTTGTTTTAGAAGATCGTATATGTTTAAATTTCAATTGTAATCTAGTCCTAAAATAACTAGGGTAAATGTTAGGCTTTAAGGACTATTATAAATAGTTCCTTATGAATTGTAAACATACGTGTGTATTAATTAGATCATATTAATATACATTGAAGCTTTTTGTGATAAACTGTGTTCTTAATAATTCGCATATTATTTACAGTTTATTGTTTCTGTTAAATCACAATAGTGTTAATCCGCTGTAACTTTTCATTGTGAGTAGATCTGTGATTTCAATAACTATCTTAATTATTCGATCCTGACAAAAACATAACCAAAAAAGTAAAAAATGGTTTCTTTAATAAGGTTGCTTTAGCCTTTATGCGTATGTACACCTAATTTGGTGTCTTTATATAAAGGAAACCCCCTCATGTAACATAGTGGTGAGCATTTGCAAAGCAATGATGAGGAGAGAAGGCAGCTTCCAATTCATTATGTGTGGTGTTTTTTTCTCATCAACTTGATTGCAAAACCTAAATATGGGCATAAGCCATTCGTCCATTCGTTATAAAACAAGTTAGGCACAATTTAAAATATGGTATAATAATATTTCTTGAAATTTTCATACAATATGCACAATTAAAATATAGATCTTAAATATCTCAAATCTTTTTATATACAATCAACAAAAACTTAAACATTTGTGTCAAGAAGGGAAAAAGAAAACTAAAAAAGAGAAGAAAGGATTGTATGTAGGGAATATCTTCCTGTTTTGATTATGCTACTCAAGTCTATCCTAAACACTAAGTGGGACATCAAATCCCAGTTCTTGATTTCTTGGAAAAAGAAATGGTCCATTACAACTAACACAAAATATATTATCACCTTACGAATTTATAAAGTAAGTAGTTTTATTATATTATTACGAGCTTGACACATATTGAATATGTTTCATTCTTAGTATAAAATGGTTTAAAATATAAAACATATAATATAACGAGAATGTATTGCACGTACACAAAATATTGACATATATATACCATCAATACTTATTCATTTTAAAATATACATACAAAAATAATATCAAATACTCTATTAAAAACTCTTGTCTCGCACCAAAATCCCTTCTCCACTTGTCAGTTGACCACTAAAAAAAGCCGACGACCTAAAATCGACGGGTCATGCCATCGGTTGGAGTAAAACTAACGCCTTAAGTTTTGAAACCGACTAACCGATGATAGTGTTCTTAGATAAACAGTTATCAACCACTACAAAGTCAAATATTATAAGGATGAGATGATTATGATTAATCATGATTGAACCAAACTGTTTAGTAGTGATTTTTACACAACATCTTTTAATCTATGTACTATAACAATTATATTATATATTTGTACAGTGTGCAGGATTACATATGCAGTGTGGTATATGTATCAAAAAAATGTGGTATGAAACTTAATTCTCTTATAACATACTACCTCAAAATCATTAAAAAGCATTTAGAGGGGCATTTGTGACAATTTATGTGGGGTGGGCAGCCATGACCATACGCTATGGTACAATGGAATAATTCATAAGATTGCACGTCTGTCGTCGTTTCTAAGCTATATTTATTTGTGCTCGTCCTCTCCACGATTATCGAACTTACAGCCGCTTCTTTCTCCCCAAATCACACAAATCGGACCAAATCCATCGGTAATCGGAACAAGATGTCGTGGCAAGCGTACGTCGATGACCACTTGATGTGCGAGATCGAAGGAAATCACCTCACTTCCGCCGCTATCATCGGCCACGACGGCACCGTCTGGGCCCAATCACCCAACTTCCCTGCGGTCTAATTCTCTCTCCATATTTTTTCTAATCCTTTTTACCTCCGATTTACCTTATTTGACTCTTATTTAGCTTGTTTGATTATGATTTAACATCGGATCTGCCTCGAATCGCGCTGTTGATAGTGAATCAATTATGCTATTTGTAGTTGATTTGCTTGATCTGATGTGGTAGATATGAAGAATTGTAGTTTTAAGCTCGCCAGTGTAACTGCTGATGATAGGGTTTTAATTAGGCTGGTCTTATTTGTTTTGACTTTGGTAGAAATTCTGGCGGCAAACTTGATTTAAAAGTTTTATTTATTCGAAACATGTAAATTTTTTTGAGAAATTATAATGATTAGCTTGTCACTACTATTTGAGAAATTCTTATTGGTTAAGGAGATGAATAATTTGGGAGATATGTCAACATGAAAAAGTTTAGGTTAATTGACTGAAAATCTAGTTTGATGTAAGCAAGCCGCATTAAAAGGTAAGTTTTGAAAGTTGGTTAACTTTCATATTCCATTGCACATAATAATAAAAAAAAATTATACTATTGTTATCTACTAAATCTTCATACTTCATTCTCATATCTATAAGATGATTGCCAGGTGGAATCCACTACTAATCTCATCCTTTGATTTGGACACTTGTATTTATCAAATGAGTAGGAAGATAACCAGAAAGAAGATCTAGTAGGAAACAATACCATCTCTCAATAAAAATATATGCATAGTTAGATACATTTCCGTCTAATAACCATCCTTCTTTAACTCAATTTTCATGTATTTTTTGTCTAATTTTGCAGGTCAAGCCAGAGGAAATTACTGGTATCATGAATGACTTTAATGAACCTGGATCACTTGCACCAACTGGCTTATACCTTGGTGGGACCAAGTACATGGTTATTCAAGGGGAAGCTGGAGCTGTTATTCGAGGGAAAAAGGTGATGAAATCACTTTTATTAAAAAAATAATAATAATAAAAAATTTATTAACGCAATTGCATATTATTGTGGTTATGTGCAGGGACCGGGTGGTGTTACTGTTAAAAAGACGAGCATGTCCCTGATCATTGGTGTGTATGATGAACCCATGACTCCTGGCCAGTGCAACATGATAGTTGAAAGGCTTGGTGACTATCTCCTCGAACAGGGTTTTTAATTTTCTAAATTTGTACGTCTTCAACCCTTTAAATTTTTTTTATTATTTTTTTCAAACTCGGTTATAAAATGAACGGCCAAATAACCCTAACGCTTATTGATTGAATGATTGCTGCGGTTAATTTGAATTGATTTGCAGGGAAGTGATACATCAATATTTGTAATTAAATTTGTGTAAGCTCCTGGAGTTGTAAACCATGTGTTTAATATGATGCTTGGTGACAGCAGCAGAAAATATGAACAATCCTTGAATTGATCTTTGAATTTTTTTTAATTTTATTTTTTCTGTGGAGTGGTATTTGATGGATATTTTAAATGGTTTGGTATCTCTCATATCATATTAATATCAATACGCCTTTGCTTGTGTAACGTTTTTTTGTTGGTGTTTGGTTACGATTTTTCATCTGCTGGTTTGTGTATGTGCTTTGAAGTGTCCATTTATTTCTCTTTTTATGTTATCAGATCGAAACAACATAAAACGGAGCTCTACTCAACCTTAGCTCGAAGCTCAATAACTGAATTGAGTTTTTCCTGAACTTGATTGAGCCTTTATTTTCAAGCTTTGAGCTTGATAAAATTGATACTTTTGAGCTTTGGCTCTATTCTATTTCATTTTATATGTTCCCAAAAATTTATGATATTAGGGTTGTATTGACTGACTTGTTACTATTGAGCTTGACTCGACTCGGTTACATAAAACGGGCAATTGCTTATACATACACCCAAACAAATGCTACATTGTTTTATCAAAAGTTTTGGATTAAAATATAATATTCACTCAGTTTTTAACAATTTCAAAAAGTACTGGTACTATTGATTTGTGTTTATCATGTGAATTTTTGATATTATATATTCAATAACATTTTCTTTTCCGAATAGCAACACTAGTCAATTTAGGGGTTGTTTGGTTCGTGGGATTTTGAGGGATTTGGAATTCAAATCCGTAGTGTCTTTGGTTTAAGGATTTAGTGGGTAAAGTATAATCCTTACTTTAGGGATTCGAATGGTCAAAATATAATAGTTAAGTGGCTACATTTGTAAATAGCGATCGGAGTTTTGGCGGCCAATTCTTTTTGAACTTTGTTTATTACTTTCCTCGTCGGTCGGTCAACTCTCATTTGGATTCTCTTTCTATTTCACACACACAGAAGCCCTAATCCAGTTGAACCGATGAAGGGTATGAAGCCATTGAAGCAGCTCAAGCTCTCTGTTCCAGCTCAAAATGCCCCAATCACTAGCTTCTTGTGAGTTTAGATACGATCTCTATTTGAATTTTGATACAAGACACAGTTTCTATGCTTTTATATTGTATTAACTCATTGTCACGCATCTGTTATCTTGTCGATTCAATTCACAAATTTGCTATTTGGATCATGTGAAACCCTAATTGGAGTATGTGAATACAGTTACGAATTCTAAATTAAGGCATGTTTTTTTTTGTCAGTTCAGTTCACATTTGTGTTCAGATCATCTAAAGCCCTAATTGTAAGAATTCTGATCTAATATATTAACTGATGTTTCAATTTATTCATAGGACAGCGAGTGGAACATTTCATGATGGGGATTTACAGCTAAAGGATTAAGACTCGCATCTGAGGGTAAGGAAAATACTGTAAGTTTTTTTACCCTTCTCATTCAAATGCATTTGTAAATTACTAGTTAAGTAGATCTCATTTATGAAATTTGATATTATTTTAAATTACAGCCCTCTGATGCCAAGGAAATTGATCTGCAATTTTCATTGGAAGATCTTGAGACGATCAAAGTAATTGGAAAAGGAAGTGGAGGTGTTGTTCAATTGGTTCGGCATAAATGGATCGGGACATTGTTTGCTTTGAAGGTTACATTTTAATCTTAGTAAATGATTAAATTCAGATTATTTTGGTTTGATTCTTGCTATGAATAATAATTTAGTATTCAAAAAAATATGGTGACAGGTAATCCAGATGAACATACAAGAGGATATACGCAAACAGATTGTACAAGAACTGAAAATCAATCAAGCATCTCAATGTCCTCATGTTGTTATTTGTTATCACTCTTTCTATCACAATGGTGCAATCTCTCTGGTTTTTGAATACATGGATCGTGGATCTTTAACTGATGTTATTAGACAACTTAAGACAATTCTTGAACCATATCTTGCAGTTCTTTGCAAACAGGTTAGTTACAGATAACATTTTCAACCCATTAACTTATGAATGGGTTAATTTGGGTCATGTTTTATCTTCAATGGGTCAAACATGTAACAATAAAGAGATTAGCTTACATGTGAAAGGGTCAAAAGTTGCCCGAAGTGTATTATTACGCATAAAACCTTCTATATCATTTGATATTAAAAATTGGGTTTTTTTAGTATTATTGATAATTTGATATAATATAACTTTTGCAATCATATATGACATGATAATTATTTATTAAAAAATGGGAAAATGTCATAGAATAGCAATTTACTTTGGGTGGTGGTCCATTCTGGTAATTACAAGTTTTGAGCTGGTCTACTTTGGTAATTAATTTTTTTTTCGTCCACATCTGGAAATTAAAGATTTTTTTGGACCTATTTGGTTACATGACGTTTTTAACACTATTATTTCCAAAGTAGATCTTGTATTTATACTAAAATGGACCTTAAAATCTGCTGTTTTGTGAGATTTTCTTTGAATAAAGTTAATAACTGAGCAAGAAATGTTTCAACTCAACCAAACCTGACCCAATGCAAACCAAAAATCACTTATTTTGACCCGAACCCATTTTGGCCCATTACCCAACTAGTCGACACATACAATTAATAATATGTTAATTACAGGTATTGAAGGGTCTAGTGTATTTGCACAATGATAGACATGTAATTTGTAACGACCCGAAATTTGAATAAATAAAATATGTAAAAAATATGATAATTATGGATAAATCATATAGAACACGTGGAAATTGGTTTCGTGTCGTTTGGACACCGTACGAGAAAGTTACGGGCAAAACCGGGTCGAGACAAGTTGGAAAAAGTGCAGCCTTGCTGCCATCGATAGTTCGCGACGCGAACCATACTTCGCGATCGCGAAGTAGGACCAGAGAATTTGGTAATCGGGCGTGAAGAGATCGCGTTTGGATAACGATCGCTAAGTATTGCCGTATACGCAAAGTTAGCGACGCGAACTATGTTCGCGCCGTGAACTCTGGACGACCAGCATTAAATTCGGGTTTGAGCTCATTTATTGCATATCAAAACCCTAGTTTACTCTCTTGGCGATTTTCGAGCATAGAAGCTGTTCTTGGGTGATTTCTTCATCAAAGCTTGGTAGATTTCACTCCTAAGTGAAGATTAAAGGTATATCTTCAATCCTTTGTAGTTGTAGCTTTAGATCTATGGATCTTGAAGCTAGGGTTTGAAACCCTAGTTCTTGGGTTGGTGATTTTGGTGAAATAAATGGTGTATACACTTAATAGATGGTATATTAACAAGGAAAACGAGTGTATGATTATGATTTGTAAGAATCTTAAGGGTTGGTTAAACCTAGGGTTTGGTAATCACCATATTTGGGGAAAATGGATTGATGGGTGTTATCTAGAGGTAGATGAACACATTGTTAGTAGATTGTAATGTTGATCATTGTATGATCATTGTTTTAGGCTTTCGGTGACATCTTGGAAAGTCGGTGGAATTGTGAAGCAAGAGCTTTGGTGTCAAGAACACAGTTGGAGCATCTTTATTACTAAGGTGAGTACGTGTGGAATTTATTGAGTACATAGCCCTTTTAAATGTTTTCACTACTTGTGTTATGGTCTATTTGCTTAATTGTGTAGACTAGTAGTTGATAGTTAGTTATACCGATGATAGTATTGAACTAACTTGTTGATGATGAAAGTGATAGCCGAGAGCTAGATTGGCATAACCATAGGGTTATGGTGAGAACGAGATGTCGTGATGCTAGTTAGTTCGGGGGCAATCCGATAACTAGACATGGTGATGTTTCTAACTAGTTCGGGGGCAACCCGATAGTTAGATAGGATAGTGCTTCTAGCTAGTTCGGGGGCAACCCGATAGTTGGATGTTTGGGTGCTTTTAGCTAGTTCGGGGGCAACCCGATAGTTGGGCACGTTAGTGATGCTAGTTAGCTCGGGGGCAACCCGATAACTAGATAAGTGATGCTAGGAAAGCAAGGTTTGGAGTCACCACGGGGTGACTATATATATATGTATAGAGGGACGAAATTACTTATTTGTTGATTATTTGAATAACGATTATTATTATCAATGGGTCTAAACCCATGTAACTCACGAGACGTTTTTGTCTCACGTACTCCTTGTTATTTGCTATGTACTCAGGTTCGGGATCGAAGGCTTAGGTTCGCACGGATAGAGTTGCGGGACCTAGAGTAGAAGAACTTTAGATTGGATTTATGCTTAGCTTTGGTTTTGATATATTTTGTAACACCGAAACTTTATACTCTGATTCATACCAAAGGTTTTTGTAAATCCATATTTTTGGGATAGTTCTTCTATTTATGAAAAATGTTTTATTTTGGGCAAATGTTTTGTGTTTAAAATTTGAGGTGTTACAACTTGGTATCAGAGCTATAGTTTAAGTGAATTAGGTTGGATGACCATCCTAGACTTAGACTGTAGCATTAGGAATGTAAGATTCCTTGAGATCATAGGTTGACCTTGAGACTTTATATTAAGTTTAGGGTTGAACCTAGGGGACCGATGAAAGTTGATATGATATTGAATGTTGAGTGTTATGAGACTAGTGGGTTGTGCATGGGATGCTAAATGTTTAATGTCTTTCGTAAGTATTGGTCGAAAGAAATGGTGAACACTCGAAGAAGTGGGAAAGCCCCGGAGAACCGGGAGGAGGAAGTACCTCCTGTTGAGAGGGTGGTTGAGCAAGAAAGTCAACCATCAATGCATCGGGTTGACGAATCGGAGGTCGGAGCTAATAGAACTCCGGTGACCATGGCGGATCTCCAAACTATTATCGACCAAATCAAGGGAACGGTGGCCGAAGAAGTGCACCGAATTATTGGAGACCGTGAAAGGTCGGGTGGAGACCGTGAATCCGAGGCTAAGTCGGATGAGAAAACGGGAGGTAGTGGCACCGGGGAGATGAAGTCCTCCACGGGTGGCCAAAGTGATGCTAGGGCTAGGCCCGTTGTGAAAGAAGGTTGTTCGTTTAAATCCTTCATGGCTTGTAAGCCAAATGTGTACACGGGTAGTTCGGACCCGAAAGTAACGATGAGATGGATCCGAGAAACCGAGAGGGTTATCGGAAGTAGCAAATGTAAGGATGTTGATATGGTGACGTATGCGTCACAATTGTTAAAAGAAGATGCCATGGTGTGGTGGGATATTGTGTATGAGACCCTCGGGAAGGAGGTGGTTGAAAGGATGTCGTGGGATGAGTTCACCACAAGGTTGAAAAAGAAGTTTTGTCCCGAGAGGGATTTGGAGAAAATGCACGAGAAGTTCGTGACCCTCAAAAAGGGTGATTTGTCGATTGAAGAATACTCGAGAGAGTTCACGGGATTGCTCCCGTTTGTTGCTAAAACCTACTCGGATGAGAGGTTGAGGGTGGTCCGGTATGCTAGTGGGTTACCGTGGGACTACCAATTGGAAGTAAAGAGGGCGGTTTCACTTGATGAAGCTATTAGTGCCGCCCGGAGTGTTGAGGAAGTAAATGAGGCACGTGTTGCCGAAAGGGCCCATGTGGGCGAGAAGAGGAAGGCCGATAGCGGCTCAAGTTCGTTCAAAAAGGGGAAGTTCACTTCGAGCTTCTCTAAACAAGGGAGTGTTGCCTCGTGCAAGAAGTGCGGGAAGAATCATACCGGCGAGTGCCGAAGTGGGTCGAGGTCTTGTTTTAGTTGTGGTAGACCGGGGCATGTAGCCCGGGATTGTAAGGTCAAGTCGTTGGCCGATGTGGAGTGTTTCTCGTGCCACGAGAAGGGGCACTATAGCAATGCGTGCCCGAAGAAGGGAATCGAGTCGATGGTGTCCACGGCTCAAAAGAAAGTGGAACCGGCGAAGGTGAAGGGGCGATCCTTCCAACTCACTCGGGAGGAGGCGAAGGAGGCACACGATGTGGTGTCAGGTATTCTATTCATTAACTCGTTGCCAACTCATATTTTATTTGATTCGGGTTCCAATTATTCGTTTGTGTCTTATGAGTTCGGTTGTAAATTGAATGTACCGTCCGAAAAGTTAGATGAAATGTATGAGATAGAAGTAGCCGACGGGAAAACGTCTATGGTTGATTGTGTTTATAGAAATTGCGAAATAGAAATAGACGGTAGAAAGTTTAAGGTGGATTTGTTGCCCATGGGAATTAAGGCGTTTGATGTGGTTATCGGTATGGATTGGTTGGGTATGCACCAAGCCAAGATTTTGTGTGGAAAGAAAATAGTGTCGATTAGGACACCCGAGAACGAGAAAGTGTATGTGTATGGGGAGAAACGACATCACATGCCTAATGTGATTACCGCCATTAAGGCGAGGAAGAGTATATCGAAAGGTTGTGCATCGTTTATTGCATATGTATTAGATGGCCGAAAGGAAAAGAAGTCGATGGATAATGTTAAAATTATTCGGGATTTCCCCGAGGTATTTCCCGATGACTTGCCCGGTTTGCCACCGGAGAGACAAGTCGAATTTAAAATTGATTTAGTTCCGGGGGCGACGCCGATTGCTCGTGCTCCCTATCGTTTAGCTCCCACCGAAATGCGGGAATTAATGACCCAATTGCAAGATTTGTTAGACAAAGGTTTTATTCGTCCGAGTTCGTCACCGTGGGGTGCACCGGTTTTATTTGTTAAAAAGAAAGACGGGTCGATGAGAATGTGTATCGACTACCGAGAGTTGAACAAGGTAACAATTAAGAATCGTTACCCGTTGCCGAGAATTGATGACTTATTCGACCAATTGCAAGGTGCTAGTTATTTCTCGAAAATTGATTTGAGGTCGGGTTATCACCAAGTTCGGGTGAAAGAGGGCGACACCGAGAAGACGGCTTTTCGTACACGTTATGGTCATTATGAATTTCTAGTGATGCCGTTTGGTCTTACAAACGCGCCGGCGATTTTTATGGATTTGATGAATCGGGTTTGTAAACCGTTTCTTGATAAGTTTTTGATCGTGTTTATTGACGACATTTTGATTTATTCGAAAACCGAAGAAGAACACGAAGGTCATTTGAGGCTTGTTCTAGACGTGTTGAAACGGGAGAAGTTGTATGCTAAGTTTTCAAAGTGTGAGTTTTGGTTGCGGGAAGTGCAATTTTTAGGTCACATGGTGACGTGTGAGGGTATTAAGGTTGACCCATCCAAGATTGAAGCGGTGTCAAATTGGGAGCCTCCGAGGACTCCTACCGAGGTTAGAAGTTTTCTTGGGTTAGCCGGTTATTACCGGAGATTTATACAAGATTTCTCGAGAATCGCGATTCCACTCACGAAGTTAACGAGAAAAAGTGAGAAGTTTGTGTGGGAGAAGAAGCAAGAAGAGGCGTTTAAATTGCTGAAAGAAAAGTTATGTAACGCACCTATCCTTACGTTACCGGATGGTATGGAGGATTTTGTGGTTTATAGTGATGCTTCGAATCAAGGGCTCGGTTGTGTGTTGATGCAAAGAGGAAAGGTGATCGCGTATGCCTCGCGACAATTGAAGAATGCGGAATTAAGGTACACGACACACGACTTGGAATTGGCGGCGATTATTTTTGCCTTGAAATTGTGGAGGCATTATTTGTATGGTACTCGGTGTACGTTGTACACGGATCATAAGAGTTTGCAATATGTGTTCACACAAAAAGATCTTAATATGCGACAAAGAAGGTGGATCGAGTTGATTGCCGATTACGATTGTGAGATTGTGTATCACGCGGGAAAGGCTAATGTGGTGGCCGATGCCTTGAGCCGAAAAGTTTATGAAAACCCGAACCGGGGAATTTTATCACGAATAGAAGTCGTCTCGAGTATTATTGAAAGGATCAAGAATGCCCAACGGGAGGTTATGGGAAAAGATGAGTTAAGGCAAGAACGGTTAGGTAAGAACCAACATTTTCTCGAGAGTGCACAAGGGTTGAAGACCGTAGGCGGTCGTATTTGGGTGCCTAAGTTCGGTGGTATCCGAAAGGAGTTGTTGTATGATGTGCACAAATCGAAGTATTCGATTCACCCGGGAAGTACAAAGACGTATCAAGATATGAAACGGGTTTATTGGTGGCCCGGAATGAAGGCGAGAGTGGCCAAGTATATCTCTAAGTGTGCCACGTGTGCACAAGTGAAAGCCGAGCATCAAGTACCGTATGGGGTAACTCAATCATTAGTTGTACCGGCCGGGAAGTGGGAAGATATAACTATGGATTTCATAGTAGGTTTACCGAAGACGAGTAGAGGTCACGATGCCATTTGGGTCATAGTTGACCGGTTGACCAAGAGTGCATTATTTTTAGCAATTCGGGAAACGTTGCCACTTGAGAAATTGGCTAAGTTGTATGTTGATGAGGTGGTTCGACTCCACGGGGTTCCGTTATCAATTGTATCCGATAGAGACGCGAGGTTTACCTCGAGATTTTGGCGGTCATTACAAGAAGAGTTGGGTACAAAGTTGCGGTTGAGCACGGCCTATCATCCGCAAACCGACGGTCAAAGTGAAAGGACGATTCAAACGGTTGAAGATATGTTGAGGTCGTGTGTGTTAGATTTCGGTGGTAAATGGGATGAACATTTACCATTGGTCGAGTTTTCGTATAATAATAGTTATCACTCGACTATTAAGATGCCGCCTTATGAGGCGTTGTATGGGAGAAAATGTAGAACTCCATCTTGTTGGTTGGAAGCGGGGGAGACGAAACTCACGGGTCCCGAGATCGTGAGAGTGACGAATGAAAAGATTGGTATTATTCAAAACAACATGAAAGTCGCCCAAGATAGACAACGAAGTTATTCGGGTTTAAAGAAAAGACCATACGACTTGGATGTCGGTGATATGGTGATGTTGAAAGTGTCACCTTGGAAAGGTGTGATGCGGTTTGGTAAAAGGGGAAAGTTAAGTCCAAGGTATGTTGGACCGTTTAAAATATTGAAACGGGTCGGGCTTCAAGCTTTTAAGTTGGAACTCCCACCCGAGCTTCAAGGTGTGCATGACACCTTCCACGTGAGTTATTTGAAGAAGTTTATCGGGGAAGTTGAAAATATTATTCCATTGCAAGAGTTGCGGGTTGACGGCCCGAACCGGTTGATTGAGGAGCCCGAGGCTATATTAGAAACGAAAACAAAGAAGCTTCGGAATAAGGAGATCGAGTTGGTATTGGTCAAGTGGAAGCATTCACTTGGACCGAATTTGACTTGGGAAGTCAAAGACGAGATTCGGAAGAGGTACCCGGATTTCGTGAACTATGATGAGATTCCGAGGACGGAATCTTCTTAAGGGGTAGATAGTTGTAACGACCCGAAATTTGAATAAATAAAATATGTAAAAAATATGATAATTATGGATAAATCATATAGAACACGTGGAAATTGGTTTCGTGTCGTTTGGACACCGTACGAGAAAGTTACGGGCAAAACCGGGTCGAGACAAGTTGGAAAAAGTGCAGCCTTGCTGCCATCGATAGTTCGCGACGCGAACCATACTTCGCGATCGCGAAGTAGGACCAGAGAATTTGGTAATCGGGCGTGAAGAGATCGCGTTTGGATAACGATCGCTAAGTATTGCCGTATACGCAAAGTTAGCGACGCGAACTATGTTCGCGCCGTGAACTCTGGACGACCAGCATTAAATTCGGGTTTGAGCTCATTTATTGCATATCAAAACCCTAGTTTACTCTCTTGGCGATTTTCGAGCATAGAAGCTGTTCTTGGGTGATTTCTTCATCAAAGCTTGGTAGATTTCACTCCTAAGTGAAGATTAAAGGTATATCTTCAATCCTTTGTAGTTGTAGCTTTAGATCTATGGATCTTGAAGCTAGGGTTTGAAACCCTAGTTCTTGGGTTGGTGATTTTGGTGAAATAAATGGTGTATACACTTAATAGATGGTATATTAACAAGGAAAACGAGTGTATGATTATGATTTGTAAGAATCTTAAGGGTTGGTTAAACCTAGGGTTTGGTAATCACCATATTTGGGGAAAATGGATTGATGGGTGTTATCTAGAGGTAGATGAACACATTGTTAGTAGATTGTAATGTTGATCATTGTATGATCATTGTTTTAGGCTTTCGGTGACATCTTGGAAAGTCGGTGGAATTGTGAAGCAAGAGCTTTGGTGTCAAGAACACAGTTGGAGCATCTTTATTACTAAGGTGAGTACGTGTGGAATTTATTGAGTACATAGCCCTTTTAAATGTTTTCACTACTTGTGTTATGGTCTATTTGCTTAATTGTGTAGACTAGTAGTTGATAGTTAGTTATACCGATGATAGTATTGAACTAACTTGTTGATGATGAAAGTGATAGCCGAGAGCTAGATTGGCATAACCATAGGGTTATGGTGAGAACGAGATGTCGTGATGCTAGTTAGTTCGGGGGCAATCCGATAACTAGACATGGTGATGTTTCTAACTAGTTCGGGGGCAACCCGATAGTTAGATAGGATAGTGCTTCTAGCTAGTTCGGGGGCAACCCGATAGTTGGATGTTTGGGTGCTTTTAGCTAGTTCGGGGGCAACCCGATAGTTGGGCACGTTAGTGATGCTAGTTAGCTCGGGGGCAACCCGATAACTAGATAAGTGATGCTAGGAAAGCAAGGTTTGGAGTCACCACGGGGTGACTATATATATATGTATAGAGGGACGAAATTACTTATTTGTTGATTATTTGAATAACGATTATTATTATCAATGGGTCTAAACCCATGTAACTCACGAGACGTTTTTGTCTCACGTACTCCTTGTTATTTGCTATGTACTCAGGTTCGGGATCGAAGGCTTAGGTTCGCACGGATAGAGTTGCGGGACCTAGAGTAGAAGAACTTTAGATTGGATTTATGCTTAGCTTTGGTTTTGATATATTTTGTAACACCGAAACTTTATACTCTGATTCATACCAAAGGTTTTTGTAAATCCATATTTTTGGGATAGTTCTTCTATTTATGAAAAATGTTTTATTTTGGGCAAATGTTTTGTGTTTAAAATTTGAGGTGTTACATAATTCATAGGGACATTAAGCCATCTAATTTACTGGTGAACAAAAAGGGTGAAGTTAAGATAACCGATTTTGGTGTGAGTGCAATGCTTGCTAGCTCTATGGGTCAACGAGACACATTTGTTGGAACATACAATTATGTAAGATTCGTCCCACATTGGTTGGAGAGGGGAACAAAACACTCCTTATAAGGGTGTGGATACCTCTCTTAGCATGAGGCCTTTTGGGTGGAAGTGGTCCATACCAAGAACAAAACCGTGCGCCGGTGGGCAAAGCGGATAATATTGTGCTACGGGGTTCTGGGATGTTACAAATTACATGTCGGTAATATTGTGCTACGGGGTTCTGGGATGTTACAAATTACATGTCGGTAAGTCTACTTCTCATGTCATTATTTAATAAAAAATATTTCTTTTAAATTATTTCATTTATCGTTAAATTTTTTGTTAAAGCCGGAAAGAATTAGTGGGAAGACTTATGATTATAAAAGTGACATCTGGAGTTTGGGGGTAGTGATACTAGAGTGTGGTATAGGACGATTTCTATTCATACAATCTGAAGATGAGCAAAACTGGCCAAGTTTTTATGAACTTTTAGACGCCATTGTTACAAAACCACCACCAACTGCTCCATCAGATCAATTTTCTCCAGAGTTTTGTTCATTTATCTCTTCCTGGTAAGTTTTAATTCAAATATATGAAAAATAATGATATACTTTAGGGGCCGTTCTGGAAATTATAACATTTTAAGTTCCGTTTGGTAATTACAAGTTTGGCTTGTTTTGATGATGTCTAAATATGCAGTATAAAGAAAGATCCAAAAGACAGATCTTCGGCTCTCGACCTTTTGGTTCGTACGACAATTTCAACTAACTTTTGTTAATGGTTCGTTACCTAACTTAACTGCCTACTTTTGCTTGCATTTGTAGAGTCACCCATTCGTTTGAGGACAAAGATATTGATCTTGCAATTCTGGTTAGTTGCTTGGAGCCACCTATTAATTTTTTGAAATAAATTTATGACATTTTATTGTATAATGTATCCCTAAGTTTGTACTATTATCTTTTATACCATAAAGGTACACTCTTGTAGTATTTCACAACTTTTTTTAAAGCTATAGTGTTATATTTTCTAAAAAGGATATTACCCTTATAATGAGCTCCCGAGTGGCCGACTTTTGATTATACTAAACGCAATCTAATCGTTGTTTCTGAATTTACTCCTGCCATTTGGTAGATGTTTACATTGCTATAATAGAGTAAGGAACTAGGATAAAGTTGTATTTTCCAAATAGGATGATAGCTATTTCTTTGATAATATGGCCTTTTCGTTGTCTGTTTAGAGACATAGTTTTTTAGATTGTTTAATCAATTTCCTGAAAAAGAATGGACCAAATCAAAGTCAAAAGGTATAGCTTTATTTAATTAACACTAATCATGATGAAGTAAAGGTGACTAGGCAACCACAAGGATGGATCTATGACCACATAAAATATCTAATTTTTATTATAGTTATTTAACTATCCACATACTAAGTTGTGGTTCCAGTTTATTCTTAATTCATTAGAAAATTATATCAATAAATGTTGGTCAGATTTAACATTGTATCTTTTGAGAAAAGAAACGTATTTGGTCTCGGCCTTAGCATTTTTATTCCTACTTTCGCATAGATCCAACAAAATCAATAATACGCTTATATAAAACATCTTTTAGAAAATTATATTAGACAGGCTTTTTGACTGTTATGAGTTCCTAAATGACTTTATATACGTCACATTTTCGATCTCTACCTAGGTAAAAATTTACCAAATTGTCATATTAAGTTTAAAAATGATCATGATAACGCTTATGTCGCGTAAAGTCCCGAGAATACCATTGGTGCATGAATAATCCTATCCTAATCCTAATATATAAATAAATAATATCAATATGTCGGTAATTCGTGTGTTCCTTGCTTGGGAACAAAGATAAGGGCCATTCACTTCCTATAGATGGAATTTATGGTGACTCATATGAGTGTATCCAAACTAACATGGACCTTAATATATACATCTCCACGACACTTTTCAACAAATTACTCAAAACATACATCTATTTATTTCTACGTCATCAATATACATTTGATCATCTTTTTTACAAAAAAGAGAAAATATACATCAGATCATAACAAAGCAATGGCTGGGATTGAAAAGAAAAAGGAGAAACCGGACTGATCATTTCAAGCGCGAAAAGCCAATCGAGACAGTTTCATCAAGTTAAAAGCAATGTGACCGATGAATATGAATCCGAAGAATGCTCAAATGAATCTTTTGAGTCATTGTCTTCCTCTGAAATGCTAGATGATGCCACGTCATCATCTTCTTCAGTGTCGTCTCATCATAGTCCATTGTATCATTTATCTGACAATTACCAATCAAGTAAGATATCCTTCAGTAATGTGTATTTTTTTTTTGTAATGTCCATAATTACTATGACCATATGAAGTACAGTACAACTTTTAAAGCGTAATTTACTTGTAACTTTGCAGGAGGGGGTTATCAAAGGAAAATCAGAGTCATTTGGATCACTAGCAAATTTGACAAACTTTGAACCAAGAGAGGGAGTCATAGATCAAGAAAGTCAACAAAATCACTATTCAGAAGCTATGAAGATGGTCCAAGTCAAACATTAAGTCCCAAGGGTACAATTGTAAAAATAAAAAAGAGTTCTTTATCTTTTATTACTAGGACTTCTTTATTTTCTTCACTTGGAGAAAATGAGTTGTTTATTGGACACAATTGTACAAAATCAAATTTGTAATCAAAGGCTATAATCATCTACCCTTACAATCAGTTTTCATACATATTTGAAATGTATAGTAGCAATGATAGAATGGGTCGTTTCAAACTTAACCCGGCCCGTTCAATAACCTAAAAGGAACCCGTAGTAATGGGTCGGAAACCCCATAGCTGAAGTTATTCAAGAACTTTTTGAACAAAACCCGATCTTCAGTCCCTTTGGCCCGGTATCTAAACTTTATTTATTTTGTATACTATTTAATCTTTATTTATGTATTTTTAACAGTTTTACATGTAATGCAAAAGTAAATTTGTGTATTTTTATGCTTTTAGAACTGATTTGAAGTTATGTTAACAAAAAAAAAAAACAGTATTTTTATGCTTATGGATTGTGATCTCAAATTTCTTTTAGCAAACAAGAAAGAAACTGTTGATCTAAAAGCCAATGTTTTTGGGTTGTCAAATTTCTCTAAACTAATCTTTGAACACCCCTTATTGTTCATCTAAATGTGAGCCCTAATGAAAATTTTACAATATACACTACAACTACAAGTTTGTCCCATTTTTTGAGGTGATGAAATAGTTGGGAGTCCTTGGCATACGGCCCCGAAGTTCATCTGGCATTTGGCCTTGTGATCTCATCTCATCAAAAAATTGGCATGCATCCCCACAATTTCCAGCCCGAAACAATCCTTGGTGTTGTATATTGGGGTTCATGCCCTTTTTAGTTATTTCATGAAACATATTCAGATTCTTGCAATACCCGTTCAATAAAAGTAACAACATCTGGGATGAGATGTCATTAAATCAAAAACTTTCTTTGCTTTGTCCATTTCATGTTGCAAACAATAACCATCTATAATTGAATTGTATGTGAGATCCTTTTATCATCCATTTCTTTTAGCATCATCCCAATTACCTAAGTTACATAAACCACAAATTAAAGAGGTGTATGTGATGGTTGGATGTTTAACCATTTCTTTGAAAAGCTTCATCAATCATTCTGTCCTTGCAAAGATGGTGTTATATGAAACAACATCAGGCTTACAACCGTGTTCATCAATTAGCCTAACTTGCAAAACCTTCATTGGTATGATGCAACATTTGATAGCAATACTCATAGAGTACTCATTAACAGAGCTGCACACATTCGCTTGAACAGATCAAGTGAAATAAGAAAATGCTTCATTTTGGTGACAACATTCCTCAACTGAGTGAACTTAACGACAGATGGCAGGGGACGGATCTGAATCATTATACCCAACAATTTCAAAGCATCATCCAAATTGGTAATATTTTGAAACTTAGATCGGGGATTTGAACCAGAATTGGAGTGAATGGAATTCTAAACCTATTTGGAATATCGTGGAATATCGTGTCATCATCGTCTCATGATTCCATTATTTCCGGCTGTTTGTCGCAAGGCAAGTTTGGATTCCTTTGGGGAACATGCTATTCATTGTAAAGAGCTCCCGGGATTCAAGTACATGGTTCGAGACGTCCTTTTTGACATATGTAGGCGTGCCGGGATCTCCGCAAAGAAAGAAGCATATGTGAACTTTTTGACTGACCCGTTGGATAGAAGATCCACACTCAGACCTGCTGACATTTTGGTTTTTGGATGGGTTGGGGGAAAACATGCGTGTGTGGATCTAACCGGAGTTTCTCCTCTCGTTGGTTTGGGCTGTCGGGGTGTTACGGTGGGACAAGCTGCTTTGAAAGCTGCCTCGTGCAAAGTGACAAAGCACGAGAAAGCATGCATTGAAAATCAACACGTGTTTATTCCTTTTGCATTTGATACTTTCGGTTTCCTTGCACCTGAGGCGGTGGAAGCTTCTCAATAGAGTCCAACGTGTTATGCATAACAATGTTATGACACCTAGATCCACAAATGTTGTTTTTAAAAGAATTAGTTTTGCAATTCAAAAAGGGATAGCGGCGCAGCTTGTTGCCTGGTTACCTTCTTTATCTATGTAAAAAGATGATCTTTATCAATGAGATATTTGGAAGAAATTGAATCTCGAACGAAGAAAAGAGGATTGGAGATAAAATTACCTTTGAATCAGATGAAACCATAAACCCCACGATTCATCATCGTCTTCTTGAGCAAGGGATTCAACAGGCCCGACAAATTAACCCATAAATACCTTTTTAATACATAAATGGGTCTGACCCATAAACATATCTTACTAATATATAAAGCATTTAGGACTTACTTTTATGGCATGTCCTTAATTTTCAACCTTACTATTTCGGGAAATGTCTTAATTCTTATAAGGGCTGAAAATAATAAAACGCAAGCCACAGGATTCGACCCCATGACCTTGGGAATAGAGGGTTCATATCTTTCCATCTCAACTACATTGGATTCTTGTTATTGTTTCCTTTTCAATATAATTATTCACATGAAAGTGCAATAAACCAATAACTGCTAAAATTTATGAGGTAATGACCTCATTTTAAATAATCTTTTTAACTATCTTTAATTTACAATATTATTTAATTATCTTTTACTGTATATATTATATATTTCAGACTTTATCAATTTAGCTAACTTAAATTTTAGCCAACGAGCTTGCTATCTCGACAAATATTTGTACTTAGGAAAAAATTGACACCCCAAGGACTTAAACTTGCGACTTTCATGTTATCAGCAAAGAACTTTAACCACAAAGACATATCATTTTTTTTACCACCACCCGCCACTACAATCACTACCGTCACAATCACTACCGAACACACCATCACTACTGCCACCATCGTACAATCACTATCATTATCACAAAATATAGTTACAGGGGACCCGCCGCATTGCGCGGGTACCCTGCTATGTTTTTAAAATGATTAAATATTGTAATTAATATATACTAAAAATGATTATGAAAACAATTTTAATTCAATAAAAATATATGTTTCGTTAATTAGCTGATTAAACTGTGGATAACGAATAATAAACTAGCATATATTCACTTAGATTTGATCAAACAAGCTAGCATAAATTATGAATCTAAGACAGCATAATAATTGTGTGGTTCATCACCTGTCACTGCATAAGAGAAATATAATTGAGGTATTGCTTCAGGGAGACCGGAATTTTGGAAGAATTGACACAATTTATTTAACAAATTAGATTCATTTTATAAAAATATATAAAATAAGTGATACACTTTGGGTTTCACGATTTTTGAGGTAAAAGATTATAATGATTGTTAAATTAAATTAATTGGATGGTTAGTGGGTAATAGGTCCTTTTTTGAATAAAGTGAGGTTAATTATGTTTAAAAGTAAAAAGTAAGGGTAAATGAGTCATTTCAGTTTGTTAAAGTAGATAATTAGTGAGTGTGGGTCCTACTATTTTTTTGCTAAATAAGGTAATTTTTCAAAGTGTATCACTTATTTTGAATCACCCCAAAAAGGAAAGTGTATCACTTATTTTGAATCGGAGTAAGTATATAATATGATATTTGTAATCAACACAGAATTTTATTTTACACCATCTTTATTTTTATATATTTTGCCAGTAATTATTTCCCTTTTTTCTTTATTTAAAAGTATTATTTGTGTTACAGAAGGTGATTAAAACACCAAATCAACAATTGCACATATCGATTTTGATGCCATAGTCTAAGATTATGTATTCAAGTCTCATTGTGGACAAAATTAAGATAGATTAGAAACGTTAAAAAAACTAAAATCATATCATATTTTTAAAGTCAAAAGACTAAAAGTCTTACATTTGAAGTTGATTTCAACTCAAACTGAACAAATTTCTTCTATCTATCCTTTTTCTAATTCCCACAACTACAAAAAAATAAACCCTTCCCCCCACCAACTCCAACTAAACTTTTGAGGATTTTACAATCTTACTCATGACACAATTCTTGAAACTGATTTCAAGTAATGATGGTGACTTTAACTTCTCCATTTTGGCTCCACATTCCACCTCATTAGGCCCAACCCTTTTCTTGAGCGCAACCCCAAATTCGGGCCTTTGCTTTGGTGCACTATGGGACCTAACCTTAGCCCTAAAAGACTCGGTGTTAGCCATGTAACCTGGGTGGCTCGTGAAAGAGTCGTCTTTGGAAACCTCATCATAGATATATCCATAACCATTTGGGCCACAAGAGTATGCAAAACGAGGGGTGTTGTGGGTCTTTGAGAAGTGAGGCTCGAACTCATGATAGTTTGTTAAATTGGGTATCGAAAGACGCCGCGGGTTGCTAAAGAGTGGGGATGGGGTTTGGGCCCTTGATTCCGCAGCCCAAGCCCATGTGTTGGCCCGTGTTAATCTTGACTTGGGCTCCTCATGATCCACCTCAATAAGATTGGGCCTTCCATCAATGGGAATTTGAAAAGATGATATCCTTCTACTCTTTGCCTCGTTACCTTTCCTCTACCAATTAACAAATTAAATTCATAAAATTACCAAATCAAGATGCATGAAAGAAGATAAACATATATAAATGGAACATCAATTTTTTATTAAAGGTGAAGCTGTAAATAATAGATATATTTTCTTCTCTTCTAAATTTTATCTTCTTGTCAAAATTGTTTCTATGTCCTTACAAAAATTAAAAATTATTCTTATATCCTTTCAAATTTTATTAATTATCTCTATATCCTTAGAAACTTTCTAATTACTTTCATATCCTTCAAAATCTTTAAAATTTGTCTTTATGTCCAAAAACCTAATTTATGATTTATTAAAATCATTATAATATTAATAATCATTATTATCAAATTTATTTAATTAAAAGATTACTATCTTACCCTTATTCTATCTAAACTTAAACCTAAATTAAATGGTAGATTACCACAAAGCAGCCGTATATCATATTTGATAATCGAGTTCACGAAGATACTGCAGATTTTGAGTTTGGCAATACTTATAAGTGTTTGGTATCAGCAAAGAATGCTTTTACAAAGTAGAAAAATGAAAGAATTATGCAATGAAAGAAAACTTGAGCATTGTCGGGCGTTGTGTTCAAAGTGTGTCGAATTCATGTGGTCATGCTTCTTTATGTGAAGAATGTAGTCAACGTTTTGATGCTTGCCCAATTTGCAGACTTCCTATACCAAAAGTTGGAAATAGATCATCTCTTCGTTTATATTATGATCAATCTTTAAGCGTACATGGAGAGGAAATCATATACGGCCACGTCCTTAGGTAGTTTGCCATTTAATTTAGGTTTAGGTTTAAGTTTAGATAGAATAAGGGTAAAATAGTAATATTTTAATTAAATAAACTTGATAATAACGATTATTAATATTATAATGATTTAATAAATCATAAATTAGGTTTTTGGACATAAAGAAATTTTTTAAAGGTTTTGAAGGATATGAAAGTAATTAGAAAGTTTTTAAGGATATAGAAATAATTTATAAAACTTAAAAGGATATAAGAATAATTTTTAATTTTTGCAAGGACATATAAGAAATTTTCCCTTTATTTTATTTAAAAACTCTAGAACACAAGTAAAAAAGCGAGCTAAACTAATAAACTCCATTCCGCAATTTTATAAACCAAATCGCCCAAGTAAATGGTCAAACCATTCAAATCTGGTTTCGGCTCGTCCAAATTGGCGATTTGGACCGCATTTCATAATTCTATCATTTTTTTTCAATTTACATGTATCATTTTCAAATAAATGCATTTTTCCCAAATAAATTCCAATATATCATTTTTCTTACTCTAAAAGAGTATTCGTGTTCATAACGAACTCCCTAAGGATGTGTTTGGTACAGGGAAAAGAAGGGTGAGAAATGGAAATAGAAACAAATTCTCTTGTTTGTTTGCGTCCGAGAAAAGAAGAAGTATAGAAATACCAATTCCTATTCTCTATTTCTAATTCTCTTCCACATGTAGGGAAAATGTGAGAATCGAATAATTGGGAAACAAAAAAAAACACGGAGAATTGAAACATCCCTCCTTCGAAACCCGATTCGTTCACCAGTTTATGTAATTTATCTTCATCACCGTACGTCATCTCCTCAGCCATCGTCTTCTCCACAGCTGTTGTCATTCTCTTCTCCACAACTTCTCTTCAAGGTTTGCCCTATCTCTCTCGATCTGTTTATCTGTCTCGATTTTGTATTTCTGTCTGTGTGTGTCTCACTCTCTCACTCAGATTTATGACCTAGTTTTTGGTATAGCATAGAAATCGTATAGTGTATTGCTTTCTATCGAACACAAAATTCAAGACCTGCTTTCTACCGAACATAATAAATCCAAATCAAACAGAACACAAAAATATAGGGCGTAAATCCAAATTCTTGGGGGTAAATCGAACAGAAATTGCTTTTGGTTAATTGAATTGTTCCTATAGTTTATTTGGTTTTAGTACATGTGATTGGTTACAGTAATTTTATGTCATAAATTAGTTTTAGTACTGTAATTTAGGATACTGCAATTAGCAAAGAATCGTTTGTTGATATTGAAGGAATAGTAACTGTTCCTACAAGGTGAGTTCTAGCCAACAATCCATTAATTTTATAATGAATAAGATTGGTGATTTGTAGATACTCAGGACGATGATAATTGTGGTGTTTTGAACCAGTGTTTACTAATCCACCTAAATTAGATTGTGAAATTTGAATTATTGATGGTTAATATTTAGTTCACCATTTGTAGGTTGAAGTTCAAGTGAGGAAGATTGATTGACTAAACATGGCTGCTGAGGATGCTGCCAGAAGTGATGTTGATAATTGAGAAGGCTTTGGAGGTATATTTAAACTTAGATTTTGGTGTCTCTACATTGTATGTGATCAAATATGAACACTTTAAAAGCAACTAATCCAGTTATTTTATCATTTTGGTGTGTTCAAATGTTTACTCCTCTTATGCATGATATCAATAAGCAAGATGGTGTTTTAGGAGAGAAATGCTCTGCACACAATCAATATTATATTGATGTATAGTATTTTAAATGTATACTTAAAATCACATAGGCATAAACTTCTTTCGGTTAAATGTACACTTAATCAATGTAATATAACACTTCTGAGTTCTAACTCATTGATTAATTATTCAAATATTGCATGTTATTTAGAAATAAAACTTCGATGATTGTGTGTTTGATTCATTAATGTAATTTTGTTACTAATTTATCCATAATTTTGTATGTTTTATATTTTAACAATCATTGTTGTGAAAAAAGTATGTTTGTTAATTATAAAGTTTGTATAATTCTCTGTTGATTTTTTTGTTGTACCAAACAAGAGAAATGATTCTCTGTTGTAATTCTCTGTTGAAGTCTCTGTGATACCAAACAAAAGAATCAATTCTCATTCTCCAGACTAATTCTCTTTCTCTGCAATTCCATTCTCTGCGATCATTTCTCTGCAATTCCATTCTCTATACCAAACGTACCCTAAGAGCGGTCGAGCTTATGCTTGATATGTACGCAATCTAACGTTATCTTGGTTGTTTTCGAATTTTCTCTAAATTAAAACGGAAAATCTAATCTACTCCTAATTACCACCTATGTTTACAACGAGACTCGAACTCCTGACCTCAAGGTTGGGAGTGAAACATCATACCGCTAGGCCAAAGGCCCTTTGGTGAATTTTCTCTAATAATCTGATAATGTTTACCTAGAGAATGATATATCTTACTACTATATAAAGCATTTAGGCCTACCCCATTAGGCAAGTTTAAGGAGCTCCTTAAACTTAATTTTAATGACCTTTCCACTTTTGTTAGTTAGTTCTTTACCTTAAAAAAAAAAATTTACGGCTAATAAGATTCGAACCCAAGACCTCTCCTAACTTATCACTATGTGTTAACCACTTGCTATACATTACACTTTGGTAACACCACCCACACTTAATAACAAAAGTCTGTTATTCGAACCATTTTACCCAATAACATTAAATATATGACGCTGTAAATCATCAACTCTTACCAAAATCCACATTTCCGTTTAATTATTTATTTCTAGCAACAATTGACTATTAATTATACAAATTAATAGCGGCTGTAAATCAACGCATATGGGATGACAACCTTATTTCCGTTTAATTTTTTATTTCAAACAACTTTTGACCACTTCAACTACTTGATTATTTTGATTTATTCCAGATACTAATATTAATAAACTTTAACGTCACCAGAACTCAACCATCATTTCTCTATTTAAAAGGACCATATTTACTTTCACAAAAAAAGCCAATTTAGGATCTGATCCTACCATCATTAATGTAAGCACCTACCATTACTACGCACCACCACTCATTATCATCACTATTGTCACCACCACCGGTACTGTCATCACTTCAAAATATAGTTACGGGTACCCGCCGCCGCATTGCGCGGGTACCCTGCTAGTCTCACTAATGTATCATTGTTTTTGTAAATAACTAGAAAACCGGTTATGGATCATAAATATTTTAGGCTTGACCTGAAAGACCGGCCTATTTATCGGAAAATTACGTTAATCATACCAAATTATTTAGTTTTATTCGATTAAAACAATTTTGGGCAGACCCCAAATCACACACACACACAAAGAGTAAAATTGGTGAATTCGGGTATTGATCTTTTGTAATGAAATTTATCTTCTTGAAGACGAAATCTGTGTGCATAAACACTAGATCGTGCTCTAAACAAAGCTTCCATCCCCTGCAGAGTCTCAACTGCTTCTTTCCTCCCCTCACAACTGCTTGAAGCTTCACCAAAGATTTCAATGCCCTCAGTGCTTTCCGACACTGAAATCACAAAATTCAAATTAACCCATCAATTAAAAATCGAATTTTTAATCAAACCATGAAACAGTAATTGAATTTTAATTACCAAATACCCACGAAACAGAGCTTGAATTTTGATAGCAGCATAATTCTCCCGACCGCCGGCGACGGAGAGGCGATTCTGGCTGGTTAGTCTGACGAAGGCGACGGCGGCTTGGGCGGCAGCAACGACGGCGGTCGCGGCGGCTACTGCAATTGCACGGCGGTTTTGCTCATTAGAATTGCTGTTGTAAAATGGTTTTGCTAAGGGAGGGCTCGCCGGAGAATTGGTGGAGTTTCTACGTGAATGGCCAATGCATGACGGAATCTTGTCTTTCCGGACCCCGGAATTTGATTGTTTTTTGTCTTTTTTAAATCCAAACAACCCCTTCAACCACCTTATCGTTTTCCCCATTTTTTCTTCCTCAATGTCAAAAAGAAAGAGAGAGAATAAAGATAGATTTTGTAATTCAAACAAATTGTAACAGCTTACAAATTTTAAAACTTTCCATTAAGAAGGAAGTCTACGAAAATAGATGTGTTTGTATGCATATAGCATGTGACTATGTTTGAGTATATAGAGGGAAAATGAAATTAGAAAAAAGAAAAATATTTAATAAGAAGATTGGGGGGAAATTATTTTCTTACTCCCAAAATAATCGTAAGAGCGAATTATATCTAAGGTCCCTGTGGTTTACCACTTATTACAGCTACAGTCTTTAAACTTCATTAAGTACACTAAGAGTCCCTGGTGTTGCCACTTTGTTGCACCCGTAGTCCCTGAAGCAATTAGCCGTTTATTAGGGCTCAGGGGCGGTACCAGACAATTTTTTAAAGGTGGGCAAAATTTTGGAGTGCAAGTCAGGTTCTTTGAGTGAAGTTTTATTTAAAGTCAAATCGTAAACCAAATCAAATCAATTTTAATTTGAAGAAAGTCTAAACGTAAACTAAATTAGTCAAAATCAAAATTCACGTGTTAGTTAATTCGAGAATAAGAACTCTAAAATTTAGCAATATAGAAATAGATTACAATTTTTATATTGGTAGATTTCGTATACACAGTTTATGTTCTTAACTCATATTCGTATTCTGTTTTGTTATAACGTTCAAGTAAAGTTTTTAAAATGTTCATATATAGATGATGTGGATTAATATATCACTGGTTAAAATATATGTGTGATCAAGTAAATGATAAGCATAATATTAGGGGAAAATGAATTAAAAGAAAAGAAAATTCTAATAGGAACTAGAGTAAAAGAAACGTTAAAACGGGAAAGAAAAAAAGATTTTAAAAAATATGTAAGCGTATGGAAGGGACTCAAACTAAATGTTATATGTTTTAAGATACATGAGTTAGCCACTGAGCTAATATATGACGTGTATCAGTTATCGCTCATATATTATGTATATTTGGATGAACCAAGCCAAAAAATGAATCAACCTTTATAAAATTTATACTAATTGGAAAAAAATTGGGGTGGGCAAATGCCCACCCTGCCCACCCCTTGGTACCGCCCCTGTTAGGGTTGTTAAATCCCACATGTGCAAAGCACATGATGGGTAGTATGGTAATTGTACACTCATTCCTCATATTTAAACCCGAGTAAATTACATGGAAGGTCCCTGTGGTATATTACTTATTACAGCCTTAGTCCCTGAACTTCATTTATTGCACCGGAAGTCCCTGGTTCCCGGTTCAAGCAATGCAACTGGCTGGAGTTTTAAAATATTTTACAGTTCAATGAAAATAATGATTAATTAAATACTTAGAAGTGTGTTTTAATAAAAATATATTGGAGAAGAGTAGTATGGCATAATTTTGACATCTTCAAATGATTACTCGCTAATTAATAATAGTTGCACTTTGCAATTAAATATTTACAACCCAAATATTACTAAATTTAGGGGCGTTTAGTTCAAATTGAGGAATGAGAAATGTAAAGGGAATACTAAGGAATGCAATGAGTATTCTTTAGTATTCTTTTACCCATTGATATTGCTTGATTCATACAAGTACATATATAAACATGAATATTGTATATATGTCTATGTGTGGGGTGGGTGTGGGGGATGTGGGGTTGGGGTAGGTGGGGGTGAGGTTGGGTGGTTGTGGGGTGGGTGGGTGGGTGTGGGTATGTGTACGTATGTGTGTCAATACCTAGCTCATTCCTCCTAATTTGGTGAGTAATGGAGTATTACCTAGTAGTGAGTAATGATTCATTGCATAGTTTGTAAACAAGTATCATTAATGATTTTTTTTTAACAACAAAAAAGAAGGCAACGGGTTGAGCTACGGCATTGCCATCACCCCCCGAAGACCTCCACACTTGTATAAAAACTCGAGTCTAGCAAAAAACTAGACTAAACAAAGTACATTACAACGGGTTTCTCAACCTATCATCCCATGAAATCTTAATTTTATGATTCCGATGGGATATCCACGAAAAAGAAAATAATCTAATACTATCAACTATATCTGACTTACGCATTTTACCATTATCAAACAACACCGAATTTCTAAATCTCCAAATCATCCACAAGGTTGTGAAGCCGATAGCATTAAATTTCGTACGTTTATAATTACCGTTAGGGACCCTTTCACACAACTCCCACCACTGACTAAAAGAGGTACACTCCGAATCTTGTATGTTGCACCAACGAAATACAGCCTTCCAAACTTCTTTAGCAAAATCACACATGAACATAAGATGAGAAATCGACTCCACCGTAACATTACACACAGGGCACAAAATTGATTCAATCTCCATTCCTCTTCTAGAAAGATTTTGTCTCGTTGGTAGCCGATCAATCAACAACCGCCACGTGAAAATATTAACTTTGATCGGAATAGATTTGCACCAACTTAACCTCAAACCCGTACCTGGAAAAAGAATGTCATTGATAATGTTTTTTGTACCGCCAACCGTAAAATCACAACTATTACCCAAATTCCAACACACTTTATCCCTTCCTTCGGTAATGCTCACATCCCTAATAATAGAACTGAGATTATCAAATTGTTCTTTTTCTACCTCATCACGTATTGGCCTTCTCCAATTAAACCACCATTCCCCATTCCTCCATCTATCTTTGACCTTACAAAAATTATTTAACTCCAACCAGAATAACCGGTTAAAAAGATGGCAAAAAGGCACGTTCCCTTTCCACGGATCCAACCAAAATTTTATAGCATCACCACTTACTAATTTATAGCTTAAAGTATCAATAATGATTACTATTACCATTCCCCACCCTCCAATACCCCAACCAAGCACACCCTTACACCCTTAGTACCATGTTCATCAAAATTTCAATTTTTAAAAAATATAATAAAAATAATTAAATTGTATCAGGTTAAACTATTTGTTGTTAGTCTAGTGTTAAGGCCTCTCAATGACCCCATAAAGATCACGGGTGCGATTTTTCTCTGGGTAAAACATTTGCAAATAGTTAGGAACTTAGAGGAATGTTAGAAAACGATCACGGTAATGTTTAGGTCGTGTAAATCACCATTATAAACTCAGCCATAGGGAGCCCTTTAGAAAGATTCTTTTAGTGGTTAGTCTAGTATATAACTCCGTATGTCTATCACACCACCTCGTGAATGCTTCCGTATAGACTTATTAAGGTATGTACTTCAGTACTTGTATACGCAGGGGAGGATCTAGTATGGTGCCCGGGGTTGCACGGGAAACCCCTGAAACTTTTCCGAATAGTGTAAAAATAGCGTTAAAATTTTTAAATTTTCTTTTTATTAGTGTAGGTGCAACCCCTGAGAAAAAAATGTGCAACCAGTGACACCCCTCAACTTTTTCTCTGGGTCCGCCACTGTGTATACGTACATACACAAGTACACATATATACCAACATATGTATACACAATATATGATTAAACATGCATGTTTAATTTGGTACGGTACCATTTTCCTATTCGAATCCTTATACATGAATAAGATCAAACAACACATTCGGGTAAAAACTTGTCCTCATATGATAATTTATAATGTTTTTGCATCTAATGAACATAGTTGGCAGACCTATGTTAGGACAGAAGGTCGAGGCCCCTGGCCCCTAAAAAATTGGCACTTAGCTTAAAAAAGAAAGGTGGCCTCGTTGGCTAAAAGACAACAAATTAAGTTGATATCATGACCAAATATGGATTTGTTCACCATTACTACTCTTTTAATCACTTACAACTACCATTTAATTTTTTACTTTCCAAACTTCTAAAATTTTGACTATATGCAACACCTCCAAGCGCAAAGTTATAAACCAATTAGTCATTAATTCTAGATCACACTTTAAAATTATAGTGGGAGATATCGTTAGTTTGACATATCCACCACAACTTTAGACTTAAAAGTTGTTTAAACTTTTATTTTTCTATTCATATAGAATGTGTTTGTTACATTATAATCAAAATTTGGAAACTATGTATAGCATATCTATAATTATATGAAGAATTTGTCTAAGTGATGTAAGTGTATGAAATAATTACCATTCATATTGAAAAATATATTTATTACTCATTAGTGAACTTCATTTTTAACATGTATTAATTGTACTCCCTCCGTCTCACAAAAAACTTCTCATTTGGCTTTTGCACAAGTTTTTAGGTGATAGTTAGTGGTGGAGTCATTGATAATACTTTTGATTAAAATATAAGTTTGGATTAGAGAGAGAAAGATAGTTAGTGGATATTAGTGATGAGGTCTTTAATTTTTTTTTTTTTTTTTTTTTTTGTGGAAACGGCTTTCATTAAAACAAAACGAACACTAGCACAAGGCTAGAACCAAACGAAAAAAAACATTACACATTACAAGGCAAAATTAACCATTCTATCCAACTAATGCTAAACTTTGAACTTCTACTAGTGATCCAATTATAAGAGATTTCTTTAATAATACTTCATCCGTTTCAAAATAAGTGATACACTTTCCATTTTGAGGTGTTTCAAAATAAGTGATACACTTTGAAAACTTACCATATTTGGTAAAAGGTGGTGGGGACCACACCCACTAACTATCTCTTTTAATAAAGTGAAAAGACACATGTACCCTTACTTTTACTTTTAAACATCATTAAATTCATTTTAATCAATATATGTGGGACACATCCTCCACTAACTATCAAATTTAATATAATTAACCTTAGTTATCATATGTTGCCTCAAATATCGTGCACTCTAATTTGTATCACTTATTATGAAACGGAGGAAGTAATAGTTTTTTATTGTGTGGAGCCCATCAAATATGGGAAATGAGAAGTTTTTTGTGGGACAAAAATTTAGAGTGAAATTAGAAGTTTTTTGTGAGACGGAAGAGTATTTATTAATAGAAACCATAGAATTTAGTTCATTTAATGATCCTTATTTTATATTCTTAGGACATGAGTTAAACAATCTCATATATAAAAACCCCCTAAAATTTTGGTAAATTTACAACTTTGCATAGGATATATATAAAATGTTGGTAACTTTATAGCTTTGTATCATTGTATGGCATGTATAAATATCGGAATGGCCCTAAAACTTTGGTAGCTAGATGACTAGATCGAGGCAATAACTAAATCCAAAAACAAAGCAACTTTGTTGGTGTGGTATGTTTGATGGGGGAAGGAGTAACTGATGAAATGTGTTTTTGTTCACTTGGTAACCATCAAACCATACCAATATAGTGAAACCCATTATTTGTTTTTTGTATCATCTTACCCCACCATCATTTCAAACTTCAAAAATAATTCATTTCTGTTTACTAATATCAAAATTATTTGATAAGACACGTGAAGGAATCAAGTTATGTCCATAATAAATGCATGTTTTCTTTCATTTAAAAATTAAAACATATGCTGTATATCTTCAATTAATGATACGATATCTCGAATGACTTCTTAGTTTTCTAATTAAATATAAAATCTTATACTCATTGTTAACTAGCTAGCATGCTAGTGCGTTGCTCATTTTTTCTTTTATAAATAACAATAACTATACAAGTCTTGTTAAAAATACAAATATTAGTCCTATTATATTAATAGTTAATGTTTGTAAATTTTATCTAATTTTATGTTAATAAGATATCAACTAGTAAATGTTTACTTATTAAGAGATTAAACTCATAACCTCTAGAAAGTTAATAAGTGAAAGAGTTATTTATATTTATATAAAAAACTTAGAGGTATTTATGTTGTACCTGTCATAAGTGATATTCCCTCTGTCCCTAAATAAAGTTTACATTTCTCATGGACATAAGTTTTAAGGATAAAGTTAGTAGTGAGGTCATTGAGTTTTAAATTTGATTAAAATATAGAATTTGTTTGGATAGAGAAAGATAGTTAGTGGATAGTTAATAGTGGGGGTAACATGAGAATTATATTATTTTATTAAGTGGACCCTATCAACTTTAGAAATGAGAATTTATTTAGGGACAAAAATTTAATGAGAAATGAGAACTTTATTTAGGGACGGAGGAAGTACATCGTACGATGTTTTCTTCTAAAAAGGCGCACCGAATACTGTTCAGAGCCCAGACTTGAGGCCCATGAGCCATGACATTCAACCATTCGGCCTGCAATTGAGTCATAAATCTTTTTATCTATATCTATATATGAGTTGCATTCAAGAAGGTCCTTAATATTTATAAAGTCTCAAGGAATAAATCTTAGTCATTGTATCAAAAGATTCATTAACCACCACCATCATCAAATCACATGTGATTCAATATACAATCACCACCATCATCAAATCACATGTGATTCAATATACAACCACCACCGTCGGCCATCACCTCCGCCCGCCTCCAGCTGCCGCCCTCCGCCGCCGGTCGTCGCTCTCCGCCGCCGGTCACCGCCGTCCACCGGCGCAATCACATGTGATGGGATACGCAATCACATGTGATTGCAAGAAACCGGCGGTGACGAGGGGTTGCCGGTGGTGGAGACGGTGGCCGACAGAGGTTGGTGGTGGTCGATCAAGTTGATACACATGTGATTTAATACACATGAGTGGTGGTCGGCGGTGTTAAATCACATGTAATTCTGATGATGGTGGTCATTTAGGGGTTGATTGATCTAAGAGCTGAGATAGAGGTGCACATATGGCCCGAGCCCGGGCCTAAAAAAAGCCTGAAAAAGCCCGAAAAAGCCCGGCCTGAAGCCCTTTTTAGCCCGAAATCCTAAACGGGCCTGACTTTAGTCACGAAAGCCCGTTAAAGCCCGGGCCCGGGCCGGACCGGGCTAAGCCCGAAGCCCGAAAAAGCCCAAAAAAAGCCTGAAAGCCTGAAAAAGCCCAAAAGCCCAGGCTTTTTAGCGTTATAAAGCCTGGGCTATTTCTAAATGACCGAAAAATCTAGAGTTTCTCTTGTCTTTTCTACCTTAATGATATAGCCATATAGATGATAGGGTAGGAAAATGCCCGAAAGTAATAGTTTGTTGATTTATTTAATTAGTTATAAAGAATATTTTGATTATTTATATATTTTTATAATTATATTATTATATAAAAGATATAATAGAAAGAAAAAAAAAGCCCGAAAAAGCCCGGGCTAAGCCCGCTAAGCCCATTCAGGCCTAAACAGACCTAGTTTTTCGACCCGGGCTTTTTTAGGCCCGGACTTTTTTACTCCGAAAAAGCCCGGTCTTTTTTAGACCCGGGCTAAGCCCGGCCTGGCCGGGCTTTGTGCACCTCTAGGCTGAGATATGTTCCTCAAAACTTTATAAAAATCTTGGACCTCCCATCTATATATATAATAATGTCCCAAAATGTATTGATTCCATTTTTTACACGTTTATAATAAATATATAGGAATTCATTTCGCCACAAATTTTGGCTCATAAACAAACTTAAAAATTTGTCCTCAGAATTCTTAAAATAATTTGAAAAGAAAAGTTGATCAATAATATTTGCAGTTATAACAAATTGGAATCTTTATCTACAAGACTATAACCACCCGCTAGCCTAGTAATATGAATCATAACTTCCTTGCAAAAGGTGTCACGTATTAAATTCACTAATTACATACAAAAAACCTGAAAAATAATAATTCTTCCTATTATTTGGAACTACTTTATCTTGAGTTTCACTTTGGCCAACTTCAGACTATCCACAAAACATGTAGCCGGCATAAAATTAGTTGGCTCATAAAGTGAGCGCGAACGATATTAAAAAAAAAACATTTACATGCAAATAAAAAATTAACGCTTGGCAAGAAAAAATAACTCCTAGTTAGCTATTTACATAATCAGATATGAATTTCATCAAGTACAACCACCCACTTTCAACAATTAGTCAAAACTTTACCCGAAAACATTGTTGAAAGACAACTTTTGACAACAGGGTGTATCATTCTATGCAAGATTAAAGATGCACATTAAATAATATAAAAACTTTGAACTAAAGAAACATGCCCCTTGATCATATGAGATTAAATGATCTTTTGCCTCAGAGTACACAATATAACAACATACCACTTAACAATATCCGGGGATATATTTTAACGAAAACTGATACTCCCTCCGTCCCACAAAAAAAATCATATTTCTCATAAGCACAAGCTTTTAGGAAATTATTGGTAATACTTTTGAGGGACGGAGGGAGTATTACTTTTTTATGGGACGGAGTGAGTATTACTTTTTATTAATCCTTCTATTTATTTTATATTCATTTGATTAGTATAAGTATACAAATCAAATGATAAAATTAATAAATAAAATTGCATTAATAAATTTCGCATGACACTTATTTTATCATTAAGAAGAATGGTATTTGTGTTTATTATTTGTGTTTATTCATGTGTCTACCCATATAATGATGGCAAATGTTAAAATCAAGAGATAATATGAGTAGAGAGAATTAATAGATTACATATATCAAGTTTAGATATGAATATATATATAAATAAATACAAATAATAGGTACAAATATCATTTTTACTTCTACAGGACTATAGGAGTAACAACCTCGAATATAATTTTTTTTTTTTTTTTTAAAACAACCTCGAATTTAGATAAGAATAAATAATCTTTCTGCCCCAAATTCTATATTATTGTCTTCTTTCTACCCTTTATTCATACCCCAAATTCTATGTTGTTTAATTTAGTGGGGTTACATCCAACAGTTTACTACCCATAAATCCACCTTCATCAAGTTCAAATCTTTACTTCATAAACATAAATTAAATCAAAAGGGTCAACAAAAAAGTTTGAATCTTGCATTTCTGTTCTCGATCCGTGTGATTTAATTCTGCAAATTTGATAAGGTAACGGTGGCAGCGGTGGTGGTGTGCGCTGCCGCTGTATCTGCGGCGGCTGTACTGGTGGTGCGTCACCGGATGCGAAACTCCGGAAAGTGGTCGAAGGCTATGGATATACTCAGGGAGTTTGAAGACAAGTGTGGAACACCGATTGCTAAGCTCCGGCAAGTTGCTGACGCCATGACCGTTGAAATGCACGCCGGACTTGCCTCCGACGGCGGCAGCAAGCTCAAGATGTTAATCAGCTATGTCGATAACCTCCCCACTGGGTATATACATATAATTTACACTATCTCTATATTAATTATTGGAGAATATTCATCTCATACTGAATTCAAGATTTACTTTGAATTGGGAATGGTTGGAGTTGACTTTTTTTCGATTTTGACTGTTCATAAATATTGCATTTTTCTTCAGATTCGTTAGATTTGTTCAGACAAATTTCGAAATTTTCATGCTATCCCTAGAATTTGGGTTGATTTTGACTAAATTTCTTTGAGCTTTTTCGGTTTAGGATTTGTATATGCTAAAGTTTCTATGATGCATAATTATTTGTGGGAATTTCTCTTAATATTATTAATTATTAAACCACATTTAGTTACTTATGAATGTGGTTTAAAAATCGATTATTACTACAATCTTGAAGCTACAATGATCAGTTTTATGTGCTTAAGTGAACTTATTATGATTTTCTATTATTATAGGGTAAAAAGTAACGAAATTTGTGCTCAACTTTAGTTCTAGACTTACTTTATTTAATTCTAATGGTTGTTAAATATAGTTATGCAAGATTTGACATTTATTGAAAAAAATTTCTTACTTTTCCATTTTTGTGTGTATTTAACCACTAATTTTGTTCCCAATATACCCTTAGTTTGGTGTTCGAATAGGGAAACCAAAAAGAAAAGGAGAATATTCCTTTTAAGGTTTATTTCAATTTTCAAGATTCTTTTGTGTTGATATTTTTTATTAAAAGCTTGCAAATTTACTACTTTTTTTGCTTTACTTCATGGATTATTAGAGTGGTTATTGCTATTTCTAGAAAATCATAATCATTTATCAAAGAAAATAATGAATCCATTTGTTATTTATCCAGGGACGAAACAGGAATCTTTTATGCCCTAGACCTTGGTGGTACAAATTTCCGTGTTCTTCGTGTGAAGTTAGGAGATGTAGAAAATGTTAAAAAAGAATTTCAAGAAGTTTCAATTCCTCCAAATCTCATGATCTAGGAAATGTGAAGTGAGTCATTTTAATTTTTATGACACTTTTTTTTTAAATGTTTTAAATATTGAAAGAGTTTATGTGAAAAAATGTTAAAATTTATAGGATTTATTTGATTTTATTGCTGGAGAACTTGCAAAATTTGTGGCTACTGAGGGTGAAGATATGCAAATTCCACCTGGCACGCAACGGGAATTAGGGTTTACTTTTTCGTTTCCCGTTAAACAATCATCAATTGCGGGAGGGACTCTTGTTAGATGGACAAAAGGGTTCAACATTGAAGATGCTGTCAGTATTCTTTTACTCTTTTACCCTTTTGTACGTAAGATTTTCAAGGGTATTTTAGACATTTTACAATAGACAATTTTGGTTTACAACAGGTTGGGCAAGATGTAGTTGAAGAGTTGACAAAAGCCATGGAAAGAGTTGGCCTTGATATGCGTGTTTCCGCTTTGGTAATGTCATTTTTTATTTAATTATCAATTTAAAAAATATATCCTGAAATTACATTTTAGTCCCTATGAAATGAAGAATGTTAAAGAACCAACAATTATTTATGAATTTAATGCAGGTGAATGATACAGTTGGGACTTTAGCAGGAGGGAAATACAGTAATAAAGATGTAACTGCTGCTGTGATTTTGGGTACAGGAACCAATGCAGCATATGTTGAACGGGCCAATGCAATTCCTAAATGGCAAGGTTTACTTCCTAAATCTGGAGAAATGGTTAGTAACTTGCATATGACCCGTTTACTTATGAACGGGTCGATTCAGGTCATGTTTTTTCTCTAACAGGTCAAATGGGTAAAACAGAAAGATACCTTAAAAGTTGGGTGAACAATATAATATTTTAAACCACGTTTGACATATTTATTATTTATTTAGAATTTAAAAAATTTGGACAAAAAGTGTTCTGTGTCAACACGTACAGAAAATTACCAAATTTGACCCGTTAATTATTTTTTTAAAATTAATAAAATAGGATGATAATATATTTTCTTAATTATTTTCGTGTCAACCCTTACCCAAATTACCCATTTTTTGACCTGTTATTTATTAATTTAAGATTTAAAATTTAAAATTTTGGACTAAATGTGTTCCATGTCAGTCAACCCATACAAAAATATACCAATTTTGACTCGTTAATTATTTATAAAAAATTATTAAAAGTTGGACAAAAAGTGTTGCGGGTCGACCCGTAAAGAATTACTCATTTTGATCCGTAACCCAACCTGTTAATTTTCCACCTCTAATAATTTATTTAATTACATAAATAATTAACGGTTGTATATATATATGTGAAGGTTATAAACATGGAGTGGGGCAACTTCCGGTCATCACATCTTCCTTTGACCGAATATGATGAAAGTCTTGATAGTGATAGCTTAAATCCCGGAGAGCAAGTAAATATATATTATCTAATGTTATTTTTTTATGTATACATTAATATTATCAAAAATTTTAATTTTTCATACATTAAGTGTTTATATTATAATTGTTGTTGAACAGATATTTGAGAAGATAATATCCGGAATGTATTTGGGAGAAATTGTGAGGCGGGTTTTGTTGAAGATGGCTGTAGAAGCCGAGTTTTTTGGAGATAGCGTGCCATCAAAACTTGAAAAGCCCTTCATAGTAAGGTATAGCAAATTTCACAAATGGTCCTTTAGGTTCAAAAATTACACTGATGGTCCTTTACACTAACTGACGTTAATTCTTTCTGTTAACTTACCCCATGTGCAATGCACATGAAAAATGACTTTTTTACCCTCATGTGCATTGCACATGGGGTAAGCTAACAGAAAGAACTAACGTCAGTTAGGTGCTGTTTGTTTTTTGCAAAAAGATATGCGTGGGGTCTTTTGTCTGCAGAAAAGCTCTCTCGCAGATGTTTGTTTTTTAGAAGACCGCAGATAAAAAAAGAGCTGCCCAAGGTCTGTACCAAGCAGACTTGGAACATAGCTTTTTGTTTCCTTTGGAAGAAAAAAAAATTAAAAGTTGGCAGCCTCCTTCCCCCGCCTTTCTGCCGCACCCCTCCGTCACTTCTTCATCTCCATCCCAAATCCGGCGACCTCCTTCTCCGACGAAATCTCCGAGCTTCTCCAACTCCGGCGACCTTCTTCTCCGGCGAAGACAAACGCTAACCCTCTCTCTCCGACGCCTCTCTCTCTCCGTCGTCGCCTCTCTTCGCTGCTCTCTCTCTCTCCGTCGAAGCTCACGCAGGTCTTCTTCCTCCAAAAAGAAGAAGAAGAGGAGAGAGATCGTTTGATTTATACAGAGAGAGATCTTCGATTTGTACAGTCTCCGGCAAGGATTCGACTGTTTCTACCCCAAAATCAGTCGCCTGCGAAGCCGGTCTCCTTCTCCGGCGCGTCTTCTCGTTCTCCACCTGTTGTCGCCGGCGAAAATCTGACCGTTGAAGAAACCACTTCATCGGAGAAAAGAAGAAAAGAAAGATCTTTTGTTTTTGCTATGGAGGTTGAGTGATTGACTGTGATTTTGCTTTTGGAGAGAGAGAGGAACAAACAAAAGGACTTTTTGTATTTTCTTTATGCAGATCAAAAAACAAACGAAAGGACTTTTACATTTTGCAGACCTTTAGTCCAGCTTCTTGGTACAGATTATGGCAGATGTGGTCCGCAGACCGCAGATCTTTTTGGTCTAAAAAAACAAACAGCACCTTAGTGTAAAGGACCATCGGTGAAAAACCTTTCAGAATTAAGGACCATCGGTGTAATTTTTGAAACTAAAGGACCATTTGTGAAATTTGCTATAAACTTAAAGGACCATCCGTGTAATTTACTCTTGTTTAATCTAGCAATTTTGACCTGTTTACTTATGAATGGGTGGATTTGGGTCAAACGGGTCAAAAACTAACAAAAAGTATTTTATTGGATTTATCGTATCATTCATAAGTTGGGTTATTCCTGAACTATATAGTGTTTGGAATCACATTTATCACACTAATTATTAATATGAAATTAGACAAACGTGTTCTGGGTCAACCCGTTTCATCCCATAGTTAAAAAGTTACCCGTTTTTAATGTTTAAGATGTTAAGCTTACATAAATGTTTATGGATGCAGGACCCCTGATATGTCAGCAATGCATCATGACGCAACTCCTGACCTTAAAGTGGTTGCAACCAAAATGAAAGACATACTCGATGTATAAATAATCTACAAATCGGTTATCAATTTTGAATATATATAAGTTGGTTCCATTGAGTTGAGATTACAAGGTAGAGAGGTTGAGAATAAATCTCAGCCACTCATCTTGGCAAATCATACATGCATGAATGATATTTATTCATATATGAATAAAACAAACAATCTTGTCTTATATAATTATATAAGTGAATAATACTTATTCATATATGAATAAACCCAAAACTCAACATCTCTACCTTTTTCCCAAATTCAATGGATACTTCTAGGGGTGACATTTGTACAGAAAAAACCGAACCGAACTGAAACTGAAAACATGTAATCGGTTAGGTTTCGGTTTTGAAAATTCATCATTTTCTGTCTCGGTTTTATTGGTTTCCGTTTGGTTCGGTCATCGGACAGGATGAGCATTTAGGTTAGAAAAACCGAAGCGAAACCCAACCGAACCAAAACCGAAAACATGTAATTTGTTCGGTTTCGGTTTTGAAAATTCATCATTTTTTATTTCGGTTCGGTTGCTGGAGTGTGCTCACCCTTATATATAACGTGATCAATTATATTGTTTATGTGCAGATATCCAACACTTGTCTGAAAATGAGAAAAGTAATCGTTCAGCTATGTGAAATCGTGTCAACACGTGGGGCCCGGCTGCAGGAATCCTCAAAAAAATTGGCAGAGATACGGTTAAGGAAGGAGAAGAAATCCGTGATAGCAATGGATGGTGGGTTGTTTGAACATTACACCAAATTCAGGAACGCAATGCAAAGTGCAATGAAGGAGTTGTTGGGAGAAGAAGCTTCTAGAAACATGATAATCGAGCTGTCAAATGATGGGTCGGGCCTCGGGGCTGCTCTTCTTGCAGCCTCACATTCTCGAATACAATGAGTCCACATAGACTTGTATCGTTTTGAGAATCTTTTTATTTATTATTTTACTTTTTTTTATATTTATTTGCAAGAAAGTTATGGGGTGTAAATTAACTATGCAAGGGCTTTGATGAGACCCTTAGTGTCTCATGGAATTGTATGTTGTTTTAAGATAATGTTAACGAATAAGAAAGTGACACGTAATATATGTCGCAAGGGGTCATATGTTTTGAGTTATAGAAACTTTGTTTGCATTCTTTTGTGAAAGTTAAAGGATGACTTTATTTCCTTTGTAGGTGATGTCACAAGAAAACCGGTTATTGAACCAGACCAATTTCATAGCCACCAGATCAAGTCATAAAACACTTGACCGGGATTGGATTGAGGTTTAGGAAACCGGTGTTTTTTTTTTTGTACTAGACGTTAGTGGCTTTTGCTTTGACAATTTGTGGCTTTTCTTAAACTAGATGAACCGGTCTGCAAATTTTTTTTATTTTTTTTTTTGTAAAACTAAATATAGTGTAACATTATGTATTACAATAAAACTTAATAATTTATTTTTAACCCTCTTTTACTTTTAATGGCTTTTTTTTACTATTACTAAGCTAGGATAATTACGTATATCAACTTATTGTATATTTAAAATTAATTTAACTTATTGTGTACTATAAGTTAGTCTAAAAATTTAATGTATACATTAGAGTAAAAAAGTTAGTTATATTTCTCAAGAATACATTTTTATTAATAGATTTATCAATATACTGAACTATAAATCCTGATTTTGGTACAAATTGTGGTTGAATAAACCCTAAAACGGTGACATATCGTGACTTATCTTGAGGGCATTTAGAAGACTGGCGGATTGAGATTGAAAATTGAGTTCAATCACACTTCTTTACGCAGGTTAACTTCTTTCATCCGTTGAAATTTACATTTACAGAAAGCTTTCAAATTCTCGGATCATTATCCGGTAGTCTTCGTTTGATACATGTACTGTAATTTCACTAAATGTCATGCTTTCCCTATCGCCATTAGAGTTTCTTCGCAACAACCAAAATGCTTTCTACAGCTCTACATAAACCTTAAAACCCCCAAATTTGCACCTAATTCAAATCAGGGAAAACCTCTTTGCTGTTCTAGGGTTAGGAAATTTAGAACTAGCGCAATTGGGTTTATTGATAAAACACATGAATATTCAATATCAAATTCTCGAAGATTTTCGACTTTGTATTCTCGTAATGTTGTTGAAAGTAGTGAATCCGGAAAGCCCCTTCCTTGGTTAGCAAAAAATCAAAATAAGGAAGTGGAAGACTATGAAAAATCGGCTGAACGATTTACTAAAAATGGTAGGCTAAAGATTAGGAGAAAAGATTTTAAACAAAAAAGTGGGACTTCGGTAGATGAATCGGATACAAGAAAACCCGTTGGATCTTCGTGGGAGGAATCAGCAAAAAAGTTTGTGAAAAATGGTGTTGGAAACACTGAAAACGGTAGAAGATTCGATGAACGGAATGATTATCGGGAAAGACGGGAAATTTCTGAAAATGAACCCGCGACGAGAAACATGGGTCGATCTTCTTGGGAGGAATCAGCTAAAAAGTTCGTGCAAAATGGTGCTGAAGAGGAATCAGATTTTGAAAATGAAGAAGTTGATAACCCTAAATGGTACAAGATTCAAGAACGATGGCGAGACTGTGATTAACAGTCAAGGGGTAATTCAGTAATTTCGCTATTTTTCATATTCATTACATGGCGAGCCTTTTTTTTTTAATAATTATGTCAAATTAAAGAATATATTACATTTTGACACAAACACGTACTCTTATTCTACAGTTAGTCCTATAAATAAACATAAACGATACCGTATGTATGTATGTATACATACTTCTAAGTGAACATTGATAATACCGATACTTTAAAAGGAACCGATCTTCCGGGAGTTTTCATTTCATGAAACGAACAAAGAGCGTCACCAGCTACTTTCCAAGCAAACCCACATTTAACAACATCAGCATACATGAGAGCATAATCATAACTTGCATGATAAATCGCAAGGGCATCATTGTAAATATCCTCCATCTTTCTACTACTCGTTGCAAAATCAGCCGCCTCATATAACATCTGCATACAAAACAGGTCGGATAACTGTCTCAAAATGGGTCACGGGTCAAAATTGATACCTGCTTATTCACGATATTTGCAGAGTCATTTTTTGATTCATCTCTAACGCATCAGACATTTCTTGTCTGTATAATCTGTATCTATCTTTCCATAAATTTAAGGAAGCTTCTGGTATCTCCACATTAAAGCCGGGCAGTTTCCGTACCTCTACAAAATAAAAACTAATTACAAATTATATTTCAAATAATATAAATAAACGGCCTTACCTTGTATCGATGCAGGTTGATACTCCTTAACTGTATTATATATTTCTCCGAGAACTGAAGAAGAAGGATACGATTTGTCGGCTTTCTTTTCCAAAAAATGCGGGAATTTTTGTGGTAGTAAATATTTAGGAATATCAACCTGTTTCAATGTCGGTGGAATAAGCAAAAATAATAATATCCTAAAAGTATTTATCAAAAAAGAAGATAATTAGGATAGTAGTAGTAGTAGTATTACCATTTTCCCGCTTTTTGGTGCGTCTAAAGCATCGTAGTAAAGATCAACCAACTTTAACAGTTTTTCTTTAATTCTACTTTTTTCAGCAGAATCATTTTCTCCTAAAGTCAGATATTGGTCCATAAAAGTCAACCAGCTATCAGCAGCTACCATGCTGAAAGAATTAGGAACAAGTTATGGACTTATGGTTGATTACCAAAATGGTCCCTGCAGAATCTAGATGGATGGTTTTACCCCTCTTTAACTTATTATATAAAAGGTATTCTAATTCGAATCCATATTAAGCAGTTAAATATAATAATAAGTAGTAAACGAATAAAAAACAACGTACTTTTGTTTTTGGGTAGAAAAAAGTAGAGTAAAAAGCTCATTCTCCAATTCGTCTTGCGAGAGCTCACTAGGTTTCTTACTAGGTGCGTTTGGTGTTGAGTGAATTCTTACCCATGGTTCACTTACTTTATAGTGATGCAACAGCTGAAAATTGAAATTCCTAGTTATAAATAAATGGGTAAATTAAAAAATTTTGTCCCTGCGGTTTTCCGGATTCACGGGTTTTGTCCCTAAACAATTTTTTTGGGTTTTTTGTCCCTGTGGTCCTGAATTTTCAGTTTTTTCATCCTTTTGCGCCTAAATTGACGAAAATGCCCTTATAATTGTTTTTTTTGAAAATTTCTAAATTGAACACAATGCCCTTAAAATAAATTAAAAATTCAGAAAAGTGTGTATTTTGGTTAATTTAGGTGGAAAATGACGAGCAAACTGAAAAACAATCACGGACACAAAACCCAAAAAATTGTTTTAGAGAGAAAACTCCTGAATCCGAAAGATCACATGGAAAATTACTGTAATTTACCCTAGATAAAAATATATAAGAAAGTATAAGTTGAAAGCACAAGAAATTGGTCATATATAAGCTGGATTTATTGTGATTTAATAAAGGGGATGATTTTCCTACCACAACTTTTAATGTATCTACCATATCCAATGCATAATATATTTGTACAGTTAGCTGTAAAATCTGTACAATGTGGTATAACTATTAAAAGTTGTGGTACCAATATCAATTCTCATTTAGTAACTAGTTTACATACCAAGGGCGGTATCAATGGGTGGCCAAAAATTTTCCGATTAGTATAAATTTTTTAGGGGTCGGCGCATTTTTTGGTTTGGTTCATCCAAATATACATAATATATGAGCGATAATTAAAACACGTCATATATTAGCTCAGTGGCTAACCCATGTATCTTAAAACATATAACATTTAGTTTACATCCTTTTTATATGCGTATATTTTTTTTAAATCTTTTTTTTCTTTCTCGTTTTAATATTTCTTTTACTCTGTTTCCTATTAAAATTTTCTTTTCTTTTGATTCATTTTCCCCTATGTTTATTGGTTTAAAAATATTATGCTTATCAATTATTTGATCACACATATATTTTAAACATTGACATATTAGTCTACATCATCTATATATGAACACTATAAAAACTTACTTGAACGTTGTAACAAAACTGAATACGAATATGAGTTAGGAACATAAACTGTGTATACGAGATCTACCACTATAAAAAATTGTAATCTATTTTTTATATTATTAAATATTATAATTTTTATTTTCGAATTAACTAACACGTGAATTTTAATTTTGATTAATTTAGTTTATGTTTAGACTTTTCTCAAACTAAAACTGATTTGATTTAGTTTATGATTTGACTTTAAATAAAACCTTATTTAAAGAACCTGACTTGCACTCTAAAATTTTGACCACCTTTAAAATTTTGTCTGGTCTGTTATATACACTACTTATATATTACTATAGTTGTACTGAGTTTTTGCTCAAACAAGATGAAGTCTAATTAAAATGTAAATTAAATTTAATTTAATACCTTTGAGTTTTTAGATACCCAATACAAATCTCCATCAAGGTCACCATTTGCAATTTCACTTCCAACTGACCTCCTACCTTTTGTGGAGAAAAAAATCCCATATTTAGCGTTACCCACAAATTGTTCCAGTTCTTGTACATATCTTGCATTTAATATATGTATATCCCCGAAATGAACACCTGGATTTCTATATACCAAAACTTTCCCCGATAATTGCCCGTTTTCACTGCAATAAAAAACAAAAAAGGGAATCATAAATAAATACCTAATTACATAAATAAATAAATACTAAATTATATCTAATTAAAATTAATTAATGCGTACAGAATAACACAAACTTCATCACTGTTTAGGATTCCTGTAGGATCAGCTGTCCCTATGAGATAAAAACTTTCACTAACTGGAATTTTCCCTCCACGGAGCCCTTTTCGTTCTCCGTTTGCTAAAATACCCAAACGATACTGTAAATATGGTTCATCAATAGGAATTCCAGATCCAATCATTGTTACAGAAGTTGCAGAATCATCCATTTGTCCATAATTTAGACCAACTGCAGAAACAAAACAAGATAGTTGAGATGGGAAATTCAACCCGTTTACGTACAAACGGGTCGGGTCGGGTCAAAAAGTACCTCTGACTGCAGACCGCACACTTGAGGATACGTTTTGGACATCTTGCAATGTATCGTTCAGAAACTCGGAAAAAATATGATTAGGAACACCTCCTACGGTCAAAAGCGCGATTAAGTTCTTTGATAGATTAGCTTTCCTCGGTTTTCGACTGAAAAATAAAAACAGAATTAAAGATGATGCACATCAACAATATCCTAACATGTTATCCAACTCATTCATATAAAAACAGGGACCGTTATTGTACTATTTTACAAGGGTAAAATGGTCATTTGGATTAACTTTAACAGACTCAGGGACTATTATCTATGTTAATAAAAAAGTCGAGGGACGAAATCCGTAATTTCAATCAAACCGTAGGGACCAATTATGTAATTTACTCTAATGAATATTATATACCTTATGGAAACTACCTCCAATGAACTGAATGAAGTTGAATCCGAGAGTCTTGGGTCTTTCTCTACCTTTATCATCGAGGGTCTAATTTGAATTGTTCGGGCTTTGAGCTGAAAATAACATATTTAATAAATAAAAATTTAATAGTGAAAATAACATATTTATTTTTATGGTTAAAAATTGTATAAGAAATTCAGAATTGTACCTTTTTATTTACAAGAAGGGTTCCTTTAACAGCATAACCATCTTTGAACAACCGACATTGAACAAGCAAAGGCTGAAGTAGTAGTACAAAGATACAAAATAAAACTGAGAGTACATTTTTACACGAATAGTCCCTAATTTTGAAACTTGTAACATAAGTGGTCCCTAAAAGTTTAAAACTTAACAGTCTTTAGGCGCCCCGTTAGCGTTACAAATTTCAAAATTAGGGACTATTTGTGTGATAAAAAAGTCGAGGGAATTTTATGTAATTACCGGTTCTCTAATGCAAGCTTCACTTCCTTTATCCCTTAGTGATTCTTGCTCCAGCTTAAGAAGATCGATAAATTTGTAATTATTTGCAGAACAATCACAAAGTTAGAGAATAAAAAATAATTATTAGATATTATAATCATATAAATTATATAATTTCCAGAATTTATCACCTCGAAACTGTCATCTTTTGAGCCCTTTGCTTCAATAAAATCTTGTGCACATCTAATTGCTAAATCTTCTGAAATAAACCCTGTTCCATCAGTATGAATCAACGGTTCACCATCTTCATCACAAACAACAATACCAAATTCATCCTGTAAACCACAATAAATCGTGAGGTAAAATAAGAATAATAAAAAAGTAAGAAATATAAGATAAATTATTAAGATATTAAAAGAGTATTATACACGACAAAAGATGTCTTCAATTCTTTCTACATTCACAGAAGCAAGATCAACACGAAGTTTTGTTGTATTTGATAGGGCAAGTGAACATCTGCAAACCAAACATAAGTTTAGTGACAACCCGTTTATATACGAATGGTTCGATTCAGATTGTGTTTTATCTCTAACGAGACAAAAGGGTTAAAGAAAGGATAGCTTAGAAAAAAGGTCAAAAGTCGCCCGAAGTATATTTTTAATGCATAAAACCTCTTAAATCATTTTATAGGGTGTAATTAAATGCAAATAAATTACATAAACCGTCCCCGTAGTTTGTAGGAGATTATGGATTTCGTCCCTCGACTTTTTTTATTGCACGGATAATCCCTAATTTTGAAACTTGTAACACCAACAGTCCCTAAAAACATACCATACTAGCCTTTTATGCTTTAGGGACCACATATTATGCGTTTTGAAAATTGATAATAAGCGGTTACAAAACGTGATTCTGAAAAATTATGTTTGGATTTGATATTTTGATTATGGTGTTTGAAATGCAATAACTAGATATCAGTTTTTTAGTGCTTGGCTTTGGGGAACCTGATTATATGTTTAATTAATACGTAAAATGCAAATAATCAGTTTTGAAACGCAATATGCTTTTCCAAAACACAAATAATTGATTTTTCAGAGACTCATTTTATATTATTTGCATTTCAAAACATAATAAGCAATATAATCTGCTCCAAATCACAATCCCAAACACCTCCTAAGTCAACAGTTTTGGCAAGGAATTGAATTAATTTGTAAACTGACCTAGAGATGTATTTAGCCATGCTAGAAACCGTATGCACATGCATAAATAAACATCTTGCCTCATGGATTGTTTTTTGGAACAAAAAGTAAGGATCTTTTTCAAGCCAGGGTGCATGAGATTCTTTTCTAATAAAATAACATTTAACACCCCATGAAGACTGCAGTTTCTTTGTTTTGTGCGCTTTATGGTTCTTGTTATCTCTACCATCTTTAAATGCTGAAAAGATATAAAATTCGTTATTTACTGAACCACCATGCTAGAAATATTAAAAAAAAAAAAAAAAAAAGTAAATTATTCACCAAAAAGACGATAATGACGGATTCCGATTGAAATCCCGCCAGCAATCCTTTGATAAGGTGAAATCCAATTACAACTAGATGGCATGTCTGATGTTTCTTGATCATTGGACTATTAACACGTTATCATCTCCTAATTCCCTTTGTACGTGAGTTCTTCTTGTACCGAGATGTGGTCCCTGAAAAATTAAAATTAATAGCATTACATAATTTATATATAGATCAACAACATAAGATATTTAAACAAGATTAAGAACACCAACCTTGAACCGTTGAGTTCCATCAGAAGCAATATAGCAATGATAGAGATATGTCTTTCCAGAATCCCAATCAAAATGCTGCAATTATGAAGAATATAAATATGATTTTATTTTTGTTATTTTAGTAAAAATATAAGTTTTGATAATATAAATAAATAAATTATGACAAGATACCATTGCCCTATCAGAGGAATCACAATATCTCCGACCGTACTTGGCCCACAATTTAGCTTCAAAATCGAACATTGTCAATGTTTTCATTGTTTTTATTATTTCAATGGCATCATCAACAGAGACCACATCTTCAAGACTTCTCCTGTACACAAATTTGAATGAAAAAAAATACTGTACAAAAGACAAGGAAAATGAACATAAGAAGTTTACTAACCTTCCAACATAACTATGTATCATGAACAATTTCCTGAATTCAAGTTCAGCAAGGACCAAAGTTGTGTCGGAACATGGAAATGATGAAATTAAGGAACCATTACCGTCATTAGAAAAGTACCCAGGAATGGTTCTTTGAGGACTTCCGGCGGTGGCAGAAGGCGGTGCTGATCGCTTCTGTGGTAAAATAGAGGCTCTGTTAGGTGAAGAAACAGTTGTTCTTCACCATGTGAATAATATAAGCGCTAAACGAGCGGATTGGATTACTCGAAGCAGCAATTTTATTTAATATTTCGATCGCCTCCGTGAGGGAACATCCGGCGGTGGTGTACATTTCTCCGAACATATCTTCGTGATCAATTTTTCGACTGAAGGTTGCAGAGGAACTTCAGTTGGAAAATTTTCCATTTCAATAAACAAATAAAATCTACACCGTCTAACTGTTGCTTCTATCAAGATTTCCCTGTCCTGGAGGGTTTTGTGAACCTAAGTAGACATTTTTATACAACATTCTCAAGTTGTATTTTCATTCTTTTCAAAACAATACTATTTCAATCATTTCTTATTTAATACGAGTAATATTTTAATTTTCATCTAATTTTATGTTAAAAGTTGGAAAATTTTGGACGGAAGGACAAATTTCCAGAATTTGAAAAACTTAAGGGACAAAAAAACCGAAAAAAAACATTAGGGACAAAAACCCCGAATCGGCCATAGGTCAGGGACAAAAACTGTAATTTACCCTAAAAAGTAATAATGATTGAACGACAATATGACATACGAAATAAATGGATGGAAATTGATTATTAAATATTTGCACCTAATATTATAGTAGTATATTAACATCAGTCGAATTCTTTGAAGTTTAATTTACCAGTTAATTAAATAATTACATCCATACTTGTTTTCATTTTCTTTTTATATTGCAATTTCCTTTGAACACGATTATCATCAGAGACATGGTATAAAAGTATTATAAACCTTCGTAAACGTGATTGACTTTTGGGATTAATTTGAATCAGTTACGTAGAAGATTACATAAAAAAAAAAATAGACGATGTGCGTTGAAGACACTTGTCGCAAATCAAGTCGGCTTGGGGAAAAATAGAGTTGCGTGAGTTTAAAATTTAAATACTCGAACCATTTAGGAGAGGTATATTGGTGCCTAAAAAGAAGTAATACTCTAGATCATGGCTTAAACTGATATTCTTATTTTCACATTCATATATCAAAATATTCTATCACTAAAACAAAAACATCCCTTTTTCACGTTAATTAGCAGTAGAATTAACGCTAGGAGCAGTATGGTAATGCCTAAACGACGAGCCAAAAGATGTCACAAAGCCACGCCACCACACACATCCCTCTAATTAACATGTAAAGTTTTGAAGTATCAGTGTATTCTATCATTGTGGATTAATCACATCATGACATGATAAGTCAACTTCATAAATTATACTCCCCCCGTCCCTAAATAAAGTTCTTATTTCTCTTGGGCACAATTTTTTAGGGGATAGTTAGTGATGTGGTATTTGGTATTACTTTTGATTAAAATATAAGATTTGATTGGAGAGAGAAAGTGTTTTAGGAGATAGTTGGTGGTGAAGGTATTGATAATAATATTATTATATTAAGTGGGTCCCTTAAGTTTGAGAAATAAGAACTTTATTTAAAGATAAAATTTAAAGGAGAAATGAGAACTTTATTTAGGGACGGAGGGAGTAACACAAATGAACTGTTGTTATACCACAAACATTGTAATTTCAAAACACCCAACACTCAGAATTTCAAAAATCCAATTTAGATGATAAAACACAATAGATATGTTACCACTGCAAAATAATCATATTCTACATATTTTGAGATTATGGAAAATTCGTACTCAAAGGCTCAAAGCTATGTAGTCAATGTATGGTAACCAAGCAGTAAGTAAGCAATGAAGAAGCAACTAGATAGCTTTTTTAGTCTTATATAAACGTAATATGATATACTTCCTCCGTATCATAATAAGTGAGTCACTTTCTTTTTAGTCTTATATTTTAATACGGAGGAAGTAGTATATATCAATATTTTATAGACACAGGATTGTTATCTTCGTTTACATAACCCCTATTATACAATAGTGGTAGTAAAGTACTATTCACTCATTTGTGATTGGTTGGAGCTTTTTCTAATACAATATATATACAAGTGGATATCAAATTAGGTGTGAAAAGTGCTTATAGTTCACTTGGTAAGATCCCTTGCTTTTTTCCTAAAATGCCAAGGTTCGAAACCTGCTACTACAATTTTGGAATTTTTTTCTATTAAGTTTCAAAATTACCTTTTGAAATGTTTTAAAATGACCCATAGAATAGGTGTGTATAGGTAACCTATTCAAAAATATTTTAATTTTATCCCTTGAAATATAAAAAAAAAATCCCGTTAAAAAAAATATATACAAATAAATATTTAATTTTACTAAGACGAATAAAGTATTTATTTGTTACAAAATTTACCATTAAAATAGTTACTTAAATTATCTACAATGACAAATAAATTGTAATAAACTCCTTTTTTTAATAATTTGTATATTTAACACATAAATTTTTATTTATTTATTTACAAATCAATCAATTTTATGTTTCAAAGTAATATTTTAAATGTTACAACAAAACATATTTTAATATTTTAGACAAACTACGAAATATGTAACTTATACTAAAGAAAAAGTTGAATAATAAATGTATAGTAAATACAATAGAATTCATAGAATACCCCGAAACTAACCGCAAAAAAAAGGTAAAAAAACCGCTGCATCGCGCAGACGTAAACACTCGTAAGTAATACAATTGGTAAGAAATGGCTTTCCCAACGACCTTTTGACAACTATAAGATGGTGGGGTGCCTCCGTCAAAATCAAAACTGCACACATGGCATCTAAATAGTGCCACCTCACCCTCGCCATCATATCCCATGTTAAGTGAGTGAGGGTCTTCGTGAGTGCTGCAACGAGGAGAGAGGATATAAGATTTTTATTTTTTAAGAGTATTTTTTGAGTAATGAGTATTTTAGTGGGTCCAAAAGAGTATTATTGGTTAGTTATGGTAGATAAGGTATTTAGAGTTTTGAATGTGAAACATGAAATAATAACGTGACGCTGAGGTGATGATTTAACTTAAGCCACCACACCTCATACTCTAACTACCATCTTAAAGACCCAACCCCAATCAAAAGCACTGAACATATGTACCAACCTATTTTTCAATAGTAAATGTATACTAACCTATCCAATAAAAGTAATACTTTGAGTAGAAATTAAAATGTCGGTTAAAGTTGTTTCACTACTAAGAAAAGATTATATTTCACAAAGATTATATTCAAGTATAATAATAATAATAATAATTTTTTCTGAGCTTCAAAGCACCATACAACTCATTTTGTTCTAAATTAAGCAGACATATGTCCTACAACACATTTTAAGGGGGAAATTGATATTTACACCACATATATTATTTCATTTACTACAATGTACAAATTTTAAAACAGACTATAAAACATAAGTTATGATGCGGGAAGAAACCTTTGTGGTTGTAATATCACCTTCCCGCATTTTAAGACTTATACGTACGAGGTAACTATTTGGAGTATATATAAACTTAGTTCATTAATCTACACAAAATTATAACCAAAACTTTCATAATTTATAAGATAAAAACGTTACCAAATAAAGTGCATGACAATTGACAAAACAGAGAAAATTAAACTACAACAGATTCAAAATACACTAAAAAATCATCGGGCAAGGCCCCATTTAAGACACGGCGACGGCGGTTCAATGGCGGCTCTTTTCTTTTCTTGCTTCAGTTCGTTATAAAAATTCTTAATGAACTCATCTGCCGCCTTATCCACCTGAATAGTATCCTCCTCCGTGGGAAACGGCGAGTCCGTCACCCGTAACCGCCGTACATTTGGACTCTCTCCAAATCCTAGCATCGTCAATGGAGATCTTTCCGGCTCCATAAACGTCGCCGTTTCGTAAGTATTTAAAATATCAAACACTCTTTTGACATTACTAACGGTTAGCTCAGGGCTCTTATGTGACCGGCGGTATAAACCACCGCTGCCGGTGGAGTAATGATGGCGCTTGTTTTTACGTTTAGTGTAAAAAAGTGGCCGGGGTGTTACTACAACTGAATTCGTATTCACGAGGGGCGATGGCTTTTCCGGCGATCTTTGTGGATCTTTTTATCATCATGTGAATTTCAAACCATGGTATGTTTTTTGATATGCCCTTTTTCATCATGTAGAGTATTGTTCTTACTATACCCCAAAGCTTCTTGGCCGTGTTCGTTGTTCTATATCCATTGTATGGAGAGACAGATGGTAGGAAATTGAAGTATGATTGGGTGTATATATAAGGTTGTAGAAAATTAAGAAACAGAAAAAAAAAAATTAATTTTATTGATATGAATTATAAATGCAAATAGTATCATGGCAAAATAAACATTATTTCAGTCCTCGTTTAACATAGATAACAAATAGATTTGGGGATTTATAAGTGTGTTTTTAAAATGGTTATTATTTGGATGAAATGAAAATCAAAATTCAGTTACAAGATAAAATTGATCGATTGGAGATGAAAACTAGATATGCTTTTTAATTAGTGTGGATACCTTTCTTAGCAAAATGCGCTTTGAGTGAATGTGTGGCAATCGCCTAGGAATAAGTTAACCATGCTCCATCAGTGGATTGGCAAAACGGTTGCTACAGGTTGCTTTAGGTTGTTACAAATGGTATTAGTTAGGTCCTGAACCAATATACACAGTGTAACCGATGTACGTGTTTGGGGAGGATGTGTGTCCATCGCCTCTTGAATTGTTACAGGATGTATGGAGATCAGCATCTTGCAGCTGTGTCGATCTTGTTTTTGTTTAGGGGTTTGCTAAAATTTTACAATTCATTTGTTAATATCTATGGACAAGTGACAAAAAGTGAAAACAATAAGTTGGATTATAGTTCATATCCACAAGTAGTTTGTTCGAGGGATGATATCCATATATTGATCCTACCACATAGAACATTTATGTAAATACTTATTACTTTATACATATTAAATTAAGTTTAATGAATTTCAAGGGTGGTCGTTTGGCGTTTGATTGATTTCAAAGGGATTGGTTCATTTATTGATGATGCCTTTGAAACACTTTTGATTTATGGCGTCCGTTACACTTGATAATAAAAAATTGAATCTTGACTTAAATCATAATAATGTTTTGATTATGTAAGCCCGTGTCCAGTGTATAATAACTTGAAAATGTATATTCTCAACATGTTTTTAGAGCAAATTTTGTTCATCGTCAATACAAATATATTACGATATGTTAAAATTTGTACTGGTCTCATTTTGCTTGGATCATTGTAAGGTCTTAAAACACTTATAAATTAAAGTATTTCGTCAGTATCAGGAAATCTTAAATCGGATACAATCACAGTGTATTCAAGAGCAGAGAATCGTTTTTCGATATGTAAAAACATACCCGATTTATGACTAAAACCATGGTTTATTCCTTCATTGACAAACCACCAAGAACCGTCAAAATGCAGTTTCAAAACTGCTCAAAACCAGGTCGGATTCGGGTCGGAAAACCGTGTCTGAATTTCAAAATCTGGTTTTCTACGCTTTTTTATAAAGGAACAAAAACCACAACAAAAAAAAAAAAAAAAAAAATCCCAACCAGGGGCTTTGCCCATTGGACCCTGTTATCAGGGGCGCTGCCCCTGAATCCCCGTTTGAGTTAGTGTATTTTAATCATAATAAATTTAAATAAATGTACACTCCGCATCATTCTTACTTGTTCAATATTTATTTAGATTACGTTTAGTTAACAAGTTTGTCTAATTGTCTTATTACATTTCAATCGTATTTTAATACAAATCATCAACACGATATACATATAAATTAGAAAACTATATAAGGACGATTTGAGAACTTATAAAGTTGAAGCGACCTCATTATATGTTTTTGAAAAGTTATATTAGTTTTTACGAAATTTTCCTACCTTATTCTCCTATTAATAACATAATCAATATGTGGACTTCACTAATTATCTTTTTTAATTGCATCATTCGATTTGATCATTTATATTAATCAAATGAATAACAAGATAAGTAGTACTAAGATTAATAAGAACAAATACTATCTCTATATTTTTTAGCTCATTTGTGCACATTAATTACATCCTAAGATTATATTTCATTAAATTCCCATAGACATCGAATCACTCCATAGGTACTCAAATCTGTAATCCTAGTTTATCAAATGAGAGAATTCAAATACAGTAAGTAATAAGATAAGTAGTAAGATTAATAGGAACTAATACCATCTCTATATTTTTTAGCTTATTTTTGCACATTAGCATCCTTAGGTTCAATTTCATTAAATTTCCATAGACATCAAATCACTCGATAGGTACTCAAATCTGCAATCCTAGTTTATCAAATGAGAGAATTCCTAATGGTATCCACAACTGAAAGTTATTAATTACTCTTCATTAATTCTGTTTGTTATATGTCATTTTACTTATTCGAATGAAAAAAATTCAGAGTTGTAAATTGGTTTAAATTTCTATGCTATTATTTGGTTTATGATAATTTGCCCCATAATACTCCACCTGATGCTAGGAAAGTGCATTTATGAAGATAGAAGGAAGGTCTGTTTCGCATAACTTAGAATATTAAAATTTTGGGTCCCATTCTTTAATTATGACTTATGGGCTTTTCATCCTAAATAGCTAAATTAAATTAAAAGGGTTCAACGGACATATATGTTAAGATGTAAAAATGATTATGTAAAAAATATCTAAGGTTTGTATATACTAGTATAAGTTATATGTTTTCCGACATAGATTGTAAGTAGTTGTTGAGGTGGTTGTGCACTTTCCTAGCATCAGGTCGAGTATTTGAATATCATTCACGTTATCTGCGTTTTGGTTGTTGAATTAACAAATGAGTGTTCTCAGAGGCATAATTGTTAAAAACTGGTCTGGCATTAATCGTCATTTATTCTGGGCGATCATAAATAATGGAGCAAATTACATCGAAGGTATCTGTAATTTGTCATATGTTACAAATTTAGTCCTATTAGTTTGTTTATTACACTAGATATCTTATCGTTGGCATATATAATTTGTTACACTGATAGTTTTTTTGGTGTATTATACGAATTACTAACATTCTTGGTGTATTGGAGATAGTTAATTCCAAACATAAGTAACATTTTGTTTTGTGTAATGGCGGACTTTCTTCAACTAGTGTATTCAAAACGAGCAATCCCAAACACCCTAAAGAGGAGTGAATGCTTTTTCTCCCTTTTAAGTAGTTAATTAATCATTAAAGTTACATTTTTTTTTAATTTTTTTTTTCAATCATAATTTTGGGTACTCACTTTTGCACTTTAATCTGTCTCCAATTGATTATGTTTTTTTTTTTTCCTAAAAAGAACTAGAGCTAATATTAATTCTTACTAAAATTATGAAAGAGCTGATTTTTAAATTGTAATTATTGGGTTTAATGGTGCATCGCCATGATCAGATTTCACTACCTAGATAAACATATGCGCATGACATTTACCAGACGGTTAAGAAAAAGTTTAGAAACAATAATAATTCACAACGAAGATCATGTCATATACATTCCGAGTAAAATTTAATCATGCCGTGAGAGCCCATTTAGTATAAATGGGGGTCCTTTAAAAAAAGTAACATATTGTCATTTATAGTTTGTAACAAAATTAAAGTGATAGCGGATTAAACAAATAGAACTAAGAATCAAATTGAACATGACCAGTTTTGGTATGTGCTAATTATTTGGCTTGTCGATTAAACAAGCATTTGCGGATATAGAATTTGTAATTTGGTTAGATTGTCTACACCTTGTAATATTAGCTAGTACTTAATGAATTTATGATTCGTAACAAAACTTAAAACATTTTGATTAAAAAATCACATTTTCTATCGTATTCTTTGTTGTTATTTGGTTGAATTGAATTATGAGGAAACGTTATAGTGTGGAGCTTGAATCACGAGGTTATGAGCTATGACTTGCAAGAGAAAAGAGAAAGTAACAAGAGAAAATGACATTAAAAATAAAATGTTTAACTTAATAAATGGTTTCTAAAATTTTTAAATCAATAGCCAATCCAGATAAATATAAGCCCAAAGTTTTTAGAACATAATATGGAAAATTGCCTTACTTGAAAATCCAGTACAAAATTAACTTTGAGAAAGTGATTTTATAAGCCGAAAAATAAATACAAATATAAAATTTAAAGTGAATTCATTTATGCACCAAAATTTTTAAGTCATACATTACAAAACAAAGTATAAATTTTATAATTAATTGTATGACTGTGCTTCACAATGATTGTAAGACCGCTCCCAATGGTGCTCCCAACTGATACCGTCAGTTGTTGTCAAATCAACGTCACGTCAGCTCACCCTCCAACCAACACTAAACTGACGTACTCATGCCAACAATATCACTTCCCTTTAATTTTTTGGAACCCACAATAACAAAACACACACACACAAAATACCCCTTTGGGCCTCACCACACACTCACGCCACCTCCTTTCCCCGTCTCCAAACCGGCGAGAAGCAAACCGGCGGGACCACTGCAGGGGTCGTGCCAATGGTGTGCTAAACTGGCGTGAAAGTGACGGTATCACTGCACCCTCTGTTGGCACCCGTCTAATGGATACATTAAAAATTATGATGTAACACTTCCAAAATACTTCCTCCGACTTAAAATAAGTGATACACTTTGGGTTTCACGATTTTTGAGACAAAAGTTTATAATGATGATTGAATTAGATTAATTGGATGGTTAGTGGGGATTGGGTCCCACATTTTTTGAATAAAGTGGGGTTAATGATGTTTAAAAGTAAAAGTAAGGGTAAAGATGTCATTTCACTTTATTAAAGTAGATAATTAGTGGGTGTGGGCCCGACTATTTTTAATCAAATAATGTAAATTTTCAAAATGTATCACTTATTTTGAATCACCCCAAAATAGAAAGTGTATCACTTATTTTGAATCGGAGGAAGTATAAAACTCTGACACTAGGCAATGAGGTATCATCATAATGAGAATTAATTTTTGTACCACATTTTTTGATGCAGTACAAGTAAAACTGCAGACTATACAAACATATGATCCAACTATTGTGGTATAGACATCAAAAGATGTGGTGTATTTATCACCCCTATAATTAATATATTTTGTATTCTTTTAAAAAAAAAAAGGAAAGTCGGAAAAAAGAATTTTTCTTCGAGAAATAAAAACATTCCAGCGACAAAAAACGATCCCTTTTGCAAATTGTTTCTAGGGTTTCTAAATGCAATATCAATGGAACCAGAAACAGCCAACGATCTGATGATCGGAGTTAATAACGACGAAGAATCTACGGAGCTAACTATCCTCGATGCTTCCAGCTATCAGCTCCATGATCTCGACTCTATTGAGTTCCCGCCGAGCCTCATCGAAATCGATTTGACGGCAAACCGATTGAATAAGCTGGATTCGCGTATTTCTAATTTATCTAATCTCAAGAAGCTCTCTCTTCGACAGAATCTATTTGATGACGCCGGTGTTGAGCCGATTTCACAGTGGAACGCCATATCTGCACTCGAGGTATGCTTACCTGTTGCTTTATTCGATTTCAGATTCCTTTTTTATTTATTTGTTTGATTTTTATGTAGGAATCTAAGATCGATGCAAGTTCATTTAACTTCCGAGTAGCATTTCATTGTTGCTAATTAGTAACCAGTATAATAAATTAGGATTCAACTCGATTAAACTATGCATTTTTATGCGACTACTTTATTTTGCACATTAAGGCATGAGGTAATATAAAGTGTTATAGAATTAGATATACATGCCATCTTTTACTAGGTGATATACATATGATATAAGTTTATATAAGCGTTCGTATCAAAATTAGGAATTTTTTCACTTTTTAATATCGTTTCTGATGGTTATAACTTATAATTGAGCTTATACTACGATCAGAAACTCAGAAAAAATCATATGGTATTTGAATGTTATGACTTCAGAAGTTCTCTCTTTTCTTTGATTAAACATAGATACATTTGGATGTTAATTAATAAATTTTCAGTGGCATATACTCATATAACCGTTGACTAAATAGCATATTACTGGTGATCTTTGCAGGAGTTGGTTCTCAGGGATAACCAATTAAAGAACATACCCGATGTTAACATATTTAAAACACTTTTTGTATTTGATGTTTCATTCAATGAAATTTCATCAATGAGTGGATTATCAAAGGCTTCAAGCACACTCAAGGAACTCTATGTCTCTAAAAATGAAGTTACCAAAATTGAGGAAATTGAGCACTTTCATCAACTACAAATTCTTGAACTTGGTTCCAACAAATTACGAGTTAGTCCATATGCTAAATGATTTGGCCAATATAAAAAATACTTTAATTATCGAATATTAATTATAAAACTGTGTTGTTTTAGGTGATTGAGAATCTGCAGAACTTAACAAACTTACAGGAGCTATGGTTAGGCCGCAATCGTATAAAATCCATTAACTTATGTGGTTTAAAATGCATTAAGAAGCTCAGTTTACAAAGCAATCGATTAACTTCTATGAGAGGATTAGAGGTGACTTTTTTATTTTTTATTTTAAAAACCAAAATAATTAATGGAATTATTTATATGTTTTTCTATCATCTCCAGGAATGTATTGCCTTAGAAGAACTATACTTGAGCCATAACGGTATTGCAAAAATGGAAGGTTTATCAACCTTGGTGAACTTACGGGTTTTGGATGTTTCTTCAAATAAACTTGCAGCAATTGAGGACATTGAGAAACTTACATGGTATGTAATTATGTATAAATGAATTTTTAATTTTCTTTTTATCATAATGAAAAGACCACAAAGACAATTGCTGTAATTTACCCCTTTTTTTTGTTTCTAATTGATTTGTTATTGTTTTGCAGCTTAGAAGATTTATGGTTTAATGACAACCAATTAGCATCATTAGATGGCATATCTGAGGCAGTTTCTGGTTCAAGAGAGAAACTCACAACTATCTATCTTGAGCATAATCCATGTGTAAGCATATCTCCTACGTTTATTTAAAAAAAATTATATATCAAATAGATACTGGAAATATACGGATGTATGCTCCATATTAATTATGGGATATAAACTATATAATTAAACATTATTTGATTTATTAGTTTATCTAATATAATTGATATTATTTAAATATATAAAGAAACCATATAAAAAATGTTTTTAGAGAATTGAGGTTTGTTTTACATTTTGCAGGCGAAATCTTGGGATTATTTGACTACTCTGAGACAGATCTTCCCAAATATTGAGCAAATTGATTCAGAAGTTTTTTCTTATTAGATTAAAAAAAAGCTTTTGATTTATCGGTTTTCAGGAACGTAATTATGGATGCTGTAAGCCGGCGCGTCATAATTATTGAAAATTTGTTTGGATGGATGATGAGTTTGTATAATTGACTTAAGAGTGTTCAACTTATTGTTACTTGGTTTCTTTCCTCCCAAAATTGTGTAAAAAACTGGCCCAAACCAATTGTCCTTGAAAGTATCAGTGTACGCATATGTTGGTCCAACTATATGCTCCTCTAATTGCCTAATAACAATAGATAAGAATGAGCAGCCTTGATTTGATTTTGATTGGAGGAGAAATTAGGATGTTGCTAAAAAGAAGGAAGACAATTTGTTTAATGAAGTTAAAAGGAGGTAAATGTTATATAATGTACTACTTATTATTATTTTAAACCTCTTAGGGTTGTTATTATTAAAACTCTTTTTTAAAGGGTATTCCTCTTATTAAGGGCTCTTGGGTAGGAGAGTATATGTGAGCAACTTAAGTGTTGACGTGGCCACTTTAAACTGTTTGACCATCTAATAATATTTGCGGGATCAAACTGTGACCTAATTCATTCAAGTACTCTTACGCCATCACCATATAGTTACTCCTCTTAACTTTTTATTCAAGGTATTTTGACCAGCAACTCCGTAACATAAAAGTCTCAAGCACCTTAACATGCTACAATTGGGTAATAATATTCGTGGGTACCAGAAAATGACCACCACCCTTAAATTAGGAGTAAATTTGAGTGTACGAGGATGATTCAAAATATAATATAAGAACAATTTAAAAATTAATATCCATAGACGACTAAGAACAACATCAAACACACATACAAATTTACTCGAAAGTAAACCGACCCTTTTAACGGCCCTTTTCGAAGCCAATGCGGGACCTACCCGACCCTTCATACCCTTCTCGTGTAGACGCCCCGCCACTTGCTCTCATGGTCCCACCACTCCCAACTTTATCCAAAGCTTTCTTCCCCCCCTTAACCTGCGTCAAAAACTGGTCCAACCCAAACGGGTCAGCTTCCTCCGCCACCTCCTTTTCAAACTCAACAGGCCCACCTCTCGGCCCGCTCTTCTCACCCGCACCCGAGAACCCCTTGTCGGGCTTAAACCTCTCCGTCTTCCTAATCTTCTCCAGCTGCTCATCCGCCCCACCGTACATCTCATCATCCGCATCTCTCTTCGGTCTGTATAACGTTGATAAAGTCGGTTGTGCAGTAAACAACCCTTTATCATACACGTTGTACTGATCATCAGTTGCAAAACCCGAATCCATTCCCTTTTCTTGGTTAAATAACCGTTGATCATACATAACTTCACCCCCGCGGGACCCGCCCGAAGCCATCCCGAGGGCCACTTTCTCGCTGATGTCACGGTCCCGGTCTCGTGTGATTTTGCTCTTTTTCCCCATGGCCGCGTCTTTCGCTTCCAATCTTCTCTCTCGTTCTCTCTCTCTACGTCTCTCTTCGCGGATCTTCTCTCTCTGGACCCGCTCTTCTCTCTCCTCTTTCGTTTCTCTAGGCGGGTCGACCCGACCCGTAACCCGTTTGTATTCGTATTCGCGTTCGGGTTCATCGGTGTCCATCATGTTCTTGTCGGGCGGTACAAATGAACCCGTACCCGTTCTTTCGGATCTTGCTTTTTGGGCCAAGGCCCGTAGCTCTTGCTCTTTTCTTTCTTTTTCTTTCATCATCATTTCCTTTTGGACTTTAGACCTGGTTGCAACTGCTTCTCGGGCTTTTTGTTCAGCTACATATAACGCTTCCGATAATTTTGCAAAATTATCGTTAATTTGGACTTCTTGAAGTCCTCTACCATCAGCAGCCAACCGTTTATCAAGTGGAATAGTGTACCCTTTCGGGTTTTTCCAGTTGGAAATACACGGCGGAATCTTCCAATCTTGTTGGTCTTTAACCGTCACGGGCCGTGGAGGTGAGTGCATGACGGGTACGGGTGGTGACCCGTTGGCTTTCGGGACCCGCTTATGTTTAAACTTTGGCGGGTCCAACGGGTCAACGGGCATCTCCACCATCCTAACGATTCTCTCCTTTGCACCTGAGTTGAATGCAGCCGACTGTTGTGTAGGTTTATACTTGATAAATTTCGAATCTTGAGATTGTGTTTGCACGTTTTTCGGCTGTGCAGCACTTAATCTCACGTTCACAATCTTCTCAAGAGCTGCTTTTGTCTGTTGTGTGACATCATCAATCTCTTTCTGCTTCTCATCTTCTTCCTCATGTTCTTCTTCATCATCTTTCAGAAACTTAGGGATGATATCTCTGTGTTGTGAATACACAATCTTTTTAGAATTCTCATTCTGTTTTACAATAGCATCAAATGTTAAATTTCCACGGTCATCGACTGTAACCGGTAAAGTTTTTGGGCCAGAAGTGTCTTTCTTTCGGCCCATATCGAGAGGATATTGTGCATAGTGAATCTCGGGAAATGCTCCACCATCACCAAAATCTTGTGGTTTTGAAGGTCGATATTTTAACCGTTCTGGTGTGTTGTATAGAGGAATGAGATTTGTTTTGATGATTTCAGATCTTTCATCTTCAGTTTGGGCACTGTATCTTTGCTTAAACCATGGATCACTCGAGTGATCATAGAAAGTAGCAGCAGTCGACTTTGCAGGTGGCAAGATCTCCTTCAAAGCAGCCATTGGGACAAAAAACTACATATAACCAAATTAAGTATTTCAGCTGCAATATCATTGCTACTAAACGGATATAATCAAAATAATAACATCACCTAACTCAGAAGAAATTATAAAAGCAATTAAAATTTGTTGACTACGTAGGTTAACAGCAGAGTTCAGCTTTCTCATTATTAGGTTAAGTTCATCGAACTTTTGCAATTTCATAATCCGAAATTTCAGTAACTAACTGACTTTTGTACGAAAATTTTGAAAGCTTATTCATTTATACCAGCTAGAACACAACGCATGCCGGATGAAAAAAATCAATTAAACGAAGTTCATTCATATCTAAGTTACTGAATCGCACACGAGAGAAAACATCATTAAAATTGGGTCGGCAAAAGTCATCAGAAATTAACCTAGGTACTACTATATGACGATGAATATGAAAGCCGAAAGCTTCAATTGATTATATGTAATAAGAAAAAACGATGGAGACTGAAGGCTAGTGGTATATACCTGAGCTTTAAAAACTCCGGATCAATGAAAATGGTTACAGATAAGCAATCACGCTAAAATTAAATGGAAATCGAAGTTTATTTGAGATGAATCACGTCTCCCTCTGGTTGAATGAAATTGGGGATCGGGGTTCTGTTTGCTTTGCAATCTTTAGGGTTCGTTCGTTGCGCTTATGACCAATAAATATATCTGGAATTAGGAATAGCAAACCGCCCAAAAAGAAAACCATGATCCGTGGATATCCATCCAAAGTGGTGGGTAACCCATGAAATTTCATCCGTTAAAATATGTATCCGGCCCGGCCCAAAAAAACCTATCAACCGAAAATTCAATATTGGAAAACTGAATTGCAAAATTCAATAGGGAGTTTATTTCTGCACCACAACTTTTAATGTATACACCATAATATATAAGTTTTAAAACTAACTGTACAACCCCTTAATATAACAGTTGTGGTATATGTATTAAAAATTGTGGTGTATAAATCACTAATTTATCGGAAAATATGTATCTGGTTTACAGTTTTGGGTTTTTTTCTCTCGTCTTTATCAGTATTCAGTTCTGATAAAATTGTTCTAAAATCAGAATTTGATAATTTCGAAACTAATCTCAAAATTATTGTAGTTATTGTTGATGATGTACTTTTCGGAACTATAATCATTATTTCAGTTGACTCACATTTCTTATTTTTATTCAATTTTATTTTTTTCAAAGTTTACTTTCGGTCCGGTTAAACCGACCCATCCCTAACAAGAGCTTTATAACCTCTAAAAAAACCTGATATAAACTTAGAATCCATAACTTTTATTACTCACTGAGTCACTTCCAAATTTTATTACCAAAGAGGCAAAGAGAGCGCATTGCTCGGGCATTTTACTTCTTGGTGGAACTTCACGTAGCATGCCCAATAAGCTCATTACACGTGTACTAAATTTTGGCACATCCAATCACACACATCTGACTGTACATCAAGGGTAAATCGGTAAAAACGACTTTCAGCTCTGTTTGTAAGTCTTCTTCTTTGTACGCTTGATTGACTGAGATCCCTCACACTCTCAGAAAACCACACACAAGAAGGACTTAGATGCCGTTAATGGCGGTCCCCGTAGATTTCATTACCAAGCAAACGCCGCCGGCATCGACTCTACGATTCGCTTTCGGAAATGTTCTGGCCTTTTTCATTCTATTGTTAATCGGAGTACTTGCATTCTCGATCCGTCTCTTCTCGGTAAATTCAGTGGATCTAAATCGTAATTGATATGGATGTGCGCATCGAATTGTGATTTTATTGTACTGATCCTTTTTTATACGTTTCTGTTGCAGGTTATTAAGTATGAAAGTGTTATTCATGAGTTCGATCCGTATTTCAATTACAGAGTCACTCAGGTTTAGCTTTTATTTTTTGTAAATTGATTTATATTTCTTCAGGTTTTGGTTTTATGTGTTGTTAGTTTGGTACAATTCATAGGCGTTTGAGCATACAACTATGTGACTTTTAAAATGCAGGATGTTAGGACAGTGGTTTCATTTTTATAGATTGGAGCTAACAATGCTGTTATTTTGCTAGTTAAAGGAGAATATGAATTACAATGTCTGCTTTGAAATGGTCTTTCCATGCGTAGTTCTTGAGTTTCATAATCAATTCTAGAAGTAGAATGATCACTGAAGTCTGAACATCTAATTATAAAAGAAAATCACGTGCATTATCTCTTTACTACTTATGGAAGCACATGCATGTCCTGAGTTACTGAATATTGATTTTTAGCTCATTATTTAGAATCTGGCATAACAGCAATTCAGTACTTCTCTTTTCTTGACTTACATGTCCCTTTTACATCATTATAGCATAAACTTCAGGAGCTCCAAATTTTCCCTTCACATCCCTTATTCTTGTGTTTATGATATGTACCTTCTATCTATTTCTTATGTTTCTCTTTTGGTTGCAGTTCCTCACAAAGAATGGGATATATGACTTCTGGAATTGGTTTGATGACCGTACCTGGTATGCGAATAAGATTTTATTTTCATTTATTTTATTATTATTCAAAAAAATTTACTTGACAACATATCTCTTACTTATCTTAAGGTATCCTCTTGGACGAGTTATTGGTGGAACTGTTTACCCGGGGTTGACTTTGACAGCTGGAACTATATGGAAGTACGTATTGGAGAAACTTTTTTTTTCAATGATCTGATCCTTTCAACTCAGTACCTGTTAATGACACTATTTTTAGTTAATGTAACTAACAATTTGTGGTTTCAGGGTGCTTCAATCATTGAATATTCCTTTATCTGTGGAAACTGTGTGTGTATTTACTGCCCCTGTTTTCTCTGCATTTGCTGCATGGGCAACATATCTCCTGACTAAGGTTTGTTTTTTCTGCTGTAATAAATAGTTTTAGATTTAATGTTTACAATAAAACGGTACCGAAATCCCTCAATCTTGTTTAATATATAGGAAGTTAAGGGAACAGGTGCTGGACTGACTGCTGCAGTTCTTCTGGCCATGGTAATTATGTGACGGGTACTTGTAATAGTTCAATTTTTTATATATATTCTAATGCATATTGAATCTAGATCATACTGACTTGCAGAGAAATTTGAGCAAAAAATTCCCGGAATTTGATATCATCTCTTTTTCTGTGTTTTTGAAATGATCATTTTAGGTGCCATCCTATATATCTAGATCGGTAGCTGGGAGTTATGACAATGAAGCAGTAGCTATCTTTGCTTTAATCTTCACATTCTATCTCTACATCAAGGTTTGACATTGATACAAATTCCTTCATATCAAATCTTATATATTTATATATTTATGTTTATATATTTATACATTTAACAGTGTTGTATATTTATAGGTTAAAAGTTAAACTATTGTCTGACATTGATAACTTTATTTGCAGACTTTGAACACAGGATCCCTCTTCTACGCAACACTAAATTCCATTTCATATTTCTACATGGTAGCCTAAAACTTGTCTGGATTATCTTTTATTTTTTCTATTGTATATTCCTAATATATTATTATATATTAAACTCTTATTCATATAGGTCTGCTCTTGGGGAGGATACACATTTATCATCAATCTCATACCAATGCATGTTCTTCTTTGTATTGTAACTGGTCGATATTCATCTCGGTTATACATTGCATATGCTCCACTCGTAAGTATATTGTATCTTTTACTTTTATTTAAAAAGAAAAGAAAATACACGATTGTCATTTTTTTTTTAAAAAGTTGTTAATTTCTTGTACTCTCTGATGTTATGCAGGTTGTCTTGGGAACATTATTAGCAGCATTGGTGCCTGTTGTTGGTTTTAATGCAGTCATGACATCAGAACATTTTGCATCATTTTTGGTGAGTCCCACTAATTACACATAGTTCCAAGTAATTACACATACTCTGTTTTTTTTTTAAAATTATAATATAATGAATTTATTACAGGTTTTCATTGTTATCCATGTGGTTGGTCTAGCATATTATATCAAAGGAATTCTCTCTCCAAAGATGTTTAGAGTAGCTGCTACTCTTGTGGTATCTGTTGGCCTGTAAGTCTGACTCATTTATTCGAAAATTATGAAAAAGATTCAACATATTTTTGTTCATTTTATATTAATATTTTTTTCGTCATTCAGGGTTGTATGTTGTGCTGTAATAGCAGTACTTGTAGCAGTAGTTGCATCTAGTCCTACAAAAGGATGGAGTGGAAGAAGTTTAAGTCTTCTTGATCCGTAAGTTTCTTATATACAATATATATTTTTATATATTAAAAAAAACGATGTATTGGTTATTGTTTCAGAACTTATGCAAGCAAATACATACCAATAATTGCAAGTGTTAGTGAACATCAACCTCCTACTTGGCCATCTTACTTTATGGATCTTAATGTTTTAGCCTTCTTAGTTCCAGCTGGAATTATTGTAAGTTCACAAATATTCATATGAATTTATGTTCTTGAAATTTTGTCGGTTTTGATTTCTAATCTTTTTTTTTTTTTAATTTGATTTTTCAGGCATGTTTTGCACCACTATCTGATGCAAGCTCTTTTGTAATCCTCTACCTAGTAATGTCAGTATATTTTTCTGGTGTTATGGTAAGTATATACTGCTCAAATATTTTCACATATTACTTTATAATTTATTAATTTAATAGTTTATAATCCCTGTATTTATACCATTATTTATGTATAATTCTATAACAGGTACGGTTAATGCTTGTGCTTGCTCCAGCTGCATGCATAATGTCTGGAATTGCTCTTTCTGAAGCTTTTGATGTTTTTACAAGATCTATTAAATTCTACATTTCTAGCCTTTCTGAAACTCTCCAGACTAATGTAAGTATTTTGTGGAATTACACATTTTCATGACATGTAGAATTTCTGAATTAAGATTTGTTTTTTCACATTGACAACTAAAAATACCAACTTTTCTAATGTCGCGGGCAAGAATATATATCGCTCATCAAAAAGGGGTGAAAGTTCAGATTTTGACAAATTTAGGGGTGAAAAGTTCAGATTTTGACAAATTTAAAGGTGAAAAGTTCAGATTTTTAAAATTTAGGAGCGAAAGTTTAATTTTTGACAAATTTATGAGTGAAAGTTCAATTTTTGACATACTTATGAGTGAAAATTCAGTTTTTGGTAATTTACATGAGTGAAAGTTCAATTTTGATCAATTAAGGGGCGCAAATTTGGGATCTCTGTTTAACTTTTTTATACGACAAATTTCGTTAAATATGACTTATATATTTTTAAAAAATTTCAGGCAGGTGATGTTGTACCTGGTAATATTGCTTCCACACAAAACGAAGTGTTGAAAACCGAAAAAAGAGAAGACTTATTAAAGGAACGACCTTCCCGTAAAAATAAGAAAAAAGAGAAGGAAAATACCGAAAAACCGTCTATCAAATCCAAAACCGAAAAGAGACCCCTGGTTTTGCCTGTTGAGGCCTCTTTTTTTGCTCTTTTTTTAACTGTATTGTTGGGTGCTTTCTATGTGGTAAGCATACTTACATACTTCTATCTCTATATTCAAATAGATATAGATCTTTAATTCGTAAATTACTAATTTGCCCTCACAGGTCCACAGTGTCTGGGCTGCTGCTGAAGCATATTCAGCTCCTTCAATTGTGCTCACATCCCATTCGCATGATGGACTTCATGTATTTGATGATTTCAGAGAAGCCTATGCATGGTTAAGCCATAACACTCAAGTAGATGATAAAGTAAGTTTTTATAAAAAATTACATTTATATATAATTTTTGTTAAGAAATTAAATAAATACATTCAGGTTGCATCATGGTGGGACTATGGCTACCAAACAACCGCAATGGCTAACCGTACTGTCATTGTTGATAACAACACATGGAACAACACACATATTGCTACTGTCGGTACCGCCATGTCATCACCCGAAAAAGCTGCTTGGGAAATTTTCAACTCTCTAGATGTCAAATATGTGCTCGTTGTATTTGGCGGTTGGTTTAATTTTTATTTTTTTAATAAAGTTAAAAACTCGAATCCTTAAAATATCATATTTCAGGTCTTGTGGGGTACCCTAGTGATGACATAAATAAATTTCTATGGATGGTGCGTATTGGAGGTGGCGTGTTCCCTCATATCAAAGAACCTGACTATCTGGTAAGTATAATATTTTATTAGCCAAAATACATTTTGGAAAATGATAATGACAGCCCTTAGGGTTGTCAATACTCAATAACAAGGCAAAATTAATGTAAAAACCGCTCCCTGAATTTTAAGAACACTACTCTATCAATGAATGTATAATCATTTTATGCATGTTAGAGATAGCCCTAAGGGCTGTCATTAACAAAACCCATACATTTTATTACCCTAAACTTGGCTAATTAGGTCATCTACTACCCTATACTATTAAAGGTGCAGCAGGGAGAACCCTGAACTTGACAAAATCGTCGATTTAGTACCTTGACTCGTTAATTTGATCGCGTAATCTTACTTGACTTACTTTCATTGGAGCTTTTGTCTTACTAAAAAATATAAGTTCATCTCAATATATTGATATTAGAAGTAACTCACGTGAGAAAACAATACCAAATTAGTGATCCATGATTCCAGGGTACTAAATCGACTATTTTCTCAAGTTTAGTGTACCATGTTGCACATTTAATAGTTCAGGGTAGTAGAGAACCTAGTCAGTAATTCAGGGTACTAAACTGCATTTTGGCCTATTTTATTTTATATTTACTTTTAGTGATTATATAGATAAATATTATAGTAATTTAACTAATTTTAATGTTATATAGAGAGATGGTCAGTACCGAATCGACTCTCAAGCTACTCCAACCATGCTCAACAGTCTCATGTACAAACTATCCTATTTCAGGTGAGATGTATAAATACGGTTCATGTATATGTATCGTATACGTATAGGTATTGCAAGTTTCTTACTTGAGTTGCTTTTAGGTTTGTGGAGACAGATGGCGGTAAGGGATACGACAGAGTAAGGAGGACCGAAATTGGAAAGAAATATTTTAAGTTGACTCATTTCGAGGAGGTAAGTCCACAAATGTGACCAAAATAAATAAATAAAGTTTGGTTTTGAATTTTCATGTTATTGTATGCAGGTGTTCACAACTCACCATTGGATGGTTCGGATTTACAAATTAAAACCTCAAAGGAACAGGATTCGCGGGAAGACAAAGAAGTCTAAATCGGTACAATATGTATCTAATCTTTTTCTATTTTTTATGTTTTATATTTTGTTTTTTTTTACTGATTGTTTTTTTTTTCCTTTCGGTGTTTTTGCAGAAAACGAGCTCGCCTACTCCGAGAAGTGGAATGATGAAGAAAAATCCATGGCATTAGAAATCTGGATTCTGATTTTACAAGATGTTAGATGTGATACAGTTTTTTATTTATAGCAACGGAAATGTGACAGACCCGAGATTTTGTAGCGAATTATGGTAGAGGATTTCTAAAAATCAGGGTAAAAGAAATTAGTTGATCCTGTAATTTCTATCTCTAGAAAACTACTGAAATTTTTGAGAAAAATTGTTTGTTTTCCAGCTTAGAATACGAGTTTTCTAAAAGGAAAATAGATAGAAAACTATAACGAATAAACGTGAAATCCTCACGGTTTGGCTACCCATCGTCATTCCCTCTCTGTCTAAAGTGAGAGGGGTTCTCTGCGCGCAGTGTAAGATTCCCCTGGATGGGTCTCGTAGGCAGCAGCATTCGTGCTGTCATTGACGGTGTAAATCTGTTCGTTCGAGAAAACATGTTGATCTCTTTCCATATCCTATCCCCGGTTGTTGCCCTATCAAGATGTGTCCCTTCCTTTGACCCCTTTTCTGATTTATTAGTGCTGTCCCCCTTGCGTTCCCTCCCTTTGTGAAGACATTTCCCTTTTTCTCTACTCTTATTTCTTCCTTTCTTATTCTCCTGTTGGAAGTACCTAATCTGCTTTTTTAAATCTTTCCTTTCTTATACAAGATTCTAAGGTCCTTCCCCTGTATATAAGTCTGTGCGATTTTTCCCCTTATCTTCTGGCCGACGCTCCCCTTACTGGTATCAGTGCAAGGGCAATTAGTACGGGTTGCCATAGTTTTCTGGATGGATTGCGCCTTTAGGAATCTTGCGCCTTTAGGTAATTTTTGTATATTAAAAAAACTAGAATCACATGCATTTACGCTTTTACCAATTACACAACTAAACTTGCGAGAAAATGAAAACAAGTGTTGGAATTCGTCATTTTCTCATGAGTTCATCACGAGAAACCGAGGGTTTCACAAAAATATGAAGTTTTCGTGAGACTTTGAAGGCTACTATTGCCAATTAATAACACCCATGAAATTTCATCCGTTAAATGTGTATCCGGCCCAAAAAGAAAACACTCGAAAAACCGAAAATTGAATCAGAACCAAAAGGGAACTTGTTAGATCTGGTTTACGGTTTTTTTTTTTTTTTTTGTCTTTTTCGGTTTACGACTTTACGATTATGATTTTTACGGTTTTAGAATCAAAATTTGAAAATTTCGAGTCTAATACATATTCTCAAAACAATGATAGTCAAGGTTGATAATATAATTTTCGGCTAACCGGAATCATCATTTCTGTTTGATAATATAATTTTGTACATTGTGCCGCAAAACTTGTACCATTCATGTTTTTTTTTTTTAAATTTCTCTGTTTTTTTAAAGTTTTATTTTATACATGTATTTGTTTTAATTAATATATATATATATATATATATATATATATATATATATATTTCTTCAAAAAAGTTAGTTTTTTTCTTTTTTAAAATTTAATAAATGTAATTTTTTAAAATGTAATAATTTTTTTAATAAATTTAAACAATGTATTTTAAAATTAATGTAATGTATTTATTTTATAATTATTTAGTTGAATTAAAAATGATGATGTGAAAACGATGTGTTAGTGATGGGTTATTGTTGGTACGACCATGTCAGTAACGCGCCAGGATGAGATGATGTGACGGCGTGACGCGTCAGTAAGGATGAATTATTGTTGGCACGATAATATCAATAACGTGTCAGTAACGATAAGATGATGTGACACTACTGATAAGTTTAGTGACGGAGTTGAGAGATAATTAATAAAACTTTACATAAACTTGATTAACTTATTACTCACTGCCATATTTTACTACCAAAGATGACGCATTGCAGAGGGCATTTTTCTTTTTGTTGGAAATTAACGTAGCATGACCAATAAGCCTACTACACGTGTACTAAACTTTGTCTCGTCCAATCACACACATCTGACTGTACATCAAGGGTAAATCGGTAAAAAAGACCTTCAGCTCTGTGTGTGCAGCCAAAAGTCTTCTTCTTTGTACGCTCGATTGACTCGAGATCGCTCGCACTCTCAGAAAACCACACACACAAGAAGGTCTTAGACGCCGTTAATGGCGGTCCCCGTAGATTTCATTACCAAGCAAACGCCGCCTGCATCGACTCTACGATTCGCTTTCGGAAATGTTCTGGCCTTTTTCATTCTATTGTTAATCGGAGTACTTGCATTCTCGATCCGTCTCTTCTCGGTAAATTCAGTGGATCTAAATCGTAATTGATACGCATGTGCGCATCGAATTGTGATTTTATTGTACTGATCCTTTTTTATACGTTTCTGTTGCAGGTTATTAAGTATGAAAGTGTTATTCATGAGTTCGATCCTTATTTCAATTACAGAGTCACTCAGGTTTAGCTTTTAATTCTTGTAAATTGATTTATATTTCTTCATGTTTTGGTTTTATGTGTTGTTAGTTTGGTACAATTTATAGGCGTTTGAGCATAAAACTATGTGAAATTTTAAATGCAGGATGTTAGGGCAGTGGTTTCATTTTTATAGATTTCAGCTATCAGTGCTATTATTTTGCAAATTAAAGGAGAATATGAATTACAATGTCTGCTTTGACATGCTTTTTCCATGCGTAGTTCTTGAGTTTCATAATCATTTATGTAAAATCTGAAAGTAGAATGATCACTGAAGTCTGAACATCTATTTATAAAGGAAATCACATGTATGATATTTTTTTACTTATGGAAGCATATGCATGTCATGAGTTACTGAATATTGATTTTAAGCTCATTATTTTGAATCTGGCATAATAACGATTCAATGATTCTCTTTTCCTGACTTACATGTCCCTTCTACTTCATGATGGACATAAACTTCAGGAGCTGCAAATTTTCCTTTCATATCCCTTATTCTTGTGTTTATGATATATACCTTGTATATCTATTACTTATAAACAATCTGTTGGTTGCAGTTCCTCACAAAGAACGGGATATATGACTTCTGGAATTGGTTTGATGACCGTACCTGGTATGCGAATAAGATTTTATTTTCATTTATTTTATTATTATTCAAAAAAGTTTACTTGACAAAATACCTCTTACTTATCTTAAGGTATCCTCTTGGACGAGTTATTGGTGGAACAGTTTACCCGGGGTTGACTTTAACAGCTGGAACTATATGGAAGTACGTATTCGAGAAACTTTTTTTTAATGATCTGATCCTTTCAACTCAGTACCATTAATGAAACTATTTTTAGTTAATGTAAGTAACAATTTGTGGTTTCAGGGTGCTTCAATCATTGAATATTCCTTTATCTGTGGAAACTGTGTGTGTATTTACTGCTCCTGTTTTCTCTGCCTTTGCTGCATGGGCAACTTATCTCCTGACTAAGGTTTGGTTTTTTAATCTGATTATTAGTTTGTTTTTTCTGCTGTAATGAATAGTTTTAGATTCAATGTTATTATAAAATGTTACCAAAATCCCTCAATCTTGTTAATTTGGTTTTATATAGGAAGTTAAGGGAACAGGTGCTGGACTGACTGCTGCAGTTCTTCTGGCCATGGTAATTACATAACGGGTACTTGTAATAGTTCAATTTTTTATATATCTTCTATTGCATATTGAATCTAAATCATCACATTTTAGGTGCCATCCTATATATCTAGATCAGTTGCTGGGAGTTATGACAATGAAGCAGTAGCTATCTTTGCTTTAATCTTCACATTCTATCTCTACATCAAGGTTTGACATTGATACGAATTCCTTCATATTAAATCTTATATATTGATACATTTAACAGTGTAGGTTAAAAGTTAAAATATTGTCTGACATTCATAACTTTATATGCAGACTTTGAACACAGGGTCCCTCTTCTACGCAACACTAAATTCCATTTCATATTTCTACATGGTAGCCTAAAACGTGTCTAAATTATCTTTTTATTTTTTTCTGTTGTATATTCCTAATATATTAAACAATTATTCATATAGGTCTGCTCTTGGGGAGGATACACATTTATCATCAATCTCATACCAATGCATGTTCTTCTTTGTATTGTAACCGGTCGATATTCATCTCGGTTATACATTGCTTATGCTCCACTCGTAAGTATATTGTATCTTTTACGTTAAAATAGAAAATAAAAAAAATACACAATCGTTTTTTGAAAAAAAAGTTGTTACTGGATAACTGTTAATTTCTTGTACTCTTTGTTGTTATGCAGGTTGTCTTAGGAACATTATTAGCAGCATTGGTGCCTGTTGTTGGTTTTAATGCAGTCATGACATCAGAACATTTTGCATCGTTTTTGGTGAGTCCCACAAATTACACATAGTTTCAATTAATTACACTACTCTATTTTTTAATTATAATATAATGAGTTTTATCATTTATTACAGGTTTTCATTGTTATCCATGTTGTTGGTCTAGCATATTATATCAAAGGAATTCTCTCTCCAAAGATGTTTAGAGTAGCTGCTACTCTTGTGGTATCTGTTGGCCTGTAAGTCTGACTCATTTATTCAAAAATTATGAAAAAGGTTCAACATATTTTTGTTTATTTTATATATTTATTTTTCATCTTTCAGGGTAGTATGTTGTGCTGTAATAGCAGTACTTGTAGCAGTAGTTGCATCTAGTCCTACAAAAGGATGGAGTGGAAGAAGTTTAAGTCTTCTTGATCCGTAAGTTTCTTGTATACAAGATATTTTTTCCAAAAAAGTTTCTTAATTGAAATTTTTATATATTTTTAAATTATTGTCTCAGAACCTATGCAAGCAAATACATACCAATAATTGCAAGTGTTAGTGAACATCAACCTCCTACTTGGCCATCTTACTTTATGGATCTTAATGTTTTAGCATTCTTAGTTCCAGCTGGAATTATTGTAAGTTAACAAATATTCATCTGAATTTATTTTCTTAAAATTTTGTCGGGTTTTTTTTCCAATCTATTTTTTTAATTTGATTTTTCAGGCATGTTTTGCACCACTATCTGATGCAAGCTCCTTTGTAATCCTATACCTAGTAATGTCAGTATATTTTTCTGGTGTAATGGTAAGTATATACTGCATAAATATTACCACAAATTACTTTATATTTTAATAGTTTATAATCCCTATATTTATACCATTATTTATGTATAATTCTGCTACAGGTACGGTTAATGCTTGTGCTTGCTCCAGCTGCATGCATAATGTCTGGAATTGCTCTTTCTGAAGCTTTTGATGTTTTTACCAGATCAATTAAGTTCTACATTTCCAGCCTTTCTGAGACTCTCCAGACTGATGTAAGTATTTTATGTAATTACACATTTTTATGACATGTAGAATTTCTGAATTAAGATTTCTTTTTTCATATGCACCACTAAAAATACCAACTTTTATAACATGGTGGCCAAGAATATCTATCGCTCAATTTTTTGATAAATTAGGGATGAAAGTTCATATTTTGAAAAATTTAGGAGCAAATTTAGGAGTGAAGTTCAGATTTTTACAAATTTAGAAGTGAAAGTTTAATTTTTGACAAGTTTAAGGGTGAAAGTTCAGATTTTGAAAATTTAGGAGCGAAAGTTTAATTTTTGCCAAATTTAGAAGTGAAAGGTCAGATTTTGACAAATTTAGAAGTGAAAGTTTATCTTTGACAAATTTAGGAGTGAAAGTTTTGATTTTGACAAATTGTGAAAGTTTTGATTTTGACAATTTTATTAGAAAAAGTTTAATTTTGAAAAATAAGTGGAACTTTTGACAATTTAATGAGTGAAATTTTAATTTTTGACAAATTTAGGAATGAAAGTTTAATTTTTGATGAGTGAAAATTCAGATTTCAGAATATGACCAATTATATGAACGAAAGTTCAATTTTGATCAATTTAGGGGTGCAAATCTCTGCTTGCCTTTTTATACGACAAATTTCATTAAAATTAATGTATATATTTTAAAATTTTCAGGCAGGTGATGTTGTACCTGGTAATATTGCTTCCACGCAAAATGAAGTGTTGAAAACCGAAAAAAGAGAAGACTTATTAAAGGAACGACCTTCGCGTAAAAACAAGAAAAAAGAAAAGGAAAATATCGAAAAGCCGTCTATCAAATCCAAAACTGAAAAGAGACCCCTGGTTTTGCCTGTTGAGGCATCTTTTTTTGCTCTTTTTTTAACTGTATTGTTGGGTGCTTTCTATGTGGTAAGCATACTTACATACTTCTATCTCTATATTCAAATAGATATAGATCTTTAATTCGTAAATTACTAATTTGCCCTCACAGGTCCACAGTGTCTGGGCTGCTGCTGAAGCATATTCAGCTCCTTCAATTGTGCTTACATCCCATTCGCATGATGGACTGCATGTGTTTGATGATTTCAGAGAAGCCTATGCATGGTTAAGCCATAACACTCAAGTGGATGATAAAGTAAGTTTTATAAAATTATCTTTTTACTGATACATTTATCTTTAATTAAGAAATTAAATAAATACATTCAGGTTGCATCATGGTGGGACTACGGTTACCAAACAACCGCAATGGCTAACCGTACTGTCATTGTTGATAACAACACATGGAACAACACACATATTGCTACTGTCGGTACCGCCATGTCATCACCCGAAAAAGCTGCTTGGGAAATTTTCAACTCTTTAGATGTCAAATACGTGCTTGTTGTATTTGGCGGTTGGTTTATTTATTTATTAATTTTTATTTTTATTTTTATTTTTTTACAACGTTAAAAACTCGAATCCTTAAAATCTCATATTTCAGGTCTTGTGGGGTACCCTAGTGATGACATAAATAAATTTCTATGGATGGTGCGTATTGGAGGTGGCGTGTTCCCTCATATCAAAGAACCTGATTATCTAGTAAGTATAATATTTTATTGGCCAAAATACATTTTAGTACCCTAAACTTGGCTGACTAGGTACCCTGAACTTGACAAAATGCTCGTTTTAGTACCCTAACTCATTAATTTGATCGCGTTTTCTTACTTGAATTACTTTCGTTGGAGCTTTTGACTGACTAAAAAAATATAAGTTCATCTCAATATATTGATAGTGATCCAGGGTTAGATCTACCATTTGTCAATTTTAGGGTACAATGTTGCACTTTTAATAGTTCAGGGTACTAAAATGCATTTTGGATTATTATATTTTATATTTACTTTTTGTGATTTATATAAATAAATATTATGATAATTTAACTAATTTTTGTGTGGTATAGAGAGATGGTCAATACCGAATCGACTCTCAAGCTACTCCAACCATGCTTAACAGTCTCATGTACAAACTATCCTATTTCAGGTAAGATCTATAAATATGGTTCATGGATACATATCATATACGTATATGTATACATATTGCAAGTTTCTTACTTGAGTTGGTTTTAGGTTTGTGGAGACAGATGGCGGTAAGGGATACGATAGAGTAAGGAGGACCGAAATTGGAAAGAAATATTTTAAGTTGACTCACTTCGAGGAGGTAAGTCCACAAATGTGACCAAAATAAATAAATAAAGTTTGGTTTTGAATTTTCATGTTATTGTATGCAGGTGTTCACAACTCACCATTGGATGGTTCGGATTTACAAATTAAAACCTCAAAGGAACAGGATTCGCGGGAAGACAAAGAAGTCTAAATCGGTACAATATGTATCTAATCTTTTTCTATTTTTTTTGTTTTGTTCTTTTTACTGATTGTTTTTTTTTTTTTTTTTGGCAGAAAACAAGCTCGCCTACTCCGAGAAGTGGAACGATGAAGAAAAATCCATGGCATTAGAATTTAGATTCTGATTTTACGAGATGATGTTAGATGTGATACAGTTTTTATTTATACAAACGAATGTGTGACAAACCCGAGATTTTGTAGCGAATTATGATTGTTACAAACGTGTAGAAGAAATGAGTAGATCCGGTATTTTCTCTCTCTAGAAAACTTACTGAAAATTTTGAGAAAAGTGTTCAAACGTTTGTTTTCCAGCTTAGAAAACGAGTTTTCTATCTCTAAAAAGGAAAATAGATAGAAAACTATAACGAATAAACGTAAAATCCTCAATTAGGTAATTTAGAAAAACTAAAATCACATGTATTTACGCTTTTTATCAATTACATTTACACAACTAAAATTGCGAGAAAATGAAAACAAGTGTTGGAAATCTTTGTTTTCTCCTGAGTTCATCAATATATTACGAGAAACTGAGTCTTTCAAAAAAATAATGAAGTTTTCTTGAGACTTTGAAGGCCACTATTGCCAATTCACAATAGTCATTTCACAAAAAGTTTGGTTTAATTAATTTGAAAATGATACCCCGATTCCCTTTGGTAGCATTTGTGATACTATTAGTTTGGATTTATATGAGGTGTAGTTCTATGTACCGAGAACCGGATGAACAGTCGAATCAAACTGAAACGAGCTATACCAGTTCGGTCAAGTCTAAAATAAAAAAAAATCATGAAAAAGTATTAAAAACCCAGAAAACTGTGGTTCAGTTAACTGTTACGTGTTGTTAAGTCAAGTTGTAACTTGACAATGATAAAGACGTATGAATTTACTGTTGACAGAAAATGTGGGCCGGGTAAAAGTTTTAATGGATTTGTAGAGGTGAAACTTAAAATATCATATCATTGACAATATATAATTATATATGGACCTTTCATTAGAATTCTGCATGTCGTATTTTTGTCTATTGTGGTTATTAATTTCAAACCAATTATAGGTAGCATTTCAACATCACAATGGCCTTGTGGCAAAGCTAGAAGCATAGCATAAAATATTAATAATCAATTGCAATAATACAAACTTGTCATCATTCATCTATTTAAACAAATGTTAACAGTAATAATAACTTATCCAATCTGCTAAATAATTATTTTAGAATAAATTACACGGATAGTTCTATGGTTTGATAAAGTTTTGGATTTGTGTAATATAATTTGTTTAAAGGTGAAAAGGACTGCTAAATTGATGATACAGTGGAGAACATAGTGTAGTGTTCTTTCAAGAACAAAGGGTCGAAATCGGCCATTTAGAAAAATTTAACAATCAATTTTAATGGGGGTTAGTATTTGGGACAATAAGTGTGATAATGTTGCGTATTTACTACTTAGGGACCATCTTTGTATTTTTGAGAGCCAAGGACAAAATCCAAAGTTTTTTGACAAAACCACACGAGTCTCATCCATGTAATTTACTCACTATTTTAGTTTATTTAGATTATGTGTTAAAAATTGAAGGAAAATGATAATGACAGCTCTTAGGGCTGTTAATAATAAGGCAAAACTAATATAAAAACCGTCTTCTGAATTTTAGGAACACTACTTTATCAATGAATGTACAATCATTTTATGCATGTTAGAGACAATCCTAAAAACTGTCATTAACAAAACCCAAAATTAAAATGCTTCGATGTACTGTTTCATAGATCAATTATTACTAACAACATATTATGCAGTAACAATTGCTTGCAAAACAACGATGAATTTATTTTATCGAATTATTATAAAATGTTGATGAATCATAGATATATAGGATCATATATATATATATATATATATATATAATATATATATATATATATATATATATATATATATATATATATATATATATATATATATATATATATATATATATATATATATATATATATAGGGTCCGGATCCGGTGATGACTCTTTTCCCGGTGAGGACTGAGAGGACAATTTTCGTCCACTCATCTTCAAAAGGGCATAAAGGTCATTTTCGAAACCCCCCTTTCCTTCTTTTGCCACTTGTCCTCTTATAATTGGAAGTGAGTTTTTCCCCCACACTTTGTATTTCGCCCATAACTTTTTTTTTATTTGTAAAATAAAAAATCTAAAAATGCCAAAAATTTTAAAATTAAATTTTCTACAAAATGAGTATAGTCATGAAAATTTGAAAAAAAAATGATCCAAAATTGACAATGATCCATGAGTAACAAAATGATCCAAAAATTAACAATAGTACAAAGTAAACAAAATGACCATGAATGAACAAAATGATCCAAAATTATATATGATATATTATTTGACTAATTATTTATACAAAATTATGTTTATGCAAGATTAACAATGATTCAAAAATAACAAAATGATCCAAAATTATGACAATGATCCAAAATTAACAAAATGATCCAAATTTAACAAAATGATCCAATATTTTATCCGGATTTTTTTTTTCAAAATTTCATGACTATACTCATTTTGTAGATAATTTAATTTTAAGAACTTTGACATTTTTAGTTTTTTTTTTACAAAGAAGAAAAAAAAGTTATGACCGAAAAACAAAGGTGTGGGTAAAAAAACCCATCAAATCAAGGCTTGACATGTGGCACTAGGAGAGAACAAGTGTTTGCAAATGACTATTTTAACCCTCTAAATTTTCTTTTTCCTTCTATTATTTTGGTAAACTTTACACAAAACCCCCCAAACTTCAACAATTGTTTATCTTTTTCACATTCAATCCTAGCCATTAATTTTTATAGATTAAATACTTAGATTTGTGCTCGCAGTCCTCACCGGAAAAAGAGTCCTCACTCGATCCCACTTCTATATATATATATATATATATATATATATATATATATATATATATATATATATATATATATATATATATATATATATATATATATATATATATGCTTGTAGTTATATATCTATTTCTTGATATATATTCTTAATCGATACATGTTATTTGCATACTTATGCAACACCCTTACTCACACCAAGTGTACACATACACATATTACATGTTTTTTGCATACCCATCACACGCTTGCAAAGATGTCCATGCACATTTTCGTACACATTCAGACTCACATTTATTTACTTGCTTTTATAGGCATGTACTCACATTTCATATACACTAATATACTCTCACTCGCACTTTTTCCAGAAGTTTTCCTACAAGCAGTCTTTTTGACCTCTAGATAGAAGTATGACCGTCTATATTTTACCTTTTTATATCCTTTCTTTAAAATGATTGAATAAAGTTGTTGCTACTGATGAATGATCAAGTGATTGTCTAGTATTAAGGGATACATATCACGAGTAAACATTTACCAAATGATAATAGCAAGAGTTAGAAACGACTAGACCAAACCGTAATGTTTAATTATGTTTTGTGCTTAACATAACACAATATTATGTCTCTTACGTTTCTCCGGTAAGCTCAATCAATGAGACAGCTTTCACTCCGGCGAGATAATATAATCATTATCGAGTTGTTGTGAAAAAGATGAATTTCGGATGCACGTGGAAGTTGTCCTTTGAAAATGGAAACATGAATGTGTGGTGGAAGTTGGGCGGTGAAGGTCCGCCGGAAAACGCCAAGTTATGGAGGACCCCAACGCTGTTCCCCACCGACAACTGCCGCTGCCACCATCCCCTTACCTCCCTCTCCTTGTCTAAATCTTTGACCTTTTGGTCAACACTGTTCAAATGCATTATGGCCACCAACCTGAACGTAAAAAGCGATTTTATGGAAATTAGCGTAAACAAGATCAAGATATATATAAACACAACCTTTTATACACATAAGTCAAAATTAAGTTGGTTTCTAATGTAGATCAACTCGCAACTAAAGAAAACCTTGGTTGGTTTTCCTTCATAAGGTCTCGGGTTCGAGTCTTGCTGAAGACTTTTCCTCAGATAAATAGGTGGTGGGGTTTATTCCCCATAGGTGGAGGGTTCGAGGAAAGACATATTGTCCTTTGTGAACGTCACTGTATAGACTCGAACCACTAACTTATGAACTAGCCGTTAAAAAAAAAAAGTTGGTTTCACTTGTACGTTTTTTACAACTTAAATAGGTTAAATTTCCATTCATTAATAATATTGCTTTTTGTATTTTTAATAATATAAACTTAAGTAAATATGAATACAAAAGAATATATGGAACCAGCAAATAAAAGTATCAATATTTTATATTATAAATACTTCCTCCAATTTAAAATAAGTGATACATTCTTGATTTTACGGATTTTGAGGCAAAAGATCATAATAGGTGGGGATAAATACACCACAACTTTTAATAGGTTTACCACAATTATTGCTTTAAGTAGTTGTACATTACGTTGTAAAACTTATACCCTGTGGTATAGACATTAAAAACTGTGGTACGAAAATGAATTCCCATCATAATAGGGGTTGAATTAGATTAATTAGATGGTTAGTGTAGAATGAGTCCCACAATTTTTGAATAAAGTAAGGTTAATGATGTTTAAAAGTAAAGGTAAGGGTAAAGAGGTCATTTCAATTTATTAAATTAGGTAGTTAGTGGGTGTGGTGTCCACTACTTTTTACCAAATAAGGTAAAATTTCAAAGTGTATCACTTATTTTGATACACTCATATATAGAAAATGTATCACTTATTTTAAATAGGAGAAAGTATTAAAGAGTAACATACTTCAAAGTAACGTCCTTAACTTAAACTACGTGTATAAAAGGGCTTCATGAAATAATATATTTTTTAATTACATCCAAATGTACAATAATTCAATTCTAATATTTGTACAATTCAATCATATAATTGTACATTCTTAAGTATTAATTGTGTTACTTTCAAATAATTTTATAATAATATTGTTTGATATGAATTTTGTGTGATATGTATGGATATCGTAACAACATTAAATGATAAATATATAGAAGTTGTTATATAAACAGTCATATCTTTATTAATAACAAAATTCTAGAAATCAAATATTAACTCCGTATCAAAATAAGTGCTACGTTTAAGGTTTTTACGATTTTTGAGGCAAAAGATTAGATTGTGAGTTAAGATATATAAAAGTGAATGGTTAGTGGAGAATATGTCTCACTCCTTTTGGAAGAAAAAAAAGATGTTAATGATGTTTAAAAGTAAATGTAAGAGCATAAATGTAATGTTACTTTATTAAAGTATATAGTTAGTGGAGAATAACTCCCACTTTTTATCAAATAAGGAAACTTTTAGAAGTGTATCACTTATTTTGATATATCTCTAAATAAAAAATGTATTATTTATTTTGATTGGGAGGTAGTATCTATCTTAGTCACTTCGAATCACGAATATGACAACCATACATGTTTTCTTCAATATTGCTCTAATCCAATTAAATCTTTTCTTTTTCCCACGTGATATTAACACTAAAATTGGAAAAGAAAAAATGTTTTGATAATGACAGCCCTAAGAACTGTCTCTAAATCCATTAAAAGTAGTACAAATGAGTAATTTCGAAAATTCAGGAGTCGGTTATAGATGGAAGTACAATTTTTTTATGCATGTCTTATGAAAACCCAAAAAAATTAGTTGCTTTGTTTCCGTATTTCTAGTTGGTCCTATTTTTTTGCTATGTTCTTGTACATTTTGAATTTTTTTAAGGGTTTAGACATGCATCAAAACGTGTACATCAATTTATAACTACCCCATGAATTGTAGGAACTACTTCCCTTGATAAATTAAGGTACAACTTGTATGCGTTTAAAGTTTAAAGACAGTCCTTAGGACTGTAATTATCAAAACTATATTTTTATTAGGTAGTAAATATATTTGCCTTAAAAAAAGAGATAAAAGCAATGGATATGTACAAGCAACGGAGTGCATAAAAAACCGAAAACCGATCCTAAACAAAGAACCGTAGATCAAAAACCCAAATCAAAAGACTAATGATATGGTCCTTTTTTGTAAAAACAAAAATTCGCAGTTCTATTTATGGTTCATGTAGATGATAAATATAGTCCTAACGGGCAATGGCTATGGTTTAAGCTTTTTTTGATGGTGAACGTACACTAGTTTAAGCATAAGATGGTTAGTATTTTCAGGTATAGTTGATAACTAATCTATAAAAATTTAAACATTAAAATGATGGAAGTTATTTCTTAAATATTGCTTTTAGAGTTATATTTAAGTAGCATAATAATACTATGCCATTGTGACTGTAATGTGAAATTATAGGTATGCCATTTGCCAATTGGAAAATGGACTTGTATTAAAAACCAAATATATTTTTTTTAACGGCAAATCTTAGTCTACTCCTAAATCCACTTATATCTATTATGGGACTTGAACCCCCAAACTTGAGGGCAAACACCTTTATCACTAAGCCAACGGCCCTTTGGTGGTAAAAAAAAAATCAAATTTATACCATAAGAAAATTCTGGTATAACTACAGAAAGTTGCAACGAAACTCATTTGTCAGGAAGAAATTTGGTACGGAATTTGGTTGCATTCCGTAGCTATTCATGATTAGCTACGGAAAATCAGCTTTTTACTACGGTATATGTCCGTAGCTATTCAAGATTTTTTTGTAGTAACCTATAAAAATAGTAGTAAAATACGAAACGAAAACTATCAACAATGAAAGTATAAGTAGAGTCGGTAAACCCATATATATATTTTTTGAAATGATATGCATGTTTATAACGTGTCTAGTGTTCATTCGGATAGCTGAATTTAGCTTGAGATGAATGTGAACTAAGCATTGTTGTGGTTGTTTTTATACTTTTTTCTGACATCTGATAATGTTTACTCACAAAAGGATCAAACTTGTGAATTTTATAAGCATTAGAATCTATTACTACTAAACCATTAGTGATATTGTTTTGAGACAAACCATATATTGTTTTCACATATTTGACTATTTTGTGTGTATGTGTCTATACATACACATATTTTGTCCTTCAATGTTCTTTTTACATATTCTATTAAAGAAGAAAGAAAATAGAGTCGGCAAAGAGAGTGGTAGAAGTCTCTATCTCGAAGTCCATATCAAGGATTCAAACTGTATTCACGTCACTTTTTAATTCTTTTTTTGCCAATTATTTCAGGGCAAAAAGGTATTCATTAATGAAAAATAATGTAGTTCGACTATAGAGAAATGGTCAATTACTTTTATCATCTCCAACCATTATTCATTTAACCTTTTCGTTACACATGAACGTGCTAAAAGTGTCTAAAATAGTCTTCATACCCACTTCAAATCTATAGCTTCTTACAATTTATAATAAATAAAAAAAAATTGAAAATAATGTCAGAAATCTTTTCGTACAGACAAAAAAAGTTTATATGCCTAGTTGTAGATTAAAGGAACGATAGTAAAGCAGGCAAAAAAGTGATGGGTTTGTGATGGCGATGGTTAAACGTAGCCGTTAATGATCGAATGATGAAGAATATATATTGATCTAAACAAAATTCTTTATAAGAAAATAGAATATTTTCACTCTTTCCATATACTCCCCCGATTCAAAATAAGTGATACATTGTTGTTTTCACGCTTTTTGAGATAAAAGATTATAATGAGTGTTAAATTAAATTAATTGGATGGTTAAAGGGAATGGGTCCCAAAATCTTTGAATACAGTAAGGTTAATGATGCTTAAAAGTAAAAGTAAGAGTAGAAGGGTGGATCATTTCACTTTGTTAAAGTAGGTCGTTAGTGAGTGTAAGGTCCACCATTTTTTACCAAATAAAGTAAAATTTTAAAGTGTATCACTTATTTTGATACACCCAAATATAGAAAATGTATCACTTATTTTGAATCGGAGGAAGTATTATTATGTAGAAATTGGTATTTTCCAAATATACTAAGATGCCAAACTAAATATATCAAAAATACAATGTTACCTTAAAAGGAATATACATATACGAGACAGCAATTTTAGGTAGGCCACTAAATATACGATATTATACCCTACTAATTAATAGCTGATTAATGTCATGCATGGTGTCATATATTATGGTCTTACTTCTATAATGTATCGTACAATTATCAAAATGGGGCCTATTATTTATTATTTAATATATAAACATTATTTTTCTTATCAAGCTAGGGTGTGTTGAATGTCCATAGGCGATTAAATAAAAAATTCACATACTTCCTCCGTTTCAAAATAAGTGATACATTTTAGAGTTCACAGTTTTTTAGACAAAATATGATAATGATGGTTAATTAGATTAAATTAGATATTTAGTGGGGAATGAATCCCACACCTTTTGAATAAAGTAGGGTTAATAATGTTTAATGTACAAAATAAAGGTAAATATGTCAATCCACTTTGTTAAAGTAGATAGTTAGTGAGTGTGTGTCCTATTATTACCCTTTAGGCCTTTATATACATTAGCCATACCAAAATCACTGTTCATAACTTTGTTTTTAAAATAATAGAGTTAATTACACAAATGGTCCTTTAAGATGATACCATGTTGCAAGTGTGGTCCTAATCTTTTAATTTCGACAATCTTAGTCCTTTAAAATTACCGATTTTGCCCGTTTGGTCCTTTAGACCAAACGGTGTTAAATTTTTCTGTTAAGTGACCTCATGTGCAATGCACATAAGGGTATTTTTATCTTTTCGCACGAGGACCATTTGTGTTTTGATTTTGGGGGAAAAAGATGAAGCGGGGGAAGAAAATGGAGTGCGAAAAGATAAAAATACCCTTATGTGCATTGCACATGAGGTCACTTAACAGAAAAATTTAACACCGTTTGGTCTAAATGACCAAACGTGCAAAATCGGTAATCTTAAAGGACTAAGATTGTCGAAATTAAAAGATTAGGACCACACTTGCAACATGGTATCATCTTAAAGGACCATTTGTGTAATTAACTCAAAATAATATATAAAGGTTGGTTTGTGAATATAAATCAAGTGTGAATGTGGTTGGATTGGAAAAGTTCCTTGCCTGGCCAGTTGCTCATCTTCGAATCACAATTTCCCTTTTTTTCTTTTCATTTTCACAAGTTTTTAGATTATCTTTTGTAGTAATTAACAAATTCCACTCCCCAGAATTATTTAATTTCTTTTTATAGTAGTACAAATTAAACTTTTATTATCTTTAAATATTCCTTGAAACTATTATTATTAATAATGCTTTTAACTTCAATACTTTAATAATTTGTATTTTTTAAGCACCTACACTTTCTGCTACTAAATTTTTTTGGACTTTAGTCTATTAAGTTATAATTAATATACAATCTAAAATCCTATAAATTTTGTAAATACCAACGATTTGAAAGTTGAATGATATTCACACCTATTAGAATAATAACATCCCAAAACAAAAATCATCGACTCAAATTATTGTAATTATTAAATTAAGGTATATTTAAAACAGTATTGAATTATTAGTGATATGTTATTATATAAATTTTACCTAATTATATATTAGATACTTAATTGGGTACATGCACAATGAACCGAGTTAGGTTGTTTGACAATTTCGATTCGAGTTATATATAAAGACAATTTTTTATAATATAATAGAGAGTGTTTAAAAGAAAATAAATCCAATATGACATTTTTATTAATGTGACATACACAAAATGTAAGAAAAATATATCCGCAGCAACGTGCGGAGGATAATTAGGGTGTATTTACACCAATTAGAATAATAACATCCCAAAACAAAAATCATCGACTCAAAATATTGTAATTATTTAATTAAGGTATATTTAAAATAGTATTGAATTATTAGTGATATGTTGTAGTATAAATTTTACCTAATTATATATTAGATATTTAATTGGGTACATGCACAATGAACCGAGTTAGGTTATTTGACAATTTCGATTCGAGTTATATACAAAGACAATTCTTTATAATATAATAGAGAGTGTTTAAAAGAAAATAAATCCAATATGACATTTTTATTAATGTAACTTACACAAAATGTAAGAAAAATAGATCCGCGGCAACGCGCGGGGGATAATTACGCTGGTTTTTTTTTTACCAAATAAGGTAATTTTCAAAGTGTATCACTTATTTTGAACACCCCAAAATGGGAAGTGTATGACTTATTATGAAACGGAGGAAGTATTAGGGTTGACTATTTGGTCCCAAAAAAATCGAATAGAAAATCGACCGAAATCGAATCTAACAAACTCTAATTATGATTTTATGTTTGGTTTTCGGTTAAAAAATTCTATGATTTTCGGTTTCGTCATATTAGTTCCGTTCCAATCCTCGGATAAGAGAATATTTGGGCGCCCCTATTTGATATTGGATTAAATATATATGACTGCTTCAATTCTACCTATTATATAATAGCCATACTAATTCTACTGTTCACCGGAAATTTCTTTATAACCCCCTCAAATTCTTGATAATTACGTTCATGGATGTGAGTGGCTGCCACACACATTTTGCTATTAAATAAATCATGTTGAAAGAGGGTGTAACACCCTGAAACCCGGCCTAGCATTTTATTACTTTCGGTAAGTAATAAATATTGTCTGTTATTTTATATGATTTTATTTTAATTGTTTAAATTCAATTGTATTTTTAACCAAGGGGTTAAAAATTAGTAAATCTGAGATGTACATATATTAAAATAATTTTTATATATTTGAGTTCACTTTTTGACCAAAGTTCTAAAAGTATGTTCGTTGTCTAACCCAGAGTATGTTTAGGTTTTTAAATTAATCATCGTATTTTTAGATACACCGTATTAAATTATGTTAAGTATAATTTTGGGTCTCCCTTTGTTTTACACGTGTTGTATACGTGTGTGGTTACCAATTGAAGAAGCAAACTCAGATTTTTGGGGCTTTTTGTTCTCTGGTTCGTTCCAAAACAAAGACACACACATACACATTCAAGTTTCTTACATAATCTAAGATTCTAGCTTAAATCTTTAAGAGCATCTGCACTAATCTCGAATTTCAGCAAGGAGTTTGTAGGTAATCTCTTCTTCTAACTTAGGGTTCATAATTTTGAAGCTTTGTTATAAAGGGTGAGTTAGGGTTTTTACTGGGTTTTATGATTCTTGCTAAAATTGTTAGTTTGTTGAATTCTTTTGATTCCTATAAGTTTGTATAGTTGAGTTTATGCTTCCTTGGTGATTATAACTTTGAATTGATGATTCTCTTATGAATCACCATTGAAGGTGATTTGGGGAAGAAGACAAAGAACCCTAATTTTAGAATTTGGAGTTTTTGTGTTAATTATAATTGTGTTTGGTTAAATGGTTGTGTTTAGGATTATAATTGATGTTGGTAACTAGTTATAACCTAAATTTAGTAGAATTGTAAAAGATGGATGAAATTAATCAAGTGAAGAACTAGAAAGTTGAGTTGATTGACTTTTGACCAAATGGAAGGTCAAAGTTTTGTAAATTGATATTGTGTATGGTATATAATAGTTTGATGCTTATAAAGTTGTTAGTTGGTATTATAAGTGTTTTTATAAAAGAAATCGGATTTTGACCCGTTTGGGTCAAAATGGTACCTCAATTGCCAAAATGATTATAAATTGTATAAAGTGGTGTTTGATTTTGATTTGAAAAGTCAAATTGGAAATTACATGTTTGATAGATGCAAATATGTGGTTACTAACTTTAAGAAATGGTATTGAAATAGAATTGTATAAAAAAAAATAGTTTTGAAATGGTTATTGAAATAGTCAATGTGAGCTGAATTTGAGACAGCTTACTGTCATCATATTCGGGTCTGTTTTCAACCCTGTTAAGGACAGAATCCGGGCTCCGGGTCTTCTGGACTATTGTAGCTCGACGAGTTAGCTTTCAGTGGCCGCTGCCGCTCGTCGATAGGATTTACGGTCTGTGAGTTATGACAATTTTCGTGAAGTGTCGCAGTTCTGAAAACACTGTGCGTTTCTGCAGTGTTGTGAGGCAGTTTCGAGGCCTTTCGGGTCAGATTCGAGCTGAGCATTCTGAATATGGGTTGTAGAATTACGAGTCTAGAGTAAGCTATGAAAATTTCGTAAAAATAAGATAAATGGTTTGAAAGTTATGGCAGTTGCGGTGAGCCGTCGCGGGTTTGACAGATTCTGGTTTTATCTATGGTCATTATTTAAGTTGTTGAATTTGTATTAGGTCAAACCTGGAATTTTATTATTAATTGGATGATAATTATGATTTGGTAATTGTATTGTAAATTAGTTGTAATAGTAAGGTAATAAGATGAGCTTTTGACCCGTTTGGGTATTTTTGGTTAAATTGGACCAACTATGTAAGTTTTGATCGGGTTTGACTTTCGTGAGTCAAAGTGTCAATGTGCAGGATTGTAGTGCAGATTTTGAATTAGTACGCTTGTTGTTATGTCTTTATAGTGTATTGTGCAGTTTTACACATTTCGGGTCAAACGATTACTAATTTGGGTGTTACTTGTGATTGTAGGAAAGGGAAAAGAGGCTCAGTGATATTAGACAACTGAGTGAAAAGAGACTTGGAAAAGGTGAGTGGATTTATAACCTTTGTATTGTTTAAACTGCAATGGTTTTGGTTGCAATTGAAAGTGTTTAATCTCTAACTGGAGTTAGTGCTGAATCAGTTAGTGCTGATGCAGTTAGTGCTAACCCCGTTAGTGTTGATCAGTTAATGCTGATCAGTTTGTGTTGATCAGTTAGTGCTGATCTGTTAGTACTGCTCCCTTATTTCTAGACCGGTATTAATGGTATAATGATAATTAACTGGCTATGTGTTAATTGAATGATATGTGCACATGGAATCTGATATGTGCACATGGAAAAGAGTAGAGGTCAGTCTGCGTGGGGGGCTGGGCTTTCGTTTACTGTTAGATAACGGTAATTGTACCTTGGCATATGTGTTGTGTTTGAAGGAAGCTTTACTGTTGCTAATGAGTAAAGGGCTTCTGGTAAGCTGTTGTTAGGCCCACAACAGTTGTAAGGTTCTGCAAAACCGTCGGTCCTCTCGTTATTTGTAAATCTGTAAAGATTGTGAATCTATGAAGATTGTGAGTCTGTGAAGATTGTAAATCTGTAAAGATTGTGAGTCGAGATTTTTGTACTTAGACAATATAAAATGTTATATTTTCATTCACTTAGCTTCGTGCTAATCCCCCACTATGTTGTATCTTTTACATGTTGTAGACGGATGGGTCTTTGGAGAATATGATTAGTAATGATTGACCAAGACTTAAAGAAATGATTTTGATGTCGAGCCGTAATGTTAAGTAACACTGTTTTGGAAATTTAACTTTTGTAAAATTATACATCTTATGTGTTTATAACTTGTGAATAACAAGTTATATATATATATATATATATATATATATATATATATATATATATATATATATATATATATATATATATATATATATATATATATATATATATATATATATATATAGGGGAGGGTTCCATTGAGAATTGATATATTAGGTGAGAATGTGAGAATTAGGCAAAAAGACGCGCGGTGGCATTTTTGTAATTAAGTCCAACTTTCTCTGTCCCAGACGCGGTGGCGTTTTTGTAATTAAGACCAACTTTTCTTTAATCATCGATGATTAAACTGGGTGTAGTGTTTAATCATCAATTATTAAACTTTTGAGATTGTTTTTAATCATCGATGATTAAACCCAACCCCAGGTTTAATCGTTAATGATTAAACACATTATCAAGTTTAATCATCGATGATTAAAAGAGCATCTTATGATTATTACACAGATAAAAGTTTAATCATCGATGATTAAAGTTTAATCATCGATGATTAACGTTTAATCATCGATGATTAAAACGTTTAATCATCGATGATTAAAGGAGCATCTTATGATTATTACACAGATAAAGTTTAATCATCGATGATTAAAGTTTAATCATCGATGATTAACGTTTAATTATCGTTGATTAAAACGTTTAATCATCGATGATTAAAGAGCATCTTATGATTATTACACAGATAAAGTTTAATCATCGATGATTAAAGTTTAATCATCGATGATTAAAGTTTAATCATCGATGATTAAAGAAAAGTTTAATCAAATAATAAAGAAAGCAAATACGCTAATCATCGATGATTAAACAACATCTTATAAAGAATTAAGAATCTAAAAAACGGAGACAAGTTTAATCATCGATGATTAAACAGCATCTTTGATTTTAAAGACAAAATTGTTCTATTAATCATTGATGATTGAACACTACACCCAGTTTAAATCATCGATAATTAAAACAATCTCAAAAGTTTAATAAAACCAAGTTTAATCATCGATGATTAAAGAAAAGTTGGACTTAATTACAAAAATGCCACCGCGTGTGGGACAGAGAAAATTGGACTTAATTACAAAAATGCCACCGCGCGCGTGAAAGAAAGTTGGACTTAATTATAAAAATGCCACCGCGCGCGTGAGGGCTGGAAGGAGATGAGTGGCTGAGATCTATTCTCACATTCTCACCTAATATATTAATTCTCAATGGAACTCACTTATATATATATATATATATATATATATATATATATATATATATATATATATATATATATATATATATATATATATATATATATATATATATATATATATGTAATTTTGACACGCTTCCGTATTTTAAAAAAATGGTTCAGATTTTGCGGTGTTACAATTTGGTATCAGAGCCTTGATTTGGCGGTGTGTACATAGTTAGGTGTAGCATTTCCAAATCTTGGCTCGAGTTTGGTCAAACATTCCTAGTGTGGGGGGATTAAAAAAACTGTGATTAATATGACAGAGGTTAGTATGATAGGTACTAACGGATTAAACTAACCTTATGGTGAGATGTTGTGATTGTTACAGGTTTAGTTGATCGTGGTGATAATCCAGGGACCCAACCGACCGGAGAACCAAACATGTTTGGTACATCAGAGAATAAGAATACGGAACGGGAAGAGTATATTGTAAGAATGAAAAGCCGTATGTAAGAGATGTGAAACATGATTGATGAGTTACAACATAACCGAACCAACCTGATGCCACCTCCACAATATTATTATCCTTATCCATCACCTCAAGGCAATAATATAGTGGTAGCACCAAACAAAGTGTCGCCATGAATTGGTTACAATAGATGTTCTGAGTTCTAGATGCTTATGATTGTGAAAACGAACTTCGGGTGAGATATGTGTCTCGAATATCGAAAGGGATGTGATGATTTGGTGGGATTCTAAGACCGGGCGCTTGACTACAACTTTGATGGATAATACCATTTTGGAACAATTTCATGAAATGATACGTGAACAATATTGTAGTATATTTGGGATGAATAAGATTAGAAAGGAGTTCATGGGATTGAGAATAATGATCGGATGGTAGTTGATGAGTTGATCAAGCAGAATTAATGACGAGTTACGATTTGTAAAGCAGAGAGTACCGGATGAGAAGTCAAAGTTATAACATTTTTGATGCATTGCTGTCGGCTTATAGGAGTTTAGTAAGCAGGGATAAAGTAACTTTTCAGAAATCCAAAGATGACTATTCAAGTTCTCAACAAAATACATGGTGGCAAGGGAGTCAGAAATAGGGGAACATTGGGAAAAGCAGTCAAATACAGGTTTGAGTCAGAAGTCCGAATGGTGCAACAAATGTAAGTTTTCTCCTTATGGAGCGTGTATTATTCAAACTATGAAGTGTAATTGTTGTGGTCAAAACGGGTACGGGATTAAAGATTGCAAACTTTCTCGAGACGTTTGTTAGAATTGTCCAGAAGGAGGGGCATAGAGCGGGTGATTGTTCTTCAGTAAGGAAATCGGGGTTTGGTTCTGGGTCGGGGTCGGTTGGCGGGTCATTATCATCCACGAGCTAAAAGAGAAAGGATTAATCTCCACCTGATGGTAGAGCGTTTCAAATGACTTTGAAGGATGCCACGTCTACCGATAATGATAACACGGGTATGTTTTTGATAAACTCGATACTGTACTTATGTTATTTAAATTAGAGAAAATTTACCATGCATGCCTTGAGAGAAATCGTGATAAACTGAAATTAATTGTTTTCTTGTGTTTCTTCATTTCATGAGAAATGAAGATGATTGATAGTGTTTAGTTACAGTCACAATATCTGAGACTGAAGTTGAATTTGATTTTGATAATAATATTGTAAAATTCCTGAATGAAATGCTTATAACTGAGATTGAGGTAATCATAAGTATATACTGATTGGTTCGGGTGGAACTAGTGTTTAGTGTAAGGGAATAGGTAATCATTACCGTTGCCTGTTGGGTCACAAATAGTGGCTTGCAGGGTGTGAGTTGCTCGTTAAGTGCTCGTGTTACTCAATGTTGGGGCAGATAGCTCATTTATAATTTGTGTAAATGGATGATAAGTTGAAATTAACTGTTTGGGTTGTTCCCTTGCTTCACGAGGAGTGAAGATGATGAGTTATATGTCGGTTTCAGTCACAATATATGTGACTGCAGATCAATTTGATTATAATAGTAATTACTGTAGATTCCTGAAATATAAAAGTTATAATTAAAAATGATGTAATTATAAACGTTGGCTGAAATGTTTAAGTAAGACTAGCAGTTGGTATAAGAAAGAGGAAATTCTTGCGGTGACATGTTGTGTCGCATGTAGTGACGTGTAGATTGAAGGTCGAATATATCGGTTCCATAAATGTGAATCTATTATTACCTTTGTCATCGGTGTAAATATGAAAGATAGATAATGACAAATATTTGAATGAATTCTGAATGACCTGAAAGAATATATGATAAATTTGCTTAAAATGTCTCCCGAGTTAGAATTTGAGTATGAAAAATTTGACTTAATGAACCTAGATTGCCTACTATTTCGGGTTGTTTTGTGAATGATAGATTGGTGATATCCTCAACATGCTATAAAATTCGATTTAATTATGAAAATTACTTGAGAGAAGTGTTGGACAAGATGAGATTGAACGCTGTTTAATGTGATAATAGATGCGAATTTTGATTAAGAAAGATATAATTTGAAATTTAGTGGATTCTGACCGTAAGTTTCATAATGATGATTAAAAAATTTTGAGTATCGAGACAAGGTTAAACAATAAAAAGTGTACGAAATTTCGATGGAATGATGAACGGGATGTAAAAATTGTAAACTTTTAAATGATTGTTGTGACCGTAAGTAAGGAACTTTTGAGATTGCCTATGCTTTTGGATTATTAAAAGACATGTGAAGGATCATCTTAACCATAACTTGGGATTTATAATTGTTGTTAGCCTTAAAACTATGGAGACCTTATTGTTTAATATAAGATGCATCGTTTACGCATAATACAAATTGATGTATATTATTACAAAGGAGATGATTAGAATGTATTAGAGAATTATGGATTTTGAAACGGAAGAAAAGTTGTTAATGCATATGCTTCGATTTGAAAAGAAATTATAGACAGCACTTATTTTGGAACAAGTTGAGATAATTTTGAGTTAGTGGATTGACTAAAATTATGACAAAGTAGATTACGTAAATGATGTTGATGATGTTAACAGAATGGAGGAACCATATGGATTATTATTACATGAATAAAGAAAATATTATCGTCTATGCTTGGAGATACAAGAAATCAAGAGATAGTAACTATTTTATGTGAATTAGAACAAATTCTGAAGGTGGGGATGGAATAAAATTTTGACAAAAGAGATTGATTTGATAATTTAGAGTTTCAAAGGCGTATGAGTACATTGTGGGGATACTAGTTTGATGTGATGAATTAAGACCAAGATAAAATAAATAAATAAAACTGTTAATTGATTAGTTTGAGCGTGATGAGATTCCGAGGACGGAATCTTTTTAAGGGGGGTAGATTTGTAACACCCTGAAACCCGGCCTAGCATTTTATTACTTTCGGTAAGTAATAAATATTGTCTGTTATTTTATATGATTTTATTTTAATTGTTTAAATTCAATTGTATTTTTAACCAAGGGGTTAAAAATTAGTAAAACTGAGATGTACATATATTAAAATAATTTTTATATATTTGAGTTCACTTTTTGACAAAAGTTCTAAAAGATGTTCGTTGTCTAACCCGGAGTTTGTTTAGGTTTTTAAATTAATCATCGTATTTTCAGATACACCGTATTAAATTATGTTAAGTATAATTTTGGGTCTCCCTTTGTTTTACATGTGTTGTGTGGTTACCAATTGAAGAAGCAAACTCAGATTTTTGGGGCTTTTTGTTCTCTGGTTCGTTCCAAAACAAAGACACACACACATACACATTCAAGTTTCTTACATAATCTAAGATTCTAGCTTAAATCTTTAAGAGCATCTGCACTAATCTCGAATTTCAGCAAGGAGTTTGTAGGTAATCTCTTCTTGTAGCTTAGGGTTCATAATTTTGAAGCTTTGTTATAAAGGGTGAGTTAGGGTTTTTACTGGGTTTTATGATTCTTGCTAAAATTGTTAGTTTGTTGAATTCTTTTGATTCCTATAAGTTTGTATAGTTGAGTTTATGCTTCCTTGGTGATTATAACTTTGAATTGATGATTCTCTTATGAATCACCATTGAAGGTGATTTGGGGAAGAAGACAAAGAACCCTAATTTTAGAATTTGGAGTTTTTGTGTTAATTATAATTGTGTTAGGTTAAATGGTTGTGTTTAGGATTATAATTGATGTTGGAAACTAGTTATAACCTAAATTTAGTAGAATTGTTAAAGATGGATGAAATTAATCAAGTGAAGAACTAGAAAGTTGAGTTGATTGACTTTTGACCAAATGGAAGGTCAAAGTTTTGTAAATTGATATTGAGTATGGTATATAATAGTTTCATGCTTATAAAGTTGTTAGTTGGTATTATAAGTGTTTTTATAAAAGAAATCGGATTTTGACCCGTTTGGGTCAAAATGGTACCTCAATTGCCAAAATGATTATAAATTGTATAAAGTGGTGTTTGATTTTGATTTGAAAAGTCAAATTGGAAATTACATTTTTGATAGATGCAAATATGTGGTTACTAACTTTAAGAAATGATATTGAAATAGAATTGTATAAAAAAAAATAGTTTTGAAATGGTTATTGAAATTGTCAATGTGAGCTGAATTTGAGACAGCTTACTGTCATCATATTCGGGTCTGTTTTCGACCCTGTTCAGGACAGAATCCGGGCTCCGGGTCTTCTGTACTATTGTAGCCCGACGAGTTAGCTTTCAGTGGCCGCTGACCGCTCGTCAATAGGATTTACGGTCTGTGAGTTATGACAATTTTCGTGAAGTGTCGCAGTGCTGAAAACACTGTGCGTTTCTGCAGTGTTGTGAGGCAGTTTCGAGGCCTTTCGGGTCAGATTCGAGCCGAGCATTCTGAATATGAGTTTTAGAATTACGAGTCTAGAGTAAGCTATGAGAATTTGGTAAAAAAAAGATAAATGGTTTGAAAGTTATGGCAGTTGCGGTGAGCCGTCGCGGGTTTGACAAATTCTGGTTTTATCTACGGTCATAATTTAAGTTGTTGACTTTGTATTAGGTCAAACCTGGGATTTTATTATTAATTGGATGATAATTATGATTTGGTAATTGTATTTTAAATTAGTTGTAATAGTAAGGTAATAAGATGGGCTTTTGACCCGTTTGGGTATTTTTGGTTAGATTGGACCAACTATGTAAGTTTTGATCGGGTTTGACTTTCGTGAGTCAAAGTGTCAATGTGCAGGATTGTAGTGCAGATTTTGAATTAGTACGCTTGTTGTTATGTCTTTATAGTGTATTGTGCAGTTTTACACATTTCGGGTCAAACGATTACTAATTTGGGTGTTACTTGTGATTGCAGGAAAGGGAAAAGAGGCTCAGTGATATTAAACAACTGAGTGGAAAGAGACTTGGCAAAGGTGAGTGGATTTATAACCTTTGTATTGTTTAAATTGCAATGGTTTTAGTTGCAATTGAAAGTGTTTAATCTCTAACTGGAGTTAGTGCTGAATCAGTTAGTGCTGATGCAGTTAGTGCTAACCCCGTTAGTGCTGATCAGTTAATGCTGATCAGTTTGTGCTGATCAGTTAGTGCTGATTCAATTAGTGCTGATCTGTTAGTACTGCTCCCTTATTTCTAGACCGGTATTAATGGTATAATGATAATTAACTGGCTATGTGTTAATTGAATGATAATTGCACATGGAAAAGAGTAGAGGTCAGTCTGCGTGGGGGGCTTGGCTTTCGTTTACTGTTAGATAACGGTAATTGTACCTTGGCATATGTGTTGTCTTTGAAGGAAGCTTTACCGTTGCTAATGAGTAAAGGGCTTCCGGTAAGCTGTTGTTAGGCCCACAACAGTTGTAAGGTTCTGCAAAACCGCCGGTCCTCTCGTTATTTGTGAATCTGTAAAGATTGTGAATCTATGAAGATTGTGAGTCTGTGAAGATTGTAAATCTGTAAAGATTGTGAGTCGAGATTGTTGTACTTAGACAATATAAAATGTAATAGTTTCATTCACTTAGCTTCGTGCTAATCCCCCACTATGTTGTATCTTTTACATGTTGTAAACGGATGGGTATTTGGAGAATATGATTAGGAATGATTGACCAAGACTTAAAGAAATGATTTTGATGTCGAGCCATAATGTTAAGTAACACTGTTTTGGAAATTTAACTTTTGTAAAATTATACATCTTATGTTTTTATAACTTGTGAATAACAAGTTATATATATATATATATATATATATATATATATATATATATATATATATATATATATATATATATATATATATATATATAAATTTTGACACGCTTCCGTATTTTAAAAAAAATGGTTCAGATTTTATGGTGTTACAGAGGGACTTGAATTGCCTGCTATACACCTCATTCATTAGCTATATAACTTCTTTATTAAACACCCCTTAAGTTTAATGAAATTTGATAATCAACCTCTAATGATCTATTTATAACAAAAATCATAACTAACTTTTCTAATAATAGATTTAAACCCTAAAATTTTATAATTTATATATTTAAGCCTTAACCTTTTATAATTTAAAGACGTACCATCATTAGAAATGTTGTATATTAATTATTTTGTCCCACCATAAAAAATTATAATTTATATTTTTAACGCTTAAATTTTATAATTTGTAAACCCGGCATCATTAGATACATTTTACTCATATTTGCTACTAAAACACTTGGTATATATAACTTTTCTTTTACTTAAAGTTGTGTGTTTGTTAATTTATTTAGTTGTATTTAATATAAGGTTTAACACCATGAAAAATATATATCATTCAACGATTTAAAAATTGAATAATATTTAAATCAAATAACACGGTAACTCAAAATCTAAAATTATCCACCCAAAATATTATAATTACTAAGTTTTGGTATCTTTAAATAATACGTAGATAAAGGTATGTATGATAATATATAATTAAAAAATATTATTTATAAAGTTTGAAAATAGATCTTGATTTAAAAAAATAAAAGTTTAAACCCCGTGCGAAGCCGGGTATATTAAACCTTGTTGATATTAATTGTCAGAATTTTTTTTTAATTTAGTCCCTATGCTAAAATATTCACTTAGGCATGCTCTAACTAATATATTGGTGGATGCATGTATATTTGTATGTAAAATATCATTGGAATGTTAAGAGCTACGTAATCATTTGCTTAGACTAGAAATAATTTTACCTTAAAATCCAAAAAGCAATTAGCATTAACCTACGTGTGGAAAATTTAATTCGATCTAGGGTGTTCTTAACATTTTGTGTCGAGTTATTAGTCTTATCAAATTGACGGGTTTATTAAATGGTTACTCGTATGTAGGGGCGGTATCAGACAAATTCTTAAAGGTGGGTAAAATTTTGGAGTGCAAGTCAGGTTTTTTTATTAAGGTTTTATTTAAAGTCAAATCGTAAAACAAATCAAATCAGTTCTAATTTGAAGAAAGTATAAACGTAAATTAAATTAGTCAAAATCAAAATTCACGTGTTAGTTAATTCGAGAATAAAAATTCTAAAATTTAGTAATATAAACAATAGATTACATCTTTTATAGTGGTAGATTTCGTATACACAGTTTATGTTCTTAACTCATATTCGTATTCAGTTTTGTTATAACGTTTAAGTAAGTTTTTAAAGTGTTCATATATAGATGATGTAGACTATATATCACTGGTTAAAATATATGTGTGATCAAATAAATGATAAGCATAATATTTTTAAATTAATAAACCTAGGGAAAAATTGTAACGACCCGAAATTTTCAATCAAATAAATTATATAAAAATATGATAAATAAGGATAAATCGTTTAAAACACGTGGAAATTGGTTTCGTGTCATTTGGACATCGTTTGATGTGGTTAAGGTCGAAAACGGGTCGAAAGTTAGACCAAATCAGCAAAAAAATCGAACACAAGGGAACTAGCTGCTCGAGCGCGCGAGCAGGGGTCTATCGAGCACGCGAGCGGGTTGCTCAAATCACCGAAATCAGACAGAAGGCTTGTCGCGCACGGGAGAGACTCCGTCGAGGGGCGCGAGTCGTGCTCGAGAGGCGCGAACGAGAGTCGAGCGGCGCGAGCATCTGATCCGAGAAACCTTCCAGACTTTGTCGCGCGGCGCGAGCGAGTGTCGAGCGGCGCGAGCGTCCCTGTGCTGTCTGATGCGCATTTAAGACGTGATTGAGCATTTATTTCTCATTTGGAAACCCTAGTTCTCTCCTACAAGTGCTTATACTTATTTTGATTGGAAAAGGGCATTTGTAGCTGATTTTGGACTCGAAATCACGTGATTCTTCTTCCATTTTGGAAGTTTAAGGTAAATCTTCATATCTCTTGGGTTTTTAGTCAAAGATTCAAGTAGGGAAAGCTTGAATCACAAACCCTAGCTTTGGGGTTTGTTCATAAATGGTTAAATGAAAGTTGTATAACTTAGATCTATGATATTTTAGCAAGGAAATTGTGTTCATAATATGGATCTATAAGAATATGAAGGTTTTTGGAATTAGGGTTTGGTAATTTGGGGAAATATGATACAAATAGTTAACTAGCCATGGAATATATGATTAGTATGGATGTTTGATGTAAACCATTGTATTGATTTTGATATTAGGTCATTTGGTGGAAGGATTTGAGGTTCAAGTCTTGGGGAGAGACATTTATGTTCAAGAAACACATCTTTTGGATAAGCTTGGCTAAGGTGAGTACATGAGACTTTTACTGAGTACATAGAAAATGATTTTGAAAGCCAAGATAATTTATGAGTCTTTATTAATGAATACTTTTAACAAGGATATGATTGAAATGATAAGAAAGTGTGAATAATAGAATATTTAGGTATGTCTAAAATGATTGATAACCTTAAAGAGATTATGATAATGAAAATTGATTAGTGAGTCCTTATTAGTAAGATGTATGGGTAAGGATAATGTTTAAGAAAATGTGATAATTAGTTGATTAATAATATGTATTAATAAAGCTAATAACAATGATTTTCAAGTATCAAGTATTGATTAGTATAATATACTAATAAGAGTAGTGATTGAATTGTTAGGGGAAGTAAATATAAAGTGACTAGAAATAGATTTGTATTCTAGTCAAAGAGAAGTTAAAGTAATATGTTTTTGACAAATGATAAATATGCTTTATATAAGAAAGGACTTGGTTAAGTCAATATTGAAATTGAATAAGAAACGCGAATAATATGATAATTAGAATAGATTATTCTAATTTATGTTTGAGTATGTATTATTGGGGCATAGACCCGTATTTGATGATTTCATTATGTGTTGAGAAAAGGATCCGGATCATAGTTAACCCACACAAGTTGGGTAAGTTAGTGACACCTACTTGGGGAGGTACCACCCTGCGCAAGAGTAGCCTGTCGAGAAATAGTTAACCCGGAAACGGGGGAGAAATAGTTAACCCGGCAACGGGGGAGTTTCAGTTAACCCGGCAACGGGGGAGTTTCAGTTAACCCGGAAACGGGGGAGTTTACCTAGTTAACCCACATCGGGGGAGTTTGCTTCGGAGAGGTCCGTAGCGTATGTGATAAAGATTTGGTAGGCTTATGGATAGCTTACATGTATGTGACTATGTGATGGGTAAGCTTGCGGTTAGCTTACTAGTAAGTACGAATAAGCGGTCAGAATATAAGTTGATAACTAAAGAGTGAATAAAGAATAAAAATGAACATTATGACTTTTATTATATTTTGAGAATGGGTCGAAAAACCCATGTATCTCACGAGACTATTTTGTCTCACGTACTACTTTGTTTTTGTGGCTATGTACTCAGGTTCTGGATCGAAGGATTAGAAGGTCCCGTTAGAAGTGGCCTTGTGTTGATCAGCTCGGGAGCTCGTAGGTAGATCCCGTTATTCTATGGTTATGATATTGTTTTGTAACACCGGTTTTAAACTCTGATAAACTTTTAAATGGTTTTTGTTAAACCGTATTTTGAGACCTTGAGCTTTGTAATATTATTATTTATAAATATGTTTTAAAAGATGTTTTAAAAATTGAGGTATTACAAAAATGAATCAAAAGAAAAGAAAATTTTAATAGGAAATATAGTAAAAGAAACGTTAAAGCAGGAAAAAAGAAAAGATTTAAACAAAGATATATGCATATGGAAGGGTTTTAAACTAAATGTCATACTTCCCCCGTTTCAAAATAAGTGACACAAATTAAGTTATACGTTTCTTAAGGCACAATATTGTAATGAATGTTAAATTGAATAGTTAATGAGTGATGGGTCCCACATATTATGATTAAAGTGAGTTTAATGATCTTTAAAAGTAAAAGTAAGGGTAAATGAGTCACTTTACTTTATTAAAGGAGATATTTAGTGGGTATGAGTCCCACCACTTTTTACCAAATAAAGAAAATTTCAAAGTGTGTCACTTATTTTGAAACTTTACAAAATAGAAAGTGTGTCACTTATTTTGAAACGGGGGAAGTATATGTTTTAAGATACATTAGTTAGCCATTGAGCTAATATATGACGTGTATTAGTTATCGCTCATATATTGTGTATATTTGGATGAACCAAGCCAAAAAATGAACCGACCCCTAAAAAATTTATACTAATCGGAAATTTTTTGGGGTGAGTAGATGCCCACCCTACCCACCCCTTGGTACCGCCCTTGCTCGTATCAATTTATTTATATGAGTAGTTTCATTTATATCCATTTTTTTAAATATCAATTTGTATTAAACAAGTAAGTGTAAGTTTGTGGGGTTTCATCTTAAAACCAATTAGTTGTAAGAGGAGTAGCCCAGGACCCTTTTAAGCACATTACTGGTTCATTTCTTGTCCAATGTGAGACATCTCAACATGCTGGTTCATTTCTTGTCCAATGTGGGACATCTCAACACGCCCCCTCACGTGTGGCGTCATTTTCTTTTTCGCGCCTAACACGTGGATATTTTGGGTTACGTGGGGTCCGTGTGGCCGTTTGACCAACTACGGATGAACCTTGCTCTGATACCATGTAAGTTTGTGGGGTTCCAGACTTCCATCTTAAAACCAATTGGTTGTAACAGGAGTAGCCCAGGACCCTTTTAAGCACATTACTGGTTCATTTTTTGTCCAATGTGGGACATCTCAACAGTAAGGAGCTAGAGACATTACACGGGAAAAGGAAGTAAAGAAATATAAATTACATCGAATGAGGGCTACTACACCATTTCACCTAATCTAAATTCACCCTTTTATCTCTACTATTAATCCATGTAAAAAGTAAAATTTAACGTTATTTCCTAACAAGTATTTTCGCGACTTCTTGGAATGAAAAACCATTTCGTTATCGTATCCCCAAATGAGCCAAAAGGTCGTAAAAACTACCACCTCAAAAACACTTCCTCAAGGGGAACGCACCAATGATCTTTCCCGCTAACAAAAAGATATCTAATAAGCAAGTGGGAATATCAAGTTTCATTTATATCCATAAGTCAATTACTTGTGAAAAGTAAAAACAAAATCAGATTAATGTAACTACAATATTATATAGAGAAATAATATTTAGTCCTGTCATTTATTCCTATTCATAGTCCTACACACATGATAGGATGACATGTATTTCCATTAATTTTCTCTCTTAATATTATCCCTTGATTTTAGCACATGTTTTCATCTGATGAGTAGGACTATAAGTATTACCAATGTTGTCAACGGATTATTTAATGTATCCGGAAGGTGTGGTACTTTGGGATCTTTAGAAAAGTGAAATTAAAATTATACTTAATTTTGTAATATTAATTTTAAACATGACAAGTTTAAAATAGATTATTATATAAGTCTATAAGATTAAGTTGAACTGACCGGTTAACTATCTAAACTTAAATACAACACGTGAGTACAAACCCCATCATCGCTGACTGTTGTGGTTATCTGATTATTTAACAGAAAAAAAAGAATTAAAAAAGTCAGATTCAGTATCACAGTTACACCCCTTGCCAATAGCATTAAATTTGAAGAAAGACATATATAAGAACAGTAGTTACTAAGAATAGTCAACTTTGACCTATATACTTGAGAAGTATTAATTTGCAATTTTTTAAGTGGGCAGAGGATTCTATGAAGCGGCATTGCCGGAGTTCAGAAAAGCTAACGTGGCGGTACCTCCGGCGGAGGTGAGGAGGGCCGGCCACTGTTTAATTTTGTACTGTCATTTTGCATGTGCACGTTTCTTGTACGTAAATTTAAACGTCATGTGAAAGTTTCATCATGTCTCTTTGTCTAGGGTAAAATGGTAAACATCTTATAATATTTTATATACCTTTTTAATATATATATTTGATTAAAATATTGTCCTCATTAAGGGTGTGGTTGGTTGAAAATATTAAGGGGTGTGCAATGAGATTGAATGCTATTATAGATGTTTGGTTTGTTACAAGGTAATCAATGATTACTTACAAGTAAGTAATACACCATTTCCCATTAAATTTGGGGTAATGAACTCTATAATACTTTATCCCTCTATTTTTATATTAAATTATATATAAATATAATATAATATCATTATATTAACTAATATTATTATTATTCATTAATATTAGTATTATATTAATAATATTATTATTATATTAATATATAATATTATTATACTAATTAATAATATTATTATTATATTAATTGATATTATATTATTATATATATTATTATTATACTATTAGATAAGAATATATTTTATTAAATTTTAAATTATATTAATATTATATTAAGTAATATTATTATTATATTATTTAATATTATTATTATATTAATTAATATTATTATATATTAATTAATATTATTATGATATTAATTAATATTATTATTATATTAGTTAATATTATTATAATGTATTAATTAATATTATTATATTTAAATTATATATATTATATATATATTATTACATTTAAATTATATATATTATTATTATATTATTATAAATTAAGCAACATTAATGGTGAAGGGAATACTAAGGTATGCTTATTAGGGGTGTTCAAAAATAACCGAAAAAACGGGTACCCGAAAAAATATCCGATATCCGAAATCCAGATACCCGAAAATCCGGATACCCGGATTTCGGATAACCGGTTTCCGGGTACCCGGTTTTCGGGTACCCGGATTTTCGGATACCCGGTTGAAGTAATTTTATAGATAATATATATTTTCATATATATTCTTAAGAAAGTGAAACATTGAGAAACCAAATATTAACTCTCGAAATGCATCATGCATTTTAATTAAATAAGAGGAAATCAAACTGAGTTATGAGAAATATTAAAAAACAAATAATGTAAATATATTTTTTATAAGTTATCTAAAATATAGAATAATTTTTTTTATGTTAATCATATCTTTTGTAAAACTTGAAAGTGAACAACGTTCTAAGTGTTGTTATAAATCTATGTCACACACTAATTATCAATAAGAGCATATAATTTTGCACATAAGTGTTTCAAGTAAACCTAACTTGTACCAAAATTTCCTTTTTGTTCATGTTAAGATAGCATGTATTACCTTCTCAAGACCAAAAACTCATATTCACAGCATATAATCTTTATTCAAGAGTATTTTAACAAAATCATTGGCTAATATATTGAGTAATAACTAATAACTTGGATTTTTCATTTTGTTATTAACATGATGGTTTTACTTATATTAATATTTTTTTTACTTATATTAATATTTAATTAAGCTTTGTGTATCATAAATTATTCTTCCAATTTGATTTATGTTCCGTTCGTTATTTTTATGGAAGTAACATGAGATATGAATTTTGGCAAGAGATGTAACATGATATATCAAACTTGACAATGTGACATATGAAACATTTTATTGTTATTTTTATGGAAGTAACATGAGATATGAATTTTGGCAAAAGATGCAACATGATATACTAATCTTGATAATGTGACATATGTAACATTTTATAAGTCATAAAAATGTAACAAGATATACCAAATTTGACAATGTGGCATATGTAACATTTTATTGGTCATAAGTCATAACTCATAATTTTAATGGTCGTAAAAATTGAAATCTTTTGCTGAACTTCCACTAAATGTGAGAGATTGGATTTATGTTATTTGGGTTTTTCTTTTGCAATAGAATTTCGTAATCATGCTCAACATTATCGACTCTAACAAAATCGTCTTGAGCCATGCTAAAAACTAAATTTTTTGACCCGAATCTGTTTTGACCCGTATGGCCACCCGCCTACTTTCCCAATATAAGTTTCAGTTCAAAGGGAACCATATATCTCACCTTCATTGGGTAACAGAGGGTGATAAATACACCACATCTTTATATGCATATACCACAACTAGTTTCAAAGCCCGCCCGGATGGGCGGGCATACTTCGAGGTATATATTCATAATAATGAGAATAATGTAAGAAATTATGTAACCATTTATTATAAAAATCAGCAAAATGTTTCAAATTTAATTTTTAAAGTCAAACTAACTCATACTTATAAGTTATAAATCATCATATTTGTAACACCGCAAAATTTAGGAAGCGTTTTTTTTTTTTTTTTTAAAAAATGCCCGAAGGCGATTAGGTTATCCTCTAGGTTAGTTTAGTTTAGTTTAGTTTACAAACAAGGTCCCACAATAAGCTTCCAAAATGAACATTACTTAAACAATACAAAACGGTGTCACTTAAACGACATGGCTCATTTTTTAAAACATATCAAACGGAGCTTGGTCAATCATCCCGTCCAAAGCACCGATCACCTGAAAAGATTCAACGAGGGAGGGATTAGCACAAAGCTAAGTGAATGAATATAATCTACAAATTCTGTAAAGCCCAACAAGCTAGCATAGACATCCCTACGGTCTAAAGGCCACAGAACTACGTTTCACCGTCCACTAAAACACGGAAGTTCTAAAACATCTCCGGTTGGGGACAACACTGTTTGTTCGAGAAGATCGGGGTCCTGCCGGAGCCTTAAACCATGGTCGGCCAAACCACGGTAACCGATAGCGTTTCGTGCCCAACACTCGGGCAACTCCCTCCCATTGACCATGCAACAAATACAGGTAAGGTCGAATACCCTTTAGTCGACACCCAATGCCCAGCGCAGTGACTTCTCAAACCTCGGATTAACACACACCGAGCCTCGGCTAACCAACACACCGAGTTGTTGCTTGCAAACAAGCCAAGTCTCTTCACCTAGTGCCCATGGTCATGTATGGTATTCCCTAACACTAGGCATACATAACAAGTAGACTAGGTACGAAGAACACCGCGAAAAAACGTCACAACAGATTTCCCGATCGCTAACTCTAGTTCACGATCGCGAACTAGAGTTCGCGACGTGAACTCTGGTCGTGAACTCTTCGCGATGGCAAACCATTTTCTCTTGACCGACTTCACGATCGCGAACTAAGTTCGCGTCGTGAACTCCTCTTGTCTGGCGATTTCCTGCATTTTATCAAGTATGCATATACCGAACCAATTGTGACCGAACACAAGTTGGAGATTAAATCCACTCACCGAAACCTTCCACTTGTCGAACTCAGAGGTCTAATGTTTCTGAGTCACGATCCCGATTCCTGTACACCAAAGGAATACAGAATTAGTATATAATTCCACCAAATTATAAACAAGGTTAAATATACATTTAACACTAACACTTGCACTAACTAAATAGCCAAACACTTAAACCATCATATGAACATGTCATGACCATCTACACTTACATAGCAAGTCAACTAGTCATTTGCAAGTCTTACATTCAAACGGGTCAAACCGGGTTATTAAACAATAATACATCCTACAATTGTAAACATAACATCAACTTGCAATTCACCAAATGTTACCAATAACATTACTAATCACATAATCCTAACGAAATACTTACACTTTCACAATCCAAGTTATTTTAAATCATTTTACCACTAAATGGCCCAAACGGGTCAAAATCACCTAATTGTCAACATGCCCAATTATTACCTCTTTAATCCTACATTGAACTTTACCATGACATTAAACCACATTAGGCAAGTCATAAACATATATCAATTCATCAAGTTCCAAGTCACCAACAATCCATGTATTTTACTTCCAAATTACTAGTTAATCATTTTTAACTAAAAACATCCAAACACAACTACAAATGCTACAATCTACCATTTAGCAAATCATAACTAATTAACCAATCTAACAAGTTCATAACTATCACAACCCAACTATTTTACTTCAAAATCATAAGTTATAACTTTTGACCCAAATCATCCAAACACTAGCTATCAAATCTCACCAAAACTTGACATAATTCAAAACTAACAATTTTGACTCACACTATCACAACTAACATATCCAACATGTCATTTATCATAACTAGACATAAATTCCATAATTCACAATCTTACTAGCAAGTCATAACTAGTTACCCAATCCTACAAGATTAACACTTCCTACATATTAATTTAACCCACATTAACATTAAAACCCATATTAAATCTAGTTAGAAGCATAATCCAAAACCACACAATTGATACACACACACACACACACGAACACACACACACGAACACACACACACACAAACACACACACACACACACACTCACACATGTGTACATTATGCTAAAAAGGTGTACCTTGTGCTAAAACACTTGTACATATACAACTATACATGTCAAACTTTGTATAACCACTTAACATAACATTTAACACCATAATCACCAACCAAATCTCAAGAACACATAAACCCTAATTTATCAACTATCATGGAATCGAAAACGAGCACATATAGGTTGAAGCTTACCTCAAGAGCTACTCAAAAACGAGTTCGGATTTAAGATTGGCCAAGAAACAAGCTGGGGATCTTCAAGATTAACTCAAGAACACCAAGAACTTTAATCGGTGTTTTTCTTAGAGAGAGAGAGAGAGAGGTGGATAGCGTGAGATGGAAAGTGAAGGAGAAATGAGGGAAGAGGGTGTCCCTCCCTCCCCAAGTCTGCCGAACACTCACAAGGGGGAGGGGGCCACTTTGGCAATTTTGTCTTTTTCTCCACATTTTAAACAATACAATATAAAAAGTCCCTTTCGTAGTTAATTTATTTAAAATAGCAAACGGACTCCAATTTTAAAAACGAAAGCATTTCTGGAGACGATATTAAAAGGAGAATCCAAAGATATAAAAATCACATTTTCATTTAAACATTTCAGAAAACAGATATTTTAATCCCTTGATTAAAATATCACAAAAGGACAAAAGGTCCAACAATCAATTTGGCATTTAGTCAATTTATTCCACATAGGGTCAAATAGATATTTTCAAATATCAAAATATACCTAAAATAACTAGGCCAGTTTTAGGATGTTACAACTCTACCCTCCTTAAAGAGGATTCCGTCCCCGGAATCCAACAACAAAATTCAATTAGCAAGTATTAATCACAATACGTCTACAACTCTATTCCAATCAATGTCATACATACATGCTGAATCAAAACATCACATCCAATTTATCATGCACTTCATAGTATACTTAGCAATTCCAACTTTTCCATATTATGTTCCCGCAAAACATCGTCATTTCAATTAACAATCTATTCATTTATGTAGTCTACACTTACTCCAAATAATCTCATTACTCATATAGCATTTACCATTCATAACAAGTTAGCATTCTTCAGGCCATAACAATTAATCAACTAGCAGAAGTTACAATATAAATTCCATACACAAGGTCACACAATTATTTCAAGTCTCAAATACCTACTCGTTTTCTTCTTTATTCTATCAAAATTTACAATCTTGCACGGTTTAACTCGTTAAACGACCCATAATTTTAAGAATTTCCAATAAAATTTCCAGTCTTAATCAATTAATTCTCAAAAATACCCTTTCGTAACATAAAGTCACACCAATTTTTTTTGCATACTAGGCACGAACTGGTCAAAATCAAGCAATTCATCGTGATACTACCAAAGTCCTTAGTTAACAATACTTCTAACAATCATCAACTATTTCATGCATAGATAGCCAGATTACAAAGTTGACAAAATTTTACAAAGTCAAGTTGCACGTTTTGACAAAACAAGTTGAAGTCTACACAATTCAAGTCTATCCCACATATCTCCTTACAATCATGGCACTACAGATAGCAACATCTTTTATACCCAATTAGTCATACCTATGACCTAACAGATCAAAACAAGTTTTATTATCCAAAAATTGTTTTATTACATCTATAACATGTTAAAGTATTTAACAAACCCAACTTATACAATTAACAACGATTATCATCATAATCAAGGTCTAGCAACTAAATGCATCCAATCAAGTCTTGACACTAATTACCTTTAACGGTTCAACATCGAGAAATTTATCATAACTATTTCAAACATACAATTCACAGTTCATTAACATGTCAAACTCATGTGATGACTAATAAGCATTTTCAATACATGCCAACTTTTACTTAGACTTCAACTCAACCAATCACATTTTAACTAGTCCTTAACTCTTACTTATTAACATCCAAATAACAAGATAATTTCGTCAATTCAATTCACAATTAAGCATAACAACTTCTATCATTTCTATCCTGATATTTGATCTAGAAACAAATCTCTTAAAACATAGAAGCTCAAAATCTCAATTTGACACCCTTCATTACAATCCATAAAACATCATCATCACCTATTTAAATTATGATCAATTTTTATTAACATATATCATTTCAATATAATCGTTTAAATCTAAACACTAGATTTAAGTATGAGTCACATTTCCAAACTCTTCTCAAATAATTTCATAATCGATGCAAATCCTTTAACAGTCTCTTTTATCTTCAATTATTTCTATCACAAGTCAATTCAAAATAATCTACACATATAGTTCATTAGTCACTTTTCAGAATCCAAATTCAACATAGAAAACCAATCAGGTTTGCATCAAAACATTTCAGGTCATTCCAACATTTATCACTGACTATCTGCCACAATTACTGTCTATAACAAAAGCAAACATCAATTTGTCCACATTGCACAAACATTTCTGATTCTCACTATACAAGTCACTACATGTGACCCGACATGTCACACTAAAATTTCACTTTTCACATAACAAACACTAGTCCTGCTTGGACTATTCAATTCACGCATACAATCCCATCCATGGTCACATATGTTGTGACCGAAACCAAAATACAACCGATTCTCTTCGCTTCTCCTAAAGTGAAGGAACAAACAAACAATTACAGTCAACTAATCACCAATTTTCACAATATGGAAACAAGAAACTTTAACCATCGAGACACTATGTGTGTCCCGACAAACAAGAAAAGAAGCAATCTTTTATCACTTTTATTAACTAGACTAATCCATACATCATATCACTCTAAACTTAGTCCAGGTTTCAACAAAAGGAACATGTAAGCATACATCTCTCATATTTACAAAACTCCTAACACATAAGATGTATCCCAAATCAACAAGCAATCACTTATTCTAATTCGAATGACATAACACACCACGGGTAAGCAGTTCAGTTCATCACAACATTTCACAAGTCCTAATTTAGCGATCTACTCAATTACTAATTTTACATGAACACAAGTATCGAGTTTATAAAACGTACCCGAGTGGTCACTGTCAGTGACATCAGCACTCTTTCTTTTCCGTTCTACAGTTGATGAAGATTCCCCGACCACCACCGCACTTGACCCAGAATTCACTTTCTTTTTCAAAGGACATTTACTCTTTTCATGTCCCTCCCTTTGACAATTCCAACACACAACCCGTGGAAACTCACAATCCTTACCCTGGTGCCCAAATTGACCACATCTAATGCACTTCATGGTCTGAGCAGTGCACGCCCCCGAATGAGCGGACTTACATTTACGACACAATGGGTTCTTTCGACCTGATATACGAACAGACTGTTTAAGACTCACGTTCCCCGGTGGTTTATAAGTATCTGGTTGTCCCAACCCTAGAGGTGACTGAATTCCCAACTGCGGGTACGGATAAAATTCCTGAGGTGGAAGTGGGTGATTTATTTGAGGGGGAGAGGGTGGGTTCATTTGTGGCGGAATTGGATAATTTGCTAGTGGTTGCGTTGATGGGGGAATAAGAAGCAATGTGGCAAGGATCGAGGGTGTCATTCCTTTGATTAGTCGTTGTTGTTGTCGCACCTGATTTCTTATCTCTTGCACTTGGTATTCCCTAACACTAGGCATACATAACAAGTAGACTAGGTACGAAGAACACCGCGAAAAAACGTCACAACAGATTTCCCGATCGCTAACTCTAGTTCACGAACGCGAACTAGAGTTCGAGACGTGAACTCTGGTCGTGAACTCTTCGCGATGGCAAACCATTTTCTCTGGACTGACTTCAAGATCGCGAACTAAGTTCGCGTCGTGAACTCCTCTTGTCTGGTGATTTCCTGCATTTTATCAAGTATGCATATACCGAACCAATTGTGACCGAACACAAGTTGGAGATTAAATCCACTCACCGAAACCTTCCACTTGTCGAACTCAGAGGTCTAATGTTTCTGAGTCACGATCCCGATTCCTGTACACCAAAGGAATACCGAATTAGTATATAATTCCACCAAATTATAAACAAGGTTAAATATACATTTAACACTAACACTTGCACTAACTAAATAGCCAAACACTTAAACCATCATATGAACATGTCATGACCATCTACACTTACATAGCAAGTCAACTAGTCATTTGCAAGTCTTACATTCAAATGGGTCAAACCGGGTTATTAAACAATAATACATCCTACAATTGTAAACATAACATCAACTTGCAATTCACCAAATGTTACCAATAACATTACTAATCACATAATCCTAACGAAATACTTACACTTTCACAATCCAAGTTATTTTAAATCATTTTACCACTAAATGGCCCAAACGGGTCAAAATCACCTAATTGTCAACATGCCCAATTATTACCTCTTTAATCCTACAATGAACTTTACCATGACATTAAACCACATTAGGCAAGTCATAAACATATATCAATTCATCAAGTTCCAAGTCACCAACAATCCATGTATTTTACTTCCAAATTACTAGTTAATCATTTTTAACTAAAAACATCCAAACACAACTACAAATGCTACAATATACCATTTAGCAAATCATAACTAATTAACCAATCTAACAAGTTCATAACTATCACAACCCAACTATTTTACTTCAAAATCATAAGTTATAACTTTTGACCCAAATCATCCAAACACTAGCTATCAAATCTCACCAAAACTTGACATAATTCAAAACTAACAATTTTGACTCACACTATCACAACTAACATATCCAACATGTCATTTATCATAAGTAGACATAAATTCCATAATTCACAATCTTACTAGCAAGTCATAACTAGTTACCCAATCCTACAAGATTAACACTTCCTACATATTAATTTAACCCACATTAACATTAAAACCCATATTAAATCTAGTTAGAAGCATAATCCAAAACCACACAATTGATACACACACACACACACGAACACACACCCACACACACACACACACCCACGAACACACACACACACTCACACATGTGTACATTATGCTAAAAAGGTTGTACCTTGTGCTAAAACACTTGTACATATACAACTATACATGTCAAACTTTGTATAACCACTTAACATAACATTTAACACCATAATCACCAACCAAATCTCAAGAACACATAAACCCTAATTTATCAACTATCATGGAATCGAAAACGAGCACATATAGGTTGAAGCTTACCTCAAGAGCTACTCAAAAACGAGTTCGGATTTAAGATTGGCCAAGAAACAAGCTGGGGATCTTCAAGATTAACTCAAGAACACCAAGAACTTTAATGGGTGTTTTTCTTAGAGAGAGAGAGAGAGGTGGATAACATGAGATGGAAAGTGAAGGAGAAATGAGGGAAGAGGGTGTCCCTCCCTCCCCAAGTCTGCCGAACACTCACAAGGGGGAGGGGGCCACTTTGGCAATTTTGTCTTTTTCTCCACATTTTAAACAATACAATATAAAAAGTCCCTTTCGTAGTTAATTTATTTAAAATAGCAAACTGACTCCAATTTTAAAAACGAAAGCATTTCTGGAGACGATATTAAAAGGAGAATCCAAAGATATAAAAATCACATTTTCATTTAAACATTTCAGAAAACAGATATTTTAATCCCTTGAATAAAATATCACAAAAGGACAAAAGGTCCAACAATCAATTTGGCATTTAGTCAATTTATTCCACATAGGGTCAAATAGATATTTTCAAATATCAAAATATACCTAAAACAACTAGGCCAGTTTTAGGATGTTATAATATTAAGTAACTAAAAATAATAAAAACCAATTCAGGTGTGCCTGTAAATAAAAAATTATGTATTTAAACACTATAGAAAACTTAAATTGGTTTGAAACCTAAATTTAATCAAAATCGACTTACAAAATCCTTTAATGACATATCCGAATAAAAAGTCAAGTTTGGCCAAACGATATTCAATTCAGATTTACCTGTTATCTTTTTGACAAACTGAATCATACTTTAATAATAAATTTAAATAATTAAACTTAATAGATTCAAAATTGTTAACTTAATTATGATCAGTTTGAGTAATTAGTCAAACTATTTTAAAAAATATCAATATAGTTTTTGTTTGGCAATTAATATTCAAACCGAGTCATTCTTATAAAATATAATTAAAGTTATTAAAATTAATAAAAGCAGTTTTAGGGAGTTGATATAAAAACCAATTTATAGGGGTAAGTATATATTTCCCAAAAATTTAGGTAGGTACTATTTTAGAAAGTTATTATAACGTAACATACCAATCTATACCTTTGTAGGCAAGGTATAATAAGAATTTACTGGAATATGTTTATGGCATTGTTCACAATATAATACATGCATAATATCTTCAAGGCCACTTTATTAAAAAAAAAAAAACTAATTATTTAGTAATGAAGTTTCAATTACCATAGCTTATACATATAAATCACGTAATCTAAAAGTCAAACCTATATTGAATTTTTCTTTTGAACTGTAATTATAGATAAAAGAAACCACAATAATCATAAATAATTCATCAAAAAGTTATGGATTGTTACCAGAATATTCTCAATCTTACGTAGAGGCGGCACCGTCTTCCTTGGCATTACCATTGCCGGTATATAAACCTGTGAATTCAAAAAGTCATTAGCCTGCAAATTTATAAACCTGCAAATTTGATGAAACATCAGTGTAGAAAATTTATATTGAATTAGCCTGCAAATATTTTATACCTCATTTAAGTATATAAATTTCCAACCTATATAAATTACCAATTATATGAGAATCAAATGATGTTAAGGTCTATACATATAAAAACCAAATGATCAAATTAGCAGTATAAAAATCTAAACATCAAATGCAAAGAAACTTGCAAATGATGTCTAGCTTAGCTGGACTGATGCATGACTTTTACTCCCATATGAGGCGTGAGGTCTTGAGTTCGAGTCCTGTAAACACCCCTTGTGGTGCCAAATATGGGGGATTTTTCCCTGGAAATCCCTATGGGGGCTGGGTTTGCCCTGTAAAGGAGCTCGAACCCGTGGTGCTCGCTGGAAAATTGCGAGTAGGCTTCCGTTGATATCATTTGCCGTTTCCAAAAAAATGCAAAGAAACTTAAAAATCTTCATTAATGTAACATTTTCCAGTTAAGTTCTGTAGTTGGTTGCAATCAAAAAGCTTTTATGTGTTAGCCTAAATGTGTCGACACTGCAAATCAACTTTAAATTTAAACAAACATAGAAAAATTTAGACAGCTCTATAGGCTCAGTTAATATGATATTGGTTCAATTGTCATGAAGCTTATCTTTTGTTTCAATCAGTTTAAAAAAACTATCATAACAATTACCCTCTCAATGACTACAGAAGCAATTATAACACAAAATAAGAACACACTTTCACAAGCAACAATTACGTTACCTCTGTCCTACAATCAAACATTTCAAATTTACGAATCCAACAACCAAATGTAATAAAAACAAAATCCAGATCGAGGTGCATGATACCGCCAAACAATCAGCCAAAAATTATAGCTCAACCGCCTTACCGTCACAAAAGAATGCCAATTTATGAATTATTTTGCACCAAGCAATCAGCCAAAAACATACAAAATTTTGTTTCACTTACATAAGTTCATTTTGGGCTGTCAATTCAGTTGTGTATTTGGAACTCGAAATTGGTATATAGCAGCTAAATTATATCATGAGACTTTATCGGGTCGAAATTGTATTCAAGTTGGTGAACAGAAGGTAATGGTTGTACTCATATGAATAAAACAATTAGGGCTAACGATAGTCAAAATGATCGAAGAAACTATAAATTGAAACAAAACAACAAAATATTTCGATTGTAACAATTAGGGCAGGCAGCACCTCAAAATTGAAAGCAACAATTTTGAACAGTTTAGGGCTATCGGCATGGTAAAGGGGATTCCCAATTTTGAAAACTCTCCAAATTCCAACGCGTCGTCAAAGCCAGATCGCGAATTGCCCAATGTTGACATGTAATTCATTGTTCCTGAAATACCCTTTGAGTCACCATTTATATCCAATCAAAACCTGCGTAAATGACAAGTCAGCAAGTTATTGCCCCATATATAGGTGGTTAATAGTTGATCATATGTTTGTACAGTCTGCAGTATTACTTGTACTACGTGGTATATGCATCAAAAGATGTTGTACCAAAATTAATTCCCTTGGGTAATGGATATGAGAGATTCAAGAAGCTTGAAAACATTCAATGAATTCAAAAGAGAAACCGAATTTGTAATAATCTAAAAACAAAAAAAAAACAATAATTTATAAAACTTTATTTTTAAATAATGTAGCTGAAATTAACAAATTAACAAACTTGTGAATATACATGGCTATGAAACGCCATCAACCCACTATAAAATTAGTATTAAAAAATTTAATTAAAATTATAACCTTTTCATTTTGTATAAATAACCCATAATTAACTTTTAATTAAAATGTCTAGTCCACGTAAAATGAACACGATTTAGTCCAGCATTAGATGTATTTATTAATTATTAATTATTCAAAAGATATATTTATCTTAAATGGTACTTATCTTGAATGATATCAAATGATATGGTTTAAAATTATTAATTATTCAAAGATGACATGGAATTAAAATTGATGTGGAATGATTTTATTGGTAAAAGATTTATGATGTTCCAAAGATAATGTGTCAAAGATAACGTGGATTAGTTGACATAACATGTTTTCTTTTATTAAAGATAGAGATAAAGATTCCATTTTAATCGTATATTAATAAAAGTATTCTACATAATTATTAGGAATGTTGATATTATCTATAAAGATCATCTCCATTTTACAGAACAACATTAATTTCAGGCCTTACAAAAAATATAATGATTATGTTATAGAAAAAATAATAGAACAATGACATTTTAGAAACGCATTATACATTCTAAGTGTGCTAGTTATCCAACTTCATACAAAGTCCAAAAAAGCATTATTAGCCACAAAGCATGTTACATCTCCCTTTGAATAACAAAAAAGTGTCATACGAGCTATCGGAAATTCGGAACATATTCTCAAATAAATGTATGCAATTATTATTTATGTACATGTTGTAGGTGTTATGACTTCTTTATAAGAGACTGTGAGTTCAAACCTTCTTTACAAGAGTTTGTGAGTTCAAACCTTAAAACTTTACTGATGACAAAATTTTGAGACAATTATAGTAAAAATGCATACTTATTATGATATAGATGTAGTGTATCGATTATTTTGAAACCGTTAAAAAAAGAAAGTGAATTACTTATTATGATATAGATGTAGATCGACTGTAGTACTCCATTATATATGTACATTACTTTTTAGTTTTGTTGGAGCAAAACACAGATCAACTTAATACTGATACTGCAGTTAGTACTGGTCATACTTAGTACTGATGGGGCAGAACATGTTTACTACTGATGAAGTTGATACTGGTGAAAACTATAACTAAGTTACTACTGATCAAGCTTATTGAAGATACTACTGATCAATAGTAGTTACTACTGATGTTGGTTTTGGACTTACTACTGGTCACCAAACTTACTACTGATGATATGAATTCAATACTGGTGATTGCAGAATACTACTGATACGCGTTTTGGAAGCATATCAAGTCCGAGATCTTCGTAGAGATAGTTATAGCATGTAAATCAATGTATATCTATAGAATTCGAATGTAAATCAAGTCCTAGAATAACTAGGGTAAATAGTTTAGCTTCAAGGACTATTATAAATAGTTCCTTACGAATTGTAAACGTACGTGTGTATTGTTAACTCGATAATATACATTGAAGCTTTTTGTGAAACTGTGTTCTTAGTATTTTCGTTTATTATTTACAGTTTATCGTTCTTAATATATTGATATAGTGTTGATCCGCTGCAACTTCTATAATCAATTAGATCTAAGGTGTTTATTAACTTTTTCATAGTTAATCGATCCTGACAAGTGGTATCAGAGCGTATTGGTTCTAGATCTACTATTTGTTAAGAACAACAAAAAGTTTTAATCTTTAAAACACACACATTATTAATCATGACTGATAATAATGAAAGCACTCAGGCCAACAAAATTCCTATACTCACTCCCAACAACTTTGGGATGTGGAAGAATCGTATTAAGCAATACATGCTTATTACAGATTATTCCATGTGGGAAGTTGTCCTTAAAGGAAACAAAACTGGTCCTGGTCAAGCAAGCAGCTCTGCAACTGAGGCAGACAAACTTAAGTGTGAGAAGGAGAAGAAAGACAAAGGAATCGAATTTAAAACTCTAAGCACTCTCCTACTGGCCATTCCTAACGACTATCAACATCTCTTCGTTGAGTATGATGATGCAAAGGTACTTTGGGAAGCACTGGAGAAGAGATTTGTTGGGACAAAGAGCACCAAAAGGAATATGAAGTCTGTTCTCAAACAAGACTTTGAAAATTTCAAAGGAAAGCCCAATGAAACACTCACTCAAGTGTTTGACAGATTCAACAAGCTAATTGGTGAACTTAACCAGGTTGGGGTCAAGATGGATCAAGAAGATGTCAACATGAAGTTCCTAAGGTCTCTTAGTGAAGAATGGGCCATGTATACAGTGGTATATAGACAAAGAGATGCACTAGAAGAAAAGGAGTTGGATGAACTCTACAATGATCTCAGAGTATTTGAAACTGAGGTAAATCAAAAGAACCCTTCTATTTCTTCTAATAATGCTGCATTTGTATCTAGTACAGGTCAAGGTCAGGAAAACTCCACAGGAAAGGCTGCAGATTATGAGGATACTGCAAGAGAATCATTCTTCACTAGTCATGTGCATACTGCACTAATTAGTGATGACTTGGAACAATTGAATCCAGATGATCTTGAGGAGATGGATCTTAAATGGCAGATGGCTATGCTGAGCCTAAGGACCAAAAGATTCTTAAAGAGGACTGGTAGGACAAGCCTCAACTACAACAAAGGTGACAAAGCTGGATTTGACAAAACTAAAGTCAAATGTTACAACTGTAACAACCTTGGTCACTTTGAAAAAGAATGTCCTCAGCCAGACAAAAGATCAAAATCAACTGCTCTTGTTTCACAACAAGGACAAGGCTATGACTGGAGCTTCCAAGCAGAAGAGCATGCTCAAAATCAAGCTCTCATGGCATTTACTGACAACAAAACTGAGGTAAAACCTAAACCTTGTACTTCTGAATGTATTAAAATTGTTAAAAATCTAGAAAAAGAAAACACTAAATTAACTGAAGATTTAGCAAAAGCAGTAAGAAGAAATCATGAATTTGATGGTGTAATTACTGATCAAGAACATCAGATACAGGTGTACCTATTGATTGATCAACGGATAAAGGAAGAATTACTTCAAGCTGTAGATGAGAAAGAGTTTTATGAAATAAAAAATAAAGAACTAACAAGTAAATTAGAAGAATGTCAGCTTGAAATTGAACAAAATAAATTAACAATCAAAAAGTTTGAAAGAAGCACTAAAATTCTTGATGAACTAACTAACAATCAAACTACAGAAAAAGTTGTTCATGGGGTGGGATATCATGCTGTACCACCTCCATATAAAATCATTCCACCACTTAAAAACAGTTCAGAAAGAATCATTAATGAATTAAAAACTGAAAAGCAAACTGAATCACATAATGAAACATCTGAATCAAATGATTCTTCTGATGATGATCAATCAATTGAATTTACAATCTCTCAAACTGAATCACCAAAATCAATTGATACAAGTTTTCACACAGCACAAAGTCCAAATGAATCTCCTAAATATGATGCAGAAAATATACCCAAAATTCTAAAAAGGGGAAATCAAAGAAATAGGAACCAACTCTTAGAACAAAGAAAAATCATAAAGGCTCAAGATAATAAATTAAAATGTGTTATTTGCAACAAAGTAAATCATTTAGCAAAGGATTGTCACTTCAATCCAATAAACTGCAAAGAGTTAAGAGAATTTAAAATCTTTAAAGAAAAAGCAAAGACACAGAAGTTAAAAGATACTACTGGCCCTTCAGTAGTAAATAAAACAAAAACTCCAATTGCTGAAACACCAAGATTTGGAAGAAGTGCACCAAGATTTGTGCAAAACAGAAGAATTGGAAGCCCAAAGAACAGCAATTACTTCAAGAACAATGGAAAATCAAATCAAAATAAACAATACTTTAAATTTTCCAACACCAGTAAAAACTGTAACAATTTTACTACTGGTGTTAACCCTAATTATAATGCTGTATGGTACCAGTACAAAAACACTACTGGTAAAAACCCTAATTACAAGAATACTACTGCTCCTAAACCAACTTTTCAAAATACTACTGGTGTCAACCCTAAAAACACTACTGGTCATTCTAAACATGGTAAGTACCCAAATACTACTGGTCCATCAGTAGTAAAGTATACAAAAGCTAAACATCATGGGTATACACCAAGATCAGTAGAAAATTCAAACACCAGTAACACTTTTAAAAGGGCAGTAGTAAAATTAAAAACCAGTAATAAACAAGTATGGGCACCAAAAATGTTTAAAGTTAAATCCCCAAAGGCTTATTTCTCAAAGGATGAACCCAAGACATACAAAGCTTGGGTTCCCAAACTTAACTAATCCTTTACTCACTTGTGCAGAGCATTCAGATCCCAGAAGAAGGAAGAACATGGCATATTGATAGTGGATGCTCAAGGCACATGACTGGAAATCTACAAATTCTTAAAGATTTCAAGTTATTTGATGGAGGATATGTGGCATTTGGTGAAAACCCACAAGGAGGTAAGATTACAGGTAAAGGTACTGTTACTAATGGCAAAATTACCTTTGATGATGTATTTTATGTAGCTGAACTAAAATACAATCTTGTCAGTGTGTCTCAAGTGTGTGATAAAAAGAATAAAATTCTTTTCACAGACATTGAGTGCATCATTCTTTCTCCTGACTTTATTTTAGATGAAAAATATGTTGTTTTAAGAACTCCAAGGAGAAACAATGTGTATTGCCTGGATATAGGGGGAGAACTCATTTCCTCAAATGAGGTCAACTGTTTTATATCTAAGGCAAACACCACTGAATCAGAACTATGGCATAGAAGGATGTGTCACACTAATTTCAAAAACATGAACACTTTAGTAAAAAGAAATTTAGTCATTGGACTACCTCAAAAACAATTCATGTGTGATCATCATTGTGTTGCATGCCTAAAAGGTAAACAACACAAAACTTCTCATAAGTCCAAATCTGTGAACTCTATTTCTGTTCCTTTACAGCTCTTACATATGGACCTATTTGGACCTACAAATGTAATGAGTATTGGAAAGAAAGAAATATTGTCTTGTTATTACTGATGACTTTTCCAGATATACATGGGTTTTCTTTCTCAGGACAAAGGATGAAACAAGTGAACTCATAAAGAACTTAATTGTCAAACTGGAGAACACATCTGATCAAAAAGTTAAAGCCATAAGATGTGATAATGGCACAGAATTTAAAAATGCTAACTTAATTAACTTTTGTGATCTTAAAGGTATTGACAGGCAATACAGCTCACCTAGAACTCCTCAACAAAATGGTGTAGCTGAAAGAAGAAATAGAACCATCATTGAAGCAGCAAGATCAATGCTAGCAGACTCAAAGTTACCAATCACTTTTTGGGCTGAAGCTGTTAATACTGCATGTTATGTTCAGAACAGAGTATTAATAGTGAAGCCACATTTTAAAACACCATATGAACTTTTTAATAAAAGAAAACCTTCCATAAGTTTCTTAAAATCATTTGGTTGTCCTTGTACTATTCTGATTACAAGAGAACAAATTGGTAAGTTTGACTGCAAAGCTGATGATGGAGTCTTTATGGGATACTATACTCAAAGCAAATCATACAGAGTATTCAACAAAAGACTAAGGATAATTGAAGAAAACATCAATGTATCCTTTAATGAAAATGTCTCTAATGAACAAGGAAATGGTCCAGATTGGCTATTTAACATAGACAATCTAACCAAATCCTTTAATTCTAACATGGATTTCAATGCAGATAATTCAAATGGTCACTCTCAAAAGGAAGGAACATCATCTGTTAATACTGGTCAAGAAGAGATGAGATACTTAGTAGTTAATACTGCTCCCATAGTCAATACTGAGGACAGTAATAACTCAAGTTCTGGAACCAGTAGTAACTCTGAGAATGAGGACAGTAGTAATTCAAATACTACTGGCGCCAGTAATAGTAATCAAAATACTACTGGTCCCAACAATAACCTAGATTCTCAAGATACTAATGATACCAGTAACAACAACAATACTACTGATCTCAATGAAGACAATAGCAGTAGTAACTCTGACCAAGATGATGATGAACCAAACATCAATGACAATGAAGGATCACTAGAGCAACAACTACCTGAGACAAATGAGTCCAATCTTGAAAATCAACTAGTTGTTGATAAAGCTACAACTACAAGGACTCAGAAGAACCATCCATTAGACCTTGTTCTAAGTGATGTTAACTCACCACTTCAAACAAGAAGCAAATTAAATAAAAGCTTAACTGCAAACATGTGTAACATAAGTTTAATTTCTAATGAATGTATGTTTGAATGCTTTCTGTCTCAGGATGAACCAAAGAAGATCCAACAAGCAATGAAGGACTCAAACTGGATTGAGGCAATGCAAGAAGAACTCCTTCAATTCAAGTTACAAGCTGTTTGGACACTTGTACCTTTACCCAAAGGAAAAAGAGCCATTGGAACAAGATGGATCTTTAGAAACAAGAAAGATGAAAGAGGTATAGTGATCAAGAACAAAGCCAGACTTGTAGCCCAAGGATACACTCAAGAAGAAGGAATAGACTATGATGAAGTATATGCTCCTGTTGCTAGAATTGAAGCTATAAGAATATTTCTAGCATATGCTTCATTCAAAAAGTTCAAAGTCTATCAAATGGATGTGAAGAGTGCATTCCTATATGGGAAGATTGAAGAAGAGGTCTATGTATGCCAACCTCCAGGTTTTAAAGATCCAAAACATGGAGATTATGTGTTTAAACTGGACTAAGCTCTGTATGGCCTACATCAGGCACCAAGAGCATGGTATGACACATTATCATCATATCTATTGAAGAACAACTTTAAAAGAGGAGCCATTGACAAAACTTTGTTTACAAAGAAAGTCAAAAATGATATACTACTGGTACAAATCTATGTAGATGATATCATTTTTGGTTCAACCAATGACTGTTTATGCAAAGAATTTGAAGAACTGATGCAGATTAAATTCAAGATGAGCTCTATGGGTCCAATGAACTTCTTCCTTGGACTCCAAGTCAGTCAAAGAACAGATGGTATTTTGATAAATCAATCAAAATATGTCAAAGACATCTTGGAGAAATTTGATTTGAAAGACAGTAAGAGTGCAAGTACACCAATGGAAACACACAAACACCTACATCCTGATGTTGAGGGGGAGGATGTAGATGAACACTTATATAGATCAATAATAGGCTCTTTGATGTACTTAACTGCATCAAGACCTGACATTATGTATAGTGTTTGTGTGTGTGCAAGATATCAAGCAAGACATAAAGAACTACACTTGCAAGCTGTCAAAAGAATATTCAGATACTTGAAAGGCAAACCATCACTAGGTCTATGGTATCCACATGATTCACCCTTTGAACTCATAGCCTACACAGATAGTGACTATGAAGGTGAATGTCAAGACAGAAAGTCCACTACTGGTGGATGTCAATTCTTTGGATCAAGACTGGTGTCATGGCAATGTAAGAAGCAAACAAATGTATCAACATCAACTGCTGAAGCAGAGTATGTAGCTGCATCTGCTTGTTGTGCTCAAGTACTCTGGATTTAAAACCAGCTTCTAGACTTTGGTATCTCTATCCTTAAAACTCCTATTTTTATTGATAATCAAAGTGCTATTAGTATTGTGAACAATCCAGTAAAACACTCTAAAACCAAACACATTGAAATAAGATTTCATTTTATAAGAGATTGCAATGAAAAGAAATTAATCAAAGTGGTTAAAATCCATACTGATGATCAATTAGCAGATCTTTTTACAAAAGCTTTTGATGTAGGAAGATTCAACTTCTTGGTTAGCAGTATTGGAATGATTTTGATAAATTAAAATCTCACTTAAAGTTATGTGTAAAGTTTTGTTGTAAAAAGTTATTTATTTAAAGTGTTTTACTACTGGTAGGTCTGTATTACTGATTATAGGCATGTGCACAAAATACTACTGGTAGTTTATTCCTACTGGTGTGTATTAGGTTCACATAAATACTACTGGTAAGTCAGTACTACTGGTAATCACATATACTACTGGTCGTGTGTGTTGGTGGTTACTACTGATGTCTATAGTTACTACTGATGTCAAAATCCCTAGTCACTACTGATGCTAGTAGATACTACTGACGTTTTATTACTGATATCATAGTTACTACTGGTCTTTCAGAATCACAATTACCAAACTAACCCCCATGAAAATAACCGTTATGCTATGATTCGAAGGGCAATTTAGTCTTTTTGCAGGTTAAATCGAAAGATATAAAAGGCGGCAGTCGATTAGTTTAGCATTATCTTCACTTCGATTTGCAAAATCCTTTCGATAAACCCTAGCTTTCGATCAAAAACCCTTTATCAAAAACAAAATTCTTACATCTTTCTCTCAAAATCAACAACAAATGGCAACTCTACAATCTCTGGATGTGCAAACCGATCTCAAATATTCCGAATTTCACAATATGTGTGCCTTCCTAAAGAATCCCGACGGAACAAAAGATTTTCGTCCAATCGTCAAATTTTTGAGAAATTCGTATATACAGTTTGCTTTAACTGTAAAACCAAAATCATATCAACAGCACTTCGTTGATTTCTGGACCAATGCTGAAAGAACAGAAGGAACAACCACATCGATGATCAAATCAAAAGTAGATGGAAAGCATATAACAGTAACTGAACAATCAATCAGACACCATCTACAACTCCATGATGATTCAGGTATGTATACTCTTCCCAAGGAATTCATTGCTGAAATTTTAAATAAAATGGGATATGAGGGAAGACTGAACATAGTAACTTTTCAAAAGGGTCTTCTCTCCCCACAATGGAAATTTTTAGTACATACTCTTCAGCACTGTATTTCTCCAAAAAGAAGTACTTGGAATGAGTTTAATAAGGCAATAGCCTCTGCTGTTGTCTGTTTATGCACAGACCAAGTCTTTAATTTTTCCTACATGATTTTTGAAGGTATGTTGGGAAATCTTAGTTCTACAAAATTTTTAATGTATCCCAGATTTCTACAACATATCATAAACTGTAAATTACAAAACTTGTCAACTCCCAAAAACATTTTCATAATACCTGAGCTGAACAAGAAAGTTTTCTCAAATATGAGAAAACAATTTAAATTTTCGGGCAAGGAAACCCCTCTGTTTCCTAATATGATCAAAGATCAAACACATTATGGAGAGGGTTCAATCATAGATACAACCCAAATTGAACCTCAACCCACTCCATCACCCCCAAATACAGCCCAAACACCACCCCAAATAGCCACTCAATCACCCACTAACATAGAAGTCCTGAATGTGTCCCAGGAAATTGAAATAAATCTGCAGAGTGCTACTCTTCACTCTGTGGAAGACCTACCAGACAAAACCCAAAATATTTCCACAATTTATAAAAGAAAGAAACCTTCTTTAAAGGACACCAGGGGACAAATCGAGTCAAACCCCAGACTCAAAGAGTTGTCCTCCAAGGAGGAGAGAGGACATGAGGCGAGGGCTCTCACTACTGATGCCCCAAAGGTGGGTGCACAGGATAGTGGGAACATCACTAAGACCCAGACCTCGGCAACTTTAAGTGATGACTCATTTGAGGAATTACTTAAAGGACCCCGGTGCCAAGAAACCACAAGGGGGGGGGGGGGGGCATCTCTGCTTCTTCCAGGAAGAAGAGGATATCTAAAAGACCCAATGAATCACCAAGAAGTGATGAGGGCAGATCTATTGATTTGACGGATAGGATGGAAAACCTTCAAACCAATGTACCTGTTAGTGAGCCCGATGATCTTGCTAGATGGAGTGAGGGCAGTATTAAAATCCAACAATTGACGGAAAAAGTGGATTCTCTTGAATCCATTGTACAAAATTGTCTTACATATCTCACAAACCAAGGGAAAACTATGGCTGCAATGAAAAAGCATGTTAATACCATCAACAAACGGATGAGGCTATATGAACACATGCTTCATCAACAAACCAAGATAATAAGAAAATTGAAAAAGAAAGTTGGTGATAGTGAGGCTCCACCAGTTGAGCTCACTAAGGGGGAGAAGGACAACATTCAAACCATGATTGATGAATCAATTGCAGCAGCAGCATCCTCTCTCTTAAATTTAAAAGAAACAACATTTGATGAAGGCCCAGAAATGATGGTTACTGAAGATGAGCCTATTACTACTGCTCATATGGAAGAACAAGCTGAACAAGAAGTATCAGTAGTAACTCCTACTACTGATATCATAGCAGTAGTAAATGAAGAAAAGGCAGCAATCACTACTGATGCCCTATCAATAGTAATCTCTGAAGACATACCAGTAGTAACTACCTTGGTTACTACTGATGACATTATTGAGCTGCCACCACTACTAGAACCTACAGTGATACTTCCACCATCTCCAAAAAGAAAAACAACACAAATGGTGGTAAAAGATATTGATGATGATATCAACTGGTTAGAAGTTGATGAATGCTCCCTGCCTCCACATCCTAAAATACTTCCTATGTCACAGATACAATACTATGGTCCCAAATTTGTTATTGAATCTGAACTAGATATAAAAAAAGATAACTACATAGGAAAGGGAAAGGAAGTTGCTGATGAAGACTAACCTAATAGAGCACAAGGTCATGAAATGGTCAACAAAATCAACTATGCCAAATCAGCCAAACATGATAGGTGGAAGGTTAAGAGAGCAAAATATTTAAAGAAGGTTGAAGTCTCTCTAGCAAATGAAAACAAAAGATTAGCAGAAAGGGCTAGAATATTGAGACAACCATTCACAGAAATTAAATTGGTAGATATAGCAGATATATCAAAACTGCCACAATTTCAACAAAAGATTAAAACCAAACAAGTTGCTGAAACAAGAAAAGAACTACAAAGAAGAGAACTAGAAAAAATAAGGCAACTTGAATATGAAACACTAGAACTTCTTGAAGCACAAGTATAGGAATGCAAAGAGCAGAAGGCTGATATGCCAGAACAATTTGCAGAGAAAAAGAAAGAAATGATCACATTCTTGAAATCAAGGGGTCACAACACAAAGGCCTTTGGAAGAATGAAGTTGATCAATTTAATTGAAAAGTACTGTGTAGAGAAGAAGAAGGATCTCACTGAACAAGACATTAATGAGAAATACACCACTAAACTTGAACAGATAGACTCCAAAGAAATGAAAGAAAGAAAAACAATAACTGGAGAATCATATGGTGTATCCTCTCAAACTTCAAATAAAAGGAAGACAGTTACTTCTGAACTTGAACAACCAAAGAAGAAATTACAAATGGTTCAAGTTTATGATCTTCCCATTGCTCCCCTACAAAATAATCCAATCATCAACTGGAGATATATAGATGATATGATTGAGATTGTCAGAGAAGATAAGGTCACTCAAAGATTCAGAGCTTGGAAACCTTTGGTCATGTCCCTAACCAGAAGTTACATTATCAAGATGTTGATCATTGGTAAACCAAGAATGACTAAGAAGATCTGGAAGAATTCAGCTGCAGGTTATCTTACTGAAATGATTGATGCTGCTTTCTATCCAGAAAATTATCCAGAGAAGTATACAAATCCAGAGAATGTTCAAGCCTGGAATGTGCTGCCAACTGTCAACATGTACTTCTTCAAATATACAAGTAAGAAATGTGACTTATTCCTTTATGAGAAAGAGTATCCTCATTCTGAGAAAACTCTTTATCAACTATGGTGCATGAACTTCATTAAACCTCATGATGCTGTGATGTTACAAAATAAGATGAATGAATTTGTGAAAAAGATCAGCAAATATATTATTGCACAAAGGAATAAACAAAACCAACAGACATTAGAAGGTGATAAAATATTAATTACATTTATTGTAGTAAAGTAAAAATTATTATAATAGTAACTAGTTATAACCCGTGATTAGTGATGCCAACGGGCGCGGGTAGTAGCGGATATTGCATAACCCGTACCCGCACCCGCACCCGAACTCCAATCCTCATACCCGTCCACGCCCGCACCCGCGTAATCCCCGTCGGGCTCGGGTAGAAAAATGCCCGCCAGGTAGGTGGAACCCGACGGGTATTCGTTCAAAAGTTCAAGAAAAAAATATACTAAACACAACACATGTGGTTGGCGTACTTTAATACACACATACACGCATCTACATTGATTGATGGATAATAACTTTCTATGTGGAGAGTATACACTTTTATAGATGTGGAAGTTTGTTTATGAGTTGCATTCTAGCAATGTGGGATCTTATTTTCTTTGTTGTTGTCTCACATCACTTCTTAAAAGAATAAATCATGTTAAATAGCACTATAAAAAGGGAATGACATAGATAAATAAAAATTACATTTTATCTTAGTATGTAATATGCAATATACATAGTTGTTAGGGTCAATTAGATTGTATTCAATAGTCAGGGGACTAGATGTATAATATTGTAATAGTGTTAATATAGTCTTAGCCTTAATCATGATGACTAGTGAGCTAGGTATTTAAGGAAAACCTTCCCTCACTAATTGTAATCTTTCCTCACAATTAACAGAATTAACATTTGAAAGCTCTTCCCTCCATCTTCATTCTCTCTCAACTTTCACACACTAAAACACACACTTTGATCTTCAACTTTGATCAAATCACCATGGATTAGCTTGAATTCGATTGCATTAGTTCTCTCAATTGGTATTAGAGCGAAAACTCTCTGTGAGTGGATCCAAATTCAAGCTAATTTGATCAAGATCTGGAAATTTGAAGAAAGTTCGTTCGTTCAAGTCTGTGAAATTAATGTTGTAAAATTTTGTTTCGAATTGAAGATTTGATTGAAGATTCATGTATCTCCAGTGATTCTAATAAGAATAGAATCAAATTTCAATCCAATCTATCAACAAATCACCTCAATTTCGTGATTTTTGTTTAAAAGGTGAAAAGTTCAAAAAACGACTGTAAATCGCAAAATCCGAACAAATGTGTTATGTTTTGGATTATATGATCGGATCAAAGTGTTAGCAAATTGATTTCGAGCAGTTAGCAAAAAGAATCACTGAAATTGGTCAAGAATTGAGCAAGAATTGAATCAAAATGGTGAGTTTTTGAAGTTACGAACTGTTCTTCGGCCTCAAGAACATTCTCGGCCCGAACACAGTGATATCTTCGGCTAAAGTTCTCGGCTCGGGTGTTCGGCTTGGGTGTTCGGCTCGATAGTCTTCGGCTATTCCAATTGTTCAAGTGTTCGGCTAATTGAACTAAAGTGTTCGGCTCGGCTTAGGTTCTCGGCCCGAACTTCGGCTTATCAAGTCTTCGGCTCGGCTCGGTCACATATTCGACTCAGTGTTCGGCCCACTATTGTGGTCGGCCCACTATAGTGTTCGGCCCATTTAGTGTTCGGCTCCAAGACATTTCGGCTAAGAGTTCGGCTCAGCTCGAATCAAAGAGTTCGGCTCATAGATCTCAGCCCGAACAAACTTCACGGCCCAACCCAAGATTGTGTGACAAAAGGGGTTATACTAAAACAATCATAACTTTCAGCTCGGGTGTCCGTTTAAATCCCACGAGTAACCAAATCGAAGCTCGCGACGAAGGCTACGACGTGATAAACGGCAGTTTACCCGACTTCTCGGTCCAAAAACCCTTGTTTTAGACACTTTATTCACGTTTTTGTGATTTTTCGGTCAATTTCCAAACTTCGTTTAGCCCCAGTTTCTAACCCGATCGTCGTTTTTGACCAATTCGAAAATCTAGGTCATATTTAAAGTGTCTTTTGTCATATGAGACCTCTTTGAAAAATTTTCCAATTAAATTTGTTTTTCATCCCTCTCGGTTGTAACTCATACTAAAGCAAAATTTTAGATACGAGAACTTTTTCCCTAACCTAAAACTTTTTACACTTCTCGGCTCAAACTTTTACATTTTTAAAACACAAAATTTTCTACTTATCAACCCGAGTGTAATGACCCGAAATTTGTAAATAAATAATTGTACAAAAATATGATAAATAAGGATAAATCGTTTAAAGAACGTAGCAATTGGTTTCGTGTCGTTTGGACACCGTACGAGAAAGTTATGGGCGAAACCGGGTCGAGCTAAAGATTAAAAAGTGCAGCCTGGGCTGCTATGGGAGTTCACGGCGCGAACTATTGTTCGCGATCGTGAACTCGGTCCAGCTATTTGGGCAATCCGTCGCGAAGAACTTCCCGACCTAGTAACGATCGCGAACTATGCGTATGAGAAAAAGTTCACGTCGCGAACTTGTTAGCGATCGCGAACTCTGCCCGACACCAGCATTTAATTCGGGAAAACTTCATTTATGTCATTTTGAAACCCTAGTTTTCTCCTCTCTTTGGTGTGTGCGATTTTGGAGTTCAAGGGGCTGTTTGGAGCTCAATCTTCATCAAATCTTAGTGATTCTTGCTCCTAGTTGAAGATCTAAGGTAAATCTTCATCTCTCTTGTGATATAAGTCTTAGATTTGAGTATGGAAGCTTGAATCATAAACCCTAGTTATGGATTTGTTCATGAATGGTTAAATGGAAGTGCGATAACTTAGATCTATAGTATTTTAACAAGGAAAACGTGGTCATGTCATGGATACACGAAAATGTGGTGATTTATGAACCTAGGGTTTGGTAATATTGGGGAAAATGGTGCTAGTAGATAACTAGCCATGGATTATGTAGTTAGTATAGATGATTAATGCAAACCATTGTATTGGTTTTGATAATAGATTGTCGGTTGGAAGATTTGAGGCATTCAAATCTCGAGAAGTGATATTGGCGATTAAAGAACGCAACAACTGGTTAAGCTTGGCTAAGGTGAGTACATGTGAACTTTCAAACAGGGTACATAGCTAGTAAATGTTTTTATGATTAAATGATTTTTATCGAGTCTTTAAGTAATTTAGTCATTTATGTGATATATGATGAATTGCTTGTATGATGGTTACATGATTGATTGAATAAGAAAAGATGGAGTTATAAGCTCATAACGATAAAAGATAAGAAATGATGACGATGATGATATCCCTAGGGCCGTAGTAGATTGGAGGCATTCCGGTTATTACGGTACCTTAAGGTTAGTGGTAGATTGGAGGCATTCCAATTACCCAATACCTATGAGTCCCGGTAGATTGGAGGCATTCCGATTACCATGGAAATGATGGTCTTGATAGAATGGAGGCATTCCGATTATCTTGACATTGGCCAATGAAGAAAGTGATAAAGTGACCCAAAACAAACTTAGTAATATTATTTCAAGATTAAATGATATTATTTGACTATTTGTTTATCGGGTCTAAAACCCATGTATCTCACGAGGCAATTTTGTCTCACGTACTATGTTTGTGTTTTTGCTATGTACTCAGGTTCGGGATCGAAGATCTAGGAGGCCCGTTTAGAAGAGGCCTTGTTCAGATTAGCTCGGTGTTGATGATTAGAGTCCTTATCCTATGGTTAAGATATAATTTGTAACACCGTTTTTGTAAACTCTGATAATCTCGAACAAGAAACCTTTTCGTTTTTGTAAAACCGGTAGTTGACACTGATACAATATTATGTATTTTGGATTAAATGTTATTTAAATATTGTTTTGAAAATTGAGGTGTTACAACTTGGTATCAGAGCTATAGTTTAAGTGAACTAGGTTGAATTGACCATCCTAGACTTAAACTGAGCTGGTAGGACCGTAGGTTCCATAGGATACTTATGAAATGACTATTGAGACCTTAAAGTGTAGGCTCGATAGGGTTGACCTTAAGGGAATAGGTCATATTGGTTGTGGAACGGTCAAGGCCACAGTTACTTTAATGAATTGACTACTAAATGATTGATGTCTTATTATAGCAAAATGGTGAGAACTAGAAGTGCAAGAGGCCCACTTGATCAAGGGCAAGATTCGAATAACCTTATTGAACCGGTATTTGGTCCTCCACCTCGTGATGAAGTGGAGAATTCGGGTGTTGAAAGGAACACTCACACCCCGGTCACCGTGGAACACCTCCAAACTATGTTCAATCAAATGAGGGACATAGTGAACGAGGATGTGAACCGAATCCTCAATGAGCATAAGGCACGTGAAAGGCGGGAGGAATCTCCACCCCGCACGAAAAGCAAGTCAAGTAGTGTTGCTCAAACCGAGAGGTCTTCAACGGAAGAATGAGAGAGTGACCCCGAGCCGAGGGAAAGGAAGGGGTGCACGTACAAACATTTTATGGCTTTTAAGCCCGATAACTACTATGGTAGCTTCGAACCAAAAGTCACGATCCGTTGGATCCGTGAAACCGAGCAAGTCCTTGAAGCTAGTAAATGCAAGGACGGTGATATGGTGATTTATGCTTCTCGGTTGTTGAAGGATGAGGCCCTCGTGTGGTGGGATACCTTGTATGAAACATTGGGAAAAAGGGCGATGTACAAGATGATGTGGGAGGAGTTTGTGAGTCGGTTGAAGGCGAAGTTTTGCCCCGAGAGAAACTTGGAGAAACTTCAAGAAGAGTTTGTTCATTTGAAGAAGGGTGGTTTTAGTGTCGATGAGTACACTAGGATGTTCACGGGGTTAATCCCGTTTGTGATCAAACTGTATCCGGATGAGAGATCCCGGATTTTTCGGTATGCCAATGGACTCCCGTGGGAGTATGAGTTGGAAGTAAAGAGGGCCGCCACACTAGATGAGGCTATTAGTGCGGCGAGGAATGTGGAGGAAGTGGGCCAAAGGAGAATCAACGAGAGGCCAAAGTTTGAAAAGTTTGAAAAGAGGAAGTTTGAAGGGAGCTCGGGTTCGGTGAAGAGAGGAAAGTTCACCCCGACCTACTCTAAACAAACAAGTGTGGGTGCATGTAAGAAGTGTGGCAAGGACCACAAGGGGGAATGTTTGGCGGAATCAAAATCATGTTTCAAATGTGGAAGACCGGGGCATATGGCAAGGGATTGCCGGGCCAAACCGTTGGATGAAATCGAGTGCTATTCGTGCCATGAAAAAGGGCACTATAGCAATGCATGCCCGAAGAAGGGAAGTGAGACCATGGTGTCAACCGCTCAAAAGAAAGCGGAGCCGACAAAGGTCAAGGGACGGTCCTTCCAACTTACCCGAGATGAAGCCAAAGAAGCCCACGATGTCGTTTCAGGTACCCTACTCGTAAATTCTATTCCCGCCCGGATCCTATTTGACTCGGGTGCTACTTATTCGTTTGTGTCACATGATTTTGTTGTGGTGTTGAATGTGCCGTTAGAACTCCTTGATGAAATCTATGATATAGAAATTGCGGATGGTAAAACCTCCATAGTTCAACATATGTGTCGAAATTGTGAATTGGAAATAGATGGGAGAAACTTTAAGGTGAATTTATTGCCCATGGAAATTGTGGGTTTTGATATAGTTATAGGTATGGATTGGTTGGGTGAGAATCAAGCAAAGATTTTATGTGGGAAGAAGATAGTCTCGATTAGGACTCCCGACAACGAAAAAGTTTATGTGTATGGTGAGAGAAGACACCATTTGCCATGCCTTATGACCGCGGTTAAAGCTAGGAAATGTTTAGCCAAAGGATGTTCGTCCTTTTTAGCATATGTATTAGATGGAAGGAAAGGGAAGAAGTCGGTGGAAAATGTAAAGGTGATTCGGGATTTTCCCGAGGTATTTCCCGATGATTTACTGGGATTGCCACCGGAGAGGCAAGTAGAATTCCGTATTGATTTAGTTCCGGGAGCGACGCCGATAGCTCGTGCTCCATACCGTTTGGCTCCCACCGAAATGCGGGAATTGATGTCCCAGTTGCAAGAGTTACTCGACAAAGGATTTATTCGTCCTAGCTCGTCTCCATGGGGTGCGCCCGTATTGTTTGTTAAGAAGAAAGACGGTTCGATGAGAATGTGCATCGACTACCGAGAGTTGAACAAGATGACTATTAAGAACCGATACCCATTGCCTAGAATCGACGACTGATTTGATCAGCTTCAAGGTGCCGACTATTTCTCGAAGATCGATTTGAGATCGGGTTACCATCAAGTTCGAGTGAAAGAAGGAGATACCGAGAAGACGGCGTTTCGTACACGTTATGGGCATTACGAGTTTTTGGTGATGCCGTTTGGGTTGACTAATGCACCGGCCATTTTTATGGATCTTATGAATCGGGTTTGCAAACCATTCCCCGACAAGTTTCTTATCGTATTTATTGACGATATTCTTATTTATTCAAAAACCGAAGAAGAACACGAGAGTCATCTAAGACAAACGTTAGAAGTGCTACAACGAGAGAAATTGTATGCTAAGTTTTCTAAGTGTGAATTTTGGATTCGAGAAGTCCAATTCCTTGGTCATGTCGTGTCCCGAGAAGGAATCAAAGTTGACCCATCAAAGATTGAAGCGGTTATGAAGTGGGAACCGCCACGAACTCCAACCGAAGTGAGAAGTTTTCTCGGCCTTGCCGGATATTACCATCGATTCATTCAAGACTTTTCTCGAGTAGCGACACCACTCACATTTTTGACCCGAAAGAGTAGTGAGTTCGTGTGGGGAGAAAAGCAAGAAAGAGCATTCGCCACATTGAAAGAAAAATTGTGTAACGCCCCGGTTCTCACATTACCCGAAGGGATGGAAGACTTCGTCGTGTATAGTGATGCTTCACATAAAGGTTTGGGTTGTGTTTTGATGCAACGGGGGAAAGTGATTGCCTACGCCTCGAGACAACTAAAGAATGCAGAAGAAAGGTACACGACTCACGATTTAGAGTTGGCGGCGATAGTGTTTGCTTTAAAGTTATGGAGACACTACTTACATGGTACAAGGTGTACGTTGTATACGGATCACAAAAGTCTTCAATACGTTTTCACTCAAAAAGACCTAAATATGAGGCAAAGAAGATGGATCGAATTGATACAAGATTATGATTGTGAAATTGTCTACCATGCGGGGAAGGCCAACGTGGTAGCCGACGCATTAAGCCGAAAAGTGTATGAACAGCCAATTAAAGGAAAGCTAACACGTATTGAAGTAGTTTCGAGCATAGTAGAACGAATCAAGAATGCCCAACGGGAAGTGATGGAAAAAGATGAGTTAAGGCAAGAACGTTTGGGAAAGAACCAACATTTTGTGGAAAACAAGCAAGGGTTGAAAACCGTTGGTGGTCGAATATGGGTTCCCAAATTCGGGGGTACCCGAAAGGAGTTACTAAACGATGTTCATAAGTCTAAGTATTCGATCCACCCGGGAAGTACAAAAACGTATCAAGATATGAAGAAGATGTATTGGTGGCCCGGGATGAAGGCAAGAGTAGCAAAGTATATTTCTAAGTGTGCCACGTGTGCACAAGTAAAAGCCGAGCATCAAGTACCTTACGGGGTAGCTCAATCGTTGCAAATCCCGGCCGGAAAATGGGATGATATAACAATGGATTTTATTGTTGGATTGCCAAAGACGAGCAAGAACCACGACGCCATTTGGGTCATAGTCGACCGGTTGACCAAAAGTGCATTATTCTTGGCAATTCGGGAAACCATGCCGCTTGAGAAGTTGGCAAAGTTGTATGTGGATGAAGTGGTGAGACTTCATGGAGTCCCGTTGTCGATTGTGTCCGATAGAGACGCGAGGTTTACCTCGAGATTTTGGAGATCGTTGCAAGAGGAGTTGGGAACGAAATTGCGGTTGAGTACGGCTTACCACCCGCAAACCGATGGTCAAAGTGAAAGAACTATCCAAACGGTTGAAGATATGCTAAGATCGTGTGTGCTAGATTTTGGGGGTAAATGGGACGAACATCTACCGTTAGTTGAGTTCTCCTACAATAATAGTTACCAATCGACCGTTAAAATGCCGCCTTATGAGGCGTTGTATGGAAGGAAATGTAGAACTCCATCGTGTTGGCTCGAGGCGGGTGAGACGAAACTCACGGGTCCCGAGATTGTGAGGTTGACCAATGAAAAGATTGGGATAATCCAAACCAATATGAAAATCGCCCAAGATCGACAAAGAAGCTACTCGGGTTTGAAAAAGAGACCGTATGATTTGAATGTAGGAGACATGGTGATGTTGAAAGTATCGCCTTGGAAAGGCGTAATGCGGAGGCAAATTGAGCCCAAGGTATGTTGGCCCGTTTAAGATTTTGAAACGGGTCGGTTTGCAAGCTTTCAAGTTAGAACTCCCACCCGAACTTCAAGGTGTTCACGATACGTTTCATGTAAGTTATTTGAAGAAGTTCGTGGGTGAGGTTGAAAATATAATTCCGTTACAAGAGTTGCGGGTTGATGCCCCGAACCGATTGATTGAGGAACCCGAAGCCATACTAGAGTCAAAAACCAAGAAACTTCGGAATAAAGAAATTGAATTGGTGTTGGTCAAGTGGAAGCATTCACTTGGGCCGAACTTGACTTGGGAAGTCAAGGACGAGATTCGGAAAAGATACCCGAACTTCGTGAATTATGATGAGATTCCGAGGACGGGATCTCCTTAAGGGGTAGATAGTTGTAACGACCCGAAATTTGTAAATAAATAAATTGTACAAAAATATGATAAATAAGGATAAATCGTTTAAAGAACGTAGGAATTGGTTTCGTGTCGTTTGGACACCGTACGAGAAAGTTATGGGCGAAACCGGGTCGAGCCAAAGATTAAAAAGTGCAGCCTGGGCTGCTATGGGAGTTCACGGCGCGAACTATTGTTCGCGATCGTGAACTCGGTCCAGCTATTTGGGCAATCCGTCGCGAAGAACTTCCCGACCTAGTAACGATCGCGAACTATGCGTATGAGAAAAAGTTCACGTCGCGAACTTGTTAGCGATCGCGAACTCTGCCCGACACCAGCATTTAATTCAGGAAAACTTCATTTATGTCATTTTGAAACCCTAGTTTTCTCCTCTCTTTGGTGTGTGCGATTTTGGAGTTCAAGGGGCTGTTTGGAGCTCAATCTTCATCAAATCTTAGTGATTCTTGCTCCTAGTTGAAGATCTAAGGTAAATCTTCATCTCTCTTGTGATATAAGTCTTAGATTTGAGTATGGAAGCTTGAATCATAAACCCTAGTTATGGATTTGTTCATGAATGGTTAAATGGAAGTGAGATAACTTAGATCTATGGTATTTTAACAAGGAAAACGTGGGCATGTCATGGATACACGAAAATGTGGTGATTTATGAACCTAGGGTTTGGTAATTTTGGGGAAAATGGTGCTAGTAGATAACTAGCCATGGATTATGTAGTTAGTATAGATGATTAATGCAAACCATTGTATTGGTTTTGATAATAGATTGTCGGTTGGAAGATTTGAGGCATTCAAATCTCGAGAAGTGATATTGGTGATTAAAGAACGCAACAACTGGTTAAGCTTGGCTAAGGTGAGTACATGTGAACTTTCAAACTGGGTACATAGCTAGTAAATGTTTTTATGATTAAATGATTTTTATCGAGTCTTTAAGTAATTTAGTCATTTATGTGATATATGATGAATTGCTTGTATGATGGTTACATGATTGATTGAATAAGAAAAGATGGAGTTATAAGCTCATAACGATAAAAGATAAGAAATGATGACGATGATGATATCCCTAGGGCCGTAGTAGATTGGAGGCATTCCGGTTATTACGGTACCTTAAGGTTAGTGGTAGATTGGAGGCATTCCGATTACCCAATACCTATGAGTCCCGGTAGATTGGAGGCATTCCGATTACCGTGGAAATGATGGTCTTGATAGAATGGAGGCATTCCGATTATCTTGACATTGGCCAATGAAGAAAGTGATAAAGTGACCCAAAACAAACTTAGTAATATTATTTCAAGATTAAATGATATTATATGACTATTTGTTTATCGGGTCTAAAACCCATGTATCTCACGAGGCAATTTGTCTCACGTACTATGTTTGTGTTTTTGCTATGTACTCAGGTTCGGGATCGAAGATCTAGGAGGCCCGTTTAGAAGAGGCCTTGTTGAGATTAGCTCGGTGTTGATGATTAGAGTCCTTATCCTATGGTTAAGATATAATTTGTAACACCGTTTTTGTAAACTCTGATAATCTCGAACAAGAAACCTTTTCGTTTTTGTAAAACCGGTAGTTGACACCGATACAATATTATGTATTTTGGATTAAATGTTATTTAAATATTGTTTTGAAAATTGAGGTGTTACAACTTGGTATCAGAGCTATGGTTTAAGTGAACTAGGTTGAATTGACCATCCTAGACTTAAACTGAGCTGGTAGGACCGTAGGTTCCATAGGATACTTATGAAATGACTATTGAGACCTTAAAGTGTAGGCTCGATAGGGTTGACCTTAAGGGAATAGGTCATATTGGTTGTGGAACGGTCAAGGCCACCGTTACTTTAATGAATTGACTACTAAATGATTGATGTCTTATTATAGCAAAATGGTGAGAACTAGAAGTGCAAGAGGCCCACTTGATCAAGGGCAAGATTCGAATAACCTTGTTGAACCGGTATTTGGTCCTCCACCTCGTGATGAAGTGGAGAATTCGGGTGTTGAAAGGAACACTCACACCCCGGTCACCGTGGAACACCTCCAAACTATGTTCAATCAAATGAGGGACATAGTGAACGAGGATGTGAACCGAATCCTCAATGAGCATAAGGCACGTGAAAGGCGGGAGGAATCTCCAAATTGAGACTGAAAAAGTGATTCAAAGTATTATGAACGTAAGATGTTGATGGCTAAACAAATTGAGACTGAAAAAGTGTTATTAGTTGAAGATCTTCAATGGATGGAAGATTCAGATGCTAAGGATGAAGAGAATACTGAGGTTTCTCATCAATTCAATGAAAAAGCCAACAAAGAAATTGAGGTAATCAGTTCTCTCTTGTCAAATTCTGATAATCTCATTGGTCCTGATACTTGTGTTGTTAAAACCCAGATATCTGAAATTGATTCTTTAAAACAAAACCTTTTAGATGAAAAAGATAGAAATAATCAATTTCAAGAACGTTTAAATGATTTGCAAAATGAAAATGAACAACTTGTTCATTCATGTTAACAACTTGTTCAACAGATTAAACAAACCAAAAATTTCAAACTCGAGAATCTGGATTTACAAAATCAAGTATCAGAATGGAAGGCTAAATATGAAATTGATATTAAGAATTTTTCACATACAATTTCAGAAAAAGAACTTAAAATACAGAATCTTAAAAATTCAAATGATTCTATATCAAATGAACGAAATGATAAATATTACAAGCTATACATTGAAGCGTTTCATGAATATCCAATCACTAAAAACTGGTTGGAACGTAAACAAAAAGAATTTGATGAAAATGAAACACAGTTTAAATCATTAAACACTCAAATAAAAGAATTATCAGAAACCCTTCATGAAAATGACATTCAAACATCACGGGAATTAAATAACAAACAGCATGTCATAAATCAACTTCAACATGACAAAACTCAATTGTCTTCCCACTTCAAACACCTTGAACAAATTATCGCCAAACGCGGACAAACTGATCAAACCATTCACTTGAACAAGCCAAAGGACTTCAAATACTTCAATTTAAGAGAAGGGTTAGGAGCTGATAATCCAAAATATCTGAAAAAGGCGTGTGATGTGCTTCCAACTCTATAGATTACAAATACATGCATCTAGATATCTGGCAGAGCTTCATTCGAAAGACTGATTGGGAAGAAGAGATTGAGACATTCAACAGAGCTAAAAAGGAGAATATTCAAATTAGTTTCAATTATACTAAATTAAATAAAACATATGAAACTAAAAAGACTCAATTTGAAAATGATGATTATTTTCCTATTATAACACCAGAAGAATTTGAAATTAAGGGAAATTTTGTTATTCAACAAAAGGTTACACCAAAGATTTATGTACCAAATCTAATTTTTGAAAAGAAAATTTGTCAACTGGAAAATGAAATAGATGAAACACATAAGGCGTTTGACAAAGAAAAATCAGATTTACAAACAAAAATTCATGATTTAGAAAATAAAATTGATGAATCTCATAAATCTTTTGATAAAGAAAAACAAAAGTTGCACACACAAATTCAAAATTTAGAATCTAACTCATCTCATCTTCAGAAACTTAAGAAGCCTAGTGCATCTATTAACTTAGATTTTCCTTTAACTTCAAAGAACAAATGTAATGAGTCCAGAATGTTTTCTCATGTCATGGCATATCGTGATTTATATACAATCAAGCAATCTGAGATTAATAGAGGAAATTCAAAACCTAAACTGAATTCACAAGTTCCTCTACCAAACCTAAGCCTAGGAGATCCACGTTTCCACCAAACTCTGATAAGAAATTTAATGCTCTCAAACAAGTTATTAGAGGAAATTCCGCACCTAAAACTCCAAATAAATTAGGTTCCTCTTCTAGACTTATGCATTCTCGGATGGATAAAACTAAACCATCAACCGTGTTAAATCATTCTACTACTTCAAAGAAAATCTTTTCCAAAACTACATCTTTAAGATACTCAAGAAAAGATTTACTTTCCCTGGCACCAATATCCACTTTTCATCAAGTGCCAAAAACATCTCCTAAAACACCAACGATCTTAAAAGCACAATGGGTTCCTAAAACTCCAATTTCTCAAATAATTCCTCGAAAATTATTTGTAAGTGAAACATCAAGTTTCAGTTTTTCATGGAATTCCAAATCTGTAAATCAAATTGATACAACTTATAGATGGTTTCACGCCAACACTAACACCATCGGACCCAAAACAAAATGGGTACCAAAAGTTGTTTGATGTGTTTTGCAGGAGAATGGATTGTACACACTTCAGTGTATGACCCGAACTTCAAATAAATGGCTTTCAAGTACATCTGCTTGAAACCCATTCTTAAATATCATACTTGGTTGAGGGGGAGAATTTTTATATTCACTTGTCAAGGAGGAGAAAATAAACATTCTTATGTCAAGGGGGAGCATAACTGCTTTATGATTTTTGAAAAACAAATGTCGAGGGGAGCATCCTTTGTAATCGCTAAATACTGTTTCAATGCTCCTTTCAATTTTTTTTTATAATTATCCATATGGGGTATCAATTTTTGTAATATCCGTAAACGATCTCATTACCAATCTCAATTGGTACTGATTGCATCTGTTTATTACAAATTTTCTTATTCTATCTTGATAATAATTTTTTTTTTCCTCAAACAATTTTTCAACCTCTTACGTATTTACAATCACACAAGGTTATCAATGTTGAGTATTAGCTTTTGCAATATTCGTAAACGATCTCTTTACCAGTCTAGGATGGTACTAATTGCATCTGTTTATTGCAAATTCTCTTATTTCTCATTGCTACCTTTGTGTTACTTCATTGTCAAAATTCTTCAAATTGTAAATCATTTTTTCTCTTCTTACATAAAATTTTCATTTTCCAAAATCAATAATCAATTACAAATATTTTTTTTTCTCAAATTGAGTTGTTGACATCACATTCTCATAAATTTTTTATTAATCAGTGCTGCTCAACATTCCAAAATTTTTATCTCACTTTGTGCTCACAATGATGTGTTCACAATGATGTGTTCACAACGTAGAATATAAATTTTTGTCATATTCGTAAACGATCACTTTACTAGTCTCGATTAGTAAAGATTGCATCTGTTTATGGCAAATTTTTGTCTCTTGCGTTGTGACTCCATTTTTCAGATACCAAATTTTGCACCTAAACGTTTCGCTTTTCAAATGATATTTCAAACCTCAAACATTTACTATCTTTTCAAAATCATTCATAACATTATACTTCATTGGGGACTTAAATTTTTTTTTTCATATCCTTTCCCCATACTCAAAAGGTGTACAACATTGTGAAATTCATGAGTTCGTAGTCATGTATACCCGTCGATCTTTTCTCTGAAATCATTCAGTGAAAATTGCATCTTTGTAAGTAGTATACATCAATGACTACTGGACTACCTATTAATTGTCTTTTTAGTTCTCAGTCTTGTATACTCGTCGATCTTTTATCTGAAATCTTTCAGCGAAAATTGCATCTTTGTAAGTAGTATGCATACGTGGCTTTTAGACTAATTAGATGTATTCACCTTACACTTAACTGATTTTTGTGCACAATAAATTGATCTCTTTTAAATCTCAAATCGTTGATTAACACTGTCTTTAATCATCGTGTTCGTCATATCCGTAAACGATCTATTTTCTAAAGTTCTTCAGTAAAGATTGCATCTGTTTATGACTTCACGTGATTATTGACATTGCTATTCTACATTTTTCAAATATTTTATCCAAGATTCGTTTCCACAACGTAAAATTTTCATCATTATCATGAGGACCCTGTTTATGATCCTCATGAGGGGGAGAAATGACTGAGAAATTGTGCAAATACCGAGTTTATATCAAGTGATTAAGAGAAAGATAAAATGATAATCAGTGTACTAAATGGAAAAACAAGTGAAGAACAAGAAAACCGATTGATCTACACAAATTTATCTCCAAAACCTCAACCAATTCAATTCAAAACTTAATCGTACAAATCATTCGTACACAAACAAACACACACATCCAAAACTTTAACTGTCAAAACATTCAAAATCATGGTTATCCTATCCTCACAAAAACCTCTACTCCAACATCTTAGTCAAATCCTTACCTAACTGATGTTTTATTTCTAGAACCTTCTAATCTTCAATATTTCAGTTTTAGGCATGTCTTACACCAACAAACTCAACGATAAAATTTAGTTCCTTTGAAGGAAGACATAGATGAAGTTCAAAGAGCTCAAAAAGAGGGAGATTGGATAATGATAAAGACATAATAAGTCAACAATTCATGAAATCTTCTGAGATACTTTATATTGGTTGAAAAGTCAATTAAAAGTATTATCTTTCACTGTTCAATCAAAAGCTGAAGCTGATACATCAAAACTACTCAACGGATAATTCAGTTACAGACTTTGCTAGAGAAGAAGATTTCAAGAACAGGCTAATTCAAACTATTGATACAAAGGGGGAGATTGTTAGGGTCAATTAGATTGTATTCAATAGTTAGGGGACTAGATGTGTAATATTGTAATAGTGTTAATCTAGTCTTAGCCTTAATCATGATAACTAGTGAGCTAGGTATTTAAGGAAAACCTTCCCTCACTAATTGTAAGCTTTCCTCATAATTAACAGAATTAACATTTGAAAGCTCTTCCCTCCATCTTCATTCTCTCTCAACTTTCACACACTAAAACACACACTTTGATCTTCAACTTTGATCAAAACACCATGGATTAGCTTGAATTCGATTGCATTAGTTCCCTCAATAGTATATTTGTACATAAAACATGTAATATATATATTCGGGTATAAAACGGTGCGGGTAGAGGAATACCCGTACCCGAACCGTCCCCGCTTCGGGAGTAAAAATTAATACCCGCCCCCGCCCCATTACCCGTTTAAGCGGGTAATACCCGCCCCGTTAGGGACGGGTACCCGCGGGTGAAGGATTTATGTGCACAGTTAGTGAACCTATGATGATACATCCATGCCTACGAAACACTTAAGGGTCACACCGGTGAGTGCATGTAATACGAGTAAGATATGTAATGATACTTGGAAGAGGATTGATTCATAATAAGTCATTTATGAATCAAGTTAAGTATTAAGTCAAGTTTGACTTATTACTAGATTAGTTTATCTAACTAATTAATACAAGTATTTGTACATTTACTAGTTGAGTAAATATACAATGTGTTAATTATAGATTATCCACAATATGATTTAAAGTAATTAAATCATATGGTAATTGGATAATATTATTGTATAAATTATATAAAGGTTATTATATAATTAATTATTAAAAGTATTAAAATACAAGTATATAATTCGTGTATATGGGTACCGAATTATTAGTGTATAAATACTAGACATTTAATACTTAAGTGCAATAATAAAAGAATAATAAACTATAAGGGAAGGAAACGTAAAAAGGAAAGTTTAATTAAAGAATAGATATTAATTAAACTAGAGGGTCCTAAGCGCAACTTATTTATCTATAAATAAGAGGCTTAGGGTAACCCTAAAACACCTTACACACCTCACACGCATACTTCATCCCTCCCTCTCCCTTGTTCGGCCGAATACCCAAGAACACCAACCTTGGTGTTCTTCGTTCTTCGTGTTCTTCAAGTCTTGAAGATCCAAGATCATTACAAGGATCAACTAGAAGATCGCTCGTTGTGTTCATCATCAGTGGACTAACTTAAGCAAGACTAAAATATGTTTTGAGAAAACCCTTTTCTCCCTTCTCCCCTCTTGGACGAACTCGACCAAGAACCCTAGGGTTCTTGGTGTTGGTCGAAACACACACAAGTGTGTGTGTGTGTGTTTGGGATTTCATACAAGGTTTCTCCCATTGTTAATCTAATCTAGATTTCCAAGATCCCAATCCTTTAGGGTTTAAGGATTAAGTTTAATCTCAGTTCCGCATTAGGGATTAAATTAGCTAGTTGGTCTAAACCGGTCAAGAACAAGTTCATGTTCTTGGTCAGTATGGTTCGAACCAAGTGACTAGGAGGTTGACCCAAGTGGTCAATCAGTATCTATTGAAACCCTTCAGTGGTATCAGAGCGTTGGTTTCGAGATCTAAACTAGATTAACAAAGTTTGTTTGTTTAATTTTTATTAAGTTTTTTTGTTCCAACTTCTTCTTCTTCTCCTTGTATTTTCGAAAAAGGGTAAGAACCCTAGGACCAAGAATATTAAACTAGTCTAGTTTAATTGGTCAAAAGGATTCTAGAAAAACCCTAGAAATTTCGAAAATTGTAAAGAACCCTAGGATCAAGAACATTAAACTAGTTTAGTTTAATTGATCAAAAAGGTTTCTTTCCCTAACCCTAGAAATTTTGTGTACAAGGAAGAACCCTAGGATCAAGTATGTTAAACAAGATTTGTTTAATTGATCAAAATGATTCTTTCCTTTTTACACAAAATTTTCATAACCTAGGAAGAACCCTAGGATCAAGTATGTTAAACAAGATTTGTTTAATTGATCAAAAAGATTCTTTCCTAATCCCTTTAGAATTCGAAATCTAGGAGGAAACTTGGACACCAAGTATGTTAAACTAGTTTAGTTTAATTGGTGGAAAAGTTTCTTAGTATTAAGAATTTCGAAACCCTAAAGAACCCTAGAACATTAAACTAGTTTGAGTTTAATTGTTTAAAAGAATTAATTAGGTTAATAATCTAAAACCTAGATAATTAAACAAGTTTATGTTTAATAGGTTTAGTTATTATGTTAATAGATTTATTAAAGACTAGTTCTTTAAACCTAGAAATCTAGACAAAGCTTATTGTCTATAAGGTTTAAATTAAAAAGTTTAAATAAATTTATTAGGGTTATAATCCATCTTAGAATTTAAACAAAGTTTATTGTTTAAATAGGATTGATTAGAATTAATCTTTTAATTAAATAATGTCTTTGATCAAGAAAGTCAAAACCCTAGTTTTGGTTGATCAAAAACTAGATTAGGGTTAGATTAATAAATGAGAATTAAAAGAAGTGTTAATTTCTAGTTCAAGAAATTAACAAGATGTATTTATTTATATTTATGTATTATGTTTCGAATTTTAAATATTTAAAAGATAAAATGAATTTTAATAAATAAAGTAGTTTATACGTATTTTAATTAGTTCAAGTTAAAATACATATAAATTAGATGTAATATTCTTATTAGAATGATTACAAGTTTATTTTAAAAGTAAATGTATATATATTAAATACAAGATTAAATGGAACATTAAAAGATAATGTTATTTTGATCTTTAAGGATAATAATATAACTAGTCATTGTGTAAAGTTAATTATATAATTAAAACTAGAAAGTACAAAGTTATGATTCCATTATAACTAGAAATTGTACAAGTTAAAATTATATGATAAACTAGAATATACAAAGTTGTATATTATTATAAGGTGTATAAAGTTATAAGTTATTATAACTAGATAATTATACAAGTATAATATAAGTATTTTACAAGTCATGTAATATACTAGATTAATGATCAAGTGTAAATAACAAGAACCTATATTTAAGTAGTTCTAGTTAAATGTAAGAAAAGTTTTAAACAAACTAAGAATTATTATATATATAGTTTTTATATAATAAGTTTATTAGTTTCACCAAGTATAAACCGGTGATTGTGTTAGCTTAAGTTCCATCATGATTGTTGGAGCTAGTGGGAACTACACAAGAAGATCACAATGTTTATAAGTGTGTCGTTAAGACATAAGTTTTGGTAAAATCTAGTAAGTCAAAACTAATGTTTGATTTCATTATTAAACATATGAAAAACTAGGTGTGTTAAACTAGGTTTATGATTCAAGTCTATGAATCGTAAAAGGATTAAAAGTTTAACATAAGTTTTAAGTTTTTCAAGAAAGATAAAACAAGTAAGTTTTATTCTGGATAAGGTTTTCCACAAAACCTAGTGATACGTCTTGTACACCTCGTCTTTAGGTATACATATAAAACGCGCAAATTCTTGAAACTATAAGTTTTAAAGAAAAGTTCTTAAGATTTAAAAAGGTGTCTTGTTGAATTCTTGAATTCACAAGTCACATATTTTAAACTAGGATTAAGATTGGAATAAGGTTTGAGTTTAGTTCAAGACTTAAACAAACCCAAGAAAATCTTAGATCTAAGTATTATGCACCTAATGGAACACCTCACTTGTTAAACGATATTCATATTGTAAGGATAAAGAACCTTAGATATGGATTCAAATCATTGCGAGTGTTAGGGTGGGTAAGGTTCTGTGATAATCGGGAGTCCCGGCGCAGAACATCGCACTGTCTTAGATGGTATGATCTACTTTGGTGATAATCGGGAGTCCCGGCCCAAAAAGTACTTGAGTAGAATAAACATACTAGACTTTATTACTAACTTAGAAATGTACAATTAAATTGTACAAAGTTGTAATAAGTTATAAGTCTAAAGATTCTACGACCCCTAGGAATCGTGTCAAGTCTTGATACGATCGGTAAGGATGTTACCTACCAGAAACAGCATGTCTCGTCGGGAAGTGCCCAAACCTTGCGGCGAGAATGTGATATATGGATCCTAGGCCTAAAATATTAATTATGGGTTTATAATATATTTTAGAGAATGTTTATTGATGATTACTAATTAAACTGGGTTTGATTTGTAGATGGCAGCAACAGACACAACGATAACCTACAACAAACTCTCGCGGCGTTTCTTTCTAGGGAAGAAAGAACTGACTGGGTCAAATTTCCTCAATTGGAGACGTGATTTCAAAATCATGCTCAGACAAGAGAGGGATAGGATTGACCAAGAAAGAAACGTATTGAAAGCCCCTGCCAAGGATGCAAAGAATGAACCAAGACAAGAATTTTACGCTTGTAGGTCACTCGTTTATTGCAAAATGGCTAAGGGAGCATCAGTAGGTGCACACGTCATGAAAATGAAAGTGCACATCGATCACCTTACTAGATTTGGTCACCACGTGCCATTGCAATTAGCAATTGACACTATACTCAACTCATTGTCAGATGACTACAAAGTCTTTGTAGCTAACTACAACAAACGTAACATGGATAAATCCATTCCCGAGCTACGATCCATGCTCGAGGCTGTTGAGTTGAATATTAAGACCAATTCTAAAAGGAATCTTACAACTGATGATAGCGATGAAGAAGGGCATGGTGGTAAAGGAAAGGGTAAAACCAATCCTAGCCAAGAAGTGCCTAAAGGTAAAGGTGTCAAACAAAAGGTCAAGAAGTTTAAGCCTAACACAGCGAGGACCGAGAATCGGTGCTTCAAGTGTGGTGAGGCTGGGCATTGGAAAAAGAATTGTCCAAAGGGTGCAAGTGGTGGTGGAGGAAACGCAAGTTCCTCAGGTAACACAACCACACTTCTTAATCACTTTTAGATACTTGTAAAGTACATTACAAGTAATCTAACTTTTGCAATCGTTTATTGCAGGAGGAGATGGAAAGTGATGATGACCAGCGTGAGATGGTGATGATCCCAAGAACACCAAGTTTTATAATTCAGTACTTTAATGGATTCAGTAAAAACAATTTTATTTTATTGTTTGGATAATTTTTATTTTATGTTAAAACAATTTTTCATTTGGTTTTAATAAGAATCCATCGTTGAATTATATTACGTGTGTCCATGTGTGATGATTACACTAGTCAAGGTTTTATGACTAGATTGTAAGTCAAGTTTTGATTTACTTTATATTTCATGTTTTATACTTGTTTGATTGTTGTATGAGTAATGTTTTAGAAGCTCAACACTTAGATACTAGAAATTAGAAGTTTTTCTTCTAAAGTATTTAAGAGATTTTATGAAAAGCATAAGGTTCAAAAGTCATTGAACCTAGTTGAAACATCTAAAGTAATGGTTACTTATGATAGTAAGTTTCAAAGTGTTAGTATTAATATAGTATGATTATATTGGATATAATCAAGATAGACTTTAAAGAGTATTATTGCAAGTATTTTACATTAATGAGGTCATAGTTCCTTAATAGGAATAATTGGATATTCGTATAATCCAAGTGAAGTGACTTAGACATTAAATGAACTCTTAAAAGGGTCAAACTATATTAAAGTATTTAAGAATTAAAAGGTATTATTGCAAGTCTTTTATACTTGTAATAAATACAATATTTAATCAAGTCATAATTCCCTAATAGGAATAATGGATATTTGAGAAATCCAAGAAATGACTTTGGCATTAAACAAGATTCTTAAAAGAATACTAATAAACTTAAGAATTGGAAGTATCCTATCAAGTGTCTTATACTTGTTAGATACAGTAATCAAAGAGAGTCATGATTCCCTTATCAGGAATGTTGGATATTCGCAAATCCAAAGGATGACTTTGATAGTTGATTAATTCTTAAAGGGTTAAACTATAAGTTTTGACTAGGTCAAAAGTAGTAGTTTAAGTGATGCTTAATTTCCATAAAATTTAGTGGGAGCTATGACTAACATATTCACTATAGGTACTAATGAATATAGTAAAGTTAGTTAGGACATTAACAACAAGGTTTTACCAAGTCGTTAGCCAAAGAGTTAAGAGAAATAAATGATCAGTAATTAGATTATTGCAAACCTAATAGCGTGATCACAAGTCTTGTGATTAATTGTTGCATATCTAATAGGATGTTTACATTCCAGTGAACAAGTCAATCATTTAAGGAAATTTCTTTAACTAGTAAGAATATCTACAAATCAAGTAGCTAAAAGAGATTTAGTTAATGGGCAAGTTTTATAGTTTTATAGATTCAAGAAACTAAAGGAGTAATTTTTCCAATCCTCCTATGTTTACCGAATCATATAAATGGGCAAGACTAGAATATGTTCTAAGTGTTGCATGAACAATATCTAGCAAAGACAAAAGTAATAGTATTCTTGATACTCGTTTTATGTCTTTAGTTTAATAGAAATGACTAATTGTAATTAGTGATAAAAGTTACAATTAAGAGTTGTTGAGGAATAATACATGTCCAGTGAGGAATAATACATGAGTTAGTATCATTGTTATTCAGAATTTGTATGTTTTACAATATCAATGAATAAAAGTTTATTTATTCAAAAAGATATAAATCCGTGACTACTCGTCTTGGTGGGAACCTTGATGGGACGTTAACGTCATCGCGGTATTTGGTGGTAGATTCGAAGTTCTTCGAAGATAGCTACACAAGTTTTGTGTAAACCAAATATCGGTGATATTATGTTGGAGGTCGACGAATATTGGATTGACCACCGTGATAATACTTCGTGGTTGAAAAGTTCAAAAGTATTATTCACTAGGATTGTCCTTAAGCCTGAGGTATTTGGTTTAGGATACATTGACTAATGTGCTTTGGTTCGTCTTAGACAATTCTGAAATATGGTTGTCATACGAGGCTTTACTAGGTACAAAGGAATTTGTATTTTGAATCGAAATATAACAAGATTGTAATTGCACCTCCTTTTTAGGAGAGATATTTATGGGTCCTTTGACATGATGATAACTGGAAAGAGCATGGCCATGCCCAAACGAACTGATTTGTTCTTTGTCATTTATCACAACAGTTTGAATCAAGAAGTCATTAAATGATTTTGAATACAGGAGTTGATAATTTCTACCATGCTCGTATTCATTATCACAAATATCGTGCTACAAGGGATAAACCTAACATAGTTGTCCAAGAAGTAAAGACAGAGTGTTCTTTACTAGGAGACGCTATTAAAGAGTTTTTCAAGAAACTATACCTGGGTTACACAAAGCTGTTTTTATGGGGATGGTTACCTACATGCCCATCTAGAAGGCCACTGTAGCTCGTATCATTAAGACAAAGGTTACAGACTTGCACAAGTGGGAGTCTGAAGGATTTATGTGCACAGTTAGTCAACCTATGATGATACATCCATGCCTACGAAACACTTAAGGGTCACACCGGTGAGTGCATGTAATACGAGTAAGATATGTAATGATACTTGGAAGAGGATTGATTCATAATAAGTCATTTATGAATCAAGTTAAGTATTAAGTCAAGTTTGACTTATTACTAGATTAGTTTATCTAACTAATTAATACAAGTATTTGTACATTTACTAGTTTAGTAAATATACAATGTGTTAATTATAGATTATCCTTAATATGATTTAAAGTAATTAAATCATATGGTAATTGGATAATATTATTGTATAAATTATATAAAGGTTATTATATAATTAATTATTAAAAGTATTAAAATACAAGTATATAATTCGTGTATATGGGTACCGAATTATTAGTGTATAAATACTAGACATTTAATAGTTAAGTGCAATAATAAAAGAATAATAAACTATAAGGAAGGAAACGTAAAAGGGAAAGTTTAATTAAAGTATAGTTATTAATTAAACTAGAGGGTCCTAAGCGCAACTTATTTATCTATAAATAAGAGGCTTATGGTAACCCTAAAACACCTTACACACCTCACACGCATACTTCCTCCCTCCCTCTCCCTTGTTCGGCCGAATACCCAAGAACACCAACCTTGGTGTTCTTCGTTCTTCGTGTTCTTCAAGTCTTGAAGATCCAAGATCATTACAAGGATCAACTAGAAGATCGCTCGTTGTGTTCATCATCAGTGGACTAACTTAAGCAAGACTAAGGTATGTTTTGAGAAAACCCTTTTCTCCCTTCTCCCCTCTTGGACGAACTCGACCAAGAACCCTAGGGTTCTTGGTGTTGGTCGAAACACACACAAGTGTGTGTGTGTTTGGGATTTCGTACTTGGTTTCTCCCATTGTTAATCTAATCTAGATTTTCAAGATCCCAATCCTTTAGGGTTTAAGGATTAAGTTTAATCTCAGTTCCGCATTAGGGATTAAATTAGCTAGTTGGTTTAAACCGGTCAAGAACAAGTTCATGTTCTTGGTCAGTATGGTTCGAACCAAGTGACTAGGAGGTTGACCCAAGTGGTCAATCAGTATCTATTGAAACCCTTCAGCGGGTACGCGAATCCGCAGATAAAATTGACATCTCTACCCGTGATAAATCACAGGCAGCTTATAAATTTTTTTAAAACAGAAGTTAAAATACGGTAACAAACATTATAGACTATCCATGTAAAAAAATTGAGAGACGAAATCAATAATTACATACTCACCACAAGGATGATTTATATAACACTAAAAGTATAAGTAAAAAATATTAATTACATTAATTGTAAAGTAAAAATTATTATAATACTCCCTCCGTCCCACAAAAAAGTTTACATTTCTCACTAACCTTTTGTCCCACATAAAAGTTTACATTTCTCACATTTGAGGGACCCCACATAATAAAATATTATTATTACTAAGAACCTCAACATTAATATCAACTAATTATTTTTCTCTTTCCAATCCAACCTTATATTTTAATCAAAAGTATTACTAGTGACCCAACCACTAACTATTACCTAAAATCTTGTGCCCAAGAGAAATGTAAACTTCTTTGTGGGACGGAGGTAGTAGCAATTAGCCTATAACACGTGATAACTCACGGGCAGCTTATAAATTTTTTTAAAACAGAAGTTAAAATAGGGTAACAAACATTATAGACTATCCATGTAAAAAAATTGAGAGACGAAATCCATAATTACATACTCACCACAAGGATGATTTATGTAACACTAAAAGTATAAGTAAAAAAATATTAATTACATTAATTGTAGTAAAATATAAATTATTATAATAGTGATAGTTAAAAGAAAACAATCATTTTTAGTTATATAGAAATTCATCAGTTGTATGTAAATTTAAAAGTTTTAAAGTGAATTACTATTATTTTTAGAAATATGTAGACATTGAACAATAAGTTTAGGCTAGTAAATCGTTATTTAAGAAAAGTTAAAGTTAAGGAGGTAAATTGTAATTTAAGCAAACTTAATAAGAAGGGGAAAAGGAGCAAAAAATATAAGGAGTTGCCAATATTCGAGCAGTGAGGGGTATTTTAGTCGGTTCTAAAGAGGTATTATTGGTTAGTTATGGTAGAGGGAGTATTTGGGTTTTAAATGCGCAATGTGAAATAGTGATATAGCGCAGATGTGATAATTTGACTTAAGCCACCACACCTGACCCTCTTATAATATTACATATTAAGTGTCCAAATAAATATTTAAGTGTGTAAATCATCTCTCTCGTTAATTAGTATTCACCAATGAATATTAAAGGCAAAAAATATTTATCGGATAATATTAAAGATATTTTTTTGTCCTTATTAATTATTGGTGAATGTTAAATTATATTCACTAGCAAATACTCCCTCCGTCCCTAAATAAAGTTTCCATTTATCCTCAAAGTTTTATCCCTAAATAAAGTTCTCATTTCTCAAACTTAAGGGTCCCACTTAATATAATGATATTATTATCACTACTTTCACCACTCACTATCTCATAAGAGCATGCCCAATGGTTAACCTCATTAAAGCTTATTAGTTTTGTCACATCAACATTCCACTAACAAAAAACCTTTTAATAAATGACATATACGATGGTTAACCTCTCCAAAAGCTTATTCTTTTATAATATTTCTAATCTACCTTTATCTATCTCAAATGTTTTATAAATACCCCTATATATAATTTGACAATTTTTTTGACATCTTACTAAATATTATATCTTTTAAAATGTCTAATACAAAATATTATACTAATTGACATTAAATATTATATAATTTATTTATTAAGTAATGAAAATATAATAAAGAATTTATATATAACAAATCTAAGGTTTAAATTGAAATGTTATTAAACATAAGGGGCTAAAAATGACAAACATTAAAAGATGGTTAAAAGGTTAGTAGAAATTAAGTCTTTGCAATAAGCTTTTCAAAAAGGTAGGCATTCCAATGGTAAAAAGTATTTCAAAGACTTATTAGAATAGTAATAAGCTTTTGAAAAAATTACCATTGTAGATGCTCTAAAATACTCTTTCTTTCCAATCAAACCTTATATTTTAATCAAAAGTAATACCAAATACCCCACAACTAACTATCTCCTAAAAAATTGTGCCCAAGATAAATGAGAACTTTATTTAGGGACGGAGGGAGTATAAGGTAAAAAAAAGTTACCTAATGAATATTTTATACTTTGATATTAGTTGGCGAATAATATATTATATTCCTAGCGATGAATAATACATGGTTATGTTAAAAGGTCATTTTTGTGTGGAATTGATTATGTGGTTTTTTTAACAACTCTATAGTAAGACTTGAAGAAAAAGAAAGTCTACCTTAATATCTATAGTAAAGGTGGTGATTTTTACACCACATATTTTGACCTATATATCACAATGATTGCTTTATATGCTTATACAGTCTACAATAATATTTATAGTGTGGTATAAACATTAAAATATATGGTGTAGAAATTAATTCCCGTATAGTAAGACTCGAAGAAAAAGAGTTAGTAGAATTTTAAAATGATAAACTTCATATAAAATAGAAAGTGCTACAAATAAGTGTAGGAAAATACAGTTCATATTCTTAAAATGATTTTCTAATGACATACAACCTTATATCAACCACGAAGCCTTCAGTTGAGCAGGTTAGCGTACTATTATGTTATGTGTTATATTATCAAGTAAATGAAACTAGGACCACGTTTTTTTAATTTTTGAAAGGTGTCCATCTCAACGTAGGGGTACCCAATGAAAATCCCTTACACGGTGTTATATATAACTTATATATACAAGAAGAAACCGTTGAGGAGTGGTTATGTGTAACATTTACATTTAATGTCTAGTGGGGGATGTGTTTAGGTAGGATGGCTACACATAAACACAAATTTTTTTATCCCCGTGGTGATCAGTAGATGGGCGGTCAGCCCACCAGTGTTAGCTAGCTTAGCAGCCGATGGTTGCAAACGTTTGAAATAGGGGTTGTTAATGGATCATACATTGCATAATCATCCTTTTGTATGTAATTAATGAAGGGAAAATGGTCACGCGTTGTAGCGAGATATAAAATATACGTTTTTTTACTTGATTAAATTCATTTTCCTACCTAGGTCGGATTTTTCTTAATGTGGTTTACTCAAAATTTAGTCAAAGTAAGAATATGAATAACTAGAAGTGTAGTAGTTAAAAAAAAGTATTAATATTATTAAATCTTTAACAATGTAAGAGTATTTGAAAATTTCACATATACCTAAACGTTGTCTGGTAACTTTAGTTCTAGGTCTATGCAGTAATATTTAAAATTACAAATAAAAGAAACGGTATACTTCTTAGAGTAATGGTATTTGTGTCTACTATTTGTGTCTACGCATGTGCCTACCATTTTAAACATGACAATTGTCAAAATCAAGGGATGATATGAAGAGAGAGAATTGGTGGATGATACATGTCAAATTTAGAAGTAGGTAAGTACATGGGTATGCACAAATGATAGGTACAAATATCATTTCTCTAAAACTTAAAGGACTATTTTGTAACTTTTTATAAGTAAGTTTAAGGAAACAAAAGAAGCATGAGTCGAAACTATGTCCAAAGAAACACGGAGTTAAGATTAAGGTGTAATCGAGCCGAAACAGCTCGCGATTTATTAGAAACTGACTTAAAAAAATACTCAGGACCAATTTGTTGTAAAGCCCAATTGTGATAAGTAAATAGATTTAATTACATTAATAATTTTTCTTTAAACAACACTAGGGTAAACTATCCATGAGCTTTGAGTACGCTATCACATCCGAACAGAGAACTCAAAGAAATGCATAAATAAAAACTAGCAAAACACTAAAAAAAGTTACAATACATGACTAAGAACAAAACAAATTATTATGATATATAAAATAAACACGTACACCACATAAACCATAATGACACACACTTACAATTAGACTTATATTTCAACCAAGATATTTTATTTTATTTTTGAAACGCCAATGATATCAATGGAAACCTAGCTACTCGCAATTTTCCAGCGAGCACCCCGGGTTCGAGCTCCTTTACATGGCAAACTCAGGCTCCATAGGGATTTTCAGGGAAAAATCCACCATATTTGATAGCACAAGAGGTGTTTACAGAATTCGAACTCTAGACTTCACGCCTTATATAGAAGTAAAACTCATGTATCAATCCAACTGAGCTAACTTGGATTAAAATTCATCTTTTATCAATGCAGTCAAGAATGCTTTACCATGGAAGATGAGATTGTTCCTAATACTTACAACCATCTTTTAGAATATTTTTATATTTAAATAATGCAAATTTAATCATTAATTATCTACCACTCACAAAGTTTAACAAATTTAATATATTTTTCAATAAGAAAACTCTTGAATTAAATATGTGGTTCCCGATTAAGACTTGTTATGAATAAATCAATAAAATTAAAAGGTCACCCAGGCTTCTAGCCTAGTGGTATTGGTGAAAAAAAATAAGGTGTTGCCCATGGCCAAGGTCATGGGTTCAAGTCCCATCGTGGACGTGGGGTTTATTCCCCATAGGTGGAAGGTTCGAGTGAAAGCATACTGCCCCTTGTGGATGTCACTGTCTAGGCTCGAACCACTAACTTACTAACTTGCCGTTCAAAAAAAATAAAATTAAAAGGTCAACTTTATATAATTAATGCCCACGTGTGAAATCCCCTTGTTACATGCTAATAAAATACTCGTGTATTCTGTTAAAGAGATTGCTATATAACTATACTTTTGTACATAATTTAATTTAATACTTCCTCCAATTCAAAATAAGTGATACACTTTACTTTTTAGGGTGTATCAAAATAAGTGATACACTTTAGAAAATTACCTTATTTGGCAAAAAATAGTGGGACCCACACCCACTAACTATCTACTTTAACAAAATGAAATGGCCATTTTACCCTTGTTTTTACTTTTAAACATCATTAACCCCACTTTATTCAAAAAGTGTGGGACTCATTCCCCATTAACCATCCAATTAATCAAATTTAACCATCATTATAAACTTTTGCCTCAAAAAACGTGAAACACAAAGTGTATCACTTATTTTGAATCGGAGGAAGTATGATATATAAAGAGATGGTGATATGTATTTGGTTCATTATATATATATGTCTATTTCTATGAATCATGATCTCATCTACTTTATCAATTTTTACACATATCACCATAATATAAATTAAAATTTTGTAGACAGAAGATATGCAAATAAATAAAATGTCTCTAACTTATAAACACATGTTATGGTTGTTATAATGAACTCGAAATCTCTTTGTAATGTCCTCCTAGTAATGTAACTTTTTTTAATCATTATAGGAGGACAATTCTAAAATGTTTAAAATGATTGGTAGATAATTATCCTTACTGGTTCTCATTAATTTTTAATTTTTAAAATGATTGGTACATATCTCTTGAAGTATGCCCGCTCAATCAGACAGACTTTGAAGTTAGTATGCTATATATTCAACTAACTTTTAACCATGACCATAAGTTTCCGTACAATGTTATAATATCCTTCAATTTTCTATAATTGATTATATTTGGTCCATTCCTAAACAAGTAAACAAATATATATCTAAGTTCATCATAATTATCAAGAAGGCATCTATTAATTATAATAAAAGAAGCATTAGGGTGTCACGTGGCATTTTTTTAGCAAGCCACCTTGACACATGGCAATCTCTTATTTGTTATTTGTCTTAATTTCCCGCCCATGCATGAGTCTAAAACAAATCGAGCATTTGAATTCGAAATTATTAATTAACCCTTTGAATTCAGAATTAATTTCCGATGTATTTTTGGATGCACATACCAACTTTTATGTGTATAATAACCACATTGTAATTGCCATGTTTAACCCAACCATTTTTGTAAATACTGCATAAATTTTCACGGATATAAATATGATTATTTTAGAAAAATTTATAAATGTAAATTAATGTATAATTATTATTTTCACGTATGTGTAACTGCTTTCCTGTTAAAGACAAATAAACATGGCAATTATCTGGCATTTGAATTCAGAATTTATGACGGATATGTTTTAGGAAGCACATACCCACTTTTATGTGTATCATAACCACGTTGTTATTGTCATGTTTAACCCTTTCTTGTATCAATATTTTACAGAAACTTTTAAGAGAAATAATATTTGTACATACTATTTGTGTATATTTATGTGTCTACTCACTTACATGTATAATCCACTAATTTTCTTTTATCATATTACTAGCCTATAACCCGTGATGAATCACGGGCGGCTTATAAAATATTTTTTTCAGTTTTGTTATTAAATTTGTATAACCATTTGAATATTTATTATTATTAAACTAATTTATTGTAAATGTAAAAGATAATAATCAAATAACAAAATATTTGATAACTTTGAATATGATGCAATGTACAACAAAGAATAAAACATTTATTGATAACTATTAATTTACAACGTAAAGTTTAAAAGACCATAACAGGAAATGTATAAAACGTAAAAGTTTATAACGGATGATGAGATAATAGAATACATATATTTTCAATTGCATTAGGAACGTGCCTCAGACTTTGCTCAACATCCTAGTTTTGCTATAATTGTTATCGACTAACATGAAAGTATATCATCACCAGTTTTAAACAACACGGTTAAACCGCTTTGGTTAGGTTCCCTCTAAATATGCTTTCTTAAACATCCCTATGACCAGTTGGTGAAACAGTGATACACAGCCGCCATAATAGGAATGTGAGACTTGAGATCTTTAAGATTCATCTCATATATGCAAGTGCTGAATAGAGTGTCCATGCAAAAGATCTTTAACTGCCAGAATAACTATTTACGTTTGAGTCTCCAACAAATTGAAATACACATGTGGGCATATATTAACATATGTATCTATATAAAAATTGATTTTCTACAAATTAAAAAATAGGGTAGAATGTAAAAAAAAATATACATGAGCCAAATCAACTAATTCAGGGTTCAAGTATCTAAAATAGTCTTCCCACTCAGCAGTATTTCCATAATAATATGGATAACCATAAAAATAACCAAGTGTTGGATCCATGAATTCAGGAACCAAACGGGTTACTGACCTATTCCACTGTCCACTAAAGGCTGCAAGAACAACCATAAATTTACATATAAAATTTGAAAAAAACACATAACCAAAACTTTTGGAACCTCAACTACAATCAACAAATTATCTAAATGCATATATCAATGTCAAAATAATTATTTAATAAGACTAATCTGGTAAATATGGCCCGTCAATTGCAATGATAGATGGAAGAATATTGCTGGTATTGTGTAATGGCGAACGGAGTAGCATATATAACCATTCGTAACTGAATTAGTAACGTCTTAAGTTTTTAATAAATTAAATTCTAATGAAATGTCTTAAATGAGAATATGTAAGACCATAATTTCGGTATTCCGAAACCTTTTCCATAACTGATGTTTAGAAATTAATGTAGCATAAATTAAGGGGTAACCGATTCATAGTTGACCAATTTTTATGAAATCGAAAATGCTTCAGCTAAATAATTGTAAAATAACATAATATTCATGAAAAAGGCTTATTTCTTGTAGTGAATTTACAGTAGTGCATGCAATTGAATCAAAACAAACGTTGGTTCGCTCCCAAAAGTGTAGTGAATTTACAGTATTGGAACCACCTTAACATAATTTCATAAAAATTTCTTTCAATAATAGTTGAAAGATCCATTTAATCTTTGTGATATGTTAACCTTAACATAATCGAGTATGAACTGGATTCGTCACCGAGCAGAGAAATCCATTTATTAAACAAATTCAGTGAAACAATCTTGCTTAATTTATCACAAGTTAAAATAACACTAACCAATTCTACAGTAAGGGAAGAGAAAAAACTATGGGAATGAGTTGAGCATTTTATCGAACACCTGGTGGACATTGTTGAAAGTTCAAATTTATGAACACATGACGTGGCACTTATGTGGCTTTAAATATGACATGTGGCTTTAGGAGTTGTCATGTGGCTTTAAAAATTGACAAGTGGATTTAAACATTTTGTTTATTATATATAAAGATTAATTTTGACATTTATTATAATCAAATGAGTAAACACATAAATCACCACAAATGGTATACACTAAAAACATTTCTCAATTTTTAATTGACCTAACACCTCTCAAAGCAGTGAAAATCAAGGGAATTAATTAATCAAAAATGGCCTCTATGAATTCCACTCAAAGTGACCACCTTTTTAAAATTCAACATAAGGATAAATCACGTGATTTTATAAAACCATATATAACCACAATTTTTAAATTCTATAATTTAAAATACAGAAATCAATATATTAGGAACCTGCTATTGTTTTATGTGAAAGCCGAATAACATCTAAAATATAGTAACCAATATATTAGGAACCTGGTATCTTAAATGAAATAATTTCATCGGGGAGTATGTTTTATGTTTTGCTATGTCCATTAATTAGAGTCAAAGATAATCATTGTCAAAGATTGATCTATATTTGAGAGAGCCAGTGTTTTGCTATGTCCATTAATAAGAGTCTTTTGTTTTTTTAAGTTTGAGATTAATGTTTTGCTAATATTAATGGAAGAGACTTAAGAAATTAAAATGTCATTATATATATTTATCTGCCAGACAAGGTTTGAAGATTTTAATAGAACATAAAGATGGTGGTTTAAAAACAAGACATCAAATTTTGTATTTAAGGAAGTGTTCCATAATTTATCTTAAGTTTTCTTAATTTATTCGATAGATAATTGTTTCATATTTGTTATTTTGTTAAAAAATTGTTTCATGACATTTTAATAGTAATGTTTGGATTGATTGTCTTTCTTTTTCTTATTCTATGTTTCTCATTTTTCTATCGAAATATTCTTAAATTTTACATAGTTAATGTAATTTGCAAGGATTAAATAAAAATGTTTTTGGTTTAAAAGTATTACACATTTTCTTATTGTACGTGTAATATTCATGCAATTAACGATAAATTGTTGTAGGACAATAAAAATTATATACAAGTAAAATTAGTGACAGTCCCGTGATTTTTCACGGGTTATAACCTAGTATGTGGTATATATCAGTATACACTTTGTTACATTTGAATTTTTAATGACCAAATGTCTGTGATCTATTTTAATATGTGCAATCAGAAATTATAATAAGTGATATACTATATAGAACATTATGTGTAATTTACTCTAATTATCAACTTAAATAATTTAGTTATTTAGCTAATAAATAAATATAAATATTTATTATATACGGAGTATTAAATTTAACATTGCCTTTTTGTCTAGACAAATGAGGTTTGAAAAACAAGTGGCCTCATAGCTATGTGCTAAAAAAGGTTTCAATGGTTCCCCCTTTTTGAAAGAAACAAAAGACAATCTTTATGTGGATGGTTCCTAAGTCTACTCGGTACGGGCCAACGCCCAAACCGGCGTGGGGTGTTGAGTCAGCAGCCACGGCGTGGCTAGATCGAGGAACACCGCCCCCCACAACGGCGTGGGGGGTCGGCGTGGGCGGAGGAGGGTGATGGCCGTGGTTTGGCAACGGGCGTGGGATTGCTTTTTTGGTCGAAAACTAGCCGTTTGACAACGGCTTTATAGCCGTTTGAATTAAAAAAAAAAAGTTTTTTTTTATTAAATTATTTACCTATATATATTACACACTTTCACTCATTTTATACACACAACTCTACCAAAACACTACCAAAACACACCACAACTCTACCAAAATACCCCAACTCACAAATAATGGATTATCTTGGTTCATCATCTGACGACGATGACTTGTTTATGCTAACAATATACTCAGAACTCCTCGATGATATATCCTCCGATGAAAATGAAGAAGTGTTTGACACTAGAACCGCGAAGCTAAATAGAAATCGAGAAGCTGGACACGACATGCTATACCGAGATTATTTTGCGGATGATCCTGTTTATGACGACAACAATTTCCAACGAAGGTTTCGTCTGTCCAGACATTTATTTATGCGCATATGTACCGCATTAGAAAACAGGTATCCTTTTTTTCAATTGAGATACGATGCTAGAGGTAGGCGGGGATTCACTGCTTTGCAAAAATGTACTGCAGCAATTCGATGTATGGCTTACGGGTCATCCCCTGATTCTCTTGACGAGTACCTACGCATGTCTGAAAGAACTGCTAGGGAAAGTATGTATAGATTTTCACAAGGGGTTTTGGAAATATTCGGACCTATTTATTTGCGAAAACCAACAGTGACCGATGTGCAAAAATTATATGAGGCACACGAAGAGAGACATGGTTTTCCTGGAATGCTTGGTAGCATTGATTGTATGCACTGGGATTGGAGGAACTGTCCACAATCGTGGAGAGGTGAGTACACCGGTGGACATCATGGATTACCGTCGTTGATATTAGAAGCTGTTGCTTCCCAAGATTTATGGATTTGGCATGCTTACTTTGGGGTTGCGGGTTCTAATAATGATATTAACGTGCTTGATCAGTCACCAATATTCAACGACTTGTTATCAGGAAAGGCACCCGATGCGCCTTTCACGGTGAATGGCAATCCATATAGATTCGGTTACTACCTTACCGATGGTATATATCCTCGTCATGCGACGTTTGTCAAAGCCTACCGACATCCAGTTGATCCAAAAGAGGTCTTGTTTACAAAAAAACAAGAATCCGCACGTAAGGATGTGGAACGGGCTTTTGGAGTTTTAAAGGCGAAGTGGCACATTGTCAAAAACGCGGCCCGTTCATATGACCTTGAAAGATTAAGATATATTTTGTATGCATGTGTTATAATGCATAATATGGTTGTCGAAGATACTGGTCGGATGATTTCTCCATATGTGTCGGACGGTCCCCGACATGCTTTGTATGTACCGGGAAGTGCAGAATATTTGCACAGGGTTGTCGACATTCGAGGCGGAACAACACACGAACGACTTCGACAGGACTTGGCGGACCATCTCTACAACAACGCACATGTCGACAATGAAGATGCCGACGATGAATACGTCGACGATGAAGACGATGAAGAGTAATAATTTATTTTAATTATTGTAATTTTTAATGTTTAATTTCTAGTATTTTAATGTTTAATTTCTAGTATTTTCATTTTAATTTAAAGTATTGTCATTTTAATTTTATTTAATGTAATGTAATTTTAAATTATATAAAATATTGTTTGTGTGAAAAATAAATGGAAAAGAAATGATGAGATGGAAAATAAAATGGTGTGGTGTGGTGTGGTGGGTATTTCCACCAAATGATGTGGTTTGGTGGTGGTGTGGGGGTGTGAGGTGGCGATGATGTGGCGGAAAAGGGCACCACCACATGTGGTGCCCATACCCACAAGCCTAAAACGTATGGAGTTTTCTTGAAAAACTAATAATAAACAAAATAAAATAAAAGAATAAAAACAAAGCTTCGAGTCTCGACTGGTTTTTCATAAATTTAGGAATAGGGTCCTTCATATGGACCATGTTGATCATAAAGGAAAAAGGAAAATTCTTGTGAAGGATAAAATCTTACCTTCGGATAAAATATTACCAAAAATATGTCAAAAAAGTTAGCCTTGTTTTTTAGTAGTATTAGTTTTCATAGAAGAGTAATGGTATTTAGACTTACCATTTAAACATACTCATAAATTCACTCATTAGATGAAGATACGTGTGAAAATCAAGGGATAATATTAAAAGAGAAAATTAGTGGAATACAAATGTCATCCTATAAAGTAGGTAGACCTATGCATATATCTAAATGGTATGATTAAATATCATTTCTCTTTATAGAATAAATTTTCTTCATATATTTGAATTTTTTGTTTTTTTATATAATTATTTTCAGAAAAGATATTACAAATTTAAACAATACATTTTTCAAAGTTTTATGCACCTTTTGATACATATACTTCCGTACTGAAAATAAGTGATACACTTTCTATTTAAGAGTGAATCAAAATAAATGATAAACTTCTAAAATTTATCTTATTTGGTTAAAAAGTGGATATTTTATCCACTAATTAATTACTTTAATAAAGTGGAATTATATTTTTACTTTTAGACTGGATGGTATGAGTCTAACATTTTTCCCGTAGAGATGATGTGGCCAAGGGGCAACTGCGTGGAGGTAGAGAAAATACCACCCCCGACCACACCGTGGGGGGGTTCTCCTGGAGGGTGGATGGTCACCGCTACGAAGAAGCACACAATGTGGAGGTGAATTCGATGTACTTTTTAACCGTTAAAGGGTTAGTAAATATTAAAAAATTAGTGTGGCGTGGTGTGATGTGATGGGTATTTCCTGAAAGATGATGTGGTGTGATTACTTAGGTGGCATCTGATGTGGCAAAATTTTCGGTGTGACTGGTGGTACCCATACCCACCAGCCTTACTTTTACTTTTAAATATCATTAATATCACTTTATTCAAAAGAACTGAGATCCATTCTTCACTAACTATCAATTTTAATCTATCTTAAACTATCTTTTAATTTTTTAACTAAAAACCCGTGATTTTTCAAATGTATCACTTATTTTAATTGGGAGGCAGTATTAAATACGAGTATTTGGCGACTAGTGACTTTATAGACCAACTTTTCTGTTTTTGTGATAAATAAGTATAATTAAACTTGTATCAAGGGTTATATAAAATTAAATGCTAGAGCCACAAAATAAAAATAAATATATTTAGCTCCTTAATTAAATACATACAACTACTCTCTCATTTACCTTCAACAACCGGCATATTTGTTAATATTAACATTTGGTATTATTTATTACTCCCTCCGTCCCACAAAAAACTTCCAATTTCATTTTAAATTTTTGTCCCATAAAAATCTTTCCATTTTCCATATATGATGGGCTTCACACAATAAAAAACTATTATTACTAAAGACTTCACCACTAATATCCACTAATTATCTTTTTCTCTCCAATCCAACCTTATATTTTAATCAAAAGTATTATCAATGACCCCACCACTAACTATCACCTAAAAACTTGTGCACAAGCCAAATTGGAAGTTTTTTGTGGGACGGAGGGATACGGGTGTTGATCGGGTTTATTTTTCGGGTTTCGGGTAGTTCGGGTCGGGTAGTACGGGTTTTCTCATATATATAAAATATCCAATATCCAAACCAAATTAAATTCGGGTATTTGGGTATGGGTAGTTCGGGTAACGGGTCGAGTATGGTTATATCCACTAATACCCGAGAATTGACATACTTGTATTGCCGACAACCACAATATTTATATTTCGATCTTATACACCATCTTTGTCAGTAATTTTATCAAATTCCCACTAATATGGTGCTCTATCATTGACTTTTAGATGAAATTAATGAACTACAAGTAGAACGATCATATTTTATTTATATAACTATAAAATATTACCTTGAAATAATGCCTTTTAAAAACATTCGGGTATTCGGGTATACCCGCCTAATTAAAATATTACCTTATACCCGAACCGCTTTATTTTCGAGTTACCCGATACCCAAATATTTCTACCCGATACCTGAATTACCCGACCCGTTCTACCCAAATCCGAGACGGGTCGGGCGGGTAGAACGGTTTCGGTTATTTTCGACAGACCTAAGAGGGAGTATATTATATCTATAATACAAAATAAATCGCCACTCAAAAATCAACTTAACATTCTAAAGAGAAAAATATAAATCGAAGGTGAAGGTGAAGAACTAGAGATTAAATTGAATATTATATTGAAAAAACCAAAACAAAAGACACAAACCATATTTTCTTGTGAGATTTTTTTATTAATGTTGCCATGATAAGGCATCAAAGAAAAATCCGCCGGAGGAAAAAAGACTCCCGTAAGAAGAAGGCTCTCCGCTGAAATAACCACCGTCATAATCCTCCGGCCACGGTGGCGATGAGTAGTAGTCCCAAACAGAGTCCACAAACACGAAATCGTCTCTCGACTCGGCCGAGTCATAACTCGCTCCCAAACTAGGCAGCTCAAGTATCTCACTTAATTCCTCTGCAGGCGCCGTCGACACCTCCTCCAATGTAACAAATGACGTCATCGATGACGAGGATGTCAACGTGGAAGAGGAAGAAGATGACGTGGAAGGTGTTGACGGCTGAGTTGTTGCTGTCGTAGTGGTGGTGAGGTGCTCCATGGAAGCGGCTTTGGTAGCGGCGGCTTGAATGTCACGCGGCGAACATGATTCGGGTCGGGGCAAAAGATCCGCTAGGTCGGGAAAATTAAGGATCGCCGACTTACCCTTGATGGAAAGTGCGGCGACATCGTGCGCACGTGCGGCCATCTCCGGGTTAGAGAAAGTACCGAGCCAGATCCGAGATTTTTTCTTGGGTTCTCGGATCTCGGATACCCATTTTCCCCATGCCCGCATCCGAACACCTCTATAAACCGGATGCTTACTGTTGTTTGTCTTATTATTACAGCTACTACTATTTACATCATCATCGGGACTCTCTTGGGTCCTTTTCAGCCTTTTCGGGTTTGGTTCTGTCAACCCGGTTTCTGTGGTAAATAGGTCGGGTAATGCCGTTGTGGCCTCCGTCATTGTGAGTACTAGTAGCTTCTGATCAAGAAATCTTGAAATGGGTTAACCCGACCCGATTTGTATAATGGTCAAAGAGATATTTATAGAGAGGGGAGGGGGTTTGAGGTTATGAAATCTAAATGCAGCCACAAGTTTTTGAAGTGTTTGGCGTAGGAGGAGTATATATATAGTGGGTAGATAGATATAGAGAGAGAAAGACAGAGGAGAGAGAGAGAGAGATGGGGTGGTAATTCGAAGCCAACCGAGGAGGGGGGAGGGAACCCATAAAAAATTAAGAGATGGGGGGGGGGGGGGGGGGTATGTGAATAAGGGTTTTGAAAAAACTAGAAAGAGAAATAGTAACTACTTGAAAATTGAAATGTATGAACATTAAAACGGCTATTTGGTATGGGCGTTTCCTTTTCGTGGAGAAGTTGAGTGAGATGGTTTCTTTCACATTAAATAATAAATCAACTTGTAAATTTATAAAATCGTGAATTAATCATCTTACAATTAATTAGTTTTAAGATAAAACTTCACAAACTTACATAGTATTAGAGTAAGATTCACTCGTAAATGATCAAACAGACCTTACGCAACCCGTAAATATCCAACCAGTCTGAGAGTACAATTTTGCGCAATGCTTTGACTCTAAAGATTTGCTCAAGACAAATGACAACTTTTAATGTGATATGTTAATTAATGAATTATTATTATTATTTACTGTTATTATTATTATTATATTTAGTTTAATAAAGTCAAAGTAAAAACAAGAATGAAATTTCATGAATAGTTTCGAGTTAAAGTTCATATATGGCAATATTATTTGGAAGTTAATTTGTAGGATGGTGAGGTGTATTGTCTGGCGGTCAAGCGCGCCTCCTCTGCTTAAGCTCCTTTAATGGAGCTTAATAAGATACAAAGAGGGGTTAAAAGCAATAATAGAATATTTGGATTTTTAGTTGTCGAGTCAAAACTAAGATAGCAAATAGTAGCTTAACATATATAATAATCGAGGGTTAAATGCTTACTTATGTTTTGAATCGTGCTAAAAAGAGTTGGCACTTTTTTATGAATAAATAACGTACGTATATTATTATGAGAATAATGAAAACAATATATTGTTATGGGTGATGTAACACCTCAAATTTTATAACAAGAATATTTGGCCAAAATAAATCATTTTCATTAAATAGAACTATTCCCAAAATATGGATTTATAAAAACATTTGGTATGAAATCAGAGTATAAGTTTTGGTGTTACAAAATATATCAAAACCAAAGCTAAGTTTAAATCCGTTCTATTGTTCTTCTACTCTAGGCCCCGCATCCCTATCCATGCGCACATATACCTTCGATCCCGAACCTGAGTACATAGCAAAACAAACAAGGAGTACGTGAGACAAAAAGTCTCGTGAGCTACATGGGTTTAGACCCAATGATAACAAAACGTCACATCACATATAAACACGATTATATATATATATATATATATATAAACTGTCGACCCATACTAGTCACCCTACCGTGACCCTATCAATCTTGCTCTCTAGCAAACCTATCTAACTATCGGGTTGCCCCCGAACTAGCTAGAAGTACATACATATCCAGTTATCGGGTTGCCCCCGAACTAACTAGAAACAAGATACCGGTAAGAGGGAATCGCCCAATCTACCGATACCTGCCATACTCGCTGGAATACGTCCGGTGAGCAAGACTACTAACGTGGATGAGTCGATGGGAATTCACCCAACTGCCCCTCACTCCACACCTCATGACCGGGAGTCGCCCGTGTAATCACATCATCTCAATCTTACCATGACCCAACCGTCATGCCAATCTAGCTCTCGGCTATCACGTCATTATCAAACAAGTTAGTCCAATATTATTAATAATATCTATCACTAACCCAACATACTACAAGTCTACACATATAAGCAAATAGACCATAACACAAGTAATAAAGTAATTCAAAGGCTATGTACTCAGTAAAGTCCACACGTACTCACCTTAGCAATATGATGCTCCAACCGTGTTCTTGACACCAATCTCTTGCTTCACAATTCAACCGACTTTCCAAGACTTCACCAAAAGCCTAATACAATTATCACAACATGATCAACATCACTTACTACTACTAATGTGTTCATCCATCACTAGATAACACTTACTAACAATTTTCTCCCAATTATGGTGATTTACCAAACCCTAGGTTTAACCAACCCTTAAGATTCTTACAAATCTTAACCATACACTTGATTCCCTTGTTAATATGCCATCTATAAGATGTATACAACCTTTATTTAACCATAGATCACCAACCCAATAACTAGGGTTTCAAACCCAAGCCAATAAACCCATAGATCTAAAGCTATAACTACAAGGGAGTGAAGATATACCTTAAATCTTCAACTAGGAGTGAAGAATCACAAGATTTGACCAAGAAATCGGCTCCAAATGATGATTTACACCCAAAAACGTACACAAGCTCGAGTTGGGAGAAAACTAGGGTTTTTGTATGCATTAAATGACCAAAACCCGACTTAAATGTTGTTCAGACAGGAAATCACGCCGCTAACCTGGAGATCGCGTCGCGATCTCCTTCCCGTGATAATTCGCGCCACACTTCGCGCCAAACATCGCGCCGCGAACCCCGACGCTATCTCAAGATCGCGTTTCCCCCGGCGCTATTTCGGATCGCTGCTGCATCCGTCGAAGATCGCGCCGCGAACTCCCAGATAGCGGCGATATCTGGGCTATGCAGCTGAGGCTGCATTTTTCTTCATTCTTTCCGACACGGTTTCGCCCATAACTTCTTCATACGATACCCGATTGACACGAAACCAATTTCCACGTTCTTTAAACGATTTATCCTTAATTATCATATTTTTATAAAATTTATTTATTTAACAAATTTCGGGTCGTTACAACTATCTACCCCTTAAGAAGATTCCGTACTCGGAATCTTATCATAGTTCACGAAATCCGGGTACCGTTTCCGAATCTCGTCTTTGACTTCCCAAGTCAAATTTGGTCCAAGGGAATGCTTCCACTTGACCAATACCAACTCGATCTCTTTATTCCGAAGCTTCTTCGTCTTTGTCTCTAATATCGCCTCGGGTTCTTCAATCAACCGATTTGGTGCATCAACCCGCAACTCTTGCAATGGAATAATATTCTCAACTTCACCAATGAACTTCTTCAAATAACTCACATGGAATGTAACGACCCGAATTTTGTAAATAAATAAAATATGTAAAAATATGATAATTATGGATAAATCATATAAAACACGTGGAAATTGGTTTCGTGTCGTTTGGACACCGTACGAGGAAGTTATGGGCGAAACCGGGTCGAGACAAAGTTGGAAAAGTGCAGCCCTGCTGCCTAAGGGAGTTCGCGACGCGAACCTGAGTTCCCGATCGGGAACTAGTCCCAGGAAGTTTGGCCTTTGGACGCGATAAAGTTCACGCCTGATTAACGATCGCGAACTATGGAAATCGCATAGTTAGCAACGCGAACTATTGTTCGCGTCGTGATCTTTTGTCTGGCAGCATTAAAGTCGGGATTTGGCTCATTTATTGCATTTGTAAACCCTAGTTTTTCTCTCTTCAAGTGTGTGAACGATTTTGAGTGTAAAGCATCTTTTGGAGCTGATTTCTTCATCAAATCTTGTGATTCTTCACTCCTAGTTGAAGATTAGAGGTATATCTTCAATCCTTTGTAGTTGTAGCTTTAGATCTATGGATCTTGAAGCTAGGGTTTGAAACCCTAGTTCTTGGGTTGGTGATTTATGGTGAAATAAATGGTGTATACACTCAATAGATGGTATATTAACAAGGAAAACAAGTGTATGATTATGATTTGTAAGAATCTTCGGGTTCGTTAAACCTAGGATTTGGTAAAATCAATATATTTGGGGAAATGGATTGATGGGTGTTATCTAGAGGTAGATGAACACATTGGTAGTAGTTTGTGTTGATAATCTTATTGTGATAATTGTTTTAGACATTCGGTGAAGTGTTGAAGTGGACGAATTGTGAACAAGGAACCGGCGGAAAGAATACGGTCAAAGCATCTTTATTGCTAAGGTGAGTACGTGCGGACTTTATCGAGTACATAGCCCTTGAAATACATTTTTTATACTTGTGTTATGGTCTAATTGCTCAATTGAGTAGACTCATAGTTGTTTAGTTAGTTATGAATTATTGTTAATATTTAACTAACTGGTTTGATGATGAATATGATAGCCGAGAACTAGATTGACATAACCTTTGAGTTATGGTGAGAACGAGATGACGCGATGCTAGTTAGTTCGGGGGCAACCCGATAACTAGACATGGTGGTGTTTCTAACTAGTTCGGGGGCAACCCGATAGTTAGATAGGTTAGTGTTTCTAGCTAGTTCGGGGGCAACCCGATAGTTGGATTTGTGGGTGCTTATAGCTAGTTCGGGGGCAACCCGATAGTTAGGCACATTAGTGTTGCTAGTTAGTTCGGGGGCAACCCGATAACTAGATATGTGTTGCTAGGAAAGCAAGGTTTGGAGTCACCATAGGGTGACTATATAGATGGACGAAATTACCTGTTTGTTGATTACTTGGATAAACGATTATTATTATTAATGGGTCTAAACCCATGTAACTCACGAGACGTTTTGTCTCACGTACTCCTTGTTTTGTTTTGCTATGTACTCAGGTTCGGGATCGAAGGCTTAGGTACGCATGGATAGAGATGCGGGACCTAGATTAGAAGAACACTAGATTGGATTTAGTCTTAGCTTGGTTATGATCTATTTTGTAACACCTACTTTTATACTCTGATTTTCATACCAAGGTTTTTGTAAATCCAAATTTGAGGATGTTCTTCTATTTATAAAATGTTTTATTTTGGCCAATATTTGGTATTAAAATTTGAGGTGTTACAACTTGGTATCAGAGCTATAGTTTAAGTGAATTAGGTTGGATGACCATCCTAGTCTTAGACTGTAGCATTAGGAATGTAAGATTCCTTGAGATCGTAGGTTGACCTTGAGACTTTATATTAAGTTTAGGGTTGAACCTAGGGGACCGATGAATTGATATGACTATGGATATTGAGTCTTATGTGACTAATGGGTTGTACACAAGGTACTAAATGTTTAATGTCTTTCGTATAGTCTTGATTGAAAGAAATGGTGACCACACGTAGAAGTGGTAAAGCCCGGAGGGCCGGGAGGAGGAAGTACCTCCTGTCGAGAGGGTGGTTGAGCAAGAAAGTCAACCGTCGATGCATCGAGTTGATGAGTCGGAAGTCGGAGCTAATAGAACTCCGGTAACCATGGCGGATCTCCAAACTATTATCGACCAAATCAAAGGAACGGTGGCCGAAGAAGTGCACCGTATTATTGGAGACCGTGAGAAATCGGGTGGAGACCGTGAATCCGGGGCTAGATCGGAGGAGAGAACCGGGGGTAGTGGCACCGGGGAGGGGAAATCCTCCACGGGTGGCCAAAGTGATGCAAGGGCTAAGCCCACTGTGAAAGAAGGTTGTTCGTTTAAATCCTTCATGGCTTGTAAGCCAAATGTGTATACGGGTAGTTCGGACCCGAAAGTAACGATGAGGTGGATCCGGGAAACCGAGAGGGTTATCGGTAGTAGCAAGTGTAAGGATGCCGATATGGTGACGTATGCGTCACAATTGCTAAAAGAAGATGCCATGGTTTGGTGGGATATTGTGTATGAGACCCTCAGGAAGGAGGTAGTTGAAAAGATGTCGTGGGAGGAGTTCACCGCGAGGTTGAAAAAGAAATTTTGTCCCGAAAGGGATTTGGAAAAGATGCACGAGAAATTCGTGACCCTTAAGAAGGGTGATATGTCGATTGAAGAGTACTCGAGAGAGTTCACGGGATTGCTCCCGTTTGTTGCTAAAACCTACTCGGATGAGAGGTTGAGAGTAGTTCGATATGCAAGTGGGCTACCGTGGGATTATCAGTTGGAGGTTAAGAGGGCGGTCTCACTCGATGAGGCTATTAGTGCCGCCCGGGGTGTGGAAGAAGTGAATGAGGCACGGGTTGCCGAGAGGGCCCATGTGGGCGAGAAGAGGAAGGCCGAGAGCGGCTCTAGTTCGTTCAAAAAGGGGAAGTTCACTTCGAGCTTCTCTAAGCAAATGAGTGTTGCCTCGTGCAAGAAGTGCGGGAAGAATCATACCGGCGAGTGCCGAAGTGGGTCGAGGTCTTGTTTTAGTTGTGGTAGACCGGGGCATGTAGCCCGGGATTGTAAGGTTAAGTCGTTGGCCGATGTGGAGTGTTTCTCGTGCCACGAGAAGGGGCACTATAGCAATGTGTGTCCAAAGAAGGGAAATGAGTCGATGGTGTCCACGGCTCAAAAGAAAGTGGAACCGGCGAAGGTGAAGGGGCGATCCTTCCAACTCACTCGGGAGGAGGCGAAGGAGGCACACGATGTGGTGTCAGGTATTCTATTCATTAACTCCTTGCCAACTCATATTTTATTTGATTCGGGTTCCAATTATTCGTTTGTATCTTATGAATTCGGTTGTAAGTTGAATGTGCCGTCCGAAAAGCTAGATGAGGTTTATGAGATAGAGGTAGCTGACGGGAAAACGTCTATGGTTGAATGTATTTATAGAAATTGTGAAATAGAAATAGACGGTAGAAAGTTCAAAGTGGATTTGTTGCCCATGGGAATTAGGGCATTTGATGTGGTTATCGGTATGGATTGGTTGGGTATGCACCAAGCCAAGATTTTGTGTGGAAAGAAAATAGTGTCGATTAGGACACCCGAGAATGAGAAAGTGTATGTGTATGGGGAGAAACGACATCACATGCCTAATGTAATTACCGCTATTAAGGCAAGGAAAAGTATATCGAAGGGTTGTGCATCGTTTATTGCATATGTATTAGATGGCCGAAAAGAAAAGAAGTCAATGGATAATGTCAAGATTATTCGGGATTTCCCCGAGGTATTTCCCGATGACTTGCCCGGTTTGCCACCGGAGAGACAAGTCGAGTTTAAGATTGATTTAGTTCCGGGGGCGACGCCAATTGCTCGTGCTCCATATCGTTTGGCTCCCACCGAGATGCGGGAATTGATGACCCAATTGCAAGAATTGTTAGATAAGGGTTTCATTCGTCCGAGTTCGTCACCGTGGGGTGCACCGGTGTTATTTGTTAAAAAGAAAGACGGTTCGATGAGAATGTGTATTGACTACCGAGAGTTGAATAAGGTAACTATTAAGAACCGTTACCCGTTGCCGAGAATTGATGACTTATTCGACCAATTGCAAGGTGCTAGTTATTTCTCGAAGATTGATTTGAGGTCGGGTTATCACCAAGTTCGGGTGAAAGAAGGCGACACCGAGAAGACGGCTTTTCGTACACGTTATGGTCATTATGAATTTCTAGTGATGCCGTTTGGTCTTACAAACGCGCCGGCTATTTTTATGGATTTGATGAATCGGGTTTGTAAACCGTTCCTTGATAAGTTTTTGATCGTGTTTATTGACGACATTTTGATTTATTCGAAAACCGAAGAAGAACACGAAGGTCATTTGAGGCTTGTTCTAGACGTGTTGAAACGGGAGAAGTTGTATGCAAAATTCTCAAAGTGTGAATTTTGGTTGCGGGAGATGCAATTCTTAGGTCACGTGGTGACGTGTGATGGTATTAAGGTTGATCCGTCCAAGATTGAAGCGGTGTCAAATTGGGAACCTCCGAGGACTCCTACCGAGGTTAGAAGTTTTCTTGGATTAGCCGGTTACTACCGAAGGTTTATACAAGACTTTTCGAGAATCGCGATTCCACTCACGAAGTTAACGAGAAAAAGTGAGAAGTTTGTGTGGGAGAAGAAGCAAGAAGAGGCGTTTAAGTTGTTAAAAGAAAAGTTATGTAACGCACCGATCCTTACGTTACCGGATGGTATGGGAGATTTTGTGGTTTATAGTGATGCCTCGAATCAAGGGCTCGGTTGTGTGTTGATGCAAAGAGGAAAAGTGATCGCGTATGCCTCGCGACAATTGAAGAATGCGGAATTAAGGTACACGACACACGACTTGGAGTTGGTGGCGATTATTTTTGCCTTGAAATTGTGGAGGCATTATTTGTATGGTACTCGGTGTACGTTGTACACGGATCATAAAAGTTTACAATACGTGTTTACTCAAAAAGATCTTAATATGCGACAAAGAAGGTGGATCGAGTTGATTGCCGATTATGATTGTGAGATTGTGTATCACGCGGGTAAGGCGAATGTGGTGGCCGACGCCTTGAGCCGAAAAGTTTATGAAAATCCGAACCGGGGGATATTAACACGTATAGAAGTCGTCTCGAGCATTATCGAAAGGATCAAGAACGCGCAACGAGAAGTTATGGGAAAAGACGAGTTAAGACAAGAACGGTTAGGTAAGAACCAACACTTTCTTGAAAATGCACAAGGGTTGAAGACCGTAGGCGGTCGTATTTGGGTTCCTAAGTTCGGTGGTATCCGAAAAGAGTTGTTGTATGATGTGCACAAGTCGAAGTATTCGATTCACCCGGGAAGTACAAAGACGTATCAAGATATGAAACGGGTTTATTGGTGGCCCGGAATGAAGGCGAGAGTGGCCAAGTATATCTCTAAGTGTGCCACGTGTGCACAAGTGAAAGCCGAGCATCAAGTACCGTATGGGGTAGCTCAATCATTAGTTGTACCGGCCGGGAAGTGGGAAGATATAACTATGGATTTCATAGTAGGTTTACCGAAGACGAGTAGAGGTCACGATGCCATTTGGGTCATAGTTGACCGGTTGACCAAGAGTGCATTATTTTTAGCAATTCGGGAAACATTGCCACTTGAGAAGTTGGCTAAGTTGTATGTTGATGAAGTGGTTCGACTCCACGGGGTTCCGTTATCGATTGTGTCCGATAGAGACGCGAGGTTTACCTCGAGATTTTGGCGGTCTTTACAAGAAGAGTTGGGTACAAATTTGCGGTTGAGCACGGCCTATCATCCGCAAACCGACGGTCAAAGTGAAAGAACGATTCAAACGGTTGAAGATATGTTGAGATCGTGTGTATTAGACTTCGGTGGTAAATGGGATGAACATTTACCGTTAGTCGAGTTCTCGTATAATAATAGCTATCACTCGACTATTAAGATGCCGCCTTATGAGGCATTGTATGGAAGAAAATGTAGAACTCCATCTTGTTGGTTGGAAGCGGGAGAGACGAAACTCACGGGACCCGAGATCGTGAGAGTGACAAATGAAAAGATCGGTATTATTCAAACCAACATGAAAGTCGCCCAAGATAGACAACGAAGTTATTCGGTTTTGAAGAAAAGACCATACGACTTGGATGTCGGTGATATGCTCATGTTGAAAGTGTCACCTTGGAAAGGTGTAATGTGGTTTGGTAAGAAAAGGAAGTTAAGTCCAAGGTATGTTGGACCGTTTAAAATATTGAAACGGGTCGGGCTTCAAGCTTTTAAGTTGGAACTTCCACCCGAGCTTCAAGGTGTGCATGACACCTTTCACGTGAGTTATTTGAAGAAGTTTATCGGGGAAGTTGAAAATATTATTCCATTGCAAGAGTTGCGGGTTGACGGCCCGAACCGGTTGATTGAGGAGCCCGAGGCTATATTAGAAACGAAAACAAAGAAGCTTCGGAATAAGGAGATCGAGTTGGTGTTGGTCAAGTGGAAGCATTCACTTGGGCCGAATTTGACTTGGGAAGTCAAGGACGAGATTCGGAAGAGGTACCCAGATTTCGTGAACTATGATGAGATTCCGAGGACGGAATCTTCTTAAGGGGTAGATAGTTGTAACGACCCGAATTTTGTAAATAAATAAAATATGTAAAAATATGATAATTATGGATAAATCATATAAAACACGTGGAAATTGGTTTCGTGTCGTTTGGACACCGTACGAGGAAGTTATGGGCGAAACCGGTCGAGACAAAGTTGGAAAAGTGCAGCCCTGCTGCCTAAGGGAGTTCGCGACGTGAACCTGAGTTCCCGATCAGGAACTAGTCCCATGAAGTTTGGCCTTTGGACGCGATAAAGTTCACGCCTGATTAACGATCGCGAACTATGGAAATCGCATAGTTAGCGACGCGAACTATTGTTCGCGTCGTGATCTTTTGTCTGGCAGCATTAAAGTCGGGATTTGGCTCATTTATTGCATTTGTAAACCCTAGTTTTTTTCTCTTCAAGTGTGTGAACGATTTTGAGTGTAAAGCATCTTTTGGAGCTGATTTCTTCATCAAATCTTGTGATTCTTCACTCCTAGTTGAAGATTAGAGGTATATCTTCAATCCTTTGTAGTTGTAGCTTTAGATCTATGGATCTTGAAGCTAGGGTTTGAAACCCTAGTTATTGGGTTGGTGATTTATGGTGAAATAAATGGTGTATACACTCAATAGATGGTATATTAACAAGGAAAACAAGTGTATGATTATGATTTGTAAGAATCTTCGGGTTCGTTAAACCTAGGATTTGGTAAAATCAATATATTTGGGGAAATGGATTGATGGGTGTTATCTAGAGGTAGATGAACACATTGGTAGTAGTTTGTGTTGATAATCTTATTGTGATAATTGTTTTAGACATTCGGTGAAGTGTTGAAGTGGACGAATTGTGAACAAGGAACCGGCGGAAAGAATACGGTCAAAGCATCTTTATTGCTAAGGTGAGTACGTGCGGACTTTATCGAGTACATAGCCCTTGAAATACATTTTTTATACTTGTGTTATGGTCTAATTGCTCAATTGAGTAGACTCATAGTTGTTTAGTTAGTTATGAATTATTGTTAATATTTAACTAACTGGTTTGATGATGAATATGATAGCCGAGAACTAGATTGACATAACCTTTGAGTTATGGTGAGAACGAGATGACGTGATGCTAGTTAGTTCGGGGGCAACCCGATAACTAGACATGGTGGTGTTTCTAACTAGTTCGGGGGCAACCCGATAGTTAGATAGGTTAGTGTTTCTAGCTAGTTCGGGGGCAACCCGATAGTTGGATTTGTGGGTGCTTATAGCTAGTTCGGGGGCAACCCGATAGTTAGGCACGTTAGTGTTGCTAGTTAGTTCGGGGGAAACCCGATAACTAGATATGTGTTGCTAGGAAAGCAAGGTTTGGAGTCACCATAGGGTGACTATATAGATGGACGAAATTACCTGTTTGTTGATTACTTGGATAAACGATTATTATTATTAATGGGTCTAAACCCATGTAACTCACGAGACGTTTTGTCTCACGTACTCCTTGTTTTGTTTTGCTATGTACTCAGGTTCGGGATCGAAGGCTTAGGTACGCATGGATAGAGATGCGGGACCTAGATTAGAAAAACACTAGATTGGATTTAGTCTTAGCTTGGTTATGATCTATTTTGTAACACCTACTTTTATACTCTGATTTCATACAAAGGTTTTTGTAAATCCAAATTTGAGGATGTTCTTCTATTTATAAAATGTTTTATTTTGGCAAATATTTGGTATTAAAATTTGAGGTGTTACATGGAAGGTGTCATGCACACCTTGAAGCTCGGGTGGAAGTTCCAACTTAAATGCTTGAAGCCCGATCCGCTTCAATATCTTAAACGGTCCAACATACCTTGGACTTAGCTTCCCTTTCTTTTCAAACCGCATCACACCCTTCCAAGGTGATACCTTCAACATCACCATATCCCCGACATCCAAGTCATATGGTCTCTTTTCAAACCCGAATAGCTTCTCTGCCTATCTTGAGCGGCTTTCATGTTGGCTTGTATTATACCGATCTTTTCATTAGTCACTCTTACAATCTCGGGACCCGTGAGCTTTTTCTCTCCCGCTTCTAACCAACAAGATGGAGTTCTACATTTTCTCCCATACAATGCCTCATACGGTGGCATGTCGATAGTCGAGTGATAACTATTATTATATGAGAACTCGACCAATGGCAAATGATCATCCCATTTACCCCCGAAATCTAATACACATGATCTCAACATATCTTCAACCGTTTGTATTGTTCTTTCACTTTGACCGTCGGTTTGCGGATGGTAAGCCGTGCTCAACCGCAACTTTGTACCCAATTCATCTTGTAATGATCTCCAAAATCTCGAGGTGAACCTCGCGTCTCGATCGGATACAATTGACAGTGGAACCCCGTGGATTCGAACCACCTCATCAACATATAACTTAGCCAACCTTTCTAGTGGCAAAGTTTTCCGAATGGCTAAAAACAACGCACTCTTGGTCAACCGGTCAACTATGGCCCAAATGGCATCATGACCCTTACTCATCTTCGGTAACCCAACTATGAAATCCATAGTTATGTCTTCCCACTTTCCGGCCGGTACTTGCAATGATTGAGGTACCCCATACGGTACTTGATGCTCGGCTTTCACTTGTGCACACGTGGCACACTTCGAGATGTACTTGGCTACTCTCGCCTTCATTCCGGGCCACCAATAAACCCGTTTCAAATCTTGATATGTCTTTGTGCTTCCCGGGTGAATCGAATATTTTAACTTGTGCACATCATTCAACAACTCTTTTCGGGTACCCCCGAACTTGGGAACCCAAATTCGTCCGCCTACGGTTTTCAACCCTTGTACATTTTCCACAAAATGTTGGTTCTTACCCAACCGTTCTTGTCTCAATTCTTCTTTTCCCATTTCTTCCCGTTGGGCATTCTTGATTCTTCCCACAATACTCGAGACTACTTCAATACGGGTTAACTTTCCCCGGTTCGGCTTCTCATAGATCTTTCGGCTCAAGGCATCGGCTACCACATTCGCCTTCCCCGCGTGATACACAATTTCACAATCATAGTCGTTGATCAACTCGATCCACCTTCTTTGTCGCATATTAAGGTCTTTTTGTGTGAACACATATTGCAAACTCTTATGATCCGTATATAACGTACACCGAGTACCATACAAATAATGCCTCCACAATTTCAAGGCAAACACAATCGCCGCCAACTCCAAGTCGTGTGTCGTGTACCTCGTTTCCGCATCCTTCAATTGTCGTGAAGCATAAGCAATAACCTTCACTCTTTGCATCAACACACAACCGAGCCCCCGATTCGAAGCATCACTATAGACCACAAAATCTTCCATACCATCCGGTAGGGTAAGAATCGGCGTGTTGCACAACTTCTCATTCAATATGCCAAACGCCTCTTCTTGCTTCTTATCCCACACGAACTCTTCACTTTTTCTAGTCAACTTTGTGAGTAGGACCGCAATTCTCGAGAAATCTTGTATGAACCTCCGGTAATACCCGGCTAACCCAAGGAAACTTCTTACTTCGGTAGGCGTTTTCGGCGCCTTCCAATTAGCCACCGCCTCAATCTTTGAAGGATCAACCTTAATACCATCACGTGACACCACGTGACCTAGAAATTGTACTTCCCGCAACCAAAACTCACACTTTGAAAATTTGGCATACAACTTCTCCCGTTTCAACACATCCAACACGAGTCTCAAATGGCTCTCGTGTTCTTCCTCGGTCTTCGAATAAATCAAAATATCATCAATGAACACTATCAAAAACTTATCAAGAAACGGTTTACAAACCCGATTCATCAAATCCATAAAAATAGCCGGCGCATTCGTAAGCCCAAACGGCATCACTAGAAACTCATAATGACCATACCGTGTACGAAAGGCCGTCTTCTCGGTGTCGCCTTCCTTTACCCGAACTTGGTGATAACCCGACCTCAAATCAATCTTTGAGAAGTAACTAGCACCTTGAATTTGATCAAACAAATCATCGATTCTTGGCAACGGGTAACGATTCTTTATAGTTACCTTATTCAACTCACGGTAGTCGATACACATTCTCATCGAACCGTCTTTCTTCTTGACAAACAACACCGGGGCACCCCACGGTGACGAACTCGGACGGATAAAACCTTTATCTAACAATTCTTGCAATTGAGTCATCAATTCCCGCATTTAGGTGGGAGCTAATCGATATGGAGCACGAGCAATCGGCGTCGCCCCCGGCACTAAATCAATCTTGAACTCAACTTGTCTCTCCGGTGGCAAACCGGGTAAATCATCAGGGAACACCTCGGGAAAATCCCGAATAATTTTAACATCACCCACCGCTTTCTTTTCCTTTCGGCCATCTAACACATATGCAATAAACGATGCACAACCTCTTTCTAAACATTTCCTCGCCTTGATGGCGGAGATTACATTAGGCATATGGTGTCGTTTTTCCCCATACACATACACTTTCTCGTTCTCGGGTGTCTTGACCGACACTATTTTCTTATCACACAATATCTTGGCTTGGTGCATCCCCAACCAATCCATACCGATCACTACATCAAAAGCTTTGATCCCCATGGGCAACAAATCGACCTTAAACTTTTTCCCGTCTATTACTAATTCACAATTCCTATAGATACATTCAACCATTGAGGTTTTCCCATCGGCTACCTCTATTTCATAAACCTCGACTAATAACTCCGATACCACATTCAACTTTCTACCAAACTCATGAGACACAAATGAATAATTGGAACCCGAATCAAACAAGATATAAGTTGGCAAGGAGTTAAGGAATAGAGTACCTGACACCACATCATGTGCCTCCTTCGCCTCCTCCCGAGTAAGTTGGAAGGATCGTCCCTTCACCTTTGCCGGCTCCACCTTCTTTTGAGCCGTGGACACCATCGACTCGGTCCCCTTCTTCGGGCACACATTACTATAGTGCCCCTTCTCGTGGCACGAGAAACATTCCACCTCGGCCAATGGCTTGGCCTTACAATCCCGGGCTATATGCCCCGACCTACCACAACTAAAACAAGATTTCGACCTACTCCGGCACTCGCCGGTATGATTCTTCCCGCACTTCTTGCAAGAACCGACACTTCCTTGTTTAGAGAAGCTCGATGTGAACTTCCCCTTTTTAAACGTACCCGAGCCGCTTTCGGCTTTCCTCTTCTCGCTCACATGGGCCCTCTCGGCAACCCGTGCCACATTCACTTCCTCCACACCCCGGGCGGCACTAATGGCCTCATCGAGTGTGACCGCCCGCTTAACCTCCAATTGGTAGTCCCACGGTAACCCACTAGCATACCGGACCACCCTCAACCTCTCGTCCGAGTAAGTTTTAGCAACAAACGGGAGCAACCCCGTGAACTCTCTCGAGTACTCTTCCACCGACATGTCACCCTTCTTAAGGGTCACGAACTTCTCGTGCATCTTTTCCAAATCCCTTTCGGGACAAAACTTCTTCTTCAATCTCGTGGTAAACTCATCCCACGACATCACCTCAACAACTTCCCTTCCGAGGGTCTCATACACAATATCCCACCAAACCATGGCATCTTCTTTCAACAATTGTGACGCATAAGTCACCATATCGGCCTTCTTACACTTGCTACTTCCGATGACCCGCTCGGTCTCCCGGATCCACCTCATAGTCACTTTCGGGTCCGAACTACCCGTGTACATATTTGGCTTACAAGCCATGAAGGACTTAAACGAGCAACCTTCTTTCTCATCGGGCCTTGCCCTAGCATCACTTTGACCACCCGTAGATGATTTTCTTTCACCGGTGTCACTACCCCCGGTCCTCTCATCCTCGGATTCACGGTTATCCTCCTTCTTTTCACGGTTTCCCATTATACGGTGCACTTCCTCGGCCACCGTCCCTTTGATTTGATCAATAATAGTTTGGAGGTCCGCCACAGTTACCGGAGTCTTATTAGCTCCGACCTCCGATTCATCAACTCGATGCATCGACGGTTGGCTCTCTTGCTCAACCACAACCTCGAAATGAAGTATTTCTTCCTCCCGGTTCTCCGGGGCTTTCCCACTTCGACGGGTATTCACCATTTCTTTCAATCACGACTATACGAAAGACATTAAACATTTAGTATCTTAGGTACAACCCATTAGTCTCATAAGACTCAACATTCAAAATCATATCAACTTTCATAGGTCCCCTAGGTTCAACCCTAAACTTAACATAAAGTCTCAAGGTCAACCTACAATCTCAAGGAATCTTACATTCCTAATGCTACAGTCTAAGACTAGGATGGACATCCAACCTAATTCACTTAAACTATAGCTCTGATACCAAGTTGTAACACCTCAAATTTTATAACAAGAACATTTGGCCAAAATAAATCATTTTGATTAAATAGAAGAACTATTCCCAAAATATGGATTTACAAAAACCTTTGGTATGAAATCAGAGTATAAGTTTTGGTGTTACAAAATATATCAAAACCAAAGCTAAGTTTAAATCCGTTCTAGTGTTCTTCTACTCTAGGCCCCGCATCCCTATCCATGCACACCTATACCTTCGATCCCGAACCTGAGTACATAGCAAAACAAACAAGGAGTACGTGAGACAAAAAGTCTCGTGAGCTACATGGGTTTAGACCCAATGATAACAAAACGTCACATCACATATAAACACGATTATATATATATATAAACTGTCGACCCATACTAGTCACCCTACCGTGACCCTATCAATCTTGCTCTCTAGCAAACCTATCTAACTATCGGGTTGCCCCCGAACTAGCTAGAAGTACATACATATCCAGTTATCGGGTTGCCCCCGAACTAACTAGAAACAAGATACCGGTAAGAGGGAATCGCCCAATCTACCGATACATGCCTTACTCGCTGGAATACGTCCGGTGAGCAAGACTACTAACGTGGATGAGTCGATGGGAATTCATCCAACTGCCCCTCACTCCACACCTCGTGACCGGGAGTCACCCGTGTCATCACATCATCTCAATCTTACCATGACCCAACCGTCATGCCAATCTAGCTCTCGGCTATCACGTCATTATCAAACAAGTTAGTCCAATATTATTAATAATATCTATCACTAACCCAACATACTACAAGTCTACACATATAAGCAAATAGACCATAACACAAGTAATAAAGTAATTCAAAGGCTATGTACTCAGTAAAGTCCACACGTACTCACCTTAGCAATATGATGCTCCAACCGTGTTCTTGACACCCAATCTCTTGCTTCACAATTCAACCGACTTTCCAAGACTTCACCAAAAGCCTAATACAATTATCACAACATGATCAACATCACTTACTACTACTAATGTGTTCATCCATCACTAGATAACACTTACTAACAATTTTCCCCCAATTATGGTGATTTACCAAACCCTAGGTTTGACCAACCCTTAAGATTCTTACAAATCTTAACCATACACTTGATTCCCTTGTTAATATGCCATCTATAAGATGTATACAACCTTTATTTAACCATAGATCACCAACCCAGTAACTAGGGTTTCAAACCCAAGCCAATAAACCCATAGATCTAAAGCTATAACTACAAGGGAGTGAAGATATACCTTAAATCTTCAACTAGGAGTGAAGAATCACAAGATTTGACCAAGAAATCGGCTCCAAATGATGATTTACACCCAAAAACGTACACAAGCTCGAGTTGGGAGAAAACTAGGGTTTTTGTATGCATTAAATGACCAAAACCCGACTTAAATGTTGTTCAGACAGGAAATCGCGCCGCTAACCTGGAGATCGCGTCGCGATCTCCTTCCCGTGATAATTCGCGCCACACTTCGCGCCAAACATCGCACCGCGAACCCCGACGCTATCTCAAGATCGCGTTTCCCCCAGCGCTATTTCGGATCGCTGCTGCATCCGTCGAAGATCGCGCCGCGAACTCCCAGATAGCGGCGCTATCTGGGCTATGCAGCTGAGGCTGCATTTTTCTTCATTCTTTCCGACACGGTTTCGCCCATAACTTCTTCATACGATACCCGATTGACACGAAACCAATTTCCACGTCCTTTAAACGATTTATCCTTAATTATCATATTTTTATAAAATTTATTTATTTACAAATTTCGGGTCGTTACAGGTGATTCCTAAATTTGGATCAAATGAAACAAAATTTCCCCAAGAATAGACTTCAGTTTCAATTTTTCTAAAAATAGACCGTGCGACTACCCCCGCGAGCGTGCGAGCGTGCAACTCCACTAGAACGCCGCCACGTGTCCGAGTTAGTGTTGCTCAACCTTGTTAATACTGCTCGTTAGTACTGCTAAACCTTGTTACTACTGCTCTAATCCTTGTTACTACCGCTCGTTAATACTGCTCAGCGTAGTTACTACCGCTCGTTAGTACTGCTCACCACTTAGTACTGCTCCGTGAGTGCTGCTCCCAGTTAGTGCTGCTCAAGTCTCCCAGTCGCACGGGGTATTTTGGGAAGATTGAAGTCTATCAATATTAAATGGAAGTCTCTCACTAAAATTGGTCTAAATTGGTAATTAATAATATTGTTATTGATACATTTAGTCTTTTATGTATTCTGACGAAGATTTATTAGTTATTGATCAAGTTTGACCCTTTTAAAATTACTTTTTGACTTTTATCCATATATCTTTAAACAAATGTGTAACAACCGAATCTTTGCTAAAACTCACATTTTTTGTGTGTGTAACATCTGTGTGACTTAATACTTTCCTTGTAGTGCATGTTAAGTTATATTCGGTCAACCTAATGATTTTGTTATAACTAGAGTTGTTTAAAGAGGAGGCCGGGTTTTGTAATGGTCAAGATAAGTTTATGTTAATACTAGTAAGCCATTAGTATATTTAAGTTAAAATTGTCAGTACGTCTAGTTATATATATTGGTTAATTAGCAAAAATATAGTACGTATTAACGAGGGGTGTAATGCATTTTCATTTATTTCATTAAACACGTTGTCTTGAAGACGAATAAATATATGAGGTTTTCCATATTCAGGTTATCCGATAAGGGCGAATTTTAACTCATATGTACACGATTTAACTATAACATCTTCGTCTCTGTTTCTTAATAACCCTTCAAACATGTCGTTTTGAAAGTTATATCATATTGTTTTTCTTTTATTGATTTTAACCTTAATTTAGTATATATCTTGCTGTTACTAAAGTCTGCATCAAACTAAATTGTATTTTATTTTTTTAATAAAGTATTCATTGGATTAAATCGACATATTTTGTCTTGTCATTCAGAGATGTTTCTCCCTAAATAGCCACACTTGTGTTAGTGGGAAGAGTTAGCATAGAACGAAGGGATAATAAGGTATGGCATACAGTAGCACAGAATATGGAGGGCCCCTCATAAAACCAACTTGAGTCAACTTTGCAAACAAACGCAATGACTTAGCCTTATTAACTGAGAAGTCAATTATAATAATAACGATACTTAATTATTTCGAAAGAGGGATCAGAGATATGACGGTGTAAAATGTAGACATTCATATTTCTATTCGAATGTCAGAATTTGCTTCTAGTGAAACATGCAATAAAAATGTGAGTGGTAGTATATGTGTGTGCCTCATGGAATCAAAACGCCACTAAACCAAGCATTATAACCAGAATAATATGTTTAGCCAAATTCAAAATCATTTAAATTTCCCTCTTAAAATTTCAAATTTATGGTGATGATTTGGGATCTCAAGGCATAATGAATGGTGGTGCATGGGTCATTAAATAAAAATTAGGGTATATATGGACCATGCTTGGCTTATACATGGGGTTGGCTCATGGCTAGCACAGGAACCTTCATCAATATCATCCAAGATAATATAATTTTGCTCAATATATGTGCCAAATTTATGACTTACTTCATCAAATACATTAAATATTAAATTAATAAATTACATCACAACTTATATAGATGTTTACATGTGTGACTTCACACTTTTATATGCTTCACGTGTTAAATATTTATGACTTCATAATGTTTTTTATATATCCTATTTGTTTTGAAGATTGTTTAAAATCTTATATGGAAGTTACATTTTTTTTTTAGTGAAATACAGTTGAGGATGTTCATTTTTAGGTAAATAAATACTCATCTGATATTATTCACATTGCAACATAAAACAATAATAATATTATTCCCTTTTGACATTATGCATAAATATATTCATACATAACTTTTAACAAATGCTTATTTATGTATTTAGATCTATTCATCTAAATTAACGAAAGAGTGTTTTGCAATAAAACCTTAAAAGCTGTAAAATATGTCGAAATTATGTTGTAATGAATTGCGTATTCCTACTCATTTCTAGGGATTAACTTGAATAACGAAAACTTCATAATAATATTTGCCAATAATGTGACTTAAGAGCTTTTTGTACAGTCGTAAATTAGTTAGTTTTTAACTAGTTGATGGAAATTGTAAACTCTAAAACTTGCGCTTAACGATATATTTATAACCTATGAGTTGGCTCAAGTGCGCTATGATGGTCTGGGCCAGTTGGGCCCACTCGTAAATGAAATTTTTATTCAAACATTTAATAAATTGGGCCCGTTTTATCATTAAATGGATCGGTTGAGTTCACTCTATCACTCGTGCCATCTACAAGAAATCTTGTGGCATAGAAGTGCCATGTCCGAAGTTACAAAACAAATGCAGTATGAAATTGGAAAGATACAATTGATGTCTCAAACTATGATGAAATAGCTAAAGTGGTCCCTTGAAAATGACTACTACTATTATTGAAGGGCTGCTAATTAAAACTTTCGGATACAAGTATGACTATTTACATCGTACCCCGTCATATTCTTAATTTGAAGAGATTGGTTTTCTTTGTTATTGACTTGTATTCATATTTCCCTTATTTCGCCATTTGCATCGACTATTTATTTCTACTAATATATAAAGCATTTAGCATTCTCATTCTTGAAATTTAAGAACTTGATTTTATTAAATCACGGTCTTGCATATAACAATAACTGAAAACCCTGAAAATCTCTAACCCGAAACAATAGAATTTTTTTTTAATTGTAATTATATTAAAATACTAGCAAGACGCTATAAACAACACAATCATAAATTTACAAGATAGGATTTTTTTTTACCAGTTGACATTTACAATAGATACTATAAACAATAGACATTTACAAATTCAACTTTAACTGCCTATAACTAAAATGTAGTGTAAAAATTATCCACGTCTTTGAGCATATAATCTTCTAGTGATTTCTTATATTAATATGATGATACGGGATCAGTCGAATAAATATAGGGTTGGCAATATATATATCTTCACCACAATGAACGGCCCATTATTAGTTGGCGTAGGGTTCATACTTAAATAGTTGTGACGGACCTTTATAACATTACCATTAAATGATGTTGTTGTATAATACTAATTTTAATCACATAATACACACGTAATGATTTTGTTCATGGTGTATATATTAACTATCAACTGTTGGTATGAGCCATAAGAAAGCCAAACATAGGCTAGTAGGAGTGGTTAGGGGTGAGTGTGGTTCGATGACCGAACCGGATCGAAACCGATAGAACCAGAAAACCGAACCAAAAATCATAATTAATATCGGTTCAGTTTGGTTTTAGTCGGTTTTCAATTTGGTTTAATTTTTTAAGCTAATTTTGTAAGAATGACCCTGATTCATAGATGTATTGTATGATGACCAGTGGTTTAAATTTGGGGTCGATAATACTATCTCAATTCTCAACTAACATATGACCCTGGGTTAGTTGGTGTAGGGTAGAATAGGGCTCATTTGTTTGATATCGATAGTTTTTTTTTTTTTTTTTCTTCTTTTCAATATATCATTATTAAACGAGACTATGTATTAATACCAAGGGATAGACGTGTAACGATAGTCAAGCCTATGAAATATAGCTTAGAATGGCCTAAACAGGGGACACATATGTTCCCTACTATATTAACCATCTCAATTTGTTTGTATACCGCTGTACATCACTGTCTAATAAATCATGATTCATTTGTCTTATATACTAACTATATATATATAGACAATACAGTATTATAATGAATTTTGAATTTTCTCTAAATAGAAAGACTTCAAATTCAATCAATACACTTACTTATTATGGATAGTGTTATGTTACATTTGTTATAAATGAGGGTTTACTAAAAACGTTAAATTTGTATAAATTTAATTTAAGTCTTTTATATAATAATACGAAGCAATTTAAAAATCATGTATGGATGCATGTACACAAATACACATGTGTGGGTGTCAGAAAAACCGAACCGCTACGAAACTAAACAAAATAAAACGAAAACATATAATTCTTTGAAAATTTTATCATTTGCGGTTCAGATTTTAGACCAAACTCACCCCTGCAAATACATGCGTAATGCATACACACAACACATACGAAGTAATGGTTAATGTTAATATGAATGTATTACGAGCAAACTTAAAAGCCACGTTTAAGTTAAAGATATTGGGCCTGGCCCATTATCCGTATTTAGTAATTGGAGTCAGGGTTTATATGAAAACAAAAACCCCTTCTCCAACTACTTGGTCTTTTTGGTTGCCCAGGTAATCGTTTTCCTCTCAATTCTAATTATTTCTTCTTTATTTCTATCTGTTTATACAATCAATTTTGTTTGCACTTTGATTAGCTTTATCTTTCCGTTATAATTTGAATGAAATTAGTTGACCTGATTGTGTGATCACACTCATAAGCAAGCGGCTTCAAATTGATACGATTTTGAATGAAATTAGAATTAGGAACTTCAAACTCAAAATCAAAATGGCAGCTCAAAAAGTAAAATTAAAAGTGTTTGCAGAAAAATTAGGGAGATTGGAAAAATGTTGGTTCTGTTCGTCTACAGTATATCCCGGACACGGTATTCAGTTTGTCCGGAACGATGCGAAGGTAAAATACATTTTATAATAATATTAAATACATTTCCTATGCTGGTAAAAAGATTCCAACTTTTGAATTTTTAAACGACAGATTTTGTCGATCCACAAAAACTTCAAAATGAAGAGGAAAGGTGAAATGGACCAAAGCTTATAGACGGTTACATGGCAAAGACATGACTCAAACTCGATATAATTTATTTGCAAAAATAGTTGGTTGGTTGTTAACAATTTTAATGAATTATGATTTGAAGGATGCTACATTTGAGTTTGAAAGAAAACGTAATAGGCCAGAGAGGTACGATAGAAACCTAACCGATACCACATTGAAGGCAATCAAAACCATTGACAAAGTTAGATTCCACCGCGAGGAGACGCACCATAAGAACAGCTACTTTTCGTCTTTCTAATTTATATATATTTTTTTAATTTAAATTGATTATTGTAATTTTGCCACTTTTTTATTATATTTCTGTTTTCTAATCTTTTGGTTATGATAATGCAGGATGAAAGGTAATGTTGCAAAGGAACGACATGAGGCTAAAAAGGAACATGACCAACAGATTCATATGGTGGTTGCTCCTGGTGCAATGGTCAAAGATTCTTCCAGTGTCAAGGTTCAACATGAATTCACTGAAAATCGAATGGAAGAATGATTTTGATATGTTTTTGAGATCATATGTTTTTGCCTTGTAAACAACTTTTATTTTCAACTAGTTGAAACTTTTTAACTTTTGCACTTAGTTTTGATATGATTTGTTTGTAGTTATTTTTTTTTGTTTATCTGGTTAGTTTGCCTTGTTTATGAGTAGAGTCTGAGTTAGACTAGCATAAAATATGAAAATTACTAGTACGGTTCTCGGTTTTAAGTTTAATGCAAAATCGATTCTCGGTTTGTTTGGTACGGGAAAAAACTCGAAAGAAACCCTGAAAAAAGCCGAAAAATTAAGGGTTTTGATGATGGTTGTCATTGAAATTATAAGATATGTATCAGAAACTCGTACATCAATCTATAATAACTCTTGAATTTTAAGAATTACTTCTTCATAAATTAATGTATAATTTTTTATGCATTTAAAGACAACCTTACTATCATTATCAAAATCCAAAAAAATAATAGGAAAATCCTAGTTCTCGGTCTGGTTTTGTTGGTCTAAGATGTTATTATTCGGTACTTGGTCCCGTCAAAACCATTTTATCGCCTTTCGGTTCAGTTCCTTGCAGTTCAGTTATTGGACCATGCATAATATTTTAGGTAAATAATCTTAAGTTAGCAAACTCGTCTTTTTGTAAAATTTAGATCTTAATTTTCAAAACTGTTAAATGATAATTAGTTAGAATACTTTGTTAATTTTGTTAAATATATTCTTTTTGTTAGTTTGGTTACATCAAATGATCGTGTAGTTGTTATTTGTCTCTTTCTATATTCTGATCTTTACATTTTACAAGATAGTAAACTTCAGTTAAAATTGAACTAAAATGGTATAACTGATGTAACTATAAAAATACATGAAGTTGATTAATAAGTTTATGTGTATCTATACTTAATAAATAATAATAATAATAATAATAATACAAATATAGACTTTTAAACTAAAAATAGTCTATTATTCCAAATAGAGTGAAGAATCATATGAAATAAATCAAACTTTACAGGCTTTTTATGCCAAATAAAATGTTGTTGCACCATCTTTACTCTCTTTTGCATTTCCAAATACTTCTCACCCGAAATCGACCGAAGAATATTCCCCAAATTCGCCACATCTTTCTCCAAAACAAATACCGAAAACGCCCTCCAATCCAAAACCTCAAAAAACGGCGGGACAAAATTATCCGATATAATCACGGGTACACATTCATAGTATATCGCTTCCACAATTCGTGGAGAGTACACTTCATACCCACGGGCACAAATACAATACTTACTACTCTTCATATACATTCGGTATCTACCTTTAGTTTCAACATCACGGGCCATTGGCCCGGATATTATCATATCGGGCTCTTTATCTTGCAAATGTTGGACAAGAATCGGTCTTAGGTTTCCGTGCATTCCACCTGCAAAAAATGCAAGAATTGGTCTGTCTGAAGGCCCGTTTCCTCCAAGATCTTTAACGGGCTCTTCTGGATATATGTAGCGGGTAGAGTTGTGTCTTTCCCTATTTTGAACCCGCCAGCAAGATTTGAGTTGCAAAGAGATCTAATGCAATTTCCCATGTGGTTTTTCGTGAATTTCATCGCCTAGTTTTTGTCATATATAAAGATTCGTAAGACTACAAAATTTTATAGCGTAAACTGCCAGAATGGTCCCCGTGGTTTGGCCAAATTGCACGTTTAGTCACCGTATTTCACTAAGTGCAAGCGCAGTACCCAACGTTTGCATTTTTGGTACTTTTCGCCAAAATACTCTCAACTAACGGAAGGACAATTTAACACCATTAGGGCGGAGGGACCAAAAAATGCAAACGTTGGGTACTACGCGTGCACTTAGTGAACCACGGTGACCAAACGTGCAATTTGGCCAAACCACATGGACCATTCTTGCAGTTTACTCAATTTTATAGCAAATGAGGTGGTTTGGTAGCATATCTATAATGCATCGGGTCAAAACAAGTAATTTTTAATTCGGTCAAAACAGGTGGGTTCGGGTTGTACTGACCTGCACACATTTTTTTATCAAAAAATTGGAATTCATTTGACCCAATTACACACAAATTATAATCTAACCCGACCCATTTATAGGTACCCAAACCGCCCCATTATAGATACAAGTATATACAACTATGCATGCAAAATTTGAGGCAAAAGTAAACATACCCAATCGTGACAAGCAACAAGAAAATGATCGGCTCCATTACTTCTATTCCAGAATCAGATATTAAACCGATGTAATTCTCTAAATCTTTGTGGGCCCGATGATTTTGCTCGCGTGAAGTATTTCTTAGCTTCAAAGAACTAAATGGTAGATAAAATAAATGTGCTTTTTTAAGGATCTTTTACAACAAATTAATACAAGTATTTGTACATTTATTAGTTGAGTAAATATACAATGTGTTAATTATAGATTATCTATAGTATGATTTGAAGTAATTAAATCATATGGTAATTGGATAATATTATTGTATTGTATAAATTATATAAAGGTTATTATATAATTAATTATTAAAAGTATTAATACAAAGTATACATTTCGTATATATTTATATATATACATGAAATATATTAAGTGTATAAATACTAGACATTTAATAATTAAGTGCAACAATAATAATAGATAAACTACAAGGGTTTAAAGTGTAAGAGGATAAGTTTAATTAAGAGATTAATCTTAATTAAACTAGAAGGACTTAAATGAAACTTATTCTATTATATATAGAAGGCTTAAGGTTTTATTTAAACCTAATCATTCTCTTGCTTACACTCCACAAAAGAACCCTAGCCCTCCTTCTCCCTTGTTTCGGCCGAGACCAAGCAACACCAAGCCTTGGTGTTCTTCGTTCTTCGTGTTCTTCGTGTTCTTCATAGTTCTTGAAGATCAGGATCATTACAAGGATCAACTAGAAGATCACTCGTCGTGTTCATCATCAGTGGACTAACTTAAGCAAGATTAAGGTATGTTTTGGAAAACCATTTTCTTTCTTCTCCTCTTGTTCGAAGTCGACACCAAGAACCCTAGGGTTCTTGGTGGCCGTCGAATACACACAAGGTGTATGTGTGTGTTCGAGTTTTTCGTACAAGGTTTCTTTCTTGTTAATCTAGTCTTGATTTCCAAGATCCCAATCCTTTAGGGTTTAAGGATTAGGTTTAATCTCAGTCCGCTTTAGGGATTAAATCAGCTAGTTGGGTTGACCGACAAGAGTCATATTCTTGTCAGTATGGTCGAACCAAGTATACTAGGAGGTTGGCCAAAGTGGTCAATCAGTATTATGATACCCTTCACTTCGACCTCCAACATGTCGCCCCCATTACATGAGCCATTAAGGACGCATTCACATGGTGGGTTTGGTCACTCGGGTGACCGATGCAGGTCGTGATGGGGTATGTAACAGGAGGTTAATTGTACATTATACATGGTAATATGTATTTGTATTAATAAACAAACTTTAAGGTTTGATCATAAGTTTGTAACCATTACGGGGTTGATCAGGATTTGTCATGTGTTTGTTTTGAAGAAAAAAAAAACTACTACGCCGCTAATGTGGCAACAATGACCAAAACTTGAATTTTGTCATCACTAGGCTGGTCTAATTAAAAAATTAAATATACAAATGAAGATCGCTATATAATTAAAAAACCACTTGTTATTATTTTATACATTTTAAAATAAAGTTATTGATCTCGATTATATAATAGTAACGATTTATTATATTGCAACTAATCATTTATTTTGTTTTTTGGATCATAGCATAAAGTAATTTCTTTAATTACAAGAGTTGAATTTATCAAATTAACCCCCTTTTTTCTCAATCTGTATTTGTATTATTAAAACTATATATTCTTAATAATTTTGCAAAATAATTTCTTTGATGTAGCTCTATTTGCTTCGTGAAAACTATTATTTTTTCAGATTTTAGATAATTTAGACATACATATAACTCGAATTAAGATGTATGAAAACCGTCTAACTTGAGCCGATAAACAACTACTTGTTGGATATACACACTTTAATTGTACGAATACCTAATACTCTATAAACCACCCAAATAAATGAATAATCAAACTAACGTTGACAACCGATCCACTTAAAATTACTAATCTATTAGCATAAGTGCACGACGCTTTTTTAAATCTACTTGTCTCACAGCATGGCTCTTGGTGTCACTTGCTTCTAAAATAAAATTTAGTAGGTAAGTTTGTATGTCATCATATTAAATTATTTGTTATTATAAAATATATTTCCCTATCAAACATTAAATTATTAATCTTTATGCTTACCATTTCAGGTTTAAATTTCGATTTTCAAATACTCTTATCGTTTGAATATAAAGATTTACTATTTAGGAAAGTTTTAAACAGCACTCAACTTCAACTACGTATTCGATCGATAAACTCATAAACATGTCCATTCATTTTCATGCATGTCTTTTTATTGTATGGGAAACAAATAAACGAATATTAACAAATTAATTACGAAAAGTTATTAATAATCTTGTTTACTTTTCAAAGTTTTTTTCTTGACACAATAGTCACATATCTCAAATATTTAATAATAACAAAATCAAAATATTTTAAATCAAAATAATACGTTTGGTATCTTGTAGTTATAGTTACTAATTAAAGAGTACAAAATAATAATAATAATAATAATAATAATAATAATAATAATAATAATAATAATAATAATAATAATAATAATAATAATAATAAATTTTGAGATATATTTGATTTGAAATGTTCAAATTATGCATGAGTTAATTTTAATTTATACTTTTATAAGATAAGATAAGATTAAATAAACATAAATAGAGGGGTTGTCTTGTCTTTATCTGCGAAGTATAAAGTCAAGTATGTCTCAATCATCAGGCTTACCACTTTCTAGTCACTATATTAAGTTTCAAATTTACTAAAATTTGGTTTAAAAAAATCCGGCATTTTTCTATGTATGGTCTATATGTTCATATTTTATTATTCTTACTATAATTCTAGAAATATATTTATTAAATAGTATATAATTTTTTGAAATAGAAAAAAATAAAGTTAATTAAAGAGTGAATACATACACACTGGTCAGTTGCTCACTAGATTCAAAATATATAAAATTGGGTACCAAAAATAATCTATAACTATACCCAAAAAATGTCAAAACACTTAACCATCTTTATACAAATTAAAGAAGTTATGAACTTCCCGGAGTCCTGGTTACCGGAGTTCATTGGAGTTCCGGTGACCCGACCAAAGAAACTTCTTCTAGTCACAATATCCGTTATCATCATCATCTCCTCTAACCCAACAAATTCACAATCTTTATCTTCTTCTCCGACCGACGAGGGCATGTTAAACTCACCGGATTCCGCCACAAATTTCCAACCAAGTTTAGCAGTGGTCATCGGAGTTCTTGCCCTCATGTTTTGTTTAACATTCTTTCTCTTGGTTTATGCAAAATGTTGTCGTAATAGGCCATCTTCACTTCATTACTTGAATCAAGAAACTTTAGGCGAGTTACCTCGATCGGTTGTTAATTCTAGGCTTTCGGGTATCGATAAAACAGTGATCGAATCATTGCCGTTTTTCCGGTTTTCAACTTTAAAAGGTTGGAGAGATGGTTTGGAATGTTCCATTTGTTTGTCCAAATTTGAAGACGTTGAGATTCTTCGGTTGTTGCCGAAATGTAAACACGCGTTTCATATCGATTGTGTCGATAAATGGCTCGAACAACACTCGGGATGTCCACTTTGTAGGTGTAAAGTAACCGAAGAGGATGTAACTCTTTTTGGATTTTCGAGTAGTTTTAGGTTTTTAAATAACCAACCGGATCATGGTTCGAACTTGGAGCTATTTATAGAACGAGAAGGATCTACAAGATTCGGGAGTCAGAGAAGTTTTCGGAAGATCGAAGAAGAAAATAACGAAGAAATATTTGAAGATCAAGAAATCTTGCATAAGTTTAATCATAGGATCATAATATCCGATCATGAACATGGTTTGATAGCGAAAAACCGATGGAGCAATTTAAGCTCATCTGATCTTCTAGATTTGAAATCTAAGATGATTACTTCTTGGTCAAGTAACTTTCTTGATCATCATGATCATGATCAAGAAAAGGTTGCTTCTATGTCAAGCAACAATTTTGATTGTTACCCGCCTCTCGGAACAAGTAAAAACGGCCATAACCTTAATCATAACCATAATCATGACCATCAAGTGATCAAGATCTATGAAGAAATCAAGCGAAAAAGGGAATTCGAAACGAAAATCAAGAAATCATCTAACAAGGTGAAATCCGCTAAACTTGATGAAAAAAGATCGATGTCCGAGGTCATGGTTCATCCAAGATTTCTTGATGTTGAATCAAGCAACGATGAAGCTAATAATTTGGGTGAGATTAGTGCTAAAGAAGAGAGATTAAAGAGATTATGGCTTCCGATTGCTCGAAGAACAGTTCAATGGTTTGCTAATAGAGATCAACAACCACAATTTAACACAAAATCACAAGTTTAAGTTAGATCGACCACTACAATGTTTCTCCTAAATTTATCATGTTTCCCACGATAATTTTACATAAAATTAAACATCATATACTTTTTTTTAGAATTTGTTTAGGTTTTAGACTTAATTAAAGAAAATAATAACCTTTTTGTTATTAAATTTAGTATATAAGTTGCATCAATATATGGCTTTTAAAACGAGTCAACACGGTCAGTTCAAATGGGTTAAAGATAACTACATGATCTACAACTACCACACAGATTTCAAGCGTTTGACGACACCCGAATGCTCTAAGTCACAATTCTAATCTCTAGAGATTAAAACTAATTACCAATTAATTAAAGATTAATTCTTTTATCACCGTTTATTTATGTTGTTTTGTATATGCCTCAAAAGAAGTAGTTAATTAAACGAATTAAATCTGAGAACTATACAATAATTGAGGGACCGTTTTCGTAAACAAATTTGTTAGCTAGATTTCCCGGGTGTCTTGCGCGCGACAACCAAATCGGCGAAATGGGGATCGGAGACGTCGAGAAGATGGTGGCCTAATTTGGGGCGCCACAAATGCCCTGATGCAATTATATCGGACCAACAAATTAATAAGCAAAAATCATCATCAAAAACCCAATTTTTAAAACCCTAACTGATTGGTTCAATCTCTTGGCAGTACTCTGTTCCTTTCATCATAAACCTATCTGCTTCGCGATTCTAAGTAACACGCCGATCTCTCTTGCTGTTCCGGTCACCAACGCCACCACGTTTGCTGCCACGGCGGATGTTGCTCGGTGAAGAAACACGCGTTGGGTTGACTTTATTTGGTACTTTTCTTATTGTTCTCGGTGTTTATGTTTGATCATAATTACTCTTAATTTATTAGTTTCTTTTATGTTGTTCTTTCTCACAGTAAGAAATTGAAATAATATTGGGATCTTGATTACTTTTATATGCTGTTTACATCATTGCTCACCAAGTGTTGGATAAATTGCCAATATGACCAAAAACAAAGTGCTCTAGTTATTGAAATGCAACTTATGCTAAAAGAGAGTACAATCAAAATTTAAAAACATAAATCCAAAAACAACGATTTCTTAGTCGATGTGCACCCAAATTCCTTGGCTCGGAACATTGAGATAGTTGACAAACATCATGTAATATCCCGGTGGTGCAATCCGGCCATCTGCGGGCGCAACGGCGGTGATCACATTATTATCAACTGTCTGGATCCCGTCAACGATCATACGTTGGTTTTGTGAGAAACCGTGGGTGGTAAAAGGCGGGTACAATAGAGTCAACAAAACATCACCTTTTGCCACATTCTTGCCGGATTGAATTGTAAATGTTACCTTATATGGTTGCCCGTACTTCAAAACCTTATCCGTACCAGCGTCTTGAATAGCGGGCCGGTTTTCATCAAGTTTCGGGTCAAGATAATGAGGTGAGAATTTCTCGGTACGTAATTCTGTCGGGAAAGCACCGTCAAATGTGTAGAATTGGTGCGCGTTACTTCCAGCGACCAGAATCATAGTGTCGGGAAGCACTGCGGAGGATGAATGGTACATCCTAGGAATATCTGTTGGCTTCAATTCCTTAAACCTTTTACCCATTTCGTTATCGGGCATGTAAAGGGTTGGTGTAAGATTTGGATCTTCACCATCATCCCAACCCGAAGTACCCTTTTTAGCACCATTTATAAACAAATACTCAGAGGTTGGAAGCGCTAAAAGATCTCCCATGGTTCTTGGAGACGGCATATCTTGTTCTTTTTGCCAAGTAGGATTATCAGCCATCACTTGAATCCTATTACAATCCGCCAAAGCCGGCGAGAAAACTCTATTTTGTGTATATCTCGCATCGATATTCGGGAAAGCGTCTCGTCTATTGCCACCACAAACCACCACCTCAGTTGGGATCGGTCCGTTATCCGGCGTGATCCTTAGCGGGAGAAGAGCCGCTTGACCCGATGGCGGGTAGTTGCGGGACCCACCTTCTAGAACGGGATACTCCTTCACGATTTCACCCGTCATTGGGTTAAACCTAATGGCCCGATCATTCGCGAATATGAAAACGTTACCATCGGGAATGAGAAAAATAAACGGGTAAAGATTGTTCTCAACATGTAGGCCCCCCTGGACAGCTGGCTCGGTTGTTTGTTGAAGGAATGGGAAGTCAATCACGGTCGGTTGGAATTCGAATTGTGGCGGGATTATGTCGTAACTATATGAATCTCGTCCACCTACAATAACCGCACCCCCGTCTTCCAAAACACAATTGGACGCATACCATCTTGCAGCACCGAGAGCTTGTTCTCGTTCAACGAATTTGGGTTCGGGGTCGTCTAATTTAAGCAATCTAACCGATCGATCACCCATTCTATTACCACCGGTCGAAAGCATGTCACCATTAGGCAACATATGTCCCGATGAGCACCATGGATCGGTTCTAACCTGAGACACATAACAAAAGTTCATTAAATTATTAAAAATCGCTAAAAACCGCAACAATTTGAGCACTTAAAACTAAAAAGTGTAACAAACTTACATAAACGGTCTTAATTTCGGCTGTTGCGACATCGTATTGTAAACCATGAGCGAAACAATCGGGCTCATTGTTGTTATCGGGATTTGGCGGGCAGTTACCCTTAGGGCCGAGTTCAAGGGTTGACGGGCCAAGATTCGTGGTATCGATCCAAACGGCTTTGCTGTTTGGCATTAACTGAAATTGCATCGCATTAACACCCACATCCGGATTATGTACCATCCATTCACCTTTATACTCGGTTTCCAAAGGTGGTTGTCCATCATATAGTGGTGGATCATAAAATGCTCCATCTTTAGGTTTTGGTGCTGGTGCTGGTGGATCTTTTTTGCCGGCGTCGTCACCTTTTCCTGCATCGTCACCTTTCCCGGCGTCGCCCCCTCCGCCGCCACCTTTGCCGTCGCAACCGCCGCCGCCGCCGCCGGCATCACCACCTTTTCCGGCATCACCGCCTTTTCCGGCGTCGGCCGCACCGGCGTCGGCCCCGCCACCACCACCTTTGCCATCACAATTACCACCCCCGCCGCCGCCTGCAGCACCAGCATCACCGCCTTTTCCGGCATCACCCCCAGCAGCGTCCTTTCCGCCGCCACCAGCCGCACCGGCGTCAGCCCCACCGCCACCACCTTTGCCGGCGCAATCACCACCCCCGCCGCCTGCAGCACCGGCATCACCGCCTTTTCCAGCGTCGTCGGCCCCGCCTGCACCAGCCGCACCGGCGTCGGCCCCGCCGCCACCACCTTTTCCGGCGCAATCACCACCCCCGCCTCCTGCAGCACCAGCATCACCGCCTTTTCCGGCAGCATCGTCCCCGCCTCCACCAGCGGCACCGGCCTTTCCGCCGCCACCAGCGGCACCGGCGTCTGCCCCGCCCGCGCCATCTTTTCCGGCGCAATCACCACCCCCGCCGCCTGCACCAGCCGCACCGGCGTCCTTTCCGTCGGCACCAGCCGCACCGGCCTTTCCGCCGCCACCAGCGGCACCGGCGTCAGCCCCGTCGGCGCCATCTTTGCCGGCGCAATCACCACCCCCGCCGCCTGCACCAGCCGCACCAGCGTCCTTTCCGCCGGCACCAGCCGCACCGGCGTCGGCCCCACCGCCACCACCTTTTCCGGCGCAATCACCACCCCCGCCGCCTGCACCAGCCGCACCAGCGTCCTTTCCGCCGGCACCAGCCGCACCGGCGTCGGCCCCACCGCCACCACCTTTTCCGGCGCAATCACCACCCCCGCCGCCTGCACCAGCCGCACCAGCGTCCTTTCCGCCGGCACCAGCCGCACCGGCGTCGGCCCCACCGCCACCACCTTTTCCGGCGCAATCACCACCCCCGCCTCCTGCAGCACCGGCGTCACCGCCTTTGCCGGCATCAGCTGCACCTGCGTCATCTTTGCCGGCGCCATCTTTGCCGGCGCAATCACCACCTCCGGCGTCGGCGTCGGGTGCAGGAGCTGGCTCTTCTTTATCTTTTTTAGTTATACCGCCACCCATCCTGTGACCTCCCTCACAGTTCATCACCTTGCCATCTTTGCATGGACACTCGATATCGGCTAATTCTGGATCATGAGCAAAAACAAAAGATGAAATTAATAAATGGAAGAAGAAGATTTGGAGTTTGATTGAAGCCATTGGTAATTAGTATTATTATTTCTCTAGTTAATGGACACTTTTATAGTTGACGTTTTGCCTCACAAAGTGGAAATTACTAACTATAGATGGTTACGTGGCTAATTAAGTTGTTAAGTATGTTACTAACTATAAATGTTGTCTGAGGACATCAGTAATAGTAGGAGTTTTTTTGTTGTGGTGATGTCTCATTCCCAAAAGAATCGTGATGTTGAACGTTTCTTTTTTTTTTTTTTTTATTATTATTTTCACCTTCTAGTAAATTTCTGTTGGAAAAATTGTTTTTTTTTCCTACTAAGTTTACTAGATTTATCTCTTTATATATAAAACGATTAACAGGTTGGAATCCACTAATTTTATTTATTTATCTCATTTATCTCTGTTTGTGTTGTACTTTATAAAACACCCTAAAATATTGGGGTGACCGGAAGTTATTGTATTTCTAATGTATTGTTCAAAGATAAACATAATAAACAAAATTTCCTACTTGAGAATATCGTTTACAAAAGTAAACTTAGTAATCAATTGAGTGAATGTGTATGAATTCTTAAAATATATATTTAAATTTGTTAATATGAACAACAATTTCAGATATATTAAAGAGAGTTTTTCTAGCTTAAATGACAAGGTTAGTTCTGAATGAGCTTGGAGGAGGCCCATTAGAAATGGGCCAGATCCATGGAGCTCTTAGAATTAGATGGTTCACCGAGCAACATATGCTTCTTTGGAAAATAAAAATTGATTTTGAGTAGTCGAGACATATACCCACACGTGAAATGAATTTGAGTGGTTGAGACACATGTGTCAAGCATGGTGCATTTTTTTAATCATACTAATGGTTCCAAACTATGTAAATTTACTTATTTAATTACATTATCATTCAAATAGTGTATTTTTAAATGGAATAATAAACAAATATAAAAATAATATTCCTCGAAACAAAACAAATCTAAAACAATTTTTTTTGTCTTGGATACAAATTTGCAAATCAATAATATGATGCTCTCTACTTACTAAACATTGTACACTAAACCAAAGGTATATATATTTTCCAAAATCATGGTAAAGAGAGAAACATATTACTTCTATATCATTTGTATTGGTTAGACATTAATTGCACCTATATGTCAATTATAAAAATAGTATTGGTATGCAAACCAACCAAACAGATATTAATTTGCTTCCAATATATATATATTCTTGCATATTATTTGATTTGAGAATTGATTTCCAGTGAGTTATAAATTATATAAATATTTATGGCCTAAAATCATAACTAAAAATATCACACAATATAGAGAATTGTTGGATCATAGCGAAAGTCTTAGCTCCAGATCTACTTCTTGGCTGCCATTTGAATCGGAATTCCCACTGTTTGATCCCCTTGACTCGTTTTCATCTTTCCTTTTCTTGTTCCTCAATGAATCCTAATTTACATATGATCAAAATTAATACACAAAATCAAATTTTTATTTTAATTATTCTTCAATATTCATTTGTTTGATAAAAAGCATTAATGTAAATGTATTTTATGCCCCTGCATTTAATTCATCAAATAAAATCGGTGTAATACAAAAGTATTAATGACTCATAAATATCATTTTATTTTAATTAAGAAAATTTTGTTTTATTAAACTTTTATTATCGTATACGTATTTTGAAAACCATAAACTTAATTACCTCTACTGATTCTGGGCTAAAAAGGTGTCTGCTTACGCCTGCTGGTTGTGCATAGTGTTGAGGGTCAAACATAGTACTGCTTGCATTCCATCTGATTTAATTACAACACAAATTCGTACGTTTTAAATAAAATTCAACAAAAATAGAATGATATAAAAATCACTGATGTGGTTTACCTGGGGTTAATGTTAGCTATCTGTGATTCGTGATTGTGATTCGTTCTGTCTAATTCGCCCATATCAATCTGCATTTTTAGAAACATATTTCTGTCAATATATACTATGACTACCATTTTACTTAGGTTTTGTCTTAATTAATTGTATAAAAAATTGTACATTAATTATTAAAAAGTTGTAGGGTTTCTGATACATGTTTTAAACATTTTAAGGATTGTTATCATTGTCTTTTTACTTAAATCCTTCGAATATATATTTCAAAACTGTAATGATGGAAATGGAAATTTAGAGAATAATCAATAAATTTGATTAAGGCGAAAAAAAGCATCGATCATCCAGTTGAAAGTTAATTAAAATTTAACATCTAGGGTTTCTAGTGTTAATTATCTAGTTAATCTATAAAAGGGATGCTGAAGTGTATATACCATGTGAGAATGGTGTCCTTGCAAAGTATTGATAGAAGTTGTAGATGGTGAATTATATGAGAAGGAAGATGATGATGATATTTGAATTCTTATATCCTCCTGCATATCAAGAAAATTGGACTTAATTTTTAATTAAACCATCATAATTTGTTTCATTTGTGAAGAACAACAATGAACTGTTTTCCACACAAAAAAAATGCTCAATTTTTACTTCAATTTCTTGTAAACTATTGTGTTTTGATCGATCTATCATAGATGGTTTATGAAGTAGACTTTGAAAAGATGAGAAAATGGGCATAAACAAATGTAGGGTTTGGTTTCTTGAAACCCTAATTTTTTGACCGTTTATTATGTCTGGTAGTGATTATGTGTTTCAGATGCCATTAGAGTATTAGACATAATCACTAGACCAGATATGATATCATAGATCTTGTACATGAGTTCAAAATTAGACAAACATGTTTGTGTGTGAGAGGCAAACCTGTGGAAGAAAACCAATTTGGCTGTGGAGTCTAATCTGCTCTAACTGAGCAACACCAAGACCTCTTTGGGGTTGCTTAGGTTTATCTGAACCACTTTTTTTCCCTTTTCTTGATGATGATGATCCACCTGTATATGATGATGATGATGATGATCTTTCACTTCCAAAATAATTCATCTTTTTTTCTTCAAGATTTATTTTTATAAGCTATCTATTTTTTTACAAACTCGATCTGATCTTTGTTATATATCCAGCTGCTGCTTCTTCTTCTAAATATTGTTAGAATATGATTCATATATATATTATATATATAAGAGATCTTGGTGTACCCTTTTTAAAGCTGTCAACTCTTACAATAAAACGCTCACTGATTGTTGCATCGCTGGATCAGATTGCATTTAGATATACCTTGCAGGTAGGGATGGCAACTAACATCCGATCCGATGAACATCCACCCGATCCGCTCCACTCGTAGTGGATATGGATGAAGTTAAATGGGTGAATATCGGATGTGGAGCGGATGTGGATGTTTATTGGAGCGGATATGGATGATGATTTTCAATCCATGGATGAATCCACTTAACCCGAAATTAAATATATATTATAATTTTATATAACTATAAATATATGTTTTCAATAGTAGGTTGACTGATGAGGCAATTATTTATTATCATTTCCCATACTTGAATTTCTTAGGAACTAATCATTTTATCGTTTCTTATTCTGTTCTTAGTATGAAGGCGACGATCATTATATGACTCGTTACTTTTGAGATTTTTGTGTGATTTTCAATGCAACAACCCATAAATCACAAGCATGTAATTATAAATCACAAGCATGACTCGTTACTTTTGAGATTTTTGTGTGATTATCATAGTTATGTTTCCGTTTGACTCTTCTTTTGGAAGAAACTATGTAAATATGCAATAAAAATCGTAAATCATATATAAAACTATCGTACTTTCTTTAGGAGTTTTTTTTCTTCCGAAATCCAACGGATGTCCATTTACCCGCTCTAATCCAATGGATATGGATATGGATGGATGAAATGATTTTAAATGGATATGGATATGGATATGGATGAGGTAAATTTAAATGGATATGGATGTGGATATGGCATCATCCGATCCACATCCGATCCATTGCCATCCCTACTTGCAGGCTCATCATTTCTATGTATATTTGCTTAGATTTTATGTTTTTTCCTATTTCTTTAATTCATTTTTTCATTTAAAAAAACTTATAAATTATTAGAAAAATGCTTATGGTGACTTTTGGGATAATAGAGGATCTTGTCGCCATAAATATGCATAGAACCGATATTTAATGGGCTTTAAGGTGGATAAAATATTACTCCGTATTTGATATTAATTGAATATTTTTTTATTTATAAGTAAATTTGTCAATCATAAATGTACCATTGCTCGTGGAGGAATTAAATATTGCTGAATTCTTTTCCTACGGAACGCCAATAAGGAATTGCTAAATTGTTAATCTGTTTAAGAATTGATAGTATAATTTTTAAATATTACTCTGTAATAAACTACAATCAATTCAAAAGGGAAGAGGAACCAAAAAAAAAAAAAAAAAAAACCCAAAAAAGTTAAACTTATCGATTTATTTATTTGATTAAGGTTAAAGTCTTTTAAAGAAAATATTCGACTTACACATGCACATAAAAAGAAATATGCTTCATACAAATATATGATTTAAAATATATCACTCACCGTGATTATCTAAAATGGGATCGTTAAGTCACGATTTATGAATTTATGGGGAATATTACAGTGTATTTTAATGAAGATATTTAAATTCAGATACTAATATCATGAGATCACGAAGCCGTTTAGGACCCGTTTAAAGTTCAGATACTAATAGATATCCGTAAATGATAAGCACAAATATTATTTCTCTTTAAAGTTATCTATTAGAATTAAGTCATTAAAATTATGTAAAACTATGCTTTAAGTTTGTCAAAGTTTTTAAATAATGATCAAATATCTAAAATAATTGGAGAAATTAATTTGTAAAATATCAATAACGGCGATGAAGACGTTGAACATGTCTTTCTACGGTGTCCTAGAGCGGTGGAAGTTATTTCTTGGATTTTCAATTGGTGTGGTATTTCATTACCTACATTTCACTCGATAAAGGAACTCATTGAATTCGGTGTTGGTTGGGGAAATTGCCCAAAGAAAAGAAAAGTCCTAAATACAATTATCTTCAGTATGCTTTGGTGTGTTTGGAAGACAAGGAACGATGTGATTTTTAATAAAGTTCACAAATCGTACTCGATTATTGCTAATGATATTATTCAAAATTCTTATTTGTGGGTGAAACATAGGAGTAACATATGTTGTAATCGGTTGATTGGGGTATTTCCCCGTTTTTGTTTCCTTTGTAATTTCCTTCTCCATCTTAGTTTCTTGCTAAACTCGGGTCTTTATTAATATATTTGTCGTTTACAAAAAAAAAAAAATCATCGTAGGGATATTTTTAAATTCACCTATATATTAGATCAAAAGATTTCGACTTTCAATAACAAAACTTCAAATTATGAAAACCAGAGACACGTGTATTTGGTTCTTAACTAAAATCATTTACATTTGTAAAATACATAGTGTTCAGTTTATAACTACAAGAATGGTAATTTATAACGGTCTGGAAAATTGATAACATGTAGTCTAATTAACCTATAAATTTGAAACGCGCATGTAAACTAACATTTTACTTGTGAATTTCTTTTAGATACGAACACAACTGAAAAACACAATAACACTGATTCAATCCATAAAATGGTGTTTGATGATGATTTTGAGGAGAAAAGTGAAGAAGATGGATTGGGGTTTTAGTGAGAGAAATCTAGAGAGAGAGAGAGTGAACAAATGCAGAGAAATTGAAATGATAATTGTGCAAAAGTTACAATTAGTGATTACACATGGTCCTTATATACCTATCACTAATTGTCTAGATTAGTCCTAATTGCATAACCAAACTAATATGCAATGTTACATAACTAGTCCCTAGACTATTGATTACAATTAAATATGACCCAACAATCTCCCCCTTTGTAACAATAGTCTGGGAAGCGTATCTTCGAAGTCTTCATCTTTAGCTAAAGCTGCACCTGGAAGATATTTCGTTGAATGATGATGTATCAGGATCAGCTTGAGCTTTGTTAACCTGTGAAAACTAATACTTCTTGTAGCTTTTCAACCACAAGAAGTATTTTGAAGACTTTACTTTTAAGATACATATAGATCGACTTAAAATAAGACCCATATTAATAGAGATATTAGCAGCGGAAGTCTTTTCTTGACGTTTGTGGCTTTATGTCGATCTATGGTTCTTGATAATTGTTGTTGAGGAAACATGTTGATAACGGTTACGCTCCCCCTCAAACAAACAATTATTTTTCACGGGAGTTGGATTAAACAATCATTAGCCTTAATTTCACCTATTTATACCTCCTCTCACTAATCACCACTAACTAGTTTAACTCGCCCTAACAATCTCCCCCTTTTTGTGCTTGATGCACTCCATCCCAGTCTTCCGTCTTCAGTTGCTTCTATTGGCCCGTTGCTCTCCTTCTCACGTATGAAGTAAGTTCAAGATCTCATTGCAAATCCTTGATCTGATCAAATGTTGATAGAGGATTGTGTAACCTTGTGAAAAGATGGGCAAGCTACAATGTTCATGTATTCTCAGATGTACTTCAAGATGGTGAATTACGTTTGATCATTTCAATTCTTTTTCAAAGGCTGTAATTAACATCTCTAGATTTCGCTTTTCAATGATAACATCTGAGTGGCAGTAGAAGCAATTATAATTTCCGTTACAGAACTTCGAAGTTTCAAACACTCAAAGGGACATTTTTCGTTGAATTAGTTGGTGTAAGAAAGTTCTAAAAAATGTTTCATTTAAGGTTAAAAGTTTTGGTAATGGAATGTCAATTTGGAAGGATTTGTCTGGGATTTTGGCTATTGGAGATTTTGTTTTGGATTTTGTGATAGAGGTTTTGTGAGGACAGGGTAACAATGTTTTGAGTTTTGTAAATAATGATTTGAACGGTTAAGGTTTGAATGGTTGTAATTTTGTGTTTTAGAAAGAATTATTTGAACGGTTAAGTGTTAAATTGAAATGGTTGAGAAATGGTTGAGATTTTGAGAGAGATTTCTGTAGACGAATCGATTTCTTCTACTTCTTCTTCACTTTTTTTTTGTTAAATACATTGATTCTCACTTGATTTTGCATTTGATCTGAGTACATGAGTTATGAATTTTCTTCTTTGATGGGTTGTTTGTGGTTCTTTTTGATGTTGTTCAGTTATAAATCCGATATTTGAACTATTTCTTGCTCTTTTTCTCCCCCTCATGAGGATCATGACCAGGGTCCTCATGATAAAGCTGAATAGTTACGATGTGGAAACAGAGAGAGGAAATTGTGTGTCGGTGTAAATCAAGAGCCAAGACAGGATAGTTTCAGAATCGAGAACCAGAAACATATAGTACTCATGAAAGAACCAGTTACAAATTGATATTATCCAAGAATGTTGGAGAAAAATATTTGAAAGATGAATAATAGCAGTGTCAATAATCACGTGAAGTCATAAACAGATGCAATCTTTACTGAAGAACTTCAGTAAAGAGATCGTTTACGGATATGACGAACACGATGATTAAAGTCATTGTTAATCAAATATTTGAAATTTAAAAGAGATCAATTTGTTGTGTTATATCAAAGATCAGTGAAGTATACCACTTACAAAGATGCAATCTTCTCTGAACGTGTGCAAAGAAGAGATCGACGGATATACAACGATCAAGGATCTAACAGTGCATTAAAAACGATTTTGAGTGTGTGAGAATATGAGTAAGTCAGAATTGAATCTGAACATTTTGGAGAAAATGAAAAATGAATTCTCCATTGATCGTTTTAGTATGAAAATCGTTTGAAAAATAGTAAGAACAATCAATCCAAGATGGTGTTAAAAACAGATGCAATCAGTACTGATTGAAATCAGTAAAGAGATCGACGAATTTAACAGCAAATTGTGTTCAATGTTGCAAACAAGTCATTTAAAAAAATGAAAATTTTAAGTGCAAAATCAGAGTTTTGAAAAATTGAGACACAACGCAAGAGACGAAAATTTGTCATAAACAGATGCAATCTTTACTAATCGAAATTAGTAAAGAGATCGTTTACGAATATGACAAAAATTTGTATCCTACGTTGTGAACACATCATTGTGAGCACAAAGTGAGATAAAATTTTTGGAATGTTGAGTATCACTGATTAATAAAGAATTTATGAGAATGTCATGTCAACAACTCAATATGAGTAAAAAGATATTTGTTATTGAGTATCAATTTTGAAAAATGAAATTTGTATGTAAAAGGAGAAAAATTTGATTTACAATTGAAAAGAAATTAACAATGAAGGAACACAAAGGTAGCAATGAGAAATAAGAGAATTTGCAATAAACAGATGCAATCAGTACCAACCTAGACTGGTAAAGAGATCGTTTACGAATATTGCAAAAGCTAATACTCAACATTGATAACCTTGTGTGATTGTAAATATGTAAGAGGTTGAAAAACTGTTTGAGGAAAAAAAAATTTATTATCAAGATAGAATAAGAAAATTTGTAATAAACAGATGCAATCAGTACCAATTGAGATTGGTAATGAGATCGTTTACGGATATTACAAAAATTTATACTCCATATTGATAATTCAAAAAAAATTTGAAAGGAGCATCGAAACAGAATGTAGCGATTATAAAAGAATGCTCCCCCTCGACAGTTGTTTTTCAAAAATCATAAAGCAGTTATGCTCCCCCTTGACATAAGAATGTCTATTTTCTCCCCCTTGACAAGTGAATATAGAAATTCTCCCCCTCAACCAATTATGATATTTAAAGAACGGGTTTCAAGCAGATGTACTTGAAAGCCATTGCATTGAAGCGCGGGTCATACACTGAAGTGTGTAAGAGCCAATCTGTTGTGGCGCGAGTTATACACTGAAGTGTGTATAAGTCATTCTCCAAACTCCAAACACCTTTCTGGTAATTCTACATAAAACAGTTAAAACATGTTTGGTACCCAATTATGTATGGGTCCTATACGATTAGTGACAGATGTTTTATGTAAAATTGTTTTAAGATTAATTTAGAGCTTTGGAGAACTGCAAGGAGGCAGTTCAGAGGTTGTGGATTTAACTACCCATTTTAAAGATTTTTTAGAGGATTGGATAATCCAATGAGATTTTTCATTTTTGATCCATGTGTATTTCACAAACGTTGAAGATTTGGTCGTTGTTTTGTTGTCGCTATTTGAGGAACCTGAAGACTTTGGCTTAGGTGCGGAAGATCCTCGAGAAACTTTGCGACGAGAAGACGAGTGTTTATCAGAGATTGGTGGGGTTTTGGAAGAACTCTTCGCCTTTTTGGAAGCATGTGAAGATGAACCTTTTTTATTTGGTTTGTGTGGATGAGAGACAGATTTCTTGCATGGTTGTGGAAAACATGTTTTGCATGATTTTATAATTTTACCAGATTTATGGAAAACATTGATTTTTAAACCACATGGAGCATTTAGCTTAACAAAAAATCGATCATCATTCTGAGAAATTTGTTTATTTGTAGATTTATCTCTCAATATCTTTTTACCAAGTTTTTCAGATTTGACACACACATTACCAAAATCAGGTGAGTAATTTACAGGACGATAAACAGAAGCATCATACACAGTTCCAAATGCAAGTGCCGGAGATTTAAATTTTTTGGAGTTGTTATTGTTAATTTTAACAGTGGAAGAAGAAACTGAAGACGTATATGGTCTAGACTTCTTAAGCTCGCAAGGCTTCTTAGCCGTGCTAGACTTAGACGAACTCGGCTTCTTAGACTGCACATCTCCTTTGACTCCATTGGGCTTGGGCTCCTTGCTCCGAGGCTCTAAAGTACTAATGGAAGCATTTAGGACAGGTGAATTAGAGTTTCTCCTCAAGATGATTGGAACTGGGTTTGTTGGTGCTGGCCCTAATAAAGAGGCTTTAGAATTTTGAGAAACAGTATTGTTCGTTTTAGCTTTAAATTCTAAAATGGTGTCCTCTAAATTATGTATCTTATTTTGAAGGTTTTCTTTTTCTTTATCAAAGGCTTTTTGTATTTCATCAATTTCAGATTCTAATTGTACAATTTTCTTTTCTAAAATTAATGGAGGAACATAAAGCTTCGGTTCAATTGTTGGTTTTAAAACTTCATTGTCAGAGATGGAAAATTCTTCTGGAGTGACAATCGGGAAGTACTCATTGTTTTCAAATTTTGCTTTATTCTTTTCATATGTATAGTTCAATTCAGAATAGTTAAAGCTAATTTGAACGTGTTCCTTCTTTTCTCTGTTGAACTTCTCGATTTCTGCTTCTTCATCTGACATATGAAGGAAGCTTTGCCAGATTCCCAAGTTCATGTAATCGTAGTTATATAACGTTGGAAGAACATTTGCAGCTTTTTCCAGAGGGCGGATGTTTTCTGCTCCAAGACCCACTTTTGACTTGAAAGATCTGAACTCTTTAGGCTGGTTTAATTTTATCGTTTGTTCAGTATGACCAGCTTTCACAATCATCTGCTCCAGTTTTGAGATGTGTTCTTCAGCATTTTCTTTTCTGACAGTAAGACTGTGGATAGTTGCTGATTGTTCATCGATTTCCTTTTTAAAATCGTTTGTTATGTTTTTGATTTGTTCATTCAATTTTTGAATTTCGATGTCAGCCGTCTTCAACTGTTCTTGGTAGTCTTTTATCTTGATGTCTGAGGACTTCATCCATGTTTGCTGTCGACTGAGTTGGATAGCTAAGTCATTTATCAGCTGCTTGGAGTCGTCTTTGTCATTTGATACCGTCTTCATCGTTTTTAGGTTTGATATTTCAAGATTTTTTGTATTAATTATGTGATTTAGACGATTTACTTCACTGGTGTGAGCAGCATGAAATGTTGACAGCTGTTGTTGTAACTCTTGTGTTTTTTGATTTGAATTATTAATTTGATTTACTTGAGGAACAAGAGTTTCAAGTTGGCGACGAAAGGTTAAATTTTCATCTTTTAATTTTAGGATTTGTGTATTTGATGCATTCGTTGTATTTATTTGTGTTTTAGATCATTTTGTAACTCAGTAATTTGAAATTGAAAAACTGATTTTGATGTAGACAACTGATTTTGTAATTCCTTGTTTACTTGAGTTATTTGAAGAGAAACTTGACTTAATTCACTCAAATCATTTAAGAGTTGACCTTTTTCAGATTCCAAATCAGTTATTTGTTTTGTCAAATGTGATTTCTCATCAATTTTAGTAAAAAGTTTTTCATTAAACAAGGAATTCTCTAATTCATCAGTGTTTGAATCAGATAATAAAGAGTCAAAGGAGAAAGAGAGTACCTCATTTTCATCATCTTTTGGAATGCCTAACACAGCTGTAGCCTCAGTTGGTATTGCCATGAATGCCAGGTTGGCAATGCACTGTTTATCCTCCTGGGCATTTGACCCGGCAGACAATGTTTCTTTGGTAGTCATGTTAAGAACAATTCACGGGAATTTTTGATTGAAACGGGGTAAAGAAAATTTTAAGAATGAGAAGGTTCTGGAATAGAATATGTAATGTAGACCGTGGATTGGTCTTCAAAAATTCAAAATTACCGAAATCTTAAACTGGTTATTCCAGATGATAAAGTACACTTTAAATGTGCCTAAGATTTTCGAATTAGGGAAAAACGACGATCGGGTTAGAAACTGGGGCTAAACGAAGTTTGGAAATTGACCGAAAAAGCACAAAAATGCAAATTAAGCGATCGAAACAAGCGTTTTTGGGCCGGCAAGTTGGGTAAACCGCCTACGGCTGTTTATCACGTCGTAGCCTTCGTCTTTAGCTTCGATTTGGTTACTCGTGGGCTCGAAACGGACACCCGAGCTGAAAGTTATGACCGTTACAGTACAGCCCCTTTTGTCACGCGAGTGTAGAGAGAGTTCGGGCCGAAGTTGTGTAGAAGTTCGGGCCGAAGTTGTGTAGAAGTTCGGGCCGAAGTTGTTTAGAAGTTCGGGCCGAAGTTGTGTAGAAGTTCGGGCCGAAGTTGTGTAGAAGTTCGGGCCGAAGTTGTGTAGAAGTTCGGGCCGAAGTTCGGGGTGAAGTTCGGGGTGAAGTTCGGGCCGAAGTTCGGGGTGAAGTTCGGGCCGAACTTTGGGTTGAAGTTCGGGCCGAACTTTGGGTTGAAGTTCGGGCCGAACTTGTTACTGTTCTCGGGCCGAACAGTTTCTTGCGCAGAACAGCTACGAACAGCCTTAAAAACCCACTAATTTGATCATAAAATGCTCGTTTCTAACCCAAATTCTTTGATTTAAATCACAAACTGACCCAAATACTATTTCCTTCAATCCATTACTACTATATTACTCAAAAACAACCTAGATCTATCTGAAAATTTGAATTTAGAGGGTTTTTGAAACTTTAATGGTTTTTCTTAAAAATCTTAATTCTTCATCAGTATGGATTAGATTCGATCCTAGCTTGATTCTAAGCTTAATATAACAATAAAAGGAAGCTATTCAATCCATAATAACAAGAAATAATACCTTAAATCTGATTTTTGATCTTAAACCCCTTTTTCTTCAAAAACCTTCAAAAACCCACTGATTCTTCTGATTTTAACACCAATTGATGGATTTGGATCGTTTTCAAGATGAAATTATGCTCTGATACCAATTGAAATAACACTGATTCAATCCATAAAATGGTGTTTGATGATGATTTTGAGGAGAAAAGTGAAGAAGATGGATTAGGGTTTTAGTGAGAGAAATCTAGAGAGAGAGAGAGTGAACAAATGCAGAGAAATTGAAATGATAATTGTGCAAAAGTTACAATTAGTGATTACACATGGTCCTTATATACCTATCACTAATTGTCTAGATTAGTCCTAATTGCATAACCAAACTAATATGCAATGTTACATAACTAGTCCCTAGACTATTGATTACAATTAAATATGACCCAACAACAACTTATATATAATCATTTTCTTTCACTCTCACTTTTGTCTGATATCTTCCCATAAAGAGTCTATTTATCTCTGAGTAAATGTATGATTATCTACATCGTATCTCCCTTATATTTTGCATTTACTAGAATTGAATATCATTGTTATTGTGCATGTAAATTAATCGACAAGCTAGACCATATGGTCAAATAATGGTGATTAAATTTAAATAAATAATTTAGTAACTTAAAATTTTAATCTAGAAATCAACTTCATTAAGAAAAGAATGAGACAAGTAACAAATCTAAAAATATATGCGAAAAAAGAAGAAGCTATGAACTCATATCAAATTATGTATAGATAACCTTTCTAAATATATATTTTTAGACCTCTTTATCATTGTCCTTAAATTTATGCGTACTGGTTTATTGCAGCCATTTTAAGGCTATGTGGTATAGGTACCCCACACACACCAAGTTTTTCTGTCCCGTCATCTGCCACCTCAGTAATCACAACACCACCCACACCACATCATCTTTAGGCTATGTGGTATGGGTACCACACCCACACCCATTTTTTCTGCCACATCATTTGCCACCTCAGCAACCACACCACACCCACACCACATCATCTCTAGGAAATACCCACCACACCACACCACACCACACCATTTTATTCCATTAAATTATAAATAAAATAAAAAAGAAAATACCCACCAACCAATCACAAACATCCACCTCACCCCCAACACCCGTTGCCTGCCGTTGGCCGTGCCCCTTCTCCACCACACCAACCCCCCACGCCGTTGGGGGGGGGGGTGTTTGCTTTTTCTTCCACATCGTGGCCCTTGCCACCCCTTGCCACCTCACCACCACATCATCCGGCGTGGTCCCATACCATGCAGCCTTAGGAAATAACCATCACACCACACCATACCATTTTAATTTCCATCTCATCATTTCATTTCCATTTATTTTACACACAATTAATATTTTATATAATTTAAAATTACAATACTTTAAATTTAAAATTACAATACTTTAAATTAAAAATTACAATAATTAAATTAAAATTATTACTCTTCATCGTCGGCATTTGCGTTGTCGTAAAGATGCTCTGCCAAGTCCCGTCGAAGTTGTTCGTGTGTTGTTTGGTCTTGAATGTCGACAACCCTATGCAAATATTCTGGCGTTCCCAGTATATACAACGCATGGCGGGGACCGTCCGCCACATATGGAGAAATCATCCGACTTTTCTCTTCCACAACCATATTATGCATTATAACACATGCATACAAAATATATCTTAATTTTTCTAGGTCATATGGACGGGCCACATTTTTGACAATGTGCCACTTCACCTTTAAAACTCTAAAAGCCCGTTCAACATCCTTACGTGCGGATTCTTATTTTTTGGTAAACAACTGATCTTTTGGCTCTACTGGATGTCGGTAGGCTTTCACAAATGTCACATGACGAGGATATATACCATCGGTAAGGTAATAACTGAATCTATATTGATTGTCATTCACCGTATAAGGAGCATCTGGTGCCTTTCCTGATAACAAGTCGTTGAATATTGGTGATTGATCAAGCACGTTAATATCATTATTAGAACCCGCGGCCCCAACGTAAGCATGCCAAAACCATAAATCTTGGGAAGCAACAGCTTCTAATATCAACGACGGTACTCCATGATGTCCTCCAATGTACGCACCTCTCCACGATTGTGGACAATTCCTCCAATCCCAGTGCATACAATCAATGCTACCAAACATTACAGGAAAACCATGTCTCTCTTCATGTGCCTCATATAATTTTTGAACATCGGTTACTGTTGGTTTCGCAAATAAATATGTCAGAATAATTCCAAAACACCTTGTGAAAAATTATATATACTTTCCCTAGCAGTTCTTCCAGACATGCGTAGGCATTCGTCAAGAGAATCAGGGGATGCCCCGTAAGCCATAGCTCGAATTGCTGCAGTACATTTTTGCAACGCAGTGAATCCCTGCCTACCTCTAGCATCATATCTCAACTGAACAAACGGATACCTGTTTTCTAATGCGCTACATATGCGTAGAAATAAATGTTTGCTCAGACGAAAACTTCATTTGAAATCCTTCTCGTCATAAACAGAATCATCCGCAAAATAATCTCGATATAGCCGTTGGTGTCCAGCTGCTCGGTTTCTATTTTGCTTTGTAGTTCTAGTGTCAAAGGCTTCACTTTCATCATCATCTTCAAATTCTTCAAGGAGTTCTTCGTATATTGTTAGAATAAACAAATCATCCTCGTCAGATGATGAACCAAGATAATCCATTATGTGTGTTGTGGTGTTTTGGTAGAGTTAGGGGTGTTCACTATTTGGATATAACCGGATTGTCCAATTGGACAATTTGAATCAGACTATTTGGATTGGTTATTTGGTTTTTTGGATCGGTTTGGACTTGAACCAAATTAATAGTTTGGATTTCGGATTGGATTTGGTTTCCGTTGTGAAAACCGGATTGTCCAAAAAAACCGAATAGTAATATATAGTAAATTGATTTATATACTAACACTTGTTGGTTTCCATCGTAAGCAATTATGGTACTCATTTTCTTTACATTTCTTATAGTAAATTGATTTATATACTAACACTTGTTCCATTTTATATTGTATCAGTTGGTGATGTACCAATATTTTTGGAGTTTTTGATAAAGTTGATGTCAAGATTTTTGCATATATGATTGTAAAACCAAACGGATAAAACCAAACCAACCAAATTGTTATTTGGTTCGGATCGGTTTGGTTTTAGAATTAGTTTGGACGGTTCGGTTTGAACTTTTGAAAATCAGACTTTATTTGGTTCCACCTATTTGGTTCGGATAAAACCAAATCATTCAAACGAACACCCCTAGGTAGAGTTGTGGTATGTTTTGGTAGAGTTTTAGTGTGTTTTGGTAGTGTTTATATATAGGAAATTAAATAAATTATTTTTTTTTTAAATTTATGACCGTTCCCCAACGGTCAATTTTGCTCGAAACCATCACCCCCACAGCCGTTCCCTCCTGTTGCCCGTGCCCCCTCCCCACCACGCCTACCCCCCACGCCGTTTGGGGGGGGGGGTGTTCCGGACCACCACCACGCCGTTGCCCTTGCCACCTCACCCCCACACCACTTTTTTGTGGCCCATTCCGACCAGCCTAATTGGTCATCCACCCGAGTACATTGTCCATTTATTTTTATTTTTTCGATTAAATATGGTGTTTGAACTTTATTTATAATATTCTCTCCGTCCCACAAAAAAAATCCTCATTACTGTTGGGCACAAGCTTTTATGAGATAGTTAGTGGTGGGTCTTTGGTAATACTTTTGATTAAAATATAAGATTAAATTGGAGAGAGAAATTATTTTATTGGTGGAATCATTGGTAATAATATTATTTTATTAAGTAGACCCCTTACATTTGAGAAATGAGAACTTTTTTGTGGGACAAAATTTAGAGGAGAACTGATAATTTTTTTGTGGGACGGAAGGAGTATAAAATTTATAGTGTATGACCCGTTTCTTGATATACTTCGTATATATATTCAGATGAATAAACTAGCAATACTTGTACCAAAGTCTATATTACTTTTTAAGGCCAAAATGCTTTTTAGTACCCTGAACTTGACTAATTAGGTCCTCTACTACCTTGAACTATTAAAGATGCAGCATGGTACCCTGAACTTGGCAAAATGGTCGATTTAGTACCCTAACTCACTAAGTTGGCCTTGTTTTTTCACGAAATTTGCTTCTAATATCAATATATTGAGATGAACGTATATTTTTTGGTCCGTCAAAAGCCCCAATGAAAGTAAGTCAAGCGACAAAACAAGCCCAAATTAGTGAGTTAAGGGTACTAAATCGACTATTTTGCCAAGTTTAGGGTACTATACTGCACCTTTAATAGTTCAGAGTAGTAGAGGACCTGGTTAACCAAATTCAAAGTAATAAAATACATTTTGACCCATTTTAATAACTCGAACTCTCAAAGAACATGTGCGTAGTGGATCATAATATCATATATATACCTTTTGTTTAGTTTATTCGAGTCAGGTTGATTTGGTCATGGATTACGTCATATTTACATATCATTGACCTCTCACCTATTTTGAGGAGTAAATAACAATTTCCATCCCGGCCTAAAATCCTAAACTATTATCGATATGTAAGTTAGTTTGTTAAAAATAAACATTATGTGTTTGGAATATGGAGACAGCTTATCAACAAAAAAATTTAGTATTAAGACTATTAACTATGGTAAATGTTCAAAGTAGTTCTTAATTTTTGTGTAATTCTAAGGGACAAATCTCAACCGTTGATTAATAATATCTAATGGTCATAATTAATTACATATATTATATACGAATGGGTATTTTGGTCATTTGACACTTAAATAAAATTTATCAATTTTTTTATTTTATTTTCACATGTGATGTTTTTGTACAATCACATGTAATCAGGTATACAATCAAATGATGTGTTTTTAACGAAAAAAATAAAAATTTTAAAAATAAAAAAATTAAAAATGACCAAAATACCCCTCAATGTATAAAATGTGTGATAAATCTTGACCATTAATTATTATTGATCGATGGTTGAGATGTCTCCCTTGAGACTACAAAAAAAAAATTAAAGACTACCTTGAATACATCTCTATTAACTATATATGTCAAACATTGCTTTAGTTGGCACTAGTTTTACTTCGGTTTCAATATATTATTAGCACATATTCTTCAACTGCTCTGTTGGTTGGAAAACTTCAGTTTGGGGAAGTGTATAACTATGAGAGTTAAGGTGATTTTTGTGGGTATGATATTTTGTGTGTATTTTATGTATAAAATATTAAGTGAAAGTGTATTGTTGACATGAGTGTGTTCGCTAGAAATTTTTTAACTAATGAATGATTAATAGTTTATAATTTAATTAATAATTATTTTTCAAAATAGAATATTCCCCTCTTAGGGTTGTCATTAATTATCAAAATCTTGAAAAAAAATTAGAAAAAATAAAAAAATTGAATTTTTTTTGTAAGTGCCAAATGACTAAAATACCATTCATGTATAAATTATGTGATTAATCTTGACCATTAAATCTTATTGATCAATTGTTGAGATTTGTCCCTTAAGATTACAAAAAAATTAATGACTATGCTGAACATTTCACATATTTTATAATGTTTAAGGTCCAAAAAATTGAAGAAAATGTGTATATGTCATTGGCAAGTGTGTATCAATTAGATTGTCATCTGATGAGATATTGATGTGTGGTAGTCCCGTGATAAGTGATTAAATACACTTATACGCTTTCACTGACCAAATAAAATTATGGTAACATTCAAATATTTATAAACTCTTCTTTATTAGTCAATAATGATAAACAAAGATACAAGTAGTTGCGGAATAGCTAAGAACACGAATCCTAACTAAACTACTTGTAAGTGGTAGACAATAACAAATACAATCTAAGACAAGTATTGATCAATAAATGATCAAGCACAAAACCAGACACCTTTGTTACTAAGATTCAATGCTTGAGAGATCTAATGTGATTGAATTCAAGCTAATTCATGATGATTTGAGAAGAATTGATGAATCAAGTGGGTGTGTTCTTGGTGTTTTAGTGTGTGTAGTTGAGAGAGAAAGATGGAGGGAAGGAAGGCTTTCAAAAGTGTAATACTATTAAGTGTGAGAAAGCTTACAATTAGTGAGGGAAGGTTTTCCTTAAATACCTAGCTCACTAGTCATCATGATTAAGGCTAAGACTAGATTAACATTATTACAATATTACACATCTAGTCCTCTAACTATTGAATACAATTAAAATGACCCTAACAATCTCCCCCTTTGTATCAATAGTTTGAATTAGCCTGTTCTTGAAATCTTCTTCTCTAGCAAAGTCTGAGACTAAATTATCCGTTGAGTAGTTTTGATGTATTATCAGCTTCAGCTTTTGATTGAACAGTGAAAAATAATACTTTTTATTGACTTTTCAACCAATATAAAGTATCTCAGAAGATTTCATGAATTGTTGACTTAATATGTCTTTATCATTATCCAATCTCCCTCTTTTTGAGCTCTTTGAACTTCATCTCGGTCTTCCTTCAAAGGAACTCAATTTTTATCGTTAAGTTTGTTGGTGTGAGAAATGCCTAAAACTGATATATTGAAGATTAGAAGGTTCTAGAAATGAAACATCAGTTAGATAAGGATTTGACTAAGATGTTGTAATAAAGGTTTTTGTGAGGATATGATAATAATGATTTTGAATGTTTTGACAGTTAAAGTTTTGGATGTGTGTGTGTTTGTTTGTGTACGAATGATTTGAAAGTTAAAAGTTTTGGATATGTAAGTATGTAAGTTTTGTATGTATGAAAGAATGATATGTACATTTAGGATTTGGATAAATGTGGATAATTTGTATTTGGTATGAATAAAAGATTTGAACAGTTAAGCTTTTGAATGGATATGAATGTTATGGAATTTAGAAAGAATGATTTTGTACGGTTAAGTTTTTAATTGAGTTGGTTGAGGTTTTGGAGAGAGATTTATTCAGATGAATCGGTTTCATTGTTCTTCATTTGTTTTTCCATTTAGTACACTGATTATCATTTTCTCTTTCTCTTAATCACTTGATATAAACTCGGTATTTGCACAAGTTCTTAGTCATTTCTCCCCCTCATGAGGATCATGAACAGGGTCCTCATGATAATGATGAAAATTTTGCGTTGTAGAAACGAATGTTGGAGAAAAATATTTAAAAAATGTAGAATAGCAATGTCAATAATCACGTGAAGTCATAAACAGATGCAATCTTTTCTGAAGAACTTCAGAAAAAAGATCGTTTACGGATATGACGAACACGATGATTAAAGACATTGTTAATCTAAGATTTGAAATTTAAAAGAAATCAATTTATTGTGCACAAAAAATAATTTGAGTGTAAGGTGAATACATCTGATTAGTCCAAAAGCCACGTATGTATACTACTTACAAAGATGCAATTTTCACTGAAAGATTTCAGAGAAAAGATCGACGAGTATACAAGACTGAGAACTAAAAAGACAATTAATAGGTAGTCCAGTAGTCATTGATGTATACTACTTACAAAGATACAATTTTCACTTAATGATTTCAGAGAAAAGATCGACGGGTATATATGACTACGAACTCATGAATTTCACAATGTTGTACACCTTTTGAGTATGGGGAAAGGATATGAAAAAATTCTTAAGTCCCCAATGAATTATAGTGTTAAGAATGATTTTGAAATGATAATAAATGTTTGAGATTTGAAAAATCATTTGAAAAGTGAAAAATTTATGTGCAATATCAGGTTTTTGAAAAATTGATTCACAACGCAAGAGACGAAAATTTGCCATAAACAGATGCAATCAGTACTAATCAAGATTAGTAGAGAGATCGTTTACGAATATGACAAAAATTTATATCCTACGTTGTGAACACATCATTGTGAGCACAAAGTGAGATAAAAAGATTTTGGAATGTTGATCATCACAAATTAATAAAGAATTTATGAGAATGTGATGTCGACAACTCAACATGATTGAGAGAAAAATATTTGTAATTGAGTATTGATTTTGGAAAATGAAAATTTTGTGTAAGAAGAGAAAAATTGATTTACAATTGAAGAATTTTGACAATAAAGGAACACAAAGGTAGCAATGAGAAATAAGAGAATTTGCAATAAACAGATGCAATCAGTACCAACCTAGACTAGTAAAGAGATCGTTTACGAATATTGCAAAAGCTAATACTCAACATTGATAACCTTGTGTGATTGTAAACATGTAAGAGGTTGAAAAACTGTTTGAGGAAAAAAAAATTTATTATCAAGATAGAATAAGAAAATTTGTAATAAACAGATGCAATCAGTACCAATTGAGATTGGTAATGAGATCGTTTACGGATATTACAAAAATTGATACTCCATATTGATAATTCAAAAAAAATTGAAAGGATCATTGAAACAGTATTTAGCGATTATAAAAGGATGCTCCCCCTCGACAGTTGAAATTCAAAAATCATAAAGCAGTTATGCCCCCCTTGACATAAGAATATCTATTTACTCCCCCTTGACAAGTGAATATAAAAAATTCTCCCCCTCAACCAATGATGTCATTGAAGACGGGTTTCAAGCCGATATACTTGAAAGCCATTTAGCATTGAGAAGCGGGTCATACACTGAAGTGTGTACAAGCCATAATCCTTTGAAACGCGAGTTATACACTGAATTGTGTATAAGTCATTCTCCTGCAAAAACACATCAAACAACTTTTGGTACCCATTTTGTTTTGGGTCGATGGTGTTAGTGTATGAGTTAAACCATCTATAAGTTGTATCAATTTGATTTACAGATTTGGAATTCCAAGAAAGACTGAAACTTGATGTTTCACTTTCAAATAATTTCCGAGGAATTATTTGAGAAATTGGAGTTTTAGGAACCCATTTTGCTTTTAAGATCGTAGGTGTTTTAGGAGTTATTTTTGGCACTTGATGAAAAGTTGATATTGGTGCCAATGAAAGTAAATCTTTTCTTGAATATTTCAAAGATTTAGTTTTGGAAAAGATTTTCTTTGAAGGAATAGAATGTTTCAACACGGTTGATGGTTTGGTCTTATCCATCTGAGAATGCTTAAGTCGAGAAGAGGAACCTAATTTATTTGGAGTTTTAGGTGCGGAATTTCCTCTATTAACTTGTTTGAGAGCATTCAATTTCTTATCAGAGTTTAGTGGGACCGTGGATCTCCTAGGCGTAGGCGTGGTAGGGGAACTTACTTGTGATTTCGGTTTAAGTTTAGAATTCACTCTATTTACCTCGGATTGTTTGATTGTATATAAATCACGATATGCCATTCCAGGAGAAAACATTCTTGTGTTATTACATTTATTCTTAGATGGACTCGGCTTCTTAAACTTCTGAGGATGAGATGATTTAGATGTTAAATTTTGAATTTGTATTTGCAACTTTAGTTTCTCTTCATCAAAAGATTTATGTGATTCATCAATTTTATTTTCTAATTCATGAATTTTTGTTTGTAAAACAGATTTTTCTTTGTCAAACGCCTTATGTGTTTCATCTATTTCAGTTTCCAATTGACAAATTTTCTTTTCAAGAATTAGATTTGGAACATAGATCTTTGGTGTGACTTTTTGTTGCAGAACAACATCACCTTTTATTTCAAATTCTTCCGGAGTCACGATTGGAAAGTATTCATCATTTTCGAATTGTGCCTTTTTAGTTTCATACGTTTTATTTAATTCAGTGTAGTTGAAACTAATTTGTGCATTCTCCTTTTTAGCTCTGTTAAAGATCTCAATCTCTTTTTCCTCATCTGTCATTCGAAGGAAGCTTTGCCAAATATCTAGATGCATGTATTTGGAGTCATACAATGTTGGAAGCACGTCACACGCCTTTTTCAGATATTCTGGATTATCAGCTCCTAGCCCTTCTCTTGAATTGAAATATTTGAAGTCCTTTGGTTTGTTCAAGTGAATGGTTTGATCAGTTTGTCCACGTTTGGCAATTATTTCTTCAAGGTGTTTGATGTGGGAAGACAATTGAGTTTTATCATATTGAAGTTGATTTATGACATGTTGTTTGTTATTTAATTCCCGTGATGTTTGAATGTCGTTTTCATGAAGGGTTTCTGATAATTCTTTTATTTGAGTGTTTAATGATTTAAACTGTGTTTCATTTTCATCAAATTCTTTTTGTTTACGTTCCAACCAATTTTTAGTGATTTGATATTCATGAAACACTTCAATATACAATTTATAATATTTATCATTTCGTTCATTTGATATTGAATCATTTGAATTTTTAAGATTCTGTATTTCAATTTCTTTTTCAGAAATTGTATGAGAAAGATTCATGATTTTCGTGTCATATTTAGCCTTCAATTCTGATATTTGAGTTTGTAAATCCAGATTCTCGAGTTTAAAATTTTTGGTGTGTTTAATCTGTTGAACAAGTTGTTCACATGAATGAACAAGTTGTTCATTTTCATTTTGTAAATCAGTTAAACGTTCTTGAAATTGATTATTTATATCTTTTTCATCTAAAACGTTTTGTTTTAAAGAATCAATTTCATATATCTGAGTTTTAACAACACAAGTATCAGGATCAGTAGATTTAACAGAATCAGAATTAGAATTTGATAAGAGAGAGCTGATTACCTCAATTTCTTTGTTGGCTTCTTCATTGAATTGATCAGAAACCTCAGCATTCTCTTCATCCTTAGAATCTGAATCTTCCATCCATTGAAGATCTTCAACTAATAACACTTTTTCAGTCTCAATTTGGTTAGCCATCAACATCTTGCGTTCATAATACTTTGAATCACGAACGATTGGTTTCTTTGTAGCTTTCAAAGGTGTGATGATTGGCTTTTCAGTTAAGATTGTAGCAGATGGAGCAGATTTGAAGTTGGATGAATAATATGCCTTATATAGAGCATCTTCAAGGTCTTTATCCACATAATCATTTGTAGCTGGTGTAGGTTTTTCCATTTGTTTATAATATTCAATAGCTTTTCTCGCATTGGCAAGGTCTTTATCCATATTTGCAATTATTAGATTTTGGGTAAAATTTCTTGTGTTTTAAAAATATAAAAGTTTGAGCCGAGAACTGTAAAAAGTTTTAGGTTAGGGAAAAAGTTCTCGTATCTAAAATTTTACTTTAGTATGAGTTACGACCGAGAGGGAAAAAAAATTTTAAATTGAAATTTTTTAAAAAGATCTCATATGATAAAAGACACTTTAAATATGGCCTAGATTTTTGAATTGGTCAAAAACGATAAACGGATCAAAATCTGGGGCTAAACGAAGTTATGATCGTTTTAGTATAACCCCTTTTGTCACACAAGCTTGGGCCGAAGACTTGGTTGGGCCGAAGACTTGGTTGGGCCGAAGAAGTTTGTTCGGGCCGAAGTCCTTGAGCCGAACTCTTGGAGCCGAACACTTTGATATTTGGGTCGAATACTATTTGGGCCGAATACTATATGCGCCGAACAATTGAAGAGACTTAAGTTCGGGCCGAACTTCTTAATTGGGCCGAACTTCAACTTGCTCGGGCCGAACTTCAGTTTCAACTTACTTGGGCCGAAGAACAAATTGGGCCGAACTTCAACTTCGGGCCGAACTTATGTGCCGAACATGTTCATCATGTTCGAGCCGAAGACTTCAACTTCGTTCGTTCTTTTCTTCACTATTTTGATCCGTTTTTGCTTAATTCTTCACCGATTTCAGTGATTCTTTTTGCTAACTGCTCGAAATCTATTTGCTAACACTTTGATCCGATCATATAAACCAAAACATAACACATTTGATCGAATTTTGCAAATTACAGTCGTTTTTTGAGTTTTTCAACTTTTTCACAAAAATCATTGAATCATGATCAATTGTTGATGGAATTGATTGAAATTTGATTCTATTGTGCTTAGAATCAATGGAGAAACATGAATCTTTAATCAAATCTTCAATTCGAAACAAAAATTTACAACATTAATTTCACAGCTCATGAACAACTTTTTCTTTAAAATTTTCAGATCTTAACCAAATTAGCTCGAATTTGGATCTACTCACAGAGAGTTTTTGCTCTGATACCAATTGAGAGATCTAATGTGATTGAATTCAAGCTAATTCATGATGATTTGAGAAGAATTGATGAATCAAGTGGGTGTGTTCTTGGTGTTTTAATGTGTGTAGTTGAGAGAGAAAGATGGAGGGAAGGAAGGCTTTCAAAAGTGTAATACTATTAAGTGTGAGAAAGCTTACAATTAGTGAGGGAAGGTTTTCCTTAAATACCTAGCTCACTAGTCATCATGATTAAGGCTAAGACTAGATTAACACTATTACAATATTACACATCTAGTCCTCTAACTATTGAATACAATTAAAATGACCCTAACAATTCTCAAATAAAGTAACAGAAGGTATCACTGGTTTTTCACACTTTGCACAAAGGATGATATCTGAGAAAACTTTTAGCAAAGTGAGAACTTGTTGGGTGCACACGCAATTCGTCCATCAAGTCTTCTATTTATAGTGTTGCAAAAGCATGACAGCTACGAGATGTACGAATTAATCCACTTGTAAGGATTTCGTTGGTGCCGATGATATTTCATGCGACGAGCACTACTAACGGTATCCTGACAGTACTTTCTGTCATTTTATGATCGCCGATATCTTCTAGAAGATTTGCATAGGATTCCCTTTTGTCGGCGACATACAAACTTGTGCTTTACTTGTGTCTTTCTGTGTCACTGAAATTTCAGACCTTTATACCCTTCAGATCATCATGAGTCTTCGGATACTCATGCTTCTTCAGATGGCGGACAGCTTCAGTGACCTTCACTAAGAGTTTTGCTTAGAGAAGTATTTGTCTTCAAGGCTCAGCGTTATTGTCAAGTGTACGCCTAACCTACTACAATTATCTGATCAGTTGATCAGTCTCTGATTCCGCACGGGGAACTGATCGTTGCTTCGGATGATGATCAGATAGTGTAGCCAGGTAACTGAAATCCGAACAAATCAGATTCAGTTACTCACAATCTGAAGAACTAATCTTCAGATTGTCTTCTAACTATTTACCTTTTTGTCTTCATTAAATCTCTATCAGTGGGGGATGCTTTCAGCGACACAACAATGTAGCAACAAATGAAGATGTCAGTTAATGTCACCATTGACACCGATTTAACTCACACGTAATCACAAAACAAAATTACATAATTATTAATGATGCAATTAGTAAATGAATAAAAGTTGTGGTGAAAAATATTGGTGTGTGGGTTTGATCTATTAATTAAGAGAAGTGGTATTCACACCACAAAAAGTACTTCTCATATAACATTGTACAAGAAATAAAACAGAGTATAATATGTCAAAACATAAGTTGTGGTATAGAAAGTAATTTATGTGGTGTTGATATCACCCCTTATTAATTAAGGGTTTTTCTAACATGTGCCCCTAGGCACATGTTTAAGTGCATTAAATACCTCTAACTTTCTATTAAAACTTCAAAATACATTTAATACATCTCTTCAAAATGTAACTTATGAACTTTATTGATTTTTGATACGGAGTAATTTTTTATTAGGAAATTTTGAGTGACTTAATATACCCTAATATGTGTTTAGAGAGCCATGTTAGAAAAACCCATTAATTAAATGGCGAGTATCCATGCATCAAATCCAATCGAGCTGTTTCTCGCCATATTTGTTGGATCATAATATGAGCTGTCAAACCACAATCAATCCGTTTTTTATAGGAAAGTTACTAATTACTAAATATTTATATAATAAAGTGAATATGGTATTATCTTTTGTTTATAATTAAATAGGTGACAATGTTACACATCTGTAACTGTATTAATAAATTTTTTTAAAGATAGAATATTAATATCAAGGCAACAACGCCACTCGCTATACAAACATCATATTTTTTGTACATTTTCTTTCTCGTTGTAATCTTTATTGACTTGAAATGTGTTCTATTCTTATTATTAGATATAAGATTAAATTATATTTTAATTGGAAAATAATGGAAATTGATTGTATAAACTCCAACATTGCCTTGTTTTTAACTACGACTTTAGTTAATTTAGACGATTCATTAAGATAAGGGAGATGGAATAAAATAAAATAAAATAAAAAGAGTAATACATATAATTCAAAGTTTGAAAAGAAGAACAACAAGCGTAGATACCTCAAAGGCTTACATATACTAATTTTTAAGGGAATATTCTAGCGTATATTTTATGATGAAAAGATCCATTAAAGAATACTTTAATTATGTATAAAAACAATTATAGGTATCGTTTAGTAATCATGCACAATACCATCAAATAAAGCCTAAACCGTAAAATCATACTTAAAAAAACCTTCATTCGTTTAAGTTTTGTCTAACTTATCTTCTGGGAATACATGTTAAGTCATATTCAATGAACTCAAAAAATTCTAAATATATATAGATAAAAAAACAATGAAATCTAAATTTTAGAATTACGCAAGACATATAATAAATATATTTGTAAATTGAAATGAAAATGTTAAATTCATTAAATGTCCTTTTAACATTAGACAAGTTAGACAAACATTTTTAAAATAAAATGATACGTGTTCGCAATCGAACCGTTGATTTATACATGAACGCTCAAAATTGAATCTCATAACTATAAGCATAAAAATAATTGATTAGTTAAGGGATTAAGTTGATTATTAGATTTTGTTCGATTGTGTTGTGTGATTAGTATTAATTAATTAACATTAATAAATTAATTAGCTTTAAAACTAAGACAAAAGCAAGTGGAGAATATCTACAGTAGATTGAAGGCACATGGAATACCAGAGTGGTGTGTTACTTGACACCACACGATTTGCAAAGGAAGATCAAAATCCCTTAGAAAATGCCGCATAAAGATTTTATTTTTACAAATATTTTATGTTCATAATACCTCCAAATCAATCCAACCAACTAACCAAGCACCGGATCACCCTTAATCATATTAAATCTTGTTCTTTTGTAATGGGTTATTATAAAAATACAACTTTTCATACAACAATAACATCAAATCCCTTCAAACGAAGAGTATGAGGAAGACTTATCTTTTTATAGTTTGATTAGTCATTATAGTTTTCAATTTTACGTTGTTAGTGTACAGTTTTGAACATCTTTGATCTGTTACTCTCTTTCATTTGTGATCTTGTAGTTGTCATTCACTTGCAAAATTGACTATTACTAGCTATAACTGTTATTACAAGAAAATTGACTTTTAAAGACCACAAAACTAGCCGCATAAAGTCTGAAAATCATCTTACAAAGTTTTATTTCATTATAATACATGGCATGAGTTTATTTGGGCGTTGGACAATACGAGGAGTCCTCGCCCACATGTGAAGATTCTTCAAAGTTCCACTATCCAATGGTTGTTATTAATATTTCGATTATAATAATTTTAACAAGCTAAAATATTAAGCAAGAATCAAAACTCCTACCAACCAACCATATAAACAACTCTTTAAAATATACGTACATACATACGTGCATGGTTAGCTCAAATACAACCACTAAATATTCAAGAAATAAGAACCATTTTATTCACATTTGAATACACCAACTAATTCACATATGAATTGAATATTATGTGATGACATATCCATACATACGATCCATATATTACCAAAATATACAAACAAGGTTTACAACAACAACGTTATCCTATCTTGTTAAAAATAGGGTATATAAGAAGTGAGATGTGTACAATTATACCTTCATCAGGAATAGAGTGTTTGATTCTCAAAAAACCTTAATAAAAAACGTGTGGTGAAAATAATGCATAATGAATTATTGTGATATCAAGGTAGTATATAGGTCGTGTTTCACAACGAAAGGATATGTATACATACACTACAAGAAATTATTGTATTTTTAATCCCATCTTTTATTTGTATATCTATCTATATATTATTTTTATCTGACATTTATGATACTTCCTTGTCAGAATTACGTGGATACTTGTGGCATGGAAACCATATATTTTAATTATTCTTTAGTTAAAATAAATCAGTATTAATTTCACTTTTTCCCTTTTTCTGTAAAATAATAAGTTATGGTACTAAATGAAAGAATGAAATCTGTGGATTTTGTAAACCAATTTGCAGAAGATTTGATTCATGGAACTTGTATTTTCTATTAATTCATGCATAAATTATTGAGGTTGGCTTTATTATTACTAAAATATAATAATGAAATACAGTTCACATATCTGGATTATTAAATGGTTAAAAAACTTGAAAGCATAAAAAATAGTTTACTTATAGCCTATAGGATTTATACTACATGTTTGACAATATACTTACCAAGGATGTCGTTCTCAGCCCTTTGTGATCTAGTGTCTTCTTCAATATTGTGATTGTGATTTTTAGTTAAAGCAACTGTGGGATGATAGATACATGAAAAAAAAAAGTAAACACTTTGTTTATTTAATAATATTTTTTAACGATAAACTATTTGATAATGTATGAGGTACGTCTCTCTGAAAGCAGTTTCTTTACATGCGATTAGATGCGTATAATTGTTTACATCTTACCTTCTCAAACTCCTCATTTAAAAAGATTGAGTATCATTATTATCGTATTTACCTTTCGAGATTTATTTTCAAATTTTACATCATCAATATTTAGCATATTAAAATTTACAATAATCATCACTGTAATAAAAGATGTAGCAACAATCACCATTTAAAAAAGGAGGTGATTTAAATAAAACATAAATAAATTCAAATACCATAATGTATATCTATTATAGTAGATGGTACAACATATTAAATTTATAATTTTAGTGTTTTAAAAATGCAGGTGTACTTCATAGATCTTAGACCGGTGCCAATGGTGGCGGCAACTGACGCCATCAGTTGCTACCAACTCAGCGCCACGTCAGCAGACAAACTAACTAACACTAAACTGACGTACCCATGCCAACAGCACCCCGTCACTTCACCAACTTTAATTAATTTACTTTCTTTTTAATTAAAACAAAAATATAACTAAAACATAATACTTTTATTAAAATAAAAAAAATTACAATAATTTAAAAACATAAAAAAAAAAAAAATACAATAATTTAAAAACATAAATTAACGTTGGCGGAAATTTGGTGGGAGTTGCGAAATGTGGTCTACTAGTGCATTGCGAAGTCTATGATGCGTTGCTTGATCCCGTAGTTCTTTAGCCATTCGAGCGTGTGTTGCAACTCTCTCATTCCACGAGCGTTGCGGCGTGTTTGCCGGGTTATCCATATACGCCTCCTCAAGTGGACACATGTTGCGACCGTTGTCCTCATATACGGAGGAACAGCGAACGGGCCATACGAAAACGTCGCCTAAAATAATCCAACGGGAACGTGGGATTTTCAGCAAAGTAGTCTGCGTACAAACGCTCACCGGCACCTTCACGATCTCGTGGCACATATCTTCTCGGCGCTCTGGGGATCGGAGCGATCTCTTCATCGTCCTCTGTATCAGATGAAAGAGCATTCAAAATGGCGACCATTTCCTCGGCATTGTAAGAATTTGTTATCGTCAAAATAGCTTCCAAATCGGAATCATATTCGGTAGAGGAATCAGAAACATTAGACATTTTATAAGTATGGTTGGGTGGGGGAAGAGAGAATTTTTGTTGTGAAAATTATAGAATGAAAGTGGGTATTTATAGAGATTTAAAAGGATTAAAAGAAAAAAAGAAAAAATCGACCGGCGCTCGCTACCTCTCCCGTCTCCAAACCGGCTGCACCCAAACCGGCGGTGCCACCGACGGCCCGTGCCAACGGTTCCGGCACCGGCGGAAAATCGGCGGTGCCAAACCGACGGACCATTGGCACCGGTCTTAGGAGATAATTCTTAAAAAAGCGTTTTTGAAAAACGCTTCAACATACAAACTACGTATACACTTATCTCAAAACTCATCCTTTCATATAGCCCAAATATCATTAAAGAATATGTGAACGGGCCATTTACTGGGCTGACATAATAAAGGTAAAGCCCAAACCCATTTTCAACTTTCAAGTATCAACTAGGTAAATTAAATTTTGATAAAATGAACTATTGTATGTAGGGATGAGCGTGGTTCGAAAACCGGACCTATGAGCGAAAACGAAAATAATGAAATTAAAAAACTAAAATCGGACTGAAAATCATAGTCAGTGTTGATTCGTTTTTAATCGATTCTCGGTCCAATTTGGTTTTTTCAGCTCAAATACTAACCCTTATCCGAGAACCATGGCAAACCGGAATGAAACCAAAAACCATGAAATTACAAACCAAAAATCATAACCGTTGTTGGTTTGGCTTCGTTTTTTCAGCCTAAATGCTCATCCCTATATTGCATATTTGTAGTTCTGTACAAACTAATTTTTTATATATTTATACAAAAAAAACTAAATAAAAATTAATTGATTTCAATCATTCTAATAATAGTAACAGTAACTAAACACAATTTGATCATTATTGCTACCTCGACGTTAATTTAACTTTTTGTCACTACCAAATACCCGTCATGATCAAATACATTTTAACCAAAGTTTAGTCACCATTGGTCTAACTAGCAGGGTACCCGCGCAATGCGGCGGCGGGTACCCAAAAACTATATTTCGTGGCGAGCAAGTGTTGTTCGTTTACACGGGTTTTCCAACAATAATTGTGCAAATGAATGATTTTTTCCGTCTTTAAAAATTGCAATTAGTAATCATTATCATCTAGAACATAATAATACATTCAAGTTCAACAAATTTAAGGATTATAATTAAAGAATATGCGAGCACACAAACAAATACCTTGATCATGGAAAGTTCGATACAATATGTTTTTTATTTAAAGTTGGTTGTTTATTTGTTCTAAAACAAAGTGTCATTTAGATCAATCGGTTAACACACGGTCTGTACTCAGAAAAGGTCTTGTGTTCGAATCCTATAAGCAACATTTTTTTTTTGCGGTGTTTAAGATGTTACTAAAAGTAGAAAAAAGTTTAAGTGTAAGAACTTCTATATTTAGTATAGTCAATAAGTGTTGAATAGTCAAGACGTTTCCGAAAAATTAAATTGTAACGGAAATAAAAGAGGGGAAAAACGCGAGCATTTTCAGTGATATGTACTTTGTTTTTTTGGGATAAAATAAAGTGTCATTTAGAGCAATCGGTTAACACACAGCCAGATTTCACAAGAGGTCTTGTGTTCGAATCCTGGAAGCAACACTTTTTTATTTTTGTGGTGTTAAAGAAGTTACTAAAAGTAGAAATGTCCTTAAGTTTAAGTTTAAGGAATTACTATATTTAGTAGTCCTAAATACTTTATAGATAGTATTGAAAAAAATCCCAAAACTGAATTGAAAAAATAGAAATAAAAATTGGAAGATGATGATGAGATAAGGGTTTAAAGACGCACATTTCATTTCCCTCTTTTTTTCATCCTCACTCGTTCACGCTCGCCTCAAACCCCCAATAAAGATTCCGCCTTTCTCTTTAGGGTAACTTTAATTTCCAATTTACTAACTTTAATTTTTCGAATTAATGTCTAAACAATGGTTTACGAGTTGAGTGTCAGTCCTAATTTGTGGAATTTGATATATAATTTCTTAATTATTAACTGAACTCAATTCTGCGTTATAATTGGGTCAGTCCCAATATGTTCAAAGCTCTGAAATTTTAAGGTATGTGAAACTGGGTTTTTAGTTTTGAATGCCGTTTTTAGTACAAATGCTAACGAATTCAACAATGAATTTTGATTAAAGTTTTGGCTAATTTTTTTTGTTTATTTTTTCTTAAATTACTTGGATTTTTAGGATATTTGTATAATCGGTTTAAACTTTGTATAAAGATCCAATTTTTTTCTTCATAAAGCATTTTAGTAGATTGGAAATAATTGATTATGTCATGGTTGACTGTTAACTTGTTTGACCCGTTTCCTTTTTAACTTATTTACATCTTTTTACCCGTTTGAATTTCAGAAGCTGATGAAGAATTAGGCTAATTCTTGACCTAAACCAACCAAATTTCATTATATTTGAATTTACAAGATGACGCCCGTTATCCCATCATCAACAAGCAGTATCTCCCTTATCCCCGGGCCCACTTTCGGTACAAAAAACACAAACGGGTCGATAAAACGCTTTAATTTTAAAAGATCCACAAGAAGAACGCTATATGGTCAAGATTTTGTATTACCTTTATCAACATCCCTTAGATTATTCGGGTCGACCCGTAAACCAAGATTTTCAGTTTCATCAGCTGCTGGTGTTGATGTAGCAGTTGAACAATCTGACCAATCAGATTCCCCTGTTTCTGATCAAGATTCTGCTAAAACGTCAGAACCGACATCAACCGTTGATAAAACAAAACAAAGATCTCGGCCCGTCAGAAAAAGTGAAATGCCACCTGTCAAAGATGAAGAATTGGTCCCGGGCGCAAGTTTCATGGGTAAAGTACGGTCAATCCAACCGTTTGGTGCTTTTGTTGACTTTGGTGCTTTTACAGACGGGCTCGTTCACGTCTCACAGTTGACCGACGGTTACGTGAAAGACGTTGCAACTGTCGTTTCGGTTGGTCAACAAGTCAAAGTTAAGTTAGTTGAAGCAAATATCAAAACGGGCCGAATCGCGTTGACCATGCGAGAAAACGAGCCCGCTAGTGGTGGCGAGTCCTCTCGACCGCCTAGAAAAACGGGCCAAAAGTCAAACCGGAGTCAAACCGAGGGGAGAAAAAGTACAAAGTTTGTCAAGGGTCAAGATCTTGAAGGTACGGTTAAGAATCTTACAAGATCGGGTGCTTTTATAAACCTTCCGGAAGGTGAAGAAGGGTTTTTGCCCGCTTCAGAAGAAGCCGATGAGGGGTTTGGAAGTATAATGGGTACGGGCTCGTCTTTAGAGATTGGTCAAGAAGTCAAAGTTCGGGTCTTGAGAATTGCACGAGGTCAAGTAACTTTGACCATGAAAAAAGATGAAGATAATACAGCTTTAGACTCAAAACTTCAAGGAAAAGTTTTTACTGCTACAAACCCGTTTCTTGTAGCCTTTCGTAAAAATATAGATATTGCTTCGTTTTTGGATGATAGGGTCAAAGCTGACGAGACTGAAGTCAAAGTCAAACCCGAAATTGCTTCTAGTGAAGCTGATGCTCAAGCATCCATTGAAGAAACTGAAGTCAAACCTGTTTCTGATGAAGAAGTCAAACCCAAAAATGAAGCCGAAATTCAAGCATCCATTGAAGAAATCGAAGTCAAACCTGTTTCTGATGAAGAAGTCAAACCCGAAACTGTTTCTAGTGAACCCGATACTCAAGCAACTATTGAAGAAACTGAAGTCAACCCTGTTTCTGATGTAGAAGTCAACCCTGAAACTGTTTCTAGTGAACCTAAAGTTAAAGCAACTATTGAAGAAACAGAAGTCAACCCTGTTTCTGATGAAGAAGTCAACCCTGAAATTGTTTCTAGCGAACCCGAAGTTAAAGCAACTATTGAAGAAACTGAAGTTAAACCTTCTTTTGATGAAGTCAAATCTTTTTTTGATGAAGAAGTCAAACCTATTTCTGATGAAGAAGTCAACCCTGAAATTGTTTCTAGTGAACCGGAAGTTAAAGCAACTATTGAAGAAACTGAAGTCAAACCTTCTTATGATCAAGTCAAATCTTTTTTTGATGAAGAAGTCAATCCTGAAACTATTTCTAGTGAAGAGCCCAAGGAAACAAAGGTCAATGCACCCGTAATCGAAAATGTTATTGAAGGTATAATAAACTCGTTATTTTTCGGTTACTTATACTTATGATTCATCATTCATATACTTTTTTAAAAATGTTATAATTTGTGATATCAGAGGAAGATGTAAAAATCGAGCCCGTTTCTGATGTAAAAATCGAGCCCGTTACAACTGAAGAGCAAGTAGAAATCCCGGTTGATGAACTCGAAACAAAAGTAGTTGAGCAAGAAAAAGTGGGCCCCACGAAAACCACCATTAAAGGTTTTATTACAGTTAATTATTTTAATTATCCGTTTAATTAGTAAAAATTTGAATAATAACATAAATTATATGACAGCAACAATATCCCCTGCTCTTGTAAAGCAATTACGTGAAGAAACGGGTGCGGGAATGATGGACTGCAAGAAAGCACTTGCAGAAACCGAGGGCGATTTAGTCAAAGCACAAGAATTCTTAAGAAAAAAAGGGTTGGCAAGTGCTGACAAAAAGTCAACTCGGGCCACAGCCGAAGGCCGAATCGGGTCATACATTCACGATTCCCGAATCGGTGTGCTCATAGAAGTCAACTGTGAGACCGATTTTGTCTCACGTGGCGACATTTTCAAAGAATTAGTCAACGATTTAGCCATGCAAGTTGCAGCTTGCCCGCAAGTTCGGTTTTTAAATCCCGAAGACGTACCGAAAGAAATAATTGAAAAAGAAAAAGAAATTGAAATGCAAAAAGATGATCTTTTATCCAAGCCCGAGAATTTTAGGCCCAAAATTGTTGAAGGGAGGATAAAAAAGAGACTTGATGAGCTGGCGTTGCTTGAACAGGCGTATATAAAGAACGATAAGGTTGTGGTCAAAGATTTTATAAAGTCAACGATTGCAACGATTGGTGAGAATATAAAAGTTAAACGGTTTGTTAGGTTTAATCTTGGTGAAGGGCTGGAAAAGAAAAGTCAAGATTTTGCTGCTGAGGTGGCAGCTCAAACTACCGCAAAGAAGGTTTTGGCACCGACAACTGAGCAACCGCCTGTAGTAACTGAATCGGTAGAGGCTGCTGATGAGTAAGTCGATTGTGACTCGTTTATATACAAATGGGTCGATTTGGGTTACGTTTAATCTCTAACGGGTCAAATGGGTTAAGCTAAAAGAGTAACTAAAATGGGAACGGGTTAAAAGTAGGGGTGGCTGGTCCTGATAATGATCCAATTTCTTCTGATGAAGAAAATATAAAGATCCAATATTTTTTATAATGTTCTTAAACAATTGGTTGAGAATTGTCCTCGTAGTTCCCACTGATTTTTGAGTCCTCAACGGATCCTAACCCTATATGTGTGTGTGTGTGTTATTAGTTATAAGGATTGGTGGGTCAAACTTTTTATTAACAACCCAACCCAACCCAACCCGTTTACCACCTGAATCCGTTTAGACCCAACCCTAACCCGTTTATTTTCGTGTCATGTCGATTGCCTCCTGAAATTTTCATGCATAAAGTCTTCTATATCGCTTTGCAAGCCCGACCCGTTTGACCCGTTTCTCTCTATTTTCTAGGGCACCAAAAGCAGTAATTTCAGCATCATTAGTGAAGCAACTCCGAGAAGAAACCGGTGCGGGCATGATGGACTGCAAAAAAGCCCTTTCCGAAACCGAAGGCAACCTCGAAAAAGCCCAAGAATACTTACGGAAAAAAGGTCTTTCAACCGCCGACAAAAAGTCAACCCGTTTAGCCGCTGAAGGAAGAATCGGGTCCTACATACACGACGCCCGTATCGGGGTCCTAATCGAAGTCAACTGTGAGACCGATTTTGTGGGCCGAAGTGAAAAATTCAAAGAATTAGTTGACGATTTAGCAATGCAAGTTGTTGCGTGCCCGAAAGTCGAGTATGTTTCAGTTGAAGATATCCCCGAAAGCATTGTGAGTAAAGAAAAAGATATCGAAATGCAACGGGAAGATATTTTGTCAAAACCCGAGAATATAAGAGGGAAAATTGTTGATGGTCGGGTTTCAAAGCGGCTCGGTGAGCTGGCGTTACTTGAACAACCGTTTTTAAAAGATGATTCAGTTTTGGTGAAAGATTTTGTGAAACAAACGGTGGCGGCTATTGGTGAGAATATTAAGGTTAGGCGGTTTGTTCGGTTTACACTCGGTGAGTCAACTGATTCAAATGAGTCAGACTCGGTAGAAGTCTGAGTCTTAAGATTATTGTTGATGATGATATGAAGAAGGTTAAAGAAATAATGAGTTTTTGTTAGCAGGATGATCGAGGAAAAAGGAGGTTTCTTTTGCATTTTTGTTATTGTTGAAGGGTATCTTAGCAATTTAATGAGAGATGGGTGTTTTTGTTGATACATCGGGTAAAGTATTAAAAGTTGTCACACTTCATTTTTTTAATTTATGTAAAATTACTTATTAATTAATCCGTAATGTAAAACTACATGGCACTTATGTGCAATAAGGATTTTTTTTTTTTTGGTGAGATTGAACTCTCTTTTATTTTGGTGTAAATAATTAGAGTGGAGACAATTTATCTTATTTTATTTAAATTTCTTTAGAAAAACTAATTTTTAGAAGTATTTTAAATATCTTACTTTATATTATTTATTTATTTTATTTCTAAAAAACTAGACTACGGTGGAGACCATCTATCTAGAAATATTTAAAACTATTCTATAATTAAGGCAATATATTCTACAATTGTGACAATATTGATTGAAATCGATTGTCATAAAAAAAGTTATACGAATAAAATACCAAAATTCACGGTATCTTCTTCCCAATATCATGTCCATTGAAAGGTATACTATTAATAAGTGGAGATACACTCATACCAAAACTTATAATTTAGTAGTATTAAAATTCGGTGCAAGATGTTGCTAATAACCCATTGGTCATAGGTTCAATTCCTATTGCAAATATTGTACAATTAAGAAAATATTGTTTAAAATATAAAAAAATTAAATAAAACATCAATTCAAAAGACAAATAAACTTAGATTATATTATTGATAGAATATCCACACTTAAATCATCTGACATTTTAGTTTTTGGATGGATTGGAGGGAAGCATGTATGTGTGAATCTAACCGGATTTTCTCTTCTTATAAGTTTGGGTAGTCAAGGTGTTACAGTGGGACAAACTTTTTTAAAGTCGCCTCGTACAAAAATAACAAAACACGAGAAAAAAAAAACATGCATTGAGAATCAACACATGTTTATTTCCTTCACGTTTAATACTTTTATTTTCCTTACATATGAGGTGGTAGAGCTCCTTAAGAGAGTTCAATGAGTCATAAATATTAAGGTTGTGACACTTATGTGTTGTTTGTTTTTTTAGAGCAAAAAGATCTGCTGTCTGCGGACCACATCTGCCAATTGCTATAGCTTTTGGGTAGCGGCGTCTCCGAGATTCTGATGGCCCTGTGCGAATTGACGAAAATAGACCCTCTATATACAAGATTTATATAAAAAATTAGAAAATTTTTAATTTTTAATTTTTTTCCATTAAATTATTAAATTGACTTAAAATTTTAAGATTGTATATAAGAGATATATAAAAACTGGGCCACCATAAAACGAGGGCCCTGTCCAGCTGCACCTCCTCAAAGACACCCCTGCTTTTGGGTGGACCAAAGGTCTGCAGTCTGCAAGAAAGCTGTTGTTTGTTTTTTAACATCTGTACACTTGCTTAAATTAATCGAAATTTAATATATCATACGTCTAACAACATTAAAATAATCGATACAACAATATAGTATGTTGTTTGGAGGAGATGTGTTTTTTTAGGTTTGGAATAAATAATCAAAATTTATTCTGTTTTTTAATATGAAACACTATTTTGGTTGTTGTAAGTAAAGAGTTATTTTGGTATCAAATGAAAAATTCTCTCATACAAATCCATAAATCTAACATTATCAAATATCTTATAATTTGCAGTAAACGTGTGATGAAAGCATGGAAGAAATAGAAACCAAAAATGTGGGTCAGCGAGCTACACTCATGCGCTTGGGCTGGAGCTGGGTGTTCGTTCAAGGCTCTGTTGGTTGATGATTTGAAGGTGGTGGTTGCAAACATTGAATTTACTGTTTCCAGTGCTGATGATATCTTATCAGCTCTCTACACGCACCCCTCTCGCGTCCCCTCCCCGTTACGTGAAATTATACATCCCAAAGGGATAATGGTCGGCCACACGACCGTCGTGATTAAATTAGAAGAAGGCAACAGCTGAGAGATTGAGAATGGAGGATTTAGGAAGAAAACTTACCAGAAAAAAAAAAAAATGTTAAGGAAGAAGATGACGGCGAAGTTAGGGCTTTGACTTTTACTCCTTTTTACCCATTTTTCATTATTTTAAAAATATAAAATTCATTAACCATTTATTTTTTACTATCATTAACCCAATTGATTTTTACCCATTTTTAATTAATTTTTTTCCTTAATAAATACTCAACTTTTATCAAATATTTCACACTTGAATTAATGTAATGTTTTTATTTTTCAATGAATTAAAAAATAAAACAGTGGTCGCCCATTACGTGCGTTTGGTCGCAGTTTGATTGCCTGTTTGATCAGGAGAGAGAAAGCTAAAGTGGCACTGATGTGTCAGGGGTGACCACTGAAATAATGGTCACCCATTACACATAATTACTTATTTTTCTCTTTAGTAAACACATGAATTTTTTTCTTTTGACTAACTATAATTATATACGGTTTTTTTAACGACACATAATCTAAAAGATCATGGACTAGGGGTGAGTAGTTGGGCCGAAAAAACCGAATCAAGCCGAAAACCGACCGAAACCGATAACATGTTATTATCGGTTCAATTTCGGTTTTGAAAATACATTGTTTTCGGTTTTGGTTATATCGGTTTCGATTCGGTGTTCAAATAAAGATTAGCATTTGGCCTAAAAAAACAAAACTGAACCGAAACAAAACCGAAAACATGTAATCGGTTTGGTTTTTTAAATTTTTTGTTTTCAGATTTTTCCCGTACTTGCAGATGTATCATTTTAAGTGTTTTTGCTGCTAGGTAAATTTCAGTTTAGTCTTTATGTGTATTTTATAGCTTTTGTAATTTAATGGAATTGCTTGTCTATTTCATTATCCAAACTACATTAATTTATACTTCCTCCGAATAAAAATAATTGATACACTTTCCATATTTGGGTGATTCAAAATAAGTGATACACTTTAAAATCTTACCTTATTTGGTAAAAAGTAGTGGGCTCCACACCCACTAACTACCTACTTTATAAAGTGAAATGACCTTTATACTTGTATTCTTACTTTTTACTTTTAAACATCATTAACTTTACTTTATTTAAAAATTGTAAGACTCATTCCCCACTAACCATCTAATTAATCTAATTTAACCCTCATTATAATCTTTTGCCTCAAAAACCGTGAAACTCAAAGTGTATCACTTATTTTGAATCGGAGGAAGTACACGAAATGAGATAGTAATTAAAGCTTAAATTACAGGGAATGACAGCTAATGATACATGTAAATAAGTAAATATAATTAACATTAAAAGTATTTATGTAACCGAAAATTAGTGGAATGAATTTCGATTAATAGCTTTATGTTTTTATTTCTAGTGTTTCTCAGCTTGGGCAATTTTTTTGTTTCGGTTGCTGCTATTGATATGGTCAACTTCTTGCACCTCTTGTACTCATATTTTCTGTTTTTAACATATCATTGCTTTTAGAAAAATATGTGCTTTATTAAGCTGTATAATAATATAATAAAGACATCACTTAATTAAGAAGTTGGATCTAGATCAATAGACTAAATATGAGTTCTGAATCGATAATATGTGGCTAATATAGATATGAATTAGTAAGATCTATAACATAGTTTGAATCATTAAGATGTAACATAAGTTTGTTATATTACAACTATAATAATTCAAGAACAAATCCTTAACCGAATAAGCATGACAGACTTATTTAAACAAGAGAGATACAACTAGTATTGTAATTCGACTGATATAACGCCATTGTCTACAAACGAGCCCTTGAACTTGTAGAAGTTGATATTGGAGCGCTCTGCAAAAATATATCAGAGTCATTTACATAAAACATAAAAATCAATAAAATATTATAGGAAACGGGCCGGGCTGGTTCTCACCAATGGAACACCGTTTTTGGCCCGTTCTTCAAGAAATCTCGATGGCTTATAGAAATCACTGTAGTTTTCAGACCATTTCTTCAAACTTGCATATATGTGTTTAGCCCCAACCAAATCTTCCCAAAACACAATACCACCACTGCAATAATAATAAAAAAAAATTAAAAATGTTTTTTTTTATTATAATAAAAAAAAATAAATAAAAAACTAACCGATAAGAGGGAAAACTCATCCCGAGAACAGATGCAACATCAAGATCAGATGCCCGAACCACAACTCCTTCCTCAAGAACACGACAAGCCTCGTTAACAACTGGAAACAGAACCATTTCCACTATTTCTTCATCGCTTATAGATATAGGCTGCCATATATACATACATACATATTTCAAGAAACACATGATAATTTAAAATTAATTTACAAAAAAAATATAATAATTATAATTAGGAAAAAGTACCTTTCCTTTGGGCATAATGTTGACTAGCCTTTGAGCTTCTTCAATAATCAGGAAAACCCGCGGGTCGGGTTTTGGTTTGCTACCTTTTTCATAAATGTAATATCCTTTTCCATTATTTTTACCTGAGAAAACAAAATAGTCCATATATTACATGATTATGACAAAATTATTGTAGAAAAGAAAGATAAAAAACATTTACCATTTCGCCCACTTTTAATCAAAAGGTCAACTATAGGAGATCGGAATGTCCGATCCGGAAAAGCATTGGCAAATTCTTTACCAACAGCAACAGCTACACCATATCCAGCTAAATCTTGAAGTCTACAATCACAAAATTATTGACTTTCAATTTTGACTTTTTTAAAGTCAACATAATGATTTTTAATTTTGACTTTTAAACTTACTGGAATGGTCCCATGGGGAGTCCAAAGTTGCTGATCAGTCTGTCAATTCTGAACAAATCGACACCTAAATGAAGCAAAATTTGTGCACCTTATGTGTAAGGATAAAACGTGCGGTTAACTGCAAAACCGGTACAGTTTCCAACCACCACAGGAGATTTTTTTATAATTTTTCCAACTGTCATTAGGTCTAGAATCACTTGAGCAGATGTCTTTTCGGTTCTGACTATTTCCAATAGTTGCATCACGTGAGCCGGACTGTAAACATTTTACAAAAAATTAAAAATTAATTTTTTTTTGGAATTCCCGATCTTTTGTACAGGTGGCAAGATGGACGGGTCAAAGATAAAAGTCAAAAGATTATGTGATTTAACCTGAAGAAATGGGCCCCGACAACACGATCTTGAGATTTAATTTTCTCTCCAACTAAATTTAGGTCAATTGTAGATGTATTAGTTGCCATTTGCCAAAATGCAGTGAGGTGGACATATGCTCTCAATCTCACTAAAGATCTTTTGCTTCAACCCTACATTCTCTATAACTGCCTGCAATCATAACAACCCAATCAAGAAAACGTTACCACTAAATAATTTCTTGATAAAGTTCACATTTTTATGTTATTAAATTGTAAATATAATAAATAAAAAACATTTATTTTAAAGAAAAAAACACCTCGATAACCATATCCACGTCTTTGAATTGTGAGTAGTCTAATACCCCTTTAACCATTGATAAAGCTTTTTCACCTTGAGCTTGTGCTAATTTCTTTCTTGCAACCAAACCTTGAACATTTTCTACCAAACAAAATATATATTCATGGTAAGTTTCATAACAGATTAGCGGGTCGGGTAACTGGTCAAAATGGGTCTGGGTCTGGCTTGGAACAAGTATTTTTTTATACGGGTATAGTTGACCTAAAACAGTTTTTGTCTAAGGATACTATATAATTACTAATTTTTTTCATAAAAATAATATTTTTAATAAATTAATTTAACAGGTTTAACTTTTATGCATTAAAAATACATTCTTGATGAGTAATTGAGTATCGCCCTGTTTGACCGGTTTCTTTTTTTAGCTACATGGGTTGAAAACTTGAAATTGCCACCTTTAAGTTACATAATTGACTAACAAATTCATACAAATAAAAAATATAATACCTTGTATTGTTTTTATTCCCTTTTGAAGATATTCAGAGTTGACTTCTTTGAGAACAACGTTTATATTACCAAGAATAAGTGCGGTTGCTATTCCGGACCCCATTAAACCTCCACCAATCACAGCAACTTTCTTGATAGTCCTTGGTTTGAGACCAACATCGGTAACTTTAGGTACCTAAAGATTAAAGAAACCTAGTTGAGATTTATAAAATATTAAAAATTCAAGAAAAAAAAATTTAAATATCTATTCACAATAGACTAAAAAAGATTGTACCTTTGAGATTGCACGTTGAGCAAAGAATATATGGACAAGGCCTTCTGCAGTGTCCGAAACAACAAGCTTATTAAACGTCTCGACTTCCTGAGAAACAATTTTTTTTTATAACTTTTTTTAGTTTATATAAAATTATTTTAACTTTTTAAGGGCCACCACAAGAAAATCGTCATTTAGTGACACTTAGAAAGTGTCACTAAAAGTAAAAACCGGTCACAAAATTGTCTTGGTGTTTCACCCACATAAGAAAAGTGAGTAAATGTATCGTCGGTAAAGATGTATATATAATGACACAATAAGAGTGTGATATTAGATTTTTGACCTTTTCGTGACAAATGTTTTTTCATAAAAGAATTCACTAAAACCCCCAAAGAATAACCTTTTACCCACAATTGTTTTACAAGTATCACTAAAAAGTAAAAACTTAGATATTGTAGACACTTTTCATTGTGTCACTAATACATGTGTCACTTATGGTATTTTCATAAAAAGTGCTACAAAAGATACCTTCAAAACACCAACATATCCTCCATGAACAATGCCTTCCTCAATGACATCAAGGCATGCTTGATGTTGTGGCATATTTGGAGACGTTTTTTTGACTAATTCTCGGGCATTTTTAATGATTTCACGGGCTTCAGAAAGAGAACCAATCTTGTCCGTCTGATGAAGTGAACGGGCCCACGGTTTATGGGCCTCCGCAATGTCTAAAGCCCATTGTTTGGACACTTTTAGTAACTCTTGAGGAGGTACAATTGCATCAATGAGCCCTAATTTTGCTCCTTCCTCTGAGAGTATTGGTTTAGATGTCTACAAATGAAATTAATATTGTAAATTCAGTTGAAAGTTTTATAATAATCAAACAATTTTGTAATGGGTCAATTATTTTGACCCATATCGACCCATTTATATGTAAATGGGTCTAAATTTGGAGTGAGGAGCTCACCAACATCATATCAATTGCCTTTGACAAGCCCAAAAGCCTAGGAAGTCTTTGTGTACCTTAAAAACCATATTTTTCATTATATAATAAACACAATTTATAAAATCATATTAATTGAATTTTATAATATAAGCTGTTAATAGATATGTACCACCAAAACCCGGCATAACACCGAGAGATAATTCAGGCAATCCAAGCTGAGTTCTTGGAGCTGCAATGCGGGCATGGCATCCCTGAATAAAACAACAATATAATTTTTTTGTGTTTTATTCTAAATAAATTTATTAAAAAAAGAAAGAAAAAATAAAGTGAAAAGATATACAAACCATTGCAACTTCCAAGCCACCACCGAGTGCAAATCCTTGTACAGCAGCAACTATGGGTTTCTTGGCATCTAAATTACCAATAAAAACTATAACATTAATTAAAATTTAAAAAAAAAAAAAAAAAAACTATATTGTTGTTTTTTTTAATACAGGTTAGGAAATTGGGCTGGCCCGTCAGGTCGTCACCACTTTTTCATCCAAATCTTGTAAATTTCATACTGATGTATTATATAAGATTATAAAAACTATATTGTTAAAATAACAATCTTATACTTAAGAAAAAGATTTAGGAAGTTTACTTTAACCAACTGAAAACAATTTAGGTGACTTTTAACCCAGCTGACCAATTTAAACCGTTTGCTTTTTAGCAGATATTTAGAAATTTAACCCGTTGGATATGAGATACAACCCAAACCGACCCATTTTTAGGCAAATGCCACCTTTACAAAAATAAAAATAAAATAAATAAATAGTATTATTGAAACTATAACCTTCAATTGTGTTAACCACCAGGGAAACAGATACATCTGGTAGTTGAGTTATATCTCCTGCCATGAAAGTAGTCAACTCTCAACACAGGTTTGACTGTTTGAGGACTATAATAATATATATATTCATTTAAATATATATGTATGAACAAAGACAGTATCTTATGAAGTCATACCAGTCTTGTGAACTTTCTGAAAAACATTGATGTCAAATCCTCTACCATTTTTGCCTGAATTAACAAATTCAAAGATGTTAGTGATGAATTAGCAACAAAATTTAACATAAGTTCAACTTAAATCTGATGGTGTAATTTGGGATAACTGTAAACCGTTCAGTTTTGAATTGTTGAGTTTTTAGAATAAATACCAGTCAAAACTATCGCTTTTACATCATCTCTTCTCATAGCCTCTGCAAATTTCTCCTTGAATAAAAAGAAAAAAAAATCAAATCAAATCACATAACAATTAAAAGCCCCAGCTACCAGATAACTAAATCTTGCTCTTAAGATCTAATTAATAAACTGCGTGCCCAGAAATGATATCGAAATCAAGGTTGATTTCATGAGAATTATCAAAAACGGAAGAAAGGAAAAGCCCAATTAATATATGGGGAAATGAAGCTTACTTGGAACAGCTAAAGCGTTAACAGGTGGATTAGAGATAGCAACACCATCGGAATCGACCTCCATTGTTACGATTATTTCCGCCATTTTTGGTTTGTGAATCAACACACAGAGTCTATTAAAGTCAATAAAAGAGTGTAGAAGATGATCACGATATCTTCTCATATATATATACTAGCTACAAAGGGCGGGTATGCTGTAAATTTTAGTATGTAGAAAAATGTCCAAAAACTTTATATACTTTTAAATGACATAATAATCGATAGATGTGATAATGATTTTGTACAAAAAAAAAGGTAAATGAAGAAATGTTACATATAAATGTTACATATAGTTATTTGTTTCCTTCGCTGATTGATCTTTTAAATATTTATTTGTTTCCTTGTATGTAGGATCTTTTAAATAGTTATTTGTATGTACGATATTTTAAATAGTTATTTGTTTCCTTGTATGTAGGAAGCCGTATATGGAGCATATGAATGTAGACCGTAAGCCGTACCAGATTCGTTTGCCGTATATGGAGCATATGAATATGAATGTAGACCGTAAGCCGTACCAGATTCGTTTGTATTAGTGCAAATGACGTGGACCAATCAGGGAATTCCAAGTGGCATTATGGACGAATAGGAATGCTTGGAATTGTCATGGTGTCAAACCCTCTTCAAATTTAGGCCTCATATATAGGGTAGGATATTTTGATTTGATTTAGGTTCGCCAACTCATCACTTAGGAGCTCTTTCATTGGTTGAAAATGTCACATGTAATTTAGCAAGTAACCTTTGCTTCCTCGTGTACCCTTCCACTCCCCTGCGTCTCTCATTGTTCTCTCCCTATGTAATTCGTGTCTCTCCAGCTCTGGTATAGTGGTATCAGTTATGTCTCATTCCATTTGTTACAGTTTCATTCTTTTTTGTTTTATTTGGTTCTAAGATTTCAGAAAATAGATCGTCGATTTGATACCGTTATTCATGATCCTCTTCTCTTAGGTTCTATCCGTCGATTTCAACTTAGTTTTCTTATTCTTAATTGTTTCTTATGTTTTTTTTTTTGTTAGTTTGACCCTTTGAGAAGTTGGTCCGGTGGCATCTTTTGCCAACTCAGTATTGGTAGATAATGTTGGTGCTTTGTTTGTGATTAGGTTGTACAAAGCATCATAACTGAATATGAATCACATCACCAACCTTAATTTTTGCTTCTTTGATTAAGATTATTTAAATTTAACAAATCAACCTTAATTTTTTCTTGAATGTATTTTTATATTAAAGAATTGCCATGAATTCATATTCCAGTTAATTAACATATATGATTGACTACATAGCTTGATAACTTATTAGAGCATTTATATCTTATAAGTTCTGTAATATTAACACTTTAATTATTCTATAAATTAAAACTTTGACTACTGCAGGTTTGCTCTTTATCTATCTGTGTTTTTGGTTCAAGCTGTTGATTGAATTTGATTTTGAACTAGGGTTGTGTTTTTGGTCAACGTAAGTCTCGAAGTTTTGAATTTTATTTGATTAAGCTTTATCAAGAGATATTAATATTGACTAAAATACTTCTCATGTTCAGTGTTTGGCCACTAATTCAGGTTAGCATCCGCCACTACCATTTCCGTCTATTTGTGGTTCATATTCAATCGAAGTTCATATTTCGGGTTCAATGTTTAATTTTACTATGTGATCAATAACACTAACCATTATGTTAAGCATTGAACACAATAGTTATTGAATTATTTTGCATGTAATTAAGTATTATCTTTAGCTAATTTATTTACTTTATTATACCGTGTATTTTGTGGTTTGATTACGAAATTCGAGAAGGGTGTGGTGAAAGTGTGAACAAAAATAAAAAAATTATTATTTTAATAGTTGTTGTGTTAGCACAATGAATTAATTCAATTTGCTTATAATAACAGGGACCATGGTTAATTGAATCTGCAAAAGGTTTGAATTTTATTAAGTATGCTATTATGCATTCAGGTGAGGCTAGGAAATAGAGTAGAGATGCCCATGATCGTGAAAATTTTCGATTAGTTTATGTCATGTTTATCAATTTATCCCCCCTCAATCTCATGTCCTGATTTTTGTTAATTTTACTTCAATAACAATAACAAATTACTCATTTTGCAGAAAAGCGATGATGAAAACCGGATGAAACACTGCCTCATGTAACCATTTTGCAGGAAATCAGGAGATATTTTCACAAATGTCATTCTTATTATAAAAGTACTGTGATCATAAGTGAGAATGTGAGATAGCAATTTTTCTGCATATGCTTATGCACCAGCAATTCTTGTAACCCCTAAGTATGATAATTAGGCAATTTACTATATAATTATTACCATTTTCTTCGACATTTTGATATATACTTATTGTTATCTTGTGCAGTGCAGCTTTAGCCCATTATTTTTTGGATGACAAGTTGTATATGTTTTGTGTAATTGGGTGTGCAGTCATATGGTGGGGTCCACCACAATAGTGTTGCATGCACCACAAGAAAGACAATTTAGTTCAGTTAAAGATATAGTGGTACTTTGCAACTAGACCAGGTATGTTGTATTATACAATTAACTTTAATTATTAATGATTAGTTATAATTGATTAAAGCAGAAAAATTTATCATATGATTTAGAAATTTGAAATACAAAAGATCGTTTTAACATGATTTGTAGTCTATACGATTATTGTTTTAGTGGTTGTTGGTGTACTTATGTACCGCTTTATGGTGGGACCCATTTTGTTGTATATGATTTCCTACGTTTTTAACTTTATTATGAATTTTATTTCTCAAAACTAGCCCGCCTATTCGGGTGGGTTATGAAACAAGAGTGAAACACAAGAACGTCTTGAAGGTTATTCGTCGCGACCACGATGGCAACTACACCAACTCAACGCCAAACGTTGTATATAAAGAAGTTTTTTTCGTATTTAGCTTTTTTTATCGGATTATTCATGTACAACAAAATGTTTATTCATCATTTCGATAAAAATTGACTATATGATTTTACATTATTCTCATTGTTATGTATTTTATATCTCGAAGCATGCCCGCCCAATCGGGCGGGCTTTGAAACTAGTATATATATATGCAGATATATGGATATAGATATAAAAAAAAAAGGGGACAGTAGAGTGTGAAAATTGACCAAAGGAAGCCACCGGAATTGTTTGAACTTATGCTATATACAATTCTGGAAAAATCATTAAAAACGGAATTACGTTTTATTTTGGTGTTTAAACTTAAGGATCAAAATATTTTATATAACATATTTCGGTCCTTGCTATCAACATATTTTTCGATTTGAGATTTGTACATTTTACAACACATTTTGTATTTTGTCAAAATGATAAAGGAAGTGGAGAGGTTATGTTGGAGAGATGTGTCACTTTTGAAGTGATGATATATATATTTTTTTTAACGGCTAGTTAGTAAGTTAGTGGTTCGAGCCTAGACAGTGACATCCACAAGGGGAGTATGCCTTCCCTCGAACCTTCTACATTTTTGTCCACGACGGGACTTGAACCCATGACCAATAGGTAACACCTTAAATCCTCCTTGAATACCACTAGGCTACAAGCCTTGAGTTGAAGTGATGATATGATGTGACAAAACTGATGAACGAAAATAAAAAAGTATTACTGTATTATGAGTGGTCTAACACTCTAACTATATACATTCATGAAAATCTAACGGGTAAAAATATAATATTCTAAGAAGTTAAAATATGAATACATGAAATTCCATTCTATTATATATAAGATTATGTCGAAGTTAACTTTGAATGTTTGAAAGGGATGGTGAATGGAAAATATATATAACAGTATTTCAAAAACAAATAAAAGATCAAACCCGCCAAGGAAGAATTATGCATCGGCGACTAAAAGCGGCCGGGTAATTCTGGATTATGCATCATAGAAAACCAAAACCAAAAGCTCCTACATATTAAGCTGCATGTTATGAAATAATAATTATTTTCTATATATGTTTTAATAACATTAATAAACTTTATATATTTATATACATACCCTGTGAATACACGTTTGTTTTGTCAAGTAAACCACCATGTTAATTACATCTTTGTTTCTTTTGAATTTTTATTAATTTTCAACCCAACTTAGAAACAACTATTGTAAGTATCATGAGTAGTATTGATTCAAGTGACATCCACAATTAAAGCAAAAATGATGCTTTAAACATACATAAAAAAAAAAAGTCAAATGCAACTATAATGGAATAATTCTGAAATTGCATAATGATGACTCCACTTAAAAACTTGTCAAGTTTTTATAACCATAAAAAATGGTACCCGTATAAAATAATCAATATTATGATTAAGATACGTGATACCTGTTTTTTAAATTCGGGTTGTATAAATATCCTAATGATTATAATTAAGATAAAAAAAGTTTATTTATATAAAGTGATATTATGAGAGTAAATTAGTAATTTCAAGTTCTTAATCTTTTAAGGGTAAGAAATTTAAATGTGCTATATATTAGTAGAAATAACACATTCATGATATAAAAAATGTTATAATGTGTGTAAATCTTTTTTCATAGATTTATAAACAGAAATAGAATTGGGTAATAATGGGCTACATTTGGATTCCAACTGCAAATGGGCTTACTACCCGACCCGGTAAGCGTCAAGTCAGTATTGGAGCTGAGAAACAAAGGTCAAAATCCAGGGGTTTAATTAGGGTTTGTTCATCATGGAGAGCTGTATCTAGGTTGTGCTCTCGAATTCAATCTCTATCTCCCAAATTCAACACTAAACACTCTGTTTCTCTTTTAGCTGATTCATCAAAGCGACATCAAACCCCCAAATTTCTTCTTCATGTCGCCGTACTTGAAGGTTTGTTCTTTCCATAATAAAAATGTCCTTGTTAATTATTTAATATCGTTTATCATTATGTTTTAGCTTCAATTTTACAATGTTATAACCTCAAAATGAAATCGATTGAATTTGCGCGTCACCGTTTAATCGATCGAAATGCATAAAATTATGGTGACTGTTGCACTTAATTTGTTTATTGCTTCTAAATTGTTGTGTTAGGTTACCAGTGGAACTGAGCGCATTGATAACGATGATGCCGTTGCATAGTGCGATTGCATCAGCATGCTTAAAATCGGGGTTGTTGATCGAATCTCAAAGCTGGGGATTGGTCCCTCAAGGTCTGTTTTTGACCCTTAATTTGTCATTTAATAGTGTCTGATTTTGACTTATTGACTCAAAAGTCAAAAGTAATCACTTAGATGATCCACTAAACATCTGGTCAATTGACAAATTGAAGTTACTCAAAAGTCAAAACCTAATGATTTGAATTATATACTGATCATATGCTTGTTTCAATGTTTTATTTTTGTAGTTTTGATATTCTTTTTTGTGGTTGATATTGCAGGCATTTCAATGCCTTTATGACACCAAACAGATGTCAGCGTGATAGGTCAAACTCAAAACGGATTCCTTCTTTTGACATGTAATGCTACTTAGGATAATGGAATTTATGTTAATTCAAGTCATACAAAAGATCTGATTTGATGATCTGTTTTCTGTTAAGTGTTTCCCCGTCAACTACTCTATTGTCTGTTGTTCCAACAATAAAACATGAAATTGTAAGGAATGGACCGGAGATCCAAATTTTCATTCATGAAATGAATCAATGATTTTGTTGCATATTTGTATTTGTTATTCACACTTTACATTGCTAAATACTTAAACTCGTTAATAGTTTTATCATTTTTATGTATATAGAGGTTTGTTAATATGTATATAGTATGATGTTACAAATATCATTTTAGGATCTTCGTGAATCGATTTTGCTTAATGGAAGTTTTTATATGATTTTGTAACCATGCGAGTCGGGATTTTCTTCATATGCAAGTTACAAGCTTCGATAAACTTATCATTCTTAAGGAAGATGGTTGTTCAAGTTCTGAACTCATGTAACAATGTAAATTATTAATACTTATATTTTTTTGTTTCACTCTACTTTGTATAACTTGTGGATACAATTGAATCATGCTTATAACTCATAAAAGGGTAAAAGTGGGTTTTGATTGTCTCTGCATTCTTAGTATAATGGAAGTTTTGATTTTGAAAAGATAACCATGAATTAGATTTAAAAGAAAAAAGAAAATATTAAATAAAAGGGAACTTATTCATCAACTGTAGATTAATTCTCCTGGAAAATATTAATAAGGTAATTTGTGAAAAAAACTAAACTCTTAAAGATGACAATTTTGTTTCTGATGATGACAAGTTTGACATCTTTAATAAGGACAAATTTCGATTTTTCTTTTTAATTAAATTATTTTCTAAAAATATGGGGAATTTTTGCATCACATATTTTAATCCATCTACTCTAATAATAAAAAGATTTATTCCGGGTACGATTTAATCTTTTATTAATGCGGCCATTCTAGCTATTGATAACCCCCAACTCCCCCGCTGCTCGCCGTCGCCACAATTTTCCGATGTCAATGGTCTTCTTCTCCGGCTACCTTTAATTCTATTGTCTACTTCTCATATTCTTCGCATACCAAAACGACGACGTTAGACCTTCCAACCTCTATTTCTTGCAGCAAAACACGAATTTGAGCTTTTTAATGAATCAATGGCTCGGGGGGGGGGGGGGGGGGGGGTGGGGATTACTCATGCTCCCACACTACAAACCAAAATCATACTTAATTCGAACTGGGTTTTCCTCATTTACGAAGAATTCCACTAAATTTCACATATTTCCCATTTCAAGAACTCGATTATTGTGTAATTGCTCATCTAATCCCCAAGATGAACTCTCAAAGTATAAAGATACTTTCTCCAAACGTATGGCTATGGCTGGCCTCAAACCCCATCATCGTATTGGTTAGTTTCATCTAATCCCTAGATTCATTTTTTTTTTTTGGCAGAAAGATTCAATCTTTGGGCAGAAAAGTTCAATCTTTGGGCAGAAAAGTTCAATCTTTGGGCAGAAAGATTCAGTCTTTGGGCAGAAAGATTCAATCTTTGGCAAAAAGATTCAATCTTTATGCAGAAAAATTCAATTTTGACCAAGAATTATTATTGTTGCTAATTTTTATCTTGTTGCAGCTGTGGGTGTCTCGGGTGGTCCCGACAGTATGGCATTGTGCTTACTAGCTGCTAATTGGAAAACTTATGGATTAAATGCTAATTTAAGGGGGGGAAATGATGTTGTCGATGGGTTATTGGCAATAATAGTTGATCATGGATTACGTGCACAGAGTAAAGATGAAGGCCAGATGATTCAAAGTCGGGTCTTGGATATGGGTACTTAATTTTTTTTTTCCCATTATTGCTTTTTTGTGTATAAAAAAAATAAAAAATAAAAATTTACCGGGACAAAAGATGGTTAATGCTGGATATTTGTAGGAATCAGATGTGAGATTGCCCATTGTAAATGGGCAGATGGTAAGCCTAAAACGGGCCATTTGCAAGAAGCAGCTCGAGACATGAGGTACCCAGAATTGTGTGTGTGTGTGAAAGGTGGCAATTTTGACCCGTTTACTTATAAATGGGTCCGTTTGGGTTGTGTTTGTATCTCAAACGTGTAAAATCAGAAGATTTAGCTAAAAGGGATCAAATGGGTTTACACCAAATTTAACCTATGATCCTTTACTTAAAAAATTACACTGGTAGTCATTTTTTGGAAAACTTTTTGCACCTACGGTCCTTTAGCCTAACGTTCGTTAAAATATTCTATTAAAATAATTCACCTGTAGTCCTTTTACATTAAACCGATAGTCCTTTTTCTGTTAAAATATTCAACGGACGTTAGGCTAAAGGACTGTAGGTGCAAAAGATTTCCAAAAAGAGGACTACAAATGTAATATTTTTAAAGTAAGTGATCATACGTGAAATTTCAGGTGAATCTCAGGGACCATTCTTTTAATGATGATACCACATTTTATAATTTATACAGCTATATTCAAGTCTGAGTTGCAAGCAATTATATTAGCCTGTCGAAGAACTCGGTTCTATGTTGACCAATTTAGTCAAACTTTGATAAATCAAGCAGTGACTATTATGCCTGTAAGTACCTCTCAGATTCTATAAAAAAGATAAATTAAAACGAGAAAATAAAAAGTTACTCAGTTGTGACCATAAATTCAAAGGTTTGACTTTTTGACTCTTGACATTTTTCTTGATTATGCAGCAAGGATACGCCATTATTAATTTAGGAATATTAAATCCATCAGATGTCCCGGATATATGTCTTTCCAAATTCGTGACACTCCTACTGCAGGTTGAACTAATTAAAATATTTTATAAAGTTTATAAAAAAATTTGTATACTATAAATTATAATTTTTTGCTGATTTTTTATTCTAGTTTATATCTCAAAGGCAAAGACCAGTTCGTGGTAGTGCACAAAAGTTGCTATTGGATTATTTTCGTACATTCCCTTGCAAGGTGTCTTATTTTTGCCATCCATGGGCGGGCGGGTTTGGTAACGGATCAAACGGGTCGGGTTGACCCACAAACACTTTTTTGGCCTTTTTAAAAAGAAACTATAAAAATGGGTGCTTTAATTATGACTAAAAAAAAATACTTTCAAGTTTCAACCCGTTTCCCTTTTAGCTAATTTATTTGATCTGACCCATTTGAGATAAAACCCAACCTAAATTACCATTCTATTTTTACTGATTTTTTTTTTTTTTTTTTTACAGTCTTCTTTTACAGCAGCTGGTTGTTACCTATGTGCAGCACCTGGTTCTAAAGGCACCAAGATTCTCATTTGTTGTTCGGTTAATTCTACTTTACCTACAAAAATGGAATCTTTTTATGTTAATTCTTCTTACAAACCAAAAGCCAACCTTTTAAATGATTTATCACAAATTATAGAAAATGGAAAATTATATTCAAATAAAACGGTTTTAAATACCTCGGATATACCTTTCTTGAACACAACGTCTTCAGAATCTATTTTAACAGAAGCCAAACGGGTCAAGATTCTCAGTGAGCCCACATTTACAAGTATTTGTTCATTGTACAAGACCGAACTCGAAAAATTCAAATTAAAAATCGACACTTTGCCCGAAAATGTGTCAGAAAAGAGGGTGGAATCGGTTGGTGGTAAAGAACTTCTTCAGGGGCAAATTGGTCATTTCATGGATAGATTCTTGGTGTGTTGGGAGTTTGTTGGTGGTTTTTTTTGTTGTGGGATTGGTCAAGATTCGGTCATGAAGGTGCGACACATGGTTGATTCTGATTGGTTGTATCTTTCTAAATTATTTAATAATGAAAATTTGGAAAAATATAAACTTGAAAATGCAAAAAGAAGCCTTTTGTTATTGAAGAATATTCCAGTTGCTGCAAGAAGAAGCCTTCCTGTTTTAGTCAACCATGAAGACCAGGTTTTAAGCATCCCGGTATGACCCTAATTTTAATTAGTAAATAAAATATTTAAAAAATCATATTTAAGGGGTGTTTGGATATCTACTTTTCAAAGTCGTTATGCTGGTCCTAAATAGTCTGAAAATTAGAATTATAATTTGAAGGGTATTTAAGATATAAAATACATAAAGAATATAAATAAGAAATAAATAATTAATTAGAAAAAATCAAAAAGAATAATGATAACGGTATTTTGGTCATTTTATGTCAAAATGGACTTAAAAAATGAATTTTTGAAGAGTACAGGTATAAAAATCAATAAATATCTTATAGAAGTAACCACAGGGACAAATTGAAGTAACCAATAATAAAAAAATTTAATATGTTTTGCTATTTATTTACAGAGTGTTGGCTTCAGTATTTGTGGGTGTTTTAAGGTATCTGCTCAGAGTACCTCTTGGTGGTGGTTACAGTTCATTTTTATAACACTGATGATAACGGGCTACGTTCAATTCCGATCAAGTCAACATATTCTGGTCCTCTAATTGTTTTAACTCTAGTGTTGTGTCCAATAGTTTGTGCCATGTCAGCATGACACTTACTCCCGCTTGTGGGCGAGGGGCCATTTTTGCATGATTTTGAATAAAGTTATTGTATTTATTGTGTTTGAAGTTTGATCATAATAATATAACATATCGTAATTATTCCAACAAATGATTACCATAGTTAGTGATGAGTATTTAACTATTTTTTGGAGGTGTTGTTAATTAGAGTGGGAATTTGAACAAAAGCCTAAAAAAGTGTTTCAAGGACAACAAAAACAAAATTTAGTTAGTGGTAATTTGAAGAAAAAACAAAAGTGCAAGGCGGAATTTGAAAGAAACAGAAACAAAAAAAAAAAACCTAATTTTTTTTGTTGAAAGTGGGATTTGAACCCACGCCCTTTCGAACCAGAACCTTAATCTGGCGCCTTAGACCAACTCGGCCATCTCAACATATTGTTAATAATTTTTTAATATAAAATTTAAATATATAAATTTCGTGTATTTATTCATGTTTTTAGGAAAGTTATATGTATTAAAGTTTGGGATGTAGCCAAATGACCAAATCCGAGCACGGCTAGACTAGACTTAAGTTCAGATTGTTCAAAGTTAATTAGCCATTTTTGTCACATGACGTTAATAATGGAATATGATTGTTGTTAATTAATTAATTGATTAATTAATTATCATAGACTTAGGGTATAATAATAACTTTTGACTAGATTGTATTATTTCTATATGAAAGGCAATTTTAAAACTTAGAGTTTTGAATTAACTTAGAGTATTATTTCTTATGGGTCATGAGTGAGAATAATAAAAAGTGTATTTGGAATTTATTATTTCCTATTATTTATCTAAAAAATGGTAAATTCGAGATAAGAAACAAATCAAATTCAAACGAAATTTGCATCATAAAGCAATCATATCATATCAGATTTGTCATGCCAAAAACAAATTATATTTAAAGATATCCAAATTAAAATAATAAATTCAAGCTAAACTAAGATTTAATTATTCAAGTCACATGTTTCCTACCGGGAGGTGAAGGTCACAATTTGTGTCCTTTTCATTTACCTTTGACCTTTTATAGATTAATTTATTTTATTTCCCCAAATTTGCGGACCAGAAAAAGAATAAAATAAAAAATTGGAACCATAATACATAATCAAATAGAGGAAAAGCTATTTGAGTTCTACATTTTTGTAGCAGAAGCAACTGTAAACGTCGGAGAAGAGATCAAACTGAAACTGATTTATAAATCTTATAAGATTAATACTTTTAGAATCTACAGTTTAAATAATATTAGATATAAAGAAGTCTTTTAGTCATTTTGAGATAACCATAGTTCAAAAACATTAATTTTATTTTTTTTTAACATTCAAAAAGCTGCTCTATACGAAATTTTGCATCATCTTCAAGAAGGTATTCTGCACTTTTTCGAATTTTAGTCCGCAAATCTGAAAAAATATCAGCCTGATATGATAAACAAATAGTTATTGAAAATTCATGTAAACCTAAGTTTGTATTTACGGTTTTGATAATAGTTAAGGGACAATTAGCGTCTACGGCGCCGTCTAGGGTTTAGAGTTCGATCGTAATCCGGCCCTCCGACGGTGGGGAGGGGGGGTAGGGTTGGGTTTTTCAATGTCGAAAGTTCACAATCAGAGGCGTCAATCAAACAATAGTGTGAATCAGAGTCCTTCGGTACGTAACGAAGTTTTTAACTTGAAGAAATTCGCAAAATCCTTTTACGTGACCAACTTCCCTCGCTCGTGGGATGAGAAGGACCTCTGGAAAGCGATGCAAGTATTTGGAATGGTGGTCGATGTGTTTATCCCGAAGAAGCTGTCAAAAATCGGGCGAAGATTCGGCTTTGTTCGGTTTATTAGGGTTGATAACATTGATGCCCTGCTAGTGAGAATGAATGCGGCATGGTATGGTTCATACCACCTGTTCGCTTCGTCCTCGAGATTCGATCGTAAGCCTCGTCAGGAGGCAGGGCCTGAACGTCGCAAAGATGATCCAAATCAAGAAAAAAAATCCAGCGATGTTCGTAAGAACGTAAAATTCTCCGATTTGTTCAAACCTGAGAGGCAACTCGTGCATCCAGGAGGGGAACCGGTAATGCAAATTCATGCCGAAAAGGAAATTCCAAAGAAGAGGAAGATGGTAACGTTAGACAAGAAGGATGTCATGCCGGTTAACAATGAGGGTACAATTCTGCTCGGTAAGGTTAGAGAGCTTTCTTTAATTGAAAACATTAAGGTAGTGTGTATGAAGGAAGGTTTCTCCGATGTCGATGTTATTTATATCGGTGGGTCATGGGTTTGGCTAGAATTTGATAGTCAAGAGGCGTGTCACAAGTTTAAACAGCATGAAGATATGGTGTTTTATTTCACCGATTTACGACTTTTGGATGACAAATTCGTGGTGGACGATAAGGTGATATGGGTTCGTGTGGATGGTCTTCCTTTAATAGCGGGAACCGTTAATGCTATTAAAAAGATTATTCAAGGATGGGGAGAGGTTATGTTCGTAGATGGGGAGAATGAAGAGGGAAGTACGGGCAAAGTATGTATTAAAACCAAGATCGGTTCTAGAATAGAGGAAGAAGTTGAGGTTATGGTTGACAATGTAAAGTATCACGTGTGGGTGTACGAAATTGCATTGTGGCAACCTACTATGAGGAACATAGAGGTAGAGAGTAAGGAGGAAGATGATATTGTTTCTGTATCGGACGATGGGTCCTCTGATTTTAAGGATGAAGATGAAGAAAGGGATAGAAAAGACGAAAATGAGAAGATAGATGGTGCGGACCATAATGAAACGTCTAAAGCTAATGGGGAAGTAGAGGCAAACAAGGGTGAGTCGGTCATTGGAGAAAACGTGGGCTCTGTGCATGGGGATGAGAACATGCATGGAAAAGATAAGGATAATGCATGTAGTTTTGGGTCTACTGATCTTCCAGGTGGCAATATGCAAAATGAGGAGACACATGTGGGCTCACCAAAGGGGAACATTGATTCCGAACAGCCCATAGTGGTTGAGGAATCAGTGTCCATTCCACCGGGGTTCGAAAAAAAGGCAGTACCAAATGGGTATGGACAGGAGGTAAAAGGCGCGGGGTCTTCTAATTCATGTGCGTCAACAGGTTACTTGAAAAAAAATGTTAAGTCAGTTTCTTTGATTGAGGATTTGAGTAACTATATTGATATTGGTCTAGCCATCGGTCTTGACATGGAGGGATGTCAAACTTCTCTTGAACGTATGATAAGTAGTATGGGAGAAGGAAAAGGTTGTTAATGAATATTATGTCCATTAACGCGTGTGGGATAGGCGATGTGACAAAAAGGAAGAGGATTGGCGTTGTGTCGAATAAGAACAAGATTTCTTTTCTTGGGATTCAAGAAACGAGAATCTCAAAGGTCGATGTTTTTATGATTAAACAGATGTGGGGTAATATGTTGTTTGATTTTGCTTTAAGTAGTGCGGTTGATACATCGGGTGGTATTATATCAATTTGGGACCCTAATTTATTCACGAGCTCGCGGATAGTTTGCTTGCAAAATGTATTGTTTGTGCATGGGGAGTGGAAAAACAATAAAATGAAGTGCATTATTGGGAACGTGTACGCGCCACAAAGTAATGTTGACAAGAGAGGGTTGTGGGAGACAATTCTGGAATACATGCAAGCTAATGACGGTAATTTTATCCTTTTTGGTGACTTTAACGCGGTTAGAGAGGAAGGCGAAAGATGGGGGTGCGAGAAAAATGATAGAGAGATCGTGGACTTTAATGGGTTTGTTGACTCCTCTAGTCTTATAGAAGTTCCTATGGGGGGTTCGGCTTTCACGAGGTTAAGTGCGGATGGTAGAAAAATGAGCAAATTAGATCGTTTTTTCGCTAGTGAAGGGGTGTTCGAGTTGTGTTCGGATATGGGTGCTAACGTGATGTCAGACATTGTCTCGGATCATAGGCCGATTGTCTTGGCTCAAGAAGTGGTTGACTATGGTCCTAGGGTTTTTCGGTTCTTTAACTCTTGGTTGGATGAAGACACGTTTGAAGAGGTGGTGAGGAGATCATGGGGGACACAAGTGGAAGGACCTAGTGGTAGTCATTTTTTACAGTTTAAAGACAAGTTGAAAATAGTAAAGGAAAATTGCAAAATTTGGTGGAAAGAAAGAAGAAACGATTTAGGCGATCAAAGAAAGAAACTGGTGGATCAGGTTGTTATGATAGAAAAGAAGATGGATTCTAATACAGTTTCGGAGGAAGAGCTGACGGAGAGGCGAACGGCAAAAATTGCATTATACAAGTTAGATGTCAAAGATTGGAAAGATTTGGCCCAAAAAGCTAAAGTTAAATGGGCCATTGAAGGTGATGAGAATTCTAAGTACTTTCACGGTATAATTAATAGTAAGAGAAGGCATTCGTTGGTTCGAGGTGTGAAGCATGATGGAGAGTGGATTACTTCTCCAACGGCGGTGAAAAATATATTTCACGAATATTATGCTTCTAAATTCAAGAAGGTTCCGGTCATCAAAGTGGCGCGAAGAAGTGACAAATTTAAAAGTTTGTCGGATGATCAGGCGATGTTGTTAACTGGTCCGGTTACGATGTGTGAACTGAAAAAGGCGGTGTGGAGCTGCGGAAGTGACAAATCCCCGGGCCCTGACGGGTTCACTTTCGCTTTTGTTAAGAAATTTTGGGATATTATAAAATCTGATTTGTTTAACTTTGTTGTTGAGTTTTTTGATACAGGTTTCATTCCGACCGGGTGCAATTCTTCGTTTATTACTTTGATTCCTAAAGTAATAAATCCGCTAGCGGTGAACGATTACAGGCCCATTAGCTTGATTGGAGTGCAATACAAAATTATTGCTAAATTATTGGCTCTTCGGCTTGCTGCGGTGGTGGATTCGGTGGTTAGTCAGGAACAATCGGCGTTTATTCAGGGACGTCAAATTTTGGATGGACCGATGATGGTAGATGAGTTAATTGCGTGGTATAAAAAGAAAAAGAAAAGTGCTATGGTCCTAAAAATTGATTTTGAAAAGGCTTATGATTCTATAAGTTGGGAGTTTTTAGACCGGATGTTGGAATTTATGAATTTCCCGGTTAGGTGGCGGAAGTGGATAAGTGCAACATTACATTCTTCTAAGGCGTCGGTGATCCTTAACGGCAACGCTTCTAAAGAGTTTAAGCTCGAAAGAGGTCTTCGTCAAGGTGATCCTCTATCGCCTTTTCTTTTTATTATCGCGATGAAAGGTCTTCATGTAATTATGGAAGAGGCGACTTCTCAACAATTATATAAAGGGGTGAAGGTAAATGATGATTCTTTTTCTTTGTCGCATTTATTTTATGCGGATGATGCGATTTTTATGGGTGAATGGTCGCTAAATAATATGCAAAAGTTACTTATTATCCTTCATTATTTTCATATGGCCTCGGGTTTGAAACTCAATTTGCATAAATCAAATCTATATGGTATTGGTGTGTCGGAGGGGGAGGCGAGAAATATGGCAGATAGTATTGGTGTATGTTTTGGTAAATTACCGTTTATGTACTTAGGCCTCCCGGTGGGGGCATGTATGTCGAGAAAAAAGATGTGGGATCCTTTAATTGATAAATTCAAAAATAAGTTGTCGGGGTGGAAGACGAATACTTTGTCGGTGGGAGGGAGGTCTATGCTCTTAAAAACGGTGTTGGGTGGTACGGGGATATATCATATGTCGCTTTTTGTGATGCCTAAAAGTGTCGCTAATTGTTTAGAAAAGTTGAGAGCTTCGTTCTTTTGGGGGGGTTCAGAGGTAAAACGTAAAATCCATTGGGTGAATTGGGACATGGTGTTGGCTTCTAAACAAAACGGGGGTCTTGATATTGGGAGTCTATATTCCTTTAACATTGCTCTAGTTTTAAAGTGGATATGGAGGTTTGTGACGGTCGAAGACAGCTTGTGGGTGAAGGTTATAAAACGGATTTATGGCGCGCAGGGAGCGTTAGATTGCGGGAATCCGTCCCGGTTAGGCTCATCCCCATGGGCTCTTATTATAAAAATGGTGAACAGATTCAAAAATGATGGTATCAATATGTTATCGCATTTGAAGAAAAATGTGGGTAATGGCCGGAACACTCGATTCTGGAAAGACCCATGGCTCGCGCCGAATACGCTGGCATCGATGTATCCGAGATTGAGTTTGATTGATGTCAATAGAGAATGTGTGGTTAGTGAGCGGTTCCAAAATAATTCCGTTAGGTGGGTTTGGGCTCGAGAGTTACGTGGTGCTAGAGAAGAAGAACGCCTTGCGGAGATTAATCGATTGCTGGATGGTTTTACGCTGTCGAGTGATCCGGATAGATGGACGTGGGATATCGGAGATGATGGGGTGTATGAAGTTAAGACTACGAGGCGGTGGTTGGATTCTCTACTACTTCCATCGTCTGTAGTGTATACGAGATGGAGTCCGTTAGTGCCACGTAAAGTAAACATTCTGTTTTGGAAAGTGAATTTAAACCGGGTGCCGTCTAAAGTTAATCTCTTGATGAGAGGGGTGAATTTTGAGAATTTAAAGTGTGTTATGTGCGGGGATGGTATAGAGAATTCGGATCACATTTTTTGGAATTGTGAGATTGCAAAGTGTGTCTGGCGGGCTATTGGGAACTGGTTACAAGTGATTGACACTAATGTGGATTCGCTGGACGAGTTATTAACCAACTTGGATGCTAGCTCGATGACCATTAAAGTGAAGCGGATTGTTGAGGCTGTGGTGATGACGGTGATCTGGATAATTTGGCGGCATAGGAATGCAATTACTTTTAATACGGGTGAAGATCGACGGAATGCCTTGGTCGATTCTATTAAAGAAGTTGCGTTTTTGTGGATTTGTAATCGGCGGCCTAGATATAGAGTTAGTTGGGTAGAATGGTCAATTTTGCCTTGTAATTAGTTTTTTGATACTTGTTGTTTTGTTCGGCTAGCTAATTGCTAGTTTTTTTTTGTTTAATGAAAGCCGGTTCAACAAAAAACATTAATTTTATTTCAATTTTATTAAAATTACAAGCAAATCATAAATGGCTTTCCTTAAAAGCAACAACAACAATATCAAATTCCATCAAATGAAGGGTATCTGGAGAGTAAATTTTATACATTCACTAGGTTATTACCCGTGAAAATCACGGGCTGTCAATAATTTTACTGAACGTAGTTTTTATAGAATACAAAAATTTATCGTTAATTGCATGATCATTACATATACGATAAGAAAATATATAATGCTTCTAAGACGTAAATTATGAAAAAGGCGCTTACAAATTATGGAAAATATATAATGCTTACAGGTAATTTTGCCAATCAATTTCACCTTTCTTTTTTTACATGATATTATAAATCTATTTATAAAGGACTTTTACCAATCTGGTTATAAAAGTAGTTGTGATTTTGGTGGCATAATAATGTGTTGTTTACCATGTGCGGTCCTTAACCTGCATCTGGCATGTTTGGATACAGTGGCTTTATTCCATAGATACATTTAAGAAATATTTGTTTTAAGTGTAAGTTTTTTTCAAATGTACACACTTTTCAACGAAGGATTCTTACAGAGGTAAAAGATAATAAAAAAAAACATGTAAATATTATCAAAAATTTTATAAGTCATCAGTTATAGGCTAGTTCAAGATAATCCTTAATTTTTATATCGTCTCAAGGGACAAATCTCTATCGTTGATTAATTACAATTAATGATTAAGATTAATCACATTTTATATATGAAAGAATATTTTAGTCATTTAAAAAAAATATATATAATAATTGTTTTTTATTTTTTATTTTTTTAGAATTATTATTATTATTTTCTAATTATTTTAAAAAAATAATTATTTATTTTTCATTAATAAGACAAAAGGTGATAATCACATGTGATTGTGTATTTAATCACATGTAATTATATAATGAATCACATATGATCAAATATACAATCACATGTGATTGGACAATAAAATCGCATGTGATTAAGTACCACACGTGATTATTAAAATAATATTATTTTTTTACAAAAACTAATAATAATATAATTAAAAAAATAATATAAAATAAAAATAATTGATTTTTTTTTTGCAAGTGCCAGATGACCAAAATACATCTTTATATATTTCTTCCGATTCAAAATAAGTGCTACACTTTGGGTTTCATGGTTTTTGAGGCAAAAGATTATAATGATGGTAAAATTAGATTAATTGAATGGTTAGTGGATACTGTGTCCCACACCTTTTGAATAAAGTGGGGGTTAATGATGTTTAAAAATAAAAAGTAAGGGTAAATGAGTCATTTTACTTTGTTAAAGTAGATAGTTAGTGGGTGTGGGACCGACTAATTTTTGCCAAATAAGGTAATTTTTTAAAGTGTAACACTTATTTTGAATCATCCATATAAGAAAAGTGTAACACTTATTTTGAATCGGAGGAAGTATAAAATATGTGATGTGATTGATCTTAACCATTAGATATTGATCAATAGTTGAGATTTGTCCCTTAGGACTATACAAATTATGAATTACCTTAAATATGTCACTATTAATAGATAATATAAAACTTAGTTTGATATGTTAATCCAAAAGATTAATAGTATTATGTTTGTAAATCGTTTTTCACTTATTATCTAATTTGTAATAATATCTAAGAAAGATCAAATCTAATTCTAATTCTAATTCAAAATAAGAATAAGTTGTATGTAAATATTATATAAACTAATTCATTTTTAATAGCTCTCTGACGACCCCAGCCACCAACTCAGCTACATACCCGTTTGCCATTTATCCCTAAACAGTCGTACAATTGAATTGGGTATTAGGAAAAAAAATCGTTTTTGAAGATGGAGATACCGATAAATGCATGGTGTATAAAGAATTGTTTCTTCGATCATAGTGTTGGAAACAATCAAGATTATCATGCGACTGATTTAGGTAAGTAATTAAATTCGATTTTAAAATTAATGTATCGAATAACATTTCAGTTCATAATATAATCTCTCAATTAGCATACTTTTCTTTGACTTGGGTTAAAAATCAATTTATAAAAAAAACAAAAAAAGCCCTAAAAAATAAAACTTAAAAATAGTCAAACCGTACTCTGCAAATTGCAGACTCACCGCTGCTAATGTTAAAAACAGTAAAAATCTTACGAATGTAAAAAAAAGTAAATTGAATTAAAAAATAAAACAGAGTCAACCCGTAAGTTGAAGGTTGCTGCAAATTGCAGACAGATTGCTCAAATATAACAAACATGTTAGAGTATAAAGTTAATGATGTGTATAAAGTTAAGTAGCTTTTTATAAACAAAATAAATGAATACTGATTTTTGCAAACAGGTTGCTCCCGGCAGCTAATGTGAAGGCTGCTGTAAATTGCAAATAATTGGGACATTTATTTAAATACTGCTATATATTAGGACATTAAATTTGAATCATGAAATCTTTTCGAATTTTTGTTCTAAATTTTGAAAGTTAATGATATATTTAAAGAAATCAAATTCTTGTTCCTAAATTGCAGCTTATATTTAGAGATGTTCAAATCAGAATCGGGTATTAGTAAAAATCAATAATTATTGTTCCTAAATTGCAGATGTATATTTTTGGAAGGCGGTACAATCAGTTCTTAATACATCCGAATTTAGAAACTAATTTTTGAATGGGCAGGAAAATACAAAATCTGGCTAATGATATGAATGATCAAATCAGACTCGGGTATTTAGAAACGACCCTAAATTGCAGCTGTATATTAGGAAATATTCAAATTAGAATCGGGTATTAATTGTAGCTGATTAAATTAGTGATATATATTTTTGGAAGTTAATAATAATTCGGTTATGACTTCTTTATGCACGATATGTAAGACCCGGTTAAAAACTACAATTCTAATGGGCGGGAAAATCACACAGCTGGCCAATAGAAGGCTGCCACATGGCAAGGTGGCATACTAAGAAGATGCCATGTGGTATCTTAAAGCTTCTTTTATTAGTATTATAGATACCCTTTAGGAGGAAGTAGAGAGATTGATTCCTAGAAAATATATATTTGACAAAAGTGTGTGATGGGAAAATTAAAATTGATAGTATCATGAGTATGTAGATTCATATAAATTAAGAAAAGCATATGAAACATGTAAATATACAACTTTAAAAGATTATGCAGAAGATATAAAAATGTTAACACTATAAAATGGTAAGAATGTACACAATTAGCTATGTATTATCATCTAAATTAGGTGCAGCTAACAGTGCAAGTAGTTTCTCCTAAAAGTAATAGCTTAATTTATAATATATGAGGTTGCATGAGTTTAGGTAAATCCATTTGTGTTAGACGTGACTATTTTAAACTTTAAACCCTAAACACTAAGGTGTTCGCTGGAATGTGATTGAATCTGAGAGAATGAGAATCTAATTTCACCACATTCCAGTGTTTGGTTAAAAAAAAATGAAAATAATTGGATTCCTAAATAATAGAAACATTCCACCAAATGAAGGAATCTCATTTACATCCAAATATTGATGGAATTGAATTCCAAGATTGGAAGAAATGTTTTTTTTACCTTTATACCCTTTATACCCACCACCACAACCACCATCATCCATCACCACCACCGCCACAGTCGCCACCACCGCCTACCGCCGCCGCCACCCACCGACACCACCACCACCGACACCATCCACCATCGCCACCACCACCTACCGCCACCACCTACCGCCACCACCAACCGCGACCGCTACCACCACCACCACAACCGCCACCGCCGCCGCCACCACCCACCCACTGCCACCACCATCACCGCCACCATCCAGCGCCGCCACAACCACCCACCACCACCAACCAACCACTACCAACAATAAGGGTAAATTCATCATTTTAGATAATTCCAATTCCAATTCATATCAACCAAACAGAATAATTAAATTGGATTCCAATTCCCTTCCATGTCAACCAAACAAAGTATGGAATTGGATTCCAATTCTTGACGGATTCCAATTCTTTCCTAGATTCCAATTCAGTCAGAAACATTCTGCGAACCAAATAGCACCCAAGTGCTTAGAAGAAATATAATGACATCTTAAGGATCAAGCTTTTAAGCAAACTAACAACAACAAAAAAACAACTAACATATACACCCTCTAAATTTATACTCCCTTCGTCTCATAAAAAATTTTACATTTTATTTGGGTACATTCTTTTAGGAGATAGTTAGTGTTGGGGTCCTTTGTAATACTTTTGATTAAAATATAAGGTTAGATTGGAGTGAGAAAGTGTTTTATTGGTGAAATGATTGGTAATAATATTATTTTATTAGGTGGACCCCTAAATTTGAGAAATGTGAACTTTTTTGTGCGACAAAATTTTAAAGAGAAAATTTTAAAGAGAAATGTAAACTTTTTTATGGGACGAAGGGAGTATTATTTTTATCTATATCAAAACTTGAACCCACATCTTTGTGGGATATCTAAACACAAGATATCAATTGATTATAATTCCTTTGGTAACCAAAATTATCTCATTTTGTTAACATCAACAGGTGTTTTTCGTCACCTGTTTTTATTGTCTTTATTCTTGAAATCATAGGTTTGACTCTTATAACTCAAATATGATTGGTTGATAAACATTAAATTTCTATTCTTATATAATTCTGATGTATTAGCCTACACTAGAAGTAACTAGACATGAACATTTATTTACGATGTTGATATGTTGTCATAAGTCATGGAATGACATAATCTAATAGCAAAGTAGGTGGTGGCTTATTAAATACATAGTGATTTTTACACATGACCTATACATCACAATATTAACTTTATATATTTACGAGGCAGCATTGCCCGTGCGATGCACGGGCTTCGTTGAAAATAATGAGTTATTTTGAGTACATATCGTGTATAACTTACTGGTATCACCTGGAAAGTACGAAAATCGTGATCGGTTACATGTTTAACTTTGATTGCGGGTATTCCGCTAAATGAGCAAAATTGTTCTTTATGTGTATTGATGTTTAGGGTTTGTTGTTGTTTATTGATTCATATGGATTGTGTATGTTAATTGCAATTATTTCTTTAACTTAAAATAGATTTCGTATGCGTAAGTAGGCATGTACAAATTGGACAGCGAACCGACCGGGATCGCAGAATCAGACCGGACGAACCGAACTCCATTGGTTCGGTTCTCGGTTCTTATTTTTATGAAAAGTCAGTACCCGGTTCCAACCGGTTCAGTTCCGAGCGGTCCGATTCGGTCCAAAACCGAGAAAAAATCGAAAAAAGTCAAAGGAATTGCCTCGTTTCTCGGTTGGTTCGGTTCTGAGCATCATCTGTTCGGTCATCGGTCCGTCCAAAACTATTTTTTCGTTCGGTTATGGTTTTTTTAAAATAAATATCTGTCATCGTGCATTTTTTTTATATTGATTGATTTTAATAAACCTATAAAGTCTGTTGCTATATAATTAATATTAACCATAATCTAAATATTCAACTATTTTTTGTGATTTAAAAATGCATTGATATTATTTTGTTGTGTTTATTAAATATTATTTATGATAAAACTTTTGATCTTACAATTGATTAATATATTATTTTTTATAAACGGAATTATATAATATTATTATTAATATTAAATGCATGGTATTAATTGCAACTTCAAAGTTGGAGTCAATTTTTATAAATGGATGTTCTGTTAGGGTAAGATATAATATCATTTGAAAACTCAACATCATGTGTAACATGATATTGTGATATTTATAGTTTATAATATGTAACTTCTAGGTATATGAAAAGACTATTATTTAATTAAATTTACTAAAATTATTTTTCTGTTAAATTCTTTGTCTTACTTAATTAATATGTAATTTCTAGTTAAATGAAAAGACTATAATTTAATTGAATGTACTACTATTATTTATGGTAAATTCTTTGTATAATCAATTACATTCACTCATGAGCATCATTTATAACAAAAACTTATTTTTTTAACATAGAATTCAATACAAAATAAGCCATAAAACTCAATGAAAGAAATTAATAGCAAGGAGAAAGAACAAAATTGCTAGAGGTCTTTGTTGTTTATTTCACTTATTAAATGTTTCTTTTGGATGCACATTTAGAGTGTTAAAATTTTGCAACATAAAAATAAATATTTATAGATCCTAATGTGTAAGATTCATAAATCTTGAAAAGTCTCTTATTTTATAGAACATTTTATTATTACAATTATTTATATTGATTACAAAACTCTTGGTCTTATAATTTAATGAGTTTGTCAAATTGTTATTAAAATGATTCAATACTATAGAACTCCATAGAACTCAATTATAATAAATGCAACATAAAAATAGAACTGCTAATTAGAGAATCGCAAGATGTGAAAAATGGCGATCAAAACCTATTAATTGGATTAAAAGTAAAATAACAAATCAAATGGACAACAATTTGTGACATTAACATGATAAGATACCCATCTTAAATAATTGTGATAATATCATACACAATCGCATATACTATAATAATAACTATCAGATCATTATATAATATAATTTTTATACAAAATGTAAATAAACAACGAATAATAATATTGTACATATATACAAAAGAGATTGTGTAATTTTAAACAAAAACAACTAACATACCCTCACTAAAACAAAATCATAAAGATTATGTTGGATTACCAATTAATAGCGAAGATAAATAATAAAAACATTATAGATCTTTGTTGTTGACTCCATTTGTTATGTATTTCTTTTGGATGCACCTTTGGAGTGTTAAAATTTTTGCAATATTATGAGAATAAGTATTTATAGATGCTAATGTGTAAGATTAATAAAACTTGAAAAGTCTCTTATTTATTGAATATTTTATTATTATAATTATTTATATTTATTTCAAAACTCTTAGGTTTACAATTTAATAAGTTTGTTTTTATTATTATAATATTATTATTAATATTAATTGCATGATATTAATTGCAACTTCAAAAATAATTGTGATAATATCTTACACAATCGCATGTACTATAATAATAACTATCAGATCATTATATAATATAATTTTTATATAAAATGTACATAAACATCGAATAACAATTTTATACATATATACAAAAGAGATTGTGTAATATTAAACAATAACAACTAACATCCCCTCTCTAAAACAAAATCATAAAGATTATGTTGGATTACCAATTAATAGCAACGATAAATAACAAAAGCCTTATAAATCTTTGTTGTTGACTCCATTTGTTAAGTATTTATTTTGGATGCACCTTTGGAGTGTTAAATTTTTTGCAATATGAGAATGAGTATTTATAGATGCTAATGTGTAAGATTAATAAAACTTGAAAAGTCTCTTATTTATTGAACATTTTATTATTATAATTATTTATACTTATTTCAAAACTCTTGGGCTTACAATTTAATAATTTTGTTTTTATTATTATAATATTATTATTAATATTAATTGCATGGTATTATTGCAACTTTAAAATTGGAACTCAATTTTTTTATATATATAGATATAGATACAATATGCAGTAATATTTGTACAGTGTGGTATAAGTATACAAAGATCAGGTATAGAAATTAATTCCTGTAACGACCCGAAATTTGTAAATAAATAAATTGAATAAAAATATGATAAATAAGGATAAATCGTTTAAAAAACGTAGGAATTGGTTTCGTGTCGTTTGGACACCGTATGAGAAAGTTATGGGCGAAACCGGGTCGAGACAAAGATGAAAAAGTGCAGCCCTGCACTCATCAGGAGTTCGCGACGCGAACTTAGGTTCGCGATCGGGAACTAGCTCCAGGGAGTTTGGCCAACGAGCGCGAAGTAGTTAGCGATGTGTTAGCGATCGTGAACTATGGGGAGTCGCAGAGTTCGCGACGCGAACTATGGTCGGGTCGTGATCTTTTGTCTTGCAGCATTAAAATCGGGTTTTCAGCCATTTGTGCCATTTTCAAACCCTAGAAACCTCTTTGGCGATTTTTGGAGCTCTAGTGCAGATCTTGGTTGATTTCTTCTCAAATCTTTGATAGATTTCACTCCTAGTTGAAGATTAAAGGTATATCTTCACTCTTTGATCTTTGTAGCTTAAGATCTATGTATTTGGATGGTTGGGTTTGAAACCCTAGTTATGGGGGGTTATGGTTTTTGGTGAATAAATGTTGTATACACTTGATAGATGGTATATTAACAAAGGAAACAAGTGTATGATTATGATTTGTAAGAATCTTAAGGGTTGGTTTAACCTAGGGTTTGGTAAATCACCATAATTGGGGGAAATGAGTTTATAAGTGTTATCTAGAGATAAATGGACACATTGGTGGTAGAATGTGATGTTGATAATATTGTGATTATTGTATTAGGCATTTGGTGAGGTCTTGGACGGTTGACCGAATTGTTGGAACAAGGAAACCGGCGGAAAGAATACGGTTGGAGCACTTTATTGCTAAGGTGAGTGCATGAGACTTTTAAACTGGGTACATAGCAATTAATTTTGAAAGTACATATGATATTGTATCAGTCTTTATTAACAAATATTTTGATAAAGATAGTAGTTGAAAATGTATGAAAGTATGTAGAATGTGATACTAGAATGTGTCTAGTATGATTGATGAATTTGAAGTAAATTATGATATATCCAAGTAGTTATGGAATCTATGTTAATGAGCAACAATAATGAAATAATTGATTAAGAGAATGTATACGGAGCCTTTATTAATAAATATTTATTAGTAAAGCAATTGGGAATGATTTTATAGTAATGAGTACCTATTGGTAAGATATACTAATAAAAGTAAAGAACGAATATATATGAGAAAGAATATGATGTGACTAGTAATAATTGTCTATTATAGTCAAGGAAGAGATAAAAGTATTATGTTAACGATAGATAAGAAATGTATCTTATGTATAAAGTAAGCATGGACCTCATAGGGTTCATAGATGTAGAAGTAACTGTGGTTGCTTATGATCGGGTCCATGGGACCATACAGGTACGTTCACACTGTGATGAACTAATTATATGTCGTTAGTATTAGATAACTAACTTGTTTGATGTTGGATGTGATAGCCGAAGGCTTTGACTGTCATAACTGTTAGGTTATGGTAAGAGATAGATGGTGGTGACGCGGGGGACCCCCGGTCACTGGACGGTGGTATATATGTTTATACACCGAGTGTATATATGTTTATACACTAAGCACACGGGTGCTTCTAGTACGCATATGTTTGGTACTAGGTATGTTAGGTTCTAATACATATATGTTTATGTATCAGACATGTTGGTGCTTCTAGTACATATATGTTTATGTACTAGATATGGTTGTGCTTCTAGTACGCATATGTTTGGTACTAAGTATGCTAGGTTCTAATCCATATATGTTTATGTATTAGACAGGTTGATGCTTCTAGTACATATATGTTTATGTACTAGATATGATTGGGTTTCTGGTACCTATATGTCTAGGTACTAGATATGTTTGCTAGGAAAGCAAAGTAGCTAGAGTCACAAAAGAGTGACTAGACGGTATTTATGTAGTTCATATATACGTTTATATAATTATGAAATGTCTATTATTGGGGTCTAAAACCCATGTATCTCACGAGACTATTTTGTCTCACGTACTACGTTTGTTTTGTGGCTATGTACTCATGTACAGGTTTGAAGTGATAGAAGGTTGCACTAGAAGTGGCCTAGAGATGTTTAGTTCGGGAGCTAGTAGGTAGATCCCGTTGCCTATGGTTTTGATATACTCGGTGACACCATATTTTTGTAAACTCTGATATAAGTTTTAAAGTTTTTGTTAAACTGTATTTTGGATAATATGTCAGATATTGGGAAAAATGTATTTTAAATGATTTAAACGATGTTTTAAAAATACGGGTGTTACAACTTGGTATCAGAGCTATAGTTTAAATGAATTAGGTTGGATGTCCATCCTAGTCTTAGACTGTAGCATTAGGAATGTAAGATTCCTTGAGATCATTAGGTTGACCTTGAGACTTTATGTTAAGTTTAGGGTTGAACCTAGGGGACCTATGAAAGTGATGTGATTATGGATAATCAGTGTTATGAGACTCATGAAACGTACACGAGGTACTAATTGTTTAATGTCTTTCGTATAGTCAAGATCGAAAGAAATGGTTAACACTCGAAGAAGTGGGAAAGCCCCGGAGGGCCGGGAGGAGGATACACCTCATGTTGAGGCTGGGGTTGAACAGGAAAGTCAACCGTCGATGCACCGGGTGGGTGAATCGGAGGTCGGAGCTAATAGAACTCCGGTGACCATGGCGGACCTCCAAACTATTATTGATCAATTCAAGGGAGTGGTGGCCGATGAGGTGCACCGCATAATTGGGGACCGTGAGAGGTCGGATGGAGATCGTGTATCCGAGGCTAGATCGGATGAGAAAACCAGGGGTGGTGGCACTCGAGTGGAGAAATCCTCCACAGGTGGTTGTAGTGATGCAAGGGCGAGGCCCGATGAAAATTATGGTTGTTCTTTTAAGACATTCATGGCTTGTAAGCCAAACATATATACGGGTAGTTCGGACCCGAAGGTAACTATGAGGTGGATCCGAGAGACCGAGCGGGTCATCGGAAGTAGCAAGTGCAAGAAAACCGATATGGTGTTGTATGCATCTCAATTGCTAAAAGAGGATGCTATGGTCTGGTGGGACATAGTTTATGAGACCCTCGGGAGGGAGGTGGTAGAGAGAATGTCATGGGATGAGTTTACCGTGAGGTTGAGGAAGAAATTTTGTCCCGATCGGGATTTGGAGAAAATGCATGAGAAGTTTGTGACCCTAAGGAAGGGTGAGATGTCGATCGAGGAGTACACGAGGGAATTCACGGGATTACTTCCGTTTGTTGCTAAGACCTACTCCGAGGAGAGGTTGAGGGTAGTTAGGTATGCTAGTGGGCTACCTTGGGATTATCAGTTGGAGGTAAAGAGAGCGGTCACGCTAGATGAGGCCATTAGTGCCGCCCGAGGTGTGGAAGAGGTGAACGTGGCAAAAGTTGCCGAGAGGGCGTATGTGGGAGATAAGAGGAATACCGAGAGTGGATCGGTTACGGTTAAGAAGGGAAAGTTCACGTCGAACTTCTCTAGGCAAGGAAGTGTGGCCTCGTGCAAGAGGTGTGGGAAGAATCATACCGGCGAATGCCGTGGGGAACCAAAAATATACCATGACTGTGGAAAGACGGGACATTTGGCCCGAGATTGTAGATCCAAACCAATGGCCGAGGTTGAATGTTACTCGTGCCATGAGAAAGGGCATTATAGCCACGTGTGCCCGAAGAAGAAAACCGGAACGCTTGTGTCTGCGGCTCAAAAGAAGGCGGAGCCGGCAAAGGTGAGAGGACGATCCTTCCTACTCACACGGGAGGAGGCGCGCGATGGGGCGTCAGGTTCGGGAGCTAAGGAATTAAGCGGCCCGTAATTGTAGCATTGGATGATTAGGCCGGTGTGCCATTTGTTTCCCTAAGATTTTAGTTTTGGGTATTATTGTAATCCTTCCGAATGCTTTGGTTAAAAACATATTTTGAATGTTATGAATTTTGTTGTTAATTTATTTACTTGAAAGATTTGAATTAGCAAGGTTGAATAATTGTCGAGTAGAGTAGTGGCATTTGGTAGGACCATTGAGATGGATTGGATGATTATGCACCAAGCCAGTATGTTGTGTGAGTATAGCCATATTGTTAGATTGTTGCCCGATTTGGTGCTTACGGGAATTAGTAGATGAGTTGTATGACGTGAATAGTCATCGTGGGAATAATCTTCCGGGTTGAATGAATTCGTATTTTTTTTAAGAATCATAGACCGGAGTCGGTTAGTTGACTCAAAGATGACCGGGATGACCGGTGAAATTATGGTTAATAGAATTGAGTGATAGTTACTTCGGTAGCGACAAAAGATTTGGAAATATGGTAATAAAGAGATGAACCGATTAATGACGGTTAATGTGTAAGTGGAATGGTAAATAACGAATAGAGAATGTTATTAGTTACCCGCGGGGTACGATGCATGTGCATCATATGATGACCTTAGAAGGCATATAATTGTGAAAAGATAATGTTATGTCATATGAATTGTGCTAAGTAATATGTCATATGGGAGACATACGAATGGGAAGGAAAAACAATAAGGCGTTTTGTGGGAGAGGTGCTAGAATGCACGATAAATGATTTGATGATGTTTGTATGATATTGGCGTGACATATACATATGTTTGTATATGTGCATGATGATGATGTTTATTTGATATTGGTGCGATATATACATATGTTTGTATATGTGCACAATAGAGATGTAATGATGGTATTGGTGACATATACATATGTTTGTATATGTGCACAATGGAGGTGGTTAGATGGAATTGGCGTGATATACGTGTGTATATCTATATGTGTATATATGTTTATGTGTTTATATGATGAATGTAGAACCATGTGGTTAATGAGTATTGCCATTATGTTATGGTAAATGAGAATTTGGCTTGAAATGCGGGTTGCATTTAGGTCATGTAAAGGTAAGGGAAATGTAAATGTAGGGGATGCCTACGATTTATAGAATAGAAGGAAAGAGAAACTCCTAGTGAGCAAATTACCATGTGGTAACCAAGTCATGGTACACCGTATAAGGGTGTGGGATGTATTACGGTAGAGGGCCTAGTACCGATAATTTAAGTTGATCAATGTGATACAAAGATGGTTGAAAGAATACTAAGTGATGGTATGAGTGACCAAGTGAAGGTCAAGAAACGGTAAATGTTATTGTGACCTTATGTTAAGGTGTGACCCTTGGATTAACGGGGACGATTGTTGAGAAAGTAATAATGGGTAGAACTGAGAGTGATGGGTTGGTAACGATACGCCGTGTGTACGGAAATTTGCTAATTGGAAAAAGGTATGGTTGACTTTATGTAAGAGTCAACGTTAGGCAACCCGTGATTGGTTGAATTGGTCTAAGATGGACTTTGACTCTCGTTTTGAGTTACTAATGAATAGTGATAGCATAATGTGTCGATTATGTGTTTGTGGAAAAGTTGATGAGATGGTTGATTGAATTGTAGTCGGTTTATACGACTTGACCCGTTTGGGGTGATTTCAATGTTGAAGTTGGGAATCGAGTGTAAGACTGTAATTGAATCATAAATTAAAGGTAAATTGTAAAACAAAGGAGGATTTATGAAACCTTTAACGAGAAGGGAAAATGTTAAGGTATAGTTGACTTTGTGCTTAAGTCAAAGGGTAGACAATATGGGGATATACCAATGTCGGGATATATCAGTTTGGTCAAGGCTAGAGTTTGACATTCGTTTTAATCAACTAGTTAATAGTATGATTGTGTCATACCATTGTTATGAGAATGAAAGGATTGGTCGAGAAAATGACGGTGTTATAGTCAAATTGTGAAATTTTGACCCGTTTGAGTATTATGAGTTTTAAAATGGGTCTTGATCGTTCGGACTTAACGGAGTTAAGTGAACGTTGGGATACGTAATGTTAATGGAACGGGGATGAGGAAAGTTTGATGGTAATGACCACAAGTGATTGAGAGCGGAATGCTCGGTCGGATGTGGGTTGAAATTCTTAGCGATTCCGAGGACGGAATCCTTTTAAGGGGTAGATAGTTGTAACGACCCGAAATTTGTAAATAAATAAATTGAATAAAAATATGATAAATAAGGATAAATCGTTTAAAAAACGTAGGAATTGGTTTCGTGTCGTTTGGACACCGTATGATAAAGTTATGGGCGAAACCGGGTCGAGACAAAGATGAAAAAGTGCAGGCCTGCACTCATCAGGAGTTCGCGACGCAAACTTAGGTTCGCGATCGGGAACTAGCTCCAGGGAGTTTGGCCAACGAGCGCGAAGTAGTTAGCGATGTGTTAGCGATCGTGAACTATGGGGAGTCGCAGAGTTCGCGACGCGAACTATGGTCGCGTCGTGATCTTTTGTCTGGCAGCATTAAAATCGGGTTTTCAGCCATTTGTGCCATTTTCAAACCCTAGAAACCTCTTTGGCGATTTTTGGAGCTCTAGTGCAGATCTTGGTTGATTTCTTCTCAAATCTTTGATGGATTTCACTCCTAGTTGAAGATTAAAGGTATATCTTCACTCTTTGATCTTTGTAGCTTAAGATCTATGTATTTGGATGGTTGGGTTTGAAACCCTAGTTATGGGGGGTTATGGTTTTTGGTGAATAAATGTTGTATACACTTGATAGATGGTATATTAACAAAGGAAACAAGTGTATGATTATGATTTGTAAGAATCTTAAGGGTTGGTTTAACCTAGGGTTTGGTAAATCACCATAATTGGGGGAAATGAGTTTATAAGTGTTATCTAGAGATAAATGGACACATTGGTGGTAGAATGTGATGTTGATAATCTTGTGATTATTGTATTAGGCATTTGGTGAGGTCTTGGACGGTTGACCGAATTGTTGGAACAAGGAAACCGGCGGAAAGAATACGGTTGGAGCACTTTATTGCTAAGGTGAGTGCATGAGACTTTTAAACTGGGTACATAGCAATTAATTTTGAAAGTACATATGATATTGTATCAGTCTTTATTAACAAATATTTTGATAAAGATAGTAGTTGAAAATGTATGAAAGTATGTAGAATGTGATACTAGAATGTGTCTAGTATGATTGATGAATTTGAAGTAAATTATGATAGATCCAAGTAGTTATGGAATCTATGTTAATGAGCAACAATAATGAAATAATTGATTAAGAGAATGTATACGGAGCCTTTATTAATAAATATTTATTAGTAAAGCAATTGAGAATGATTTTATAGTAATGAGTACCTATTGGTAAGATATACTAATAAAAGTAAAGAACGAATATATATGAGAAAGAATATGATGTGACTAGTAATAATTGTCTATTATAGTCAAGGAAGAGATAAAAGTATTATGTTATCGATAGATAAGAAATGTATCTTATGTATAAAGTAAGCATGGACCTCATAGGGTTCATAGATGTAGAAGTAACTGTGGTTGCTTATGATCGGGTCCATGGGACCATACAGGTACGTTCACACTGTGATGAACTAATTATATGTCGTTAGTATTAGATAACTAACTTGTTTGATGTTGGATGTGATAGCCGAAGGCTTTGACTGTCATAACTGTTAGGTTATGGTAAGAGATAGATGGTGGTGACGCGGGGGACCCCCGGTCACTGGACGGTGGTATATATGTTTATACACCGAGTGTATATATGTTTATACACTAAGCACACGGGTGCTTCTAGTACGCATATGTTTGGTACTAGGTATGTTAGGTTCTAATACATATATGTTTATGTATCAGACATGTTGGTGCTTCTAGTACATATATGTTTATGTACTAGATATGGTTGTGCTTCTAGTACGCATATGTTTGGTACTAAGTATGCTAGGTTCTAATCCATATATGTTTATGTATTAGACAGGTTGATGCTTCTAGTACATATATGTTTATGTACTAGATATGATTGGGTTTCTGGTACCTATATGTCTAGGTACTAGATATGTTTGCTAGGAAAGCAAAGTAGCTAGAGTCACAAAAGAGTGACTAGACGGTATTTATGTAGTTCATATATACGTTTATATAATTATGAAATGTCTATTATTGGGGTCTAAAACCCATGTATCTCACGAGACTATTTTGTCTCACGTACTACGTTTGTTTTGTGGCTATGTACTCAGGTACAGGTTTGAAGTGATAGAAGGTTGCACTAGAAGTGGCATAGAGATGTTTAGTTCGGGAGCTAGTAGGTAGATCCCGTTGCCTATGGTTTTGATATACTCGGTGACACCGTATTTTTGTAAACTCTGATATAAGTTTTAAAGTTTTTGTTAAACTGTATTTTGGATAATATGTGAGATATTGGGAAAAATGTATTTTAAATGATTTAAACGATGTTTTAAAAATACGGGTGTTACAATTCCCTTATTAAATAAATAAATACTCATCTTTTCTACAAAAGAATTTGAACGGCTAACACATAATTTTATCTTATAAACTATGAAATCAACTATGTATTATTTATCATGATACAAAGAAATATTATAGTCGAAAACTTAAATGAAAAACAATTATTTTATTTTTCTTAAACAACTAAATTATCTAATTGTTATACTTCCTCTGTATCAAAATAAGTGAATCATTTTGAATTTTACGTTTTTTGAGGTAAAATAAGGTAATAAGAGATTAGTGAAATTAAATGGATAATTAAATGGATGAGCCCTACACCTTTTAATATTTTGTTGCTTATTCTAAATGATGAAAAAGTCAAATATATGAAGATGACAAAAATGGATGGGGCCCCATACCTTTAATGATGTTTAAAGAGGGATAAGTAAGGGTAAATGGGTAATTTTAAATATACAAACTTACCAAATAAGGTAAGTTATTAAAGTGATTCACTTATTATTATACACTCCAAAAAGGAAAATGATTCACTTATTTTGATACGGAGAAAGTATTTGTTTTTTGGCACATGGAATGCAGACTTATTTCTTATGCCTCTTTAAATAATATATTTTTCATTTTTTTAATTAGTTTTATCATATTAGGGTACGCTTGATTCGTATTAAGGAAAGGGAAAGAGAATGAGAAAGGGAATGGTGGAGAATATTAATCATTCCCCCCAATTTAATGGGTAATGGCTCATTACCCACTATTAAGCAATATATCCAACCAAGCCTATTTAATCATTGCCTTACACATTCCTTGGTATCCATAACCCTTAACCAAGCACACCCTTAGTATCAATATTTTTAAACTGATACATCAATTGACATATATTTACAATAATATATTTTTATTTTCTTCATCATTTTACTTTATACACACACATACATATGTAACATACACATATCCAACTTCATTTCGTCCTTTCCTCGTTAAACCGAACAAATATACTGACAAGCCAAAATGAAGAGGTGATTCTAATGGTATATACAAACCGAAGAGACCCGGCGAGCAATCAAAGAAATCCGTAAGGTAGGGGACTCCCAAATTCCAATAATTTATACTACATATTGAAGATATTAATAGACAGTAAATTTTCATAACAGATAAAAAAAATATAATTTAGACAAATGATTTAAGAATTTAATTGACATCCGATACACTATAATTTAATTGTAAGTTTCATAAGCAGATAGAAATAGTTACTTAATTAAAAGATCATCATGGACTTTTTTAAAGATAATAAAAATAAGAGCATACGGTGTAGTGGCGAGAGGGGTGGTCCGCCGGACGCCACCTCGGCGCGCCGGCCACGCCACGACACCGCTCGCCACGCGAGCGGGCTCTTGCGCCGGACGACCCACGAAGCCAGCGGACCAATCACGGCGTGCCACGTGTACTAGCCGTTGGCAACGGCTAGTTTCCAGAATTTTTAATTTTTTTTTTTTAAATAAACCTATTATAAATAACCCATTTACCATTACATTTTTTCACACCATCTCTTACACTTTCACTCTCTAAAACTCTCTACAATTTCTTACCATTTCACTCTTAAAAATTCTCCAAAATATCTCAACCACCGTACCCCGATTGGATGAACGGTATTTTCGGAATGGGAGGTTCCGGCTCATCGCCGTCCAATCCTTCAACCCCTTCGTCCCAACAATCGGTATCGTCCACCCAAAACACCGTGATGCCGACATTTTCCCAAGACCAATTCAACCACTTTATGCTTCAACAACAATTTCAAAACCTACAACAACTACAATTTCAACAAAACCAACCCCCTCCTCAAATGTGGTCACAACACCAATGGTCACAACCACAATCTTCACAACCACAACAACCCCCTCAAGAAACCGACGCCGCTGAAAAGGCGAGACGAAAGGGGAAAAAAGTCGCCGCCGTTAACTTAAGTCGGAAGGTCATGCGTTGGGACGCCGCAGAAGAAGTTTTATTGGCGGAGTGTTGGGTTTGCGTTTCCGAGGACCGCGAAAAGGGCGCCGACCAATCGGATGAATGTTTTTGGAACAAAATCCTTGTTGAGTTCAACAAGGATGTTGGTACGCCGCGTACCAAAGACATGTTGACGGGGAAGTGGTCGACCTTAAATGGTAATTGTCAAAAATTCAACGGTATCTACAAACGGCTACAACGTACAAGCCGAAGCGGTGAAAATGAGGTCGACTTTTTGGCCCGTGTCCGACAAGCGTACCGTGACGAGTCGGCGGCAAAAAAACCATTTAACAACGAAGGTGCGTGGGAAGTTTTGCGCCATTGCCCGAAATGGGACGCCCCCGAACCCATTTCGCTCTCCGATAACGAAGAACTTTTCGGGTTAGATACGAGACCACGTCCGGCGGGAAAGTCTCGTAAGCCAAAAAAAAGTAGGTCGGAAACTTCATCCGGCGCTAACACCGCCGGAAGTGCCGCACCGCCGGACCTTGGCGAGGCTATGATGGCCAAGTTTAGGCGGAAAAGTGAAGCCGCTCAATCCGCTTACGCAAGGGCAAAGGCGCGGGATGACCGGTTCGAGCGCTTGGAAGAATTGCGATTCCTAAGCACTAACACCTGCGGTTTGGGGCGCGAAGATAAGGCGCGAATCATCAAAGAAAAAAAGGCGATCCGCGAAAAATACCCCGTCGACGAAGATGACTTTGACGTGGACGATGATGACGAGTAGTTTTTTTTTGTTTTTTTTTTGGTATTTTTTTTTTATTTTTCGGTATTTTTTTTTATTTTCGGTAATTTTTTTTTATTTTTTAGGTATTTTTATTTTGTATTTTGTAATATTTATTTTAATGAAGTATTATGTTTTTAAAAAAAGAAAAATGAAAAAAAGGGTGGTGGGGCCCAAATGGCTTAAGTGATGGTAGATGGGGTATTTGGGGGTTTTGAATGTGAAATGTGAAATGGTGATGTGGCGCATAGGTGGCGCAGAGGTGGCGAAGTGGCTTAAGCCGCCACACCTATCACTCTAAGAATATTATTTTGAGGTCTGACGCTCTAAATTTAATGAAGTAGTCACCTTTTCTAAAGAATATTTAATTATCCTCTTTTCCCCATTGCGCAAATAATGTTGTATGCCTTTGATTAATTAAACATATTTTCTTCTTTATAATATACAATTACACTATTGTAGTAGCCAATTAAAAATTGCAAAAAGATTATAGCCATGCACTTTTAAGAGTGTTGTTGGCTCCTTTTGATTGGTCCACTTAAATATTACAATATTGCGTTTTGTTCTAATCGTTAAGTTTAGACGGCTCCCAATAGTGCACACAACTGATACCGTCGGTTGTTGTCAAATCAGCATCACGTCAGCTCATTCTCCAACCGACATTAAACTGACGTAATCATGCCAACAATACAACTTCACTTTAATTTTTTGGGACCCGCCATTAAAACCCACACACACATAAAATACCCCTTTGGGCCCACCTACCAAACTCACGCATCCCCCTTCTCTCGTCTCCAAAGTGGCGGAACCCCAACTGGCGTAATCACTAGCGGGGGCGTGCCAATGGTATCACTCAACTGGCGGAAAACTGACGGAAAAGAAATGGTGCTGTTGGCACCCATCTTACAATAACATCCCAATTAACAGTAACAAAATTTTAAATTGTCATTTTTCCGGTTTTACCTATGAAATTAAACACACGTTTAATTTATAATTAAAATTGAGCTAAATTGGATGTATTTTTAAAAAAATCTATGAACTTTTATTACTTTTTATTTAATATATATGCTATATATTTTATATTTAATCAGAAAGGAGTTGAGACTTGATTTGAAAGTTGTTCAACAAAAGCTTACATTCTAGTAACCAATCAAATTATTTCATGGCAGTATAAGAACTTTATAAGTTGTAGTAGACGTGACTCAAAATGGTTCCAAAGTAACTTGTAATCAGAGGTGTAGGAGGTGCACCGATACGAGGCGCACAATATAGAGGGATCACAATTTAGAGGGATCCTGATTTTCTGTATATATATAATTTTATAATTTTTAAATCAACTTAATAATAAAATTAGAAAACTTTTGTATACATTTTGTATTTAGTGGACATATTTTTTTCTGTTCGCACATAGTCATATGAATAGTACGAAAAAAAGGTATTTTAATAGGATATTAGTATTTTATATATGTATATTTTATAGTGCAGAAACTTAAATGTGAAATATCAGCTGATGTTAAGCTAATATGACAAAAATTAAATGTGTCAATTGGTATTACAACTGACACTAGTATTATATAAAGTAGTAAAATGTCTTGTCAAATAATTATAAAAACACATTCTAGACAAGCTATTAAAAATTATCATTAGACCTCCTCTCCAAGTAGTTAGTTTTTTCATTTATTCATCAGTTTTGTCAAAACGACATAATATCAACACTTCTAAATTGGCACATTTCTAACGACAATATCGCTTTACTTCTTTTATCATTTTAGTATAATACTCCGTACAAAATATGTTGCATAATATACAAGTTTGCATTGTATGTTACTCTCACTCGTCTCCCCTTCTTCGGTTAACCGGCCAAATTAAATGAAAAACAAACCGATAAGAACATGTCAACGGTTTTACTTTGTGACACTCATCGTTGGCAGGGCCGCATAGGCCTTAGATGTTTTTTGATTTCCAATTGTGAAAATTTATGTGTATGTCAACTAGTATCATACACTTAAACTATTTTATTTTGTAAAAGTAGCAACTAATTAATTAGTCACGTTCATTATAATTTATAAATTAGTATAGGATTAATACACTAGCCAATCACTTTCTTCCACATTCAATCCACCATTTGTATTGTTTTGTTTCATGGTCTTAAGTATTAAAAGAAAACAAAAAGGAATATGAATGAATTATGTATTATAGAATTGCTAAGTGGTAATATTAACAAGTAAATTTGCTTTTCTGTATCTGAACAAAAAACCATAAATACCTTAATATTTAATGTAATCAAAATCGAATATGTGGCACCAAAGCATATGGTTACGTGTTCATTTATATGTTTAATTAATCTTGTTTTATATTAATTTTAATTGAAATTATTTAAAAGGAAAGAAAGTACATGTTTTTTTTAATACATTAAATCAACACTAGATTCGACTTTCTATTTAAAAACATTTTCATTTTCTTTGTTTTTGTTAGGAAAAGCCGGTATTATACGTGAAACCCAAGAAAACTAGTTTAACAACAAAATTATAAATTACATAATTTAAAATGAAATCTTGGTGTGTTAGAATTCAAGATTTTATAGGGGTAGTCTATATTAATAAAATAAAAGTTATTTGATTACGTTATGTATTTTGTTAAGCGACAATATCGATAGATATTATCAAGTGAGCTTGCCATATAAATGAAAACTTTTGAATAGATCTTGGCTAGAATCAAAGGCACTAATACCTATTACCTCCTAACTCATAAAATTTATTACATCATTATTTTTCTTACTAACAAAAAAATAGTTAAGTTTATAGTTAGTCTAAATGTCAAGCCTAAGCTTGACAATAGGTTGTTAGGATTCATTTATATGATGCTTATTTATTTATATACCTCACTCATCCCACCTCCACTCGTAGCTCGCTACGTCCTTAGACCGAAGAAACCAACCAACGACAACTACCAAAGGAACCATGTTATCAATGTCATTGTGAAGAAAACCTTCAGTTTGCAATTGAAGGTGTCATTGGCAACATTCTTAACCAATACAAATTAAATTAAAAATGTGCTCTAGTTTCCAACTCAAATTGACTCTAACTTCCTAGTATTAGCTTCATCTTACGGCTAGTTATAGTTTATGAACAAAATATCAGTTTATGAACAAAATATCATATTATGAAAATTAAAATGTACATATTTCAAAGATGGGTTTCTAAGGGCCGTCAATAAGAAATTTGTATAAGAATCAAAAACCCACCCTTGCATTTTAAGCATGACTTAGCCACTAATGAAAATACAAGGTATCTAATGCATGTTATTAATAACTCTTACTCCTTTAGGGCTGTCATTATCAAAACCCTTTAAAAATACAATATCTAACTTCTTTTTTTGAAACGGCAAATAATTACATATAAACCTCATATGCTTGGGATTGAACACAAGACCTCCTTGTTAGTTTTACTCCATGTTAGCCAAGTGTATGTGTAATAAGGAACATATGTATTTACAAACATACATACTATTTTTTGTAAAATAAAGAATTAATAATACTACATTTTGGAGTAATAAAAAACACTGTTCAAAATGTTATTATAGTTTATAGGGAGTGATTTTTATACTATCATCTACCACAATCATTACTACTTCCTCCGATTCAAAATAAGTCTTACACTTTGGGTTTCATGGTTTTTTAGACAAAAGATTATATTGATAGTTAAATTAGATTAATTGAATTGTTAGTGGATAATGGGTCCCACACTTTTTAAATAAAGTGAGATAAATGATGTTTAAAAATAAAAAGTAAGGGTAAATGTGTCATTTCACTTTGTTAATGTAGATAGTTAGTGGGTGTGAGTCCAACTATTTTTAGCCGAATAAGGTAATTTTTTTAAGTGTAGCACTTGTAGCACTTATTTTAAATCGAAAATTGTGGTACATGAATTCCATAGTTTATAGGTAGATGATGAGAGCCCCCATACTCTCATTTTGGCGCGTGATTAAACATGTCAAAATATCTGAAGCTCCGTCCCCACCAGACTATTTCCGGCCCCACCGTCGTGACCGCCATGCTTTCACACTTTTCATCTCCTTGTTCATATACTCAAAACTCTTAATTGCTAGCTCACACTCTCATGGAATCTAACGACATCATCGCACCTTTCGTCCTCAAAACTTATCAAATGGTCAACGATCCATCGCTCGATGGTTACATCCGTTGGGGAATCGCCAATAACAGCTTCATCGTCGTTGAACCCCTCGATTTCTCTCAACGTCTGTTACCTGCTTATTTCAAACACAGCAATTTCTCCAGTTTCGTTCGTCAATTGAATACTTATGTAAGCATTCAATTTACAATCACTTGTTTAATTTGTTTTTAATGTGATCGAATTTGATTTTATTATTTTGCACGGATATTAGGGTTTCAGAAAAGTGGATCCGGATCGCTGGGAGTTTGCGAACGAGTGGTTTCTGAGGGGACAAACGCATTTACTGAAGAACATAGGGAGGAAGAAACAGATTCATAATCGGAATTTTATGAGAGGTGAAGAAGATGTAGAAGACGATGACGTAGCGATGGCCATGGAGATCGCGAAACTAAAAAAAGAACAGAAGGCTTTAGAACAGGGATTGATAGATATGAACAAGAGGTTAGAGGCGACGGAGCGTCGGCCGGAGCAAATGATGGCGTTATTACATAAAGTAGCGGAGGATCCCGAGATCTTGCCACGTATGATGCTTGAAAAAAATCAACGATCGAAACGGTTGGTGGATAAAAAGCGCCAACGAATTTTGATTCCTCCGTCGCTGTCGCCGTCGTCGACAATGAAGCTGAAGGAGGAAGAGGAGTGTCGAATCGTCCAAGGGTTGACAGCTTCGTCACCGGAGGGTTATGAACCGTTTTGGCAATCATCGTCGGATAAACCCCCGATGGCATGGCGACGGACGAAGGCCGCCGGCGGTATTAATTTGGAATCTGAGTCGTTGAATGGAATTAACAGGTATGTAAATTATACAGATGGAAGCGGTAGTGGATGTGATATAGATTACTCCGGGGGGGTTTTGCCGGAGCCAGATGGTAGACCGCCGCCGGCTTATCCATTTTCACTATTGGGTGGCGGTTTTTAGCTACAGTTTATTTAGTTATTATAAATTTTAGATGACTGTAACTTTTTTTGTTTATTTCTTTTCGTAATTTCCAAAAAATAAATAAAAAGATCACATCTGTATTCTTATGTTCTTCGCATTATCCAATTTGAAGTTCAATTTCAACTTTTAATGTCTTCAGTTCCATTGTTTTTTCTGCAAATTAAATTGATATTCATTCCAAAAAAAAATCTAATAAAAAAAAATTTACATGTAAATCATTCTCATAAAAATATTGTATAAGAGGAGTACGCCACTAGCCCGTCAAGGGCACGTCGTGCAACGACGCCTGGCACCGTGGCGTCGGTAGCCGCGTCGGTAGAAACGCGTCGCCATGAGGACGTGAGGGATGGGGCGTCAGTAGCTTTTGTGTGTGTGTGGAGGGGGTTGAATGTAATATTTTAAGGATTAGTGATGTGTTAGTGATAATTTATTGACTTATGGTTGGCACGACCGTGTCAGTAGCGTGTCGGTAAGGATGTGATGACGTGGCGCTACTGACGGGTTTAGTGACGCGCCACTGTTGGGATAGGCATAAGCTTAAAAAAAATTAAACATGTTCATGAATTTTAAATGTTATATGTACATGATACAACAAAGTAACAAAGTACCAAATAATTTATACCTCAGCGATATCTGGCCTTTAAGTGTGATACAATGTTGTGTATTCAAATCATTATGTAGATAAAAATAGTGTAAATTTAAGTAATGTGTGTATGAGCCCTTAAAAAAAATACTTAAATAAAAAAACCATGAGTTGCTACCCTTCCAAATTTGGAAGCTTTTTAAGATCAAGGGAGGTGATCCTTGTAAAGCATTTTTATACTTATAGAGCAAATCTATTGGAAAAGACCACTCTACCCTTTCTTTCCTTCTCACCGCCATTTCCGTTCTTTCTCTTCGAATGTTTACACATTTCTTTCTCTCTCTTTTAGGGGTGATTATCGGGCCAAAACTGAACCGAACTGATAACCGATAATGATGAATTTTCAAAACCGAAACCGAACCGATAACATGTTATCGGTTTCGGTTCGGTTTGGTTTCGGTTCGGTTCAGTTATTTTAGGCCAAATGTTCATCATTTTCCGAAAACCAAACTGAATCGAACCGATATAACCGATAACGATGAATTATCAAAACCGAAACCGAACCGATAACATGTTATCGGTTTCGGTTCGGGTCGGTTTCGGTTCGGTTCGGTTTTTTGGGTCCAAATGCTCACCCCTACTCTCTTCAAACAAAAACCCACCACCAAGTGTTATACTCTATTGTATCCATCTTTTAGGCCGAATCAGGGGCCATAATATTCACCATTGAAACTAGCTCATTTTTCCTATCAGTGTGGTACTCGTCTCTGCCGGAATCATCACTGAATCGCGCGCCGGACAATCGCCGGAGTTATAAAAGTTTAACGGAATCCGCGTGCCAAAGTCTTAAAGACAAAGCTAATTTCATTTAACCGTAATTTCATACATTAATTCGGTGAAAGACATTAAATTCAGGGTGAAAGACATTAATTCCATGTCGAAAGACAAAGTTGCGATAGTCACCTGTGGTGCTACTGATTTCGGTGAAAGCATGATGAGACTTTTCACAAAACACGGCGCCAAAGTCGTGATTGCAGACGTCCAAGACGATTGAGGGACTTCCATCGATTTATTGATCAGCGGTGGAATTAGGAGAGAACATAGATTGGTGTGGGTTTTGATTTGAAGATGTAGAGAAAAATGAAAAGTAGGGAAGTTAAAGAACCAAGAGAGAGAAATAGGTACGTAGAAGAAAAGAAAGGGTGTAATGGTCTTTTTACCTAAATTTGCTCTATAAGGATAAAAAAATGCTCTACAAGAATCACCTCCCATTTTGTAATGTTTAATAAACAAGGGCTCGTAATTGGTAAGACTGTTGCCAACGGTGGGAAACTCATCCCGCCAGTTGCCTCGTTTCTTTGCCTCACCGTTGGCACGCCTCGCCACTTTGGGTCGCCAGTTGTCTTTCGCTAGTGTGGAGACGAGAGGAAAGGAACTCGTGAGTGGGTGGGTGGGGCGCAAAGAGGTATTTTGTGTGTGTGTTTTGTAATGGTGGGTCCCAAAAAATTTAAGAGAAGAGGTATTGTTGGCATGGGTCGGTTAGTTTAGTGGCGGTTGGAGGGTGAGCTGACGTGGCGCTGATTTGGCAACAACTAACTGTATCAGTTGGGTGCACCATTGAGAGCGGTCTAAGAGCTCAAAGATCATATAACGTGACAGTGGCAACTAAAATTTAGGGCATGGATTATCTCTTAAATTGTATCCGGTTAGCATATTTTGATATTACTTAACAAAACATATAATAGTATATAAAATATTAAAAATTAAATGCCCTCATTTTGTCTAGGAAGACATGCGCATTATTTTCTTAGGCTTTTTCTAACAGTTCGTCAGTAGAGCCACATTAGCGTCATGTCGTCATCATCTAACTAACGAGTTATTTACAAGGTCGTGCCAGCAACAACTCATACCAACTCGTCATTAAACCCATCACTGCGATATCACCATATTTAATTAAACAAAATAATTATTAAATAAATACATTACATTAATTTTAAAAATATTATATAAACTTATAAAATATCACATAAATTCTAAAAAATATATAAATTACAAATATTAAAAGCTAAAAGAATAAAACAAAATCTAAAAAAATTACATTTATTATAAGTTAAAAAGATATTAAAAAAATTACAATTATTATTAAAAACATTTAAAAGAAAAAGGAAAGAAATAAATTTAAAAAAAAAAATACCATCCCAAACCACCCTCCTCTTCCCTTTTGTACTTTATTATCTTTATTAATCTCTATACACATATCATTATATTGATCACGGCCACCCCTCCTCGCCACCGACGGTCGCCACTCGCCAGGCTGACACCACCACAATCACTACCGTCACTACACACCATCGTTACGCACCACCACTCAGCACTATCACTATCATCACCATAAAATATACTCCCTCTATCCCAAAATTATTGTCCGGGGACAAAAATCACACAATTTAAGAAAAGTGCATTTAATACACTGTTTAACCAATAAAATTTTATCTTTTCCACTTAACTATGTTTTGATTAGCGGATTTTTGATTTGACAATTATTTTGGGACAAATAAAAAAAGAAATGTGGACAATAAAATTGATATGGAGGGAGTAGTTCCAAAAGTACATGTTACCGCATTGATCAAATATACTGCTATATACTCCTTCCGTCCCACAAAAACTTCCCATTTGGCTTTTGCACAAGTTTTTAGGTGATAGTTAGACTATCCGTTATGCATGACCCCTCCACCGGTCGCGACCGCCACCCAAGCAGTCCCCGACGCGTCGCCCCCGTTACGGCCCTCGTCCCCCGACGCGTCGACCGTGTCCAACGGTCGACTATTCGACCGTTCCCAGCGACCTCCCAACGGCTACTTTATTAAATATACACCCCTTTCAAACTTAATTTTTACCCCTTTTTTTACCTTATAAATACCCAATTTTTTTCTAAAAAATTTCACACTTCTCATTTCTTTTCTTCATACTTACTCAATCACACACTATCTTAAAAATGAGTTCCGGCAATGAAATGAATGTCGCTAATTTCATTTTTAGCGACGAGGAGGAGGACAAGATTATAGATCTTGGTTTTTACAAACGGCGGCCGCGTTTCTTGAAGGTTCCAGTTCTAGTATCCCTAGAACTCCAAGAAGATACGTGCATAGGGACCGTGGCGGTGCGAATGACCGTCTCGTGGCAGCTTACTTCGCTGAAAATCCGACATATAACGAGCAAGATTTTCGTAAACGTTTCAGGATGAGCCGTGATCTTTTCACACGCATTGTTCGCGATCTCACTAATACAGTATCATTATTTGCGCAACGTTATGATGCACTTGGCAATGCAGGTACTTCTCCGCTAATGAGGTGCACGTCTGCAATTCGTCAGTTAGCATACGGCACCGTAACGGATGCTCTAGACGAATACTTACAAATTGGTGAGAAAACTAGTCGTGATAGTCTCGCAGAGTTCTGTAAAGGGGTTATGCACTTGTATGGAGATGAGTTTTTGCGAAAGCCTACTCATACTGATGTGGCGAAGCTATACGCTTTTCATGAGGAGAAACATGGGTTTCCCGGTATGCTAGGAAGCATTGATTGTACTGATTGGCCTTGGGCTCAATGTCCAAATGCTTACCGTGGGCAATATGTTAGAGGGGATCACGGGAACGAACCATTCATTTTACTTGAAGCGGTTGCCTCACAAGATTGTGGATTTGGCACGCGTTCTTTGGTGTCGCCGGGTCGAACAACGACATCAACGTGTTACGAGCATCCCATATTTTCAATGATATCAAAGACGGGAAAGCACCCGAGGTACCCTTTTTGGCAAACGGGGTGTCTTACAAATGGGGATATTATCTTACTGACGGGATATATCCGGATTGGTCTGTTCTTGTTAAGTCTATTTCACACCCAAATGTGAATGATGTTAAGCGGGTGAACTACAAGAAAGCACACGAGGCTGCAAGGAAAGACTTAGAACGAGCATTTGGCGTTCTAAAGAAAAAATGGGGTATAATAAAAACGGCTGCAAGGTCCCCAAATGTTAACAGAATAAGGGATATAATGTACACTTGTATCGTATTACATAATATGATTATCAAAGACAAAGGCAGGGCGATATGTCCCGACTTTCATCCGGAAGAGCGACATAGTGAACTTGACCCCGTACGATCACATGAAGAAGTATTGCAAGTTATCAGGGAGATCCATAATCAACAAACTCATCTAAATCTTAGATCTGATTTGGTGGAACACACTTGGAATCGACATCCCCACTACTAGTTTTTTTTATTTACGTAATGTTTTTTTTAATGTAATGTTTTTAATTATTTTTAATGTAATGTTTTAATTATTAATGAAATTTAAAAATAAAAAAATCCGATCGGTCACCCATTACGGGCTAATGGTCGCTGTGTGGTCATGTGTTTGATCAAGAGAGAAAACTGATGTGGCGCAGAGGTGGCAGGGGTGACCAAACTTTGAACGGTCACCCATTACGGGTAGTCTTAGTGGTGAGGTCATTGATAATACTTTTGATTAAAATATAAGGTTGAATTGGAGAGAGAAAGATAGTTAGTGGATATTAGTTGTGGGGTCTTTAGTAATAATAGTTTTTTATTGTGTGGACTCTATCAAATATGAGAAATAAGAAATTTTTTAGGACAAAAATTTAGAATGAAATAAAAAGTTTTTTTTATAACAGGGAGTAAATAATACACTCCATTATCAGAGACAATGTTGTGTATCCTATTTTGTGTCTTTATAAAAAATAAACATTATATAGGTTATTGGATGGAACTATGGAAGTGTTATTTTGCATCCAACCAATCAGAAAAGGGGAAAATAAGGAAAAGAAGAGAAATCATTGGGTTGTGAACCACAGCGCGTGACGAAGTTGATTAATATCACGGGGTGCACGTCACATCGAGTGGGAGTTCAACAAAACGACAATAATCCGAATTAAATACCATTACAAGTTGTACGAAAATATATAATGTTTATTTGGTTTTGTTATTTAAAGAAGAGTAATAGTACTTTATACTATGTGTTCATATTTATTTTCCTACTTATTAAATCAAAATATGTGTCAAAATTAAAGGATAATATTAAGAGAGAAACTAGTAGATTACACATGTCATCTTATCAAGTAGGTAAGAAGATGAATAAAAATAAATAGTAGGATTAAATACTCCCTCCATCCCATAAAAACTTCTTAATTTCCTTTTGCACAAGTGTTTAGGTTATAGTTAATGGTGGAGTCATTGATAATACTTTTAATTAAAATATAAGGTTGTGTGGGAGAGAGAAAGATAGTGGGTATTAGTGGTAAGGTCTTTAGTAATAATAGTTTTTTATTGTATGTAGCCCATTAAATGTGAGAAGTGAGAAGTTTTTTATAGGACAAAAATTTAGAGACAAATGAGAATTTTTTTTGTGGGACGGATGGAGTATCATTTTTCTTTAAAATAATCTTTTTCATAGAATTTCATGTCTATAAATAATGAGAGATGATAATATTTACTAATTATTTTTCAACTCATTTGATCAATTATTTAAATCAAATGATTAAATTAAAAAGAAAATTAATGATAATATGTTACATATTTTGTGGCTAAGATAATAAAGTAAGAATAAGAATATTTAGTATTAAATAATACTACAATTTTTCGTAAATAATAATTAAGTTTCAACAATTTCATTATACTCTAATTTTTGTTCAATCATAAAAAGTTAAAACCCACTTAAGTTTAAAGTAAAAAAGTTAAAATTAATACCCTAGTGAGAGAGGTGAAATCAAAATGTGATAAAATAAATAGAATTATATAATTGTCTGTTAACATGAATTGCTCGATATAGATAAAAATTATTTTATCAAAGCTATAATATACTCCCTCCGTCCCACAAAAAACTTCTCATTTGGCTTTTACACATGTTTTTAGGTAATAGTTAGTGGTGGGGTAATTGATAATACTTTTGATTAAAATATAAGGTTAGATTGGAGAGAGAAAGATAGTTAGTGGATATTAGTGGTTAGGTTTTTAATAATAATAGTTTTTTATTGGGTGGAGCCCACCAAATATGGGAAATGGAAAGTTTTTTGTGGGACAAAAGTTTAGAGTGAAATGGGAAGTTTTTTGTGGGACGGAGGGAGTACAAGGATAAGGAGATCAAATCTATCAATGAAGATCTATTTTGGGTTCTACAAGTAATTTATGAAATTAAAATTGATAACTATTTCTTTAACATAATTAATTAATTATTATAAAATACATATGTTCATCTTTTTACATGACGGTACACAATGAAACATATTACTTGTTTTAAATATATTTATTTGCAAATTTGTTTATATATACTATATTAACAATCATTACAAAATATTTATCTGGTAAGAAAGACATAAAAAATCAGTTTTTATTGCTTTACAATAAAAAGTGTTTATTAAAGCATTATGTATTTAACAAAAACTACATTTTATTAAAAGCGTTAAGAGTATTCAAGATTAATTAAATATAAAATATGATAATGATAATAAGATTATTAAGATGTTAATATATGTATCATGAACATGTATATCAATAAATCAAAGGCATTTGGCCTATTGGTATGGTGTTTGCTTCAAAATCTTGAGGTTGGTGGTTCAAGTCTCGTCGTGGACATATGTGAAAATTAAGTGTAGATTAGAATTTGCCGTTAAAAACATATACTTCCTCCATTTCAAAATAAGTGATACACTTTAGAGTTCACGGTTTTTTAGGCAAAATATGACAATGAAGGTTAATTAGATTAAATTAGATAGTTAGTGTAGGATGAGTCCCACATATGAGTTTTGTTAATGACAGCCCTTAGGCTAGTAGGTATGGGACGGAGGAAACATGGCCGGGGGGGGGGGGGGGGGTGAGGTGGAGGGGAACGACGTGGTGGTGAAGATGGAAATAGCCGTTGAACGGCTAAAAGAGCCGTTGATAATTAAAAAATAATAATTAATTAATTAAATTTATTTATTTCCTATATAAACACAATCAAACACACCACAACTCTACCAAAACACCCAACTCACAAATAATGGATTATCTTGGTTCATCATCTGACGAGGATGATTCGTTTATGCTAACAATATACGAAGAACTCCTCGATGAATTTGATGACGATGATGAAAGTGAAGTCTTTGACACTCGAACTGCGAAGCAAAATAGAAATCGAGCAGCTGGACACCAACGGTTATATCGAGATTATTTTGCGGATGATTTTGTTTATGACGAGAAGGATTTCAAACGGAGGTTTCGCATGAGCAAAAATTTATTTCTACGCATATGTAGCGCATTAGAAAACATGTATCCTTTTTTCAATTGAGATATGATGCTAGAGGTAGGCGGGGATTCACTGCGTTGCAAAAATGTACTGCAGTAGTTCAAGCTATGGCTTACGGGGCATCCCCTGATTCTTTTGACGAGTACCTACGCATGTCTGAAAGAACTACTAGGGAAAGTATGTATAATTTTTTGCAAGGTGTTTTGGAATTATTCGGACCTATTTATTTGCTAAAACCAACAATAACCGATGTTCAAAAATTATATGAGGCACATGAATAGAGACATGGTTTTCCTGGAATGCTTGGTAGCATTGATTGTATGCACTGGGATTGGTGGAATTGTCCACAATCGTGGAGATGTGAGTACACTAGATGACATCATGGAGTACCGTCGTTGATATTATAAGTTGCTGCTTCCCAAGATTTTATGTTTTGGCATGCTTACTTTGGGGCTGCGGGTTCTAATAATGATATTAACGTGCTTGATCAATCACCAATATTAAACGACTTGTTATCAGGAAAGGCACCCGATGCACCTTATACGGTGAATGGCAATCAATATAGATTCGGTTATTACCTTACCGATGGTATATATCCTCGTCATGCGACATTTGTGAAAGCCTATCGACATCCAGTAGAGCCAAAAGCTGTCTTGTTTACCAAAAAACAAGAATCCGCACGTAAGGATGTGGAACGGGCTTTTGGAGTTTTAAAGGCGAAGTGGCACATTGTCAAAAACGCGGCCCGTCCATATGACCTTGAAAGATTAAGATATATTTTGTATGCATGTGTTGTAATGCATAATATGGTTGTCGAAGATAAAGGTCGGATGATTTCTCCATATGTGGCGGACGGTCCCCGGCATGCGTTGTATATACCGGGAACGCCAGAATATTTGCATAGGGTTGTCGACATTCAAGACCAAACAACACACGAACAACTTCGACGGGACTTGGCGGAGCATCTCTACAACAACGCAAATGCCGACGATAATTTTAATTTAATTATTGTAATTTTTAATTTTAATTTTAGTTTAAAGTATTGTAATTTTAAATTTTATTTAAAGTATTGTAATTTTAAATTATACTACCTCCGTATCAAAATAAGTGATACACTTCTTGAAACACGATTTTTGAGGCAAAAGATTAAAAAGTAGTTTAAAATAGATTAAAGTATATAATTAGTGGATAATGAGTCCCACCTCTTTTGAATAAAGTGATATTAATGATGTGTAAAAAGTAAAAGTAAGGGTAATTTCATTTTATTAAAGTAGATAGTTAGTGGAGAAAGGGTCCCACTTTTTTACCAAGTAAGGTAAGTTTTGGAAGTGTATCACTTATTTTGTTCCACGGTTCCACCCTTAAATATAAAGTGTATCACTTATTTTGATATGGAGGTAGTATAAAATATTAGTTGTGTGTAAAATAAAAGGAAATGAAATGATGAGATGAAAACTAAAATGGTGTGGTGGGTATTTCCACCAAATGATGTGGTGTGGCGATGGTGTGGTTGCTGAGGTGACAGATGATGTGGTAGAAAAAATTGGTGTGATTGTGGTACCCATACCCCACAACCTTAGGGCTGTCAATAAGAGGTGGTTACGTGCATAAATTGTTTGTACTTTTAGTAGTGGGGGATGATTCCTAAAATGCAGGGGGCGATTATTGATTATTGTACAAATTTTTTATGCGTGTCTTGACATCTTAGTGACCGCCCTTGGGACTGTTATTATCATTTTTAATAATATAGGAAAAAGTATAGTTGCGCAGTAAAATCTAGTTTTGGCTTTAATTTTGAAGATCCTATAATCGTTCGATCACACGCACTTACTAAATATGTAATTTAACCAATAACATTATGACACGATTTTCTATTCAAGATCCCCCACTTTATCTGTTTTCCAACTTTAGAGGGACACGTTTCGACCTCTAGGTTATTTTAGGCCCACATGTAGTGGTGCAAGACTGATTTAACTGTGATAAAAACTAACATCTTTAATTTTTATACATTTTTTATTCAACTAACAATACAATTAACATACTTATAATAATAATACATATTTTTTTTTAGTTTTTTGGACCGCAGATATTATAAAAAATAGGGTTTTGATAATTACAGCCCTAAGGGCTGTCATAAGACATGCATTAAATACTTGTATTTTAATCTTCAACCTACTCCTGAATTTCAGGAACTACTCCATTATACAACATTTTATGCACTTAGTGATAGTCCTAAGGACTGTTATTATCAAAACCCTAAAAATATATACATTAAATATGATATCATATTAAAAAACTCAATTCTCTCCACTTTGATAAAAGCACGCAAAAAAACCGACATAACACCACCGAAGTACAAACGGTTTGAAAAAACTGACAAGCTTCAACATAATAAAATCTACAATGGTACAAATTTTAAAATTTTAAAAAGTTGTTATTTCATGCGACTTTAATAATATATGAACTTTTAATTTTTATAAATTTATATTTACTACGCATAAACTTTTAAAAGGTTTTAAAACTTATACGTATTTAATTTTAAGAAGAAAATAAATTAATTATGAAGAAGTTTATGAGTGTGAACCTTTTTCATGTCACATAAATATAAAACACAAATTTACTATGCTCCAGAAAATTATGATTCTTTTGTATTCTTCAACCTATTTATAAACTTATAATTGGAGATGCTCTAATTCTAATTAAATATCTCATTGATTAAATTGCATGAAAAATGCATAATTTTGTAGTTATGTGAACTGACAATATTTGTAGTCAAAATGCAGAAAACGCTATTTTCGGAATTATACTAAAGAATTAAGTGGCGTTTAAACATTTGCTAGAAATCATATAATGTTATTAATAGTTTAGGTTGAGTAGAATATAATGTTTGTATATTTTTTAAATACAGTTTGGCGATCTCCAATTGTAATAGCACGTTTGTCTATTTCTGATTTTTTTATTAAAATAAAAAATAAAAACAGGTGGCAGCTACCCCAATTTTACTTGGGGATTTCGACATTAGAATTTTTTTAATTTTATTTGTTTAACAAATGTGTTCCAATCGATATAGTTTACGTCTCCCATTGGGGACCAATTTCGAGCTTGTGTGACAAGGGTGTGGCATCAATGCGAGGTTGCCACGTGGGTCATTTCTGATTTGGTAGTGCTAATTTTGAAAGATGTTTAATTTGTTAATGGATAAAATCAAAGTAATCGATATTGCAAATGCAAGGTTGTCTTTTTACTAAATCTTTTATTATCATGTAATTGGTGTTTAGGAGTTAATAAAAAAAAAAACTAGTGAAGATGCGTCATTCAAAGGTGGTTCCACATTAGCAAGTGATTTAATAGTTGTATATAGATAGGATTTTTCAAAGAAAAAAATCTTTAACATACTACCTTCGGCACTACCTTCATATTATTAGTTAAAGTCTCTAACCAACTTAGCTATTAAGATATATATTAATTACTTGAATGCATTTATTTATATACTATATTACTTTATTAATTGATAAATTCATATTATTCTATTAATCACCACCTACCACCACAATGCCATCCACCACCACCCACTATCATCATTAATCACAACCATGAGTATTGCTATCGCAAAATATAAATACAAGGTACCTTGCTAGTATATTCATTGTATGCCTTGATTTAGACTTAATTAAACACTTAACATCTTAATTGACGAGCCACTTACTTTCGCTTAGCAAAAGAACCCGGGAATTAAACATGTAATTAGTCGGTGCAATATTGTATTTTTATTAAACGTTTTACATATTTTCGGCTGTAAAATAGTAATTCTGAACTTTGTTTCTCATGCGTTTTGGACAGGTACTTTACATAAGATCATTAGTCCACTTTTCTAAGTTAAACAAAAGTATTTAACTATTTATCACATTTATTATTAATAAGATAAAATATATATCGTGGACAAAAGTCATGGTTTTGAGTCTTTTGACATGATAATGATAATATGTAGAGCAAAATGGGCTTAAAACCACACTACTTTAGAAGTCCAACAAGCCCAGTACGTTGTCTTAAGTGAATTTAGAGCACGCATATACAACTTCGTAACTTTGAGTCAAATTTTAACCTAATCTTGTGATTTTTTATACACTACAAGAAAATTCTGATATAGCTACGGAAAATTGCAATGAAGTCAATTCCGTAGTAATGTTGCTACGGAAGATGCTACGGATTGAGGTTCCGTAGCAATTTTGCTACAGAATATGCTACATAATTTCAAACCGTAGCAAAGTCAAGATTAGCTACATAATTTTATTACGAAACTGAGTACGTAGCTAGTGTGCTATGGAATTTACTACGGAACTTGATTCCATAACTATTCAGCAATGGAATATTGCTACGGAATTAAGTTCTGTAGCTAATTTGTTATAGGGAAAATATTCGTAGCTATTTCGTTACGGAAAATGTTATGGAACTTCATTCCGTAGGAATTCTGCTACTGGATGAAATTCCATAGCTAAACTGCAACGGCATTTTAGTACAGAACTTGATTCCATAACTATTCTGCTACGGGAGCTTGCTATGAAAATGAAATTGTAGCTAATTTGCTACGGGGAAAAAAGCCGTAGCTAAAATGGCAAAAATAGGCGTAAAGGTGTTGCTAACGGACCCGCCTATGCTACTCATACTGGTGGATCAGCTTCTCATCTGAAGATTGTTGCTGATATGGTAAGTGATACATCGTGAATATGCATATTTTAGTTTACACTTATCATTTGTTTTGTGATATTTATGTAGGAAAAGAGTTTGGGACGTGCTCCATCACGTAGTGAGTTGTTCTTGCATACACACACTAAGAATCATGATGGAAAATCTTTTGCAAATGAGAAAGCTAAAAAAATAATTGTAAGACTCTTTTCATAAAAGTTTTAAAATATGATATTTTAGTTTTTTTTTTAAGTTATATATCCTTATTATATTATAATAATTTTGTAGGATGATTATGAAGATCGGTGTGAACAATTGGAAGCATTAGGAGAGGAAGTAGATGTAGACCAATTGTTTTATGATATTGTTGGATGTCATGACCGGAAAAGGAGATTGTATGGATTCGGAAAATACGGAAAGACAATTCCTTCAATTAAAGAGTCAACTGAATCGTGTAATGTGCCGGATGATGATCTACATAAAAAGCTTGCTGAAACGCAAAGTGAGATTAAAGATTTGAAGGAGTTAATGAAGAAGCAATGTGAAGAGGCCGGCGCAAAGAATGCGAAACTTGAAGAGCAACTTGCACAAGCAATGACGGTTATTAATGCTTTTAAAGAACAAGTTAATACGCTTCCAAAAACCGGATAATCATTATTTATTGAGTATTGATTTATTTTAATTTCACTTTTGTTTAATGAATTAATTTTTTTTATGTAAGAAAAGATTGTTTGTTTTAAATTATAATTTTTTAATTTGGTTTTGAAATTATAGTAATTGCGATTTATTATAATGTTGTGATAATTTGACTATGTTTGCTACGACAATATGACTACGATGAAGGGTTTCATTGTAACTGATTGACCACTTGGGTCAACCTCCTAGTTTGCTTGGTTCGAACCATACTGACAAGAACATGAACTTGTTCTTGCTGGTTAGACCAACTAGCTAGTTTAATCCCTAAAAGCGGAACTGATATTAAACTTAATCCTTAAACCCTAAAGGATTATGGGATGTTGGAAATCTAAACTAGATTAACAAGAAAGAAGCCTTGTACGAAAAACTCGAACACACACACATACTTGTGGTGTTCGTCGACCAGCCAAGAACCCTAGGGTTCTTGGTTCGATTTCGTCCAAGGGGAAAGAAGGGAAAAAGGGTTTTTCCAATTCATACCTTAGATTGCTCAAGATAGATCCACCAGTGCTAAACACAACGAGAAGCCTTCTAGATAAGCTCTTGTAATGAAACTTGTTCTTCAAGACTTGAAGAACACGAAGAACGAACGAAGAACACAAGACTTGTGTTCTTGGTGTGTTGCTCGGCCGAAATAGGGAGGAGGGGGAGCCAATTTTCGCGGCTAGGGTTATGGGGTGGAAGGAATAAAGTGAACCCTAGATCTTCTATTTATAATGGAAGATCTTTCAGTTAAGTCCTTATAATTTAATTAAGAAACGTTTCTTAATTAAACTTTTTTCTTTTACACTTCCAACCCTTATAGTTTATCTAGTTATTATTGTTGCACTCAATTATTAAATGTCTAGTATTAATACACTAATATATTCCGTATATTATATACACGAAATATATATACTTTGTATTTATACTTTTAATAATTAATTATATAATAAACCTTATATAATTTAGACAATAATATTATCCAACACCATATGATTTAATTACTTTAAATCATATTATGAATAATTTATAATTAACACATTGTATATTTACTCAACTAGTAAATGTACAAATACTTGTATTAATTAGTTAGATAAACTAATCTAGTAATAAGTCGAACTTAACTTAATACTTAACTGATTCATAAATGACTATTATGAATCATTCCTCTTCTAGATATCATTGCATATCTTTCTCGTATTACTTGCACTCACCGATGTGACCCTTGAGTGTCCTATAGACATGGACGTGACATCATAGGTTGATTAACTGTGCACATAAATACATCAGACTCCCACTTGTGCAAGTTCGTAACCTTAGCTTGATGACACTAGTCCTGCAGCGGCCCTCTAGCAGGCAATACAAGATAACCAAGTCATAGAAACTCTTACACCCATGTATTGTTTAGAAAAACATATTAATAGCGTCGTCTAGTAAAGAACACTCCGTCTTTACTTCTTGGGTAACGTGTTAGGTTTATCCCTTGTAGCACGATATTTGTGATAACGAATACGAGCATGGTAGAAATTATCAACTCCTGTACTCGAAATCATTTCTTGTCCTCTTGATTTAAAAACTGTGTGATAACGACAAAGAACAAATCAGTTCGTTGAGTACGGCCGTGCATTTTTAGTTTATCATCATGTCAAGGGACCCATAAATATCTCTCCAAAAAAGGAGGTGCAATTACCATCTTGTCATATTTCGATTCAAAATACAACTTCCTCTGTACCCAGTAAGGTCTCGTATGACAATCATGTTTCAGAATTGTCTAAGACGAACCAAAGCACATTAGTCATTGTATCCCAAACCAAATACCTCAGGCTTAAGGACAATCCTAGTGAATACTACTTTTGAACTTTTCAACCACGAAGTATTATCACGGTGGTCAATCCATTATTCGTTGAGCTCCAACAGAATATCACCGATATTTGGTTTACACAAAAACTTGTGTAGCTATCTTCGAAGAACTTCGAATCTACCACCAAATACCGCGATGACGTTAACGTCCCATCAAGGTTCCCACCAAGACGAGTAGTCACGGATTATATCTTTTGAATAAAGAGACTTTTATTCATGGATATTGTAAAACATACAAAGTCTGAATAACAATGATACTAACTCATGTATTATTCCTCACTGGACATAGATACAGAATTATTACTGAATCATTACTTATTCCTTTTTGTTCGTGTTGATTACTTAATGACTTTTACAATTTTAATTGTACCTTTATCACTAAACTAGTCATTTCTATTAAGCTAAAGACATAAGACAAGTATTTAAAAAAAATACTATTTCTTTTGCCTTTGCTAGATTTTGTTCTTGCAACATTCTAGAACATATTCTAGTCTTGCCTTTTATGCAATTCGGTAAACACAGGAGGATTGGAAAGTAACTCCTTAGTTTCTTGAATTCATAAACTTCTCCTTGTAACTAAAGCCTCTTTTAGTTACTTGATTTGTAGATATATCATTACTAGTTAAAGAAATTTCCTTAAATGATTAACTTATTCACTGGAGTGTGAATATCCTATTAGATTTGCAATAATTAATCACAAGACTTGTGACCACGCTATTAGGCTTGCAATAATCTAATTAACGATCATTTATTATTTCTATTAACTCTTTGGCTAATGACTTGGTAATATCTTGTTGTTAATATCCTAACTAACTCACTATATTCATTAGTACCTCTAATGAATATGTTAGTCATAGCTCCCACTAAATTTTATGAAAATAAGCATCACTTAAACTACTACTTTTGACCTAGTCAAAACTTATAGTTTAACCCTTTAAGAATTAATCAATTATCAAAGTCATCCTTTGGATTTGGGAATATCCAACATTCCTTTTGAGGGAATCATGACTTTCATTGGTTACTGTATCTAACAAGTATAAGACACTTGAAATGATACTTCCAATTCTTAAGTGCATTAGTATCTTTTAAGAATCTCATTTAATGCCAAAGTCATTTCTTGGATTTCTCAAATATCCATTATTCCTATAAAGGGAATTATGACTTGATCAAATGTTGTATTTATTACAAGTATAAAAGACTAGCAATAATACCTTTTAATTATTAAATTATTTAATATAGTTTGTCTCTTTTAAGAGTTCATTTAATGTCTAAGTCATTTTCCTTAGATTATACGAATATCCAATTATTCCTATTAGGGAATTATGACTTCATTAAATTCCTTTATCACAAGTATGAAAGACTTATAATAATACTCTTTAAAGTCTATCTTGATTATATCCAATATAATCATACTATATTAACACTAATACTTTAAAACTTACTATCATAATAACCATTACTTAAGATGTTTTAAATAAGTTCAATGTACCTTGAACTTTATGCTTTCCGTAAAAACTTTTAAATACTTTCATTAGAAAAACTTTCTAATTACCAGCATCTAAGTAATTTGAGCTTCTAAGATATTCACACAACAATCAAACAAATATAAACAGTGATATCATTATTAAGTCAATACTTGACTTTATAATCTAGTCATAAAACTTGACTAGTATAATCAACACACATGCACACACAATATAATTCAACCATGGATTCAACGATAAACTTAAAATACCAAATCTATCATAAAAATAGAACATGTAATTTTGTTGAAAACAACTTAAAAAACGAAAAGTGTTTTACTGAATCCATACGAAAAATACTGAATTAAAACGTGGTGCTTGTGGGATCATTATCTCATGTTAGTCCATCTCACTTTTCATCATCTCATGCAATAAACGATTGCAACAGTTGAGTTACTCGTAATAAACTTTACAAGTATGTTAATGGTCAAGTCAACTGAGGAGCTTGCATTGCCTCCTACCCTTTGACCCTCGCCACAACCAAGACACCGTTTCTCGGTCCTTGCCTTGTTTGGCTTCACCTTCTCGCCCTTTTGTTTGACTCCATTACCCTTGGGCACGTCTTGGCTGAGATCGGTTTTACCCTTTCCCTTTCCACTGCCCCTCTTTCTCATTTCACTACCATCATCAATTACTATGAGATCATTCTTAAACTTGGTCCCCAAACTCAACTCATTCGTCTTGAGCATGGAATGTAGCTCATCAATGGATTGCTCCATGTTATACATGTTGTAGTTGACTACATAAGGCTTATAGTCATCTGACAATGAGTTGAGTATCATTTCTGTTGCTAACTACAACGGTACTGGGTGTCCTAGTATTTTTAAGACGATCCATGTGCTCTTTTCATTTTCATGACGTGAGCATTCACTGATGATCCATTAATCATCTTGCAAGAGTTGTACACTCTACAAGCGTAATATGCTTGTCCTGGTTCATCTCTAGCATTCGTGGCAATGTCAATTAGTATTGCTCTTTCTAGGACATTTCTTTTCTCTCATGCCTAAGCATAATCCGAAGATCACGCTTTCAATTGAGAAACTTTGACCCAGTCAATTTGTCCTTTTTCTAGAAACAAGCGTAGTGAGAGATCATTGTTACGTGTCGTTTTCGTTGTTGCTGCCGTCTACAAATCAAACCCAGTTTAATAAGTAATCATCAACAAACATTCTCTAAAATATATTATAAATCCATAATTTATATTTTAGGCCTAGGATCCATATATCACATTCTCGCCGCAAGGTTTGGGCACTTCCCGACGAGACATGTTGTTTCTGGTAGGTAACATCCTTACCGATCGTATCAAGACTTGACACGATTCCTAGGGGTCGTAGAATCTTTAGACTTATAACTTATTACAACGTTGTACGAATTTAATCATACATTTCTAAGTTGCAATAAAGTCTACTGTTAGGGTCATTTTAATTTTATTCAATAGTTAGAGGACTAGATGTGTAATATTGTAATAGTGTTAATCTAGTCTTAGCCTTAATTATGATGACTAGTGAGCTAGGTATTTAAGGAAATCCTTCCCTCACTAATTGTAAGCTTTCCCACACTTTAATAGAATTTACACTTTTGAAAGCTCCTTCCCTCCATCTTTCTCTCTCAACTACACACACTAAAACACCAAGAACATACACACTTAATCTTCAATTCTTCTCAAATCATCATGAATTAGCTTCATTTCAATCACATTAGATCTCGCAATTGGTATCAGAGCAAAATCTCTCTGCGAGAAGATCCAAATTCGAGCTAAAATGATCAAGATCTGAGAAAATTTGAAGAAAAGTTGTGTTCGAGCTGTGAAATTTAATGTTGTAATTTTTTTTGTTCGAATTGAAGATTTGATTATAGAATCATATTTCTCTTTCGATTCTAAGCAGAATAGAATCAAAATTCGATCCATTCCGTCAGCAAATCACTTCAATTTCGTGATTTTTGTGGAAAAAGTGAAAAACTCAAAAAGTGACTGTAATTTGCAAAATCCGAGCAAATGTGTTATGTTATGGATTATATGATCGGATCAAAGTGTTAGCAAATAAATTTCGAGCAATTAGGAAAAAGAATCAATGAAATCGGTCAAGTTTTGAGCAAAATCGGATCGAAATAGGTAACGTACCGTCATGCGTACAGGAGTTCGACCTCAACGACATGAAGAACAAGCTCGGCATAAGTGAAGTTCGGCTATAGAAGTTCAGCCCGAACATCAAGTTCGGCCCAAAGTCACAAGTTCGGCCCGAACATCTAGTTCGGCCCGAACATCTAGTTCGGCCCGAGCATCTTCACCTAGTTCGGCCCATATCGAATATCAGCCCATTAAGTGTTCGGCTTCCAATCTTGTAACAAGAATTCTAATTCGATCAACAGCTTCATCGAATATGATTAATTGAACAAAATTTCGTGATTCCGATCCGACTCAAGAAGACTTCGTAGCCTGCTTCATATCGAATTGTTCTTCACAGATTCCGAAACTTCATAGTTTGTTCTTTATCAAAGTTCGGCATCAAGAGTTATCGGAAATTATTTTTTTCAGAAATTGATTTCGGCATTCAATTGATTACTTGATCTCGAATTCAACTCCCAATCGAAATAATCTATCTTTGGTATTCAAGTTCGACTTTTTAATTACAAAACCCAGAAATCAATTACGACTCAAGTTCTCAATTTTGACTTTAAAGATCTCGGCTTCATCAATTTCAATTAAAATCAGATTTAAAGAATTAATCGATTTCAATATGGCCTGATTAATTGATCCGACTCGAGCAAAATATTGATTTATTGATCTGGCCGAAGTTCTGGCAATCTGGCCGAAGTTCTGTTCAAATGAGTTAACTCATTCGGCAGGTCAAGTATTAGATCTAGAAGGTGTTCAGCCCCAAGCATAATAAGCCCAAAATCAATTACTCATCAAAATCCATCTAAGCCCAACAGCAGTTCTCGGCCCATAACTCAAAACTTCCAATTCAAGAACTTTATTCACATTTTAAACAATTCGGTAACCCAAATTTTTTTTACCCAAGCCTGAAAATTTGTACACTACTCGACCCAAACTGTTAATTTTTATTAAAACACGAGATTTTCTACTTATCAACCGTTGACAAGTAAAAATGGAAAAACCCGCACAAGATTTTGATGATTTGGAACAAGAACTTCAAAGGGTACAAAAGGCTATGTCTTTTATCTCAAACTATAAGAAGAAATATAATTCAAAGCCTACAAACAATAATCTGAGATCATCATTCGACATTAAGCCTGATATATCTGCTACAATCTCAACTGAAAAGCCAATCACCACACCTTTGAATGCTACAAAAGAAACCAATCGTTCGTGATTCAGAGTATTATGAACGTAAGATGTTGATGGCTAAACAGATTGAAACTGAAAAAGTGTTATTAGTTGAAGATCTTCAATGGATGGAAGATTCCGATCCAAAGGATGAAGTGAGTGCTGAGGTTTCTGATCAAATCAAAGAAAAAAGCCAACAAAGAAATCGAGGTAATCAGTTCTCTCTTGTCAAATTCTGATAATCTCATTGGTCCTGATACTTGTGTTGTTAAAACCCAGATATCTGAATTTGATTCTTTAAAACAAAACCTTTTAGATGAAAAAGATATAAATAATCAATTTCAAGAACGTTTAAATGATTTGCAAAATGAAAATGAACAACTTGTTCAACATATTAAACAAATTAAAAATTTCAAACTCGAGAATCTGGATTTACAAATTCAAGTATCAGAATTGAAAGCTAAAAATGAAATTGATATTAAAAAATTTTCACATTCAATTTCAGAAAAAGACAATGAAATACAGAATCTTAAAAATTCAAATGATTCAATATCAAATGAACGAAATGATAAATATTACAACTTGTATATTGAAGCGGGTCATGAATATCAAATCACTAAAAACTGGTTAGAACGTAAACAAAAAGAATTTGATGAAAATGAAACACAGTTTAAATCTTTAAACTCTCAAATCAAAGAATTAACTGAAAATCTTAATGAACAAAAGATAATTTCATTAAATGAAATGAAAAGCAAACAAAATATGATTCAGACACTTAAAAATGAGAATAAAAAATTGAATTCCCATATCAAAAATCTTGAGGAAATGAGTGCCAAAATCAACCAAGAAGTTTATGAAAATAAAGCATTACTCTTGAAGATTGAAACTCTAACAAAAGATTCTGAAACAAAGCAACTTCAAATTGCTGAATTAACAAAGAAACTTCATGACACAAATACTGTTAATATTTTGAACATCGAAAGATATGCTTCTGTTTGTGCTGAAAATTGTATTTTGACTGGTAAAATTAAACTACTTGAATGTAATTTTGGATCTGATTTACAAAAACAAATCAATATTTTTAATATTGAGAAAACAAAATTGCTAGATAAAATTACATCTCTTAAAACATATATTTCTTTGTCTCAAAATAAAAACGAATGTTTGTTAATAAAGCTAGAAGAAAAATCTAAAATCTTTGACAACGACAAATCAGTTTTACAAACCAAAATTTTTGAATTAGAAAATAAAATTGACGAGTCACATAAATCTTTTGATGAAGAGAAACTAAAGTTGCAATTACAAATTAAACATTTAGAATCTAACACATCTCATCTTCAAAAGCAGCCTAGTTCATCTATTCACTTAGATTCTCCTTTAACTGCAACGAACAAATGTAATAAGTCCAGAATGTTTTCTCCTGTCATGACATATCGTGATTTATATACAATCAAGCAATCTGAGATTAATAGAGGAAATTCAAAACCTAAACCGAATTTACAAGTAAGTTCCTCTACCAAACCTAAGCCTAGGGGATCCACGGTCCCACTAAACTCTGATAAGCATTTAAATGCTCTCAAACAAGTTATTAGAGGAAATTCCGCACCTAAAACTCCAAATAAATTAGGTTCCTCTTTTAAACTTAAGCATTCTCAGATGGATAAGACCAAACCATCAACCGTGTTGAAACATTCTATTCCTTCAAAGAAAATCTTTTCCAAAACTAAATCTTTGAAATATTCAAGAAAAGATTTACTTTCATTGGCACCAATATCAACTTTTCATCAAGTGCCAACAAAATCTCCTAAAACACCAACGATCTTAAAAGCAAAATGGGTTCCTAAAACTCCACCATCTCAAATAATTCCCCGGAAATTATTTGAAAGTGAAACATCAAGTTTCAGTCTTTCATGGAATTCCTAATCTGTAAATCAAATTTATACAACTTATAGATGGTTTAACTCCAACACTAACACCATCGGACCCAAAACAAAATGGGTACCAAAAGTTGTTTGATGTGTTTTTGCTGGAGAATAACTTATACACAATTCAGTGTATAACTCGCGTTTCAATGGATTATGGCCTTGAAACCCGTTTTTCAATGTCATCATTGGTTGAGGGGGAGAATTTTTATATTCACTTGTCAAGGGGGAGAAAATCGACATTCTTATGTCAAGGGGGAGCGTAAGTGCTTTATGATTTTTGAAAACCGACTGTCGAGGGGGAGCATCCTTTTATAATCGCTAAATACTGTTTCAATGATCCTTTCATTTTTTTTAACTTATCAATATGGGGTATCAATTTTTGTAATATCCGTAAACGATCTCATTACCAATCTCAATTGGTACTGATTGCATCTGTTTATTACAAATTTTCTTATTTTATCTTGATAATAATTTTTTTTTTACCTCAAACAATTTTTCAACCTCTTACATATTTACAATCACACAAGGTTATCAATGTTGAGTATTAGCTTTTGCAATATTCGTAAACAATCTCTTTACCAGTCTAGGTTGGTACTGATTGCATCTGTTTATTGCAAATTATCTTATTTCTCATTGCTACCTTTATGTTCCTTCATTGTCAAAATTCTTCAATTGTAAATCAAATTATTCTCCTTTCAAATACAATTATCATTTTTTTTTTCAAATCGATACTCAATTACAAACATTTTATTTTACTCATATTGAGTTGTTGACATCACAATCTCATAAATTCTTTATTAATCTGTGATACTCAACATTCCAAAATTTTTTAACTCACTTTGTGCTCACAATGATGTGTTCACAACGTAGGATATAAATTTTTGTCATATTCGTAAACGATCTCTTTACTAGTCTCGATTAGTAAAGATTGCATATGTTTATGATAAATTTTTCGTCTCTTGCGTTGTGACTCCATTTTTCAAAAACCAAATTTTGCACATAAACTTTTAAATGATTTTTCAAACCTCAAACATTTACTATCATTTCAAAATCATTCTTAAAAACTCCACTTCATTGGGGACTTAAGAAATTTTTCATATCCTTTCCCCATCCTCAAAAGGTGTACAACATTGTGAAATTCAATATTTCGTAGTCCTGTATACCCGATGATCTTTTCTCTGAAGTCATTCAGTGAAAATTGCATCTTTGTAAGTAGTATACATCGATGACTACTGGACTACCTTTTAATTGTCTTTTTAGTTCTAAGTCTTGTATACTTGTCGATATTTTCTCGCGAAAATTGCATCTTTGTAAGTAGTATACATACGTGGCTTTTGGACTAATAAGATGTATTCACCTTACACTCAAATGATTTTTGTGCACAATAAATTGATCTCTTTTAAATCTCAAATCTTTGATTAACAATGTCTTTGATCATCGTGTTCGTCATATCCGTAAACGATCTCTTGTCTGAAGTTCTTCAGTCAAGATTGCATCTGTTTATGACTTCACGTGATTATTGACATTGCTATTCTACATTTTTCAAATATTTTTCTCCAAGATTCGTTTCTTCAACGCAAAATTTTCATCATTATCATGAGGACCCTGTTCATGATCCTCATGAGGGGGAGAAATGACTGAGAAATTGTGCAAATACCGAGTTTATATCAAGTGATTAAGAGAAATAGCAAATGATAATCAGTGTACTAAATGGAAAGACAAGTGAAGAACAATGAAACCGATTCATCTGAATAAATCTCTCTCCAAAACCTCAACCAATTCAATTAAAAACTTAATCGTACAACTCATTCTTACCAAATCAAACACACACATTTAAAAAAACTTAACCATACAAAATCATTCTTTCCAAATTTCATAAACAACCATATCCATACAAAAGCTTAACTGTATAAATCTTTCTTTCTAAATTCCATAACATTCATATCCATTCAAAAGCTTAACTGTTCAAATCTTTTGTTCCATACAAAATACAAATCATCCACATTCATCCAAATCCTAAATGTACATATCATTCTTTCATACATACAAAACTTACATACATACACATCCAAAACTTTAACTGTCAAAACATTCAAAATCATTATTATCCTATCCTTACAAAAACCTCTATTACAACATCTTAGTCAAATCCTTACCTAACTGATGTTTCATTTCTAGAACCTTCTAATCTTCAATATATCAGTTTTAGGCATTTCTTACACCAACAAACTCAACGATAAAAATTGAGTTCCTTTGAAGGAAGACCAAGATGAAGTTCAAAGAGCTCAAAAAGAGGGAGATTGGATAATGATAAAGACATATTAAGTCAACAATTCATGAAATCTTCTGACATACTTTATATTGGTTAAAAAGTCAATAAAAAGTATTATTTTTCACTGTTCAATCAAAAGCTGAAGCTGATAATACATCAAAACTACTCAACGGATAATTCAGTCTCAGACTTTGCTAGAGAAGAAGATTTCAAGAACAGGCTAATTCAAACTATTGATACACAGGGGGAGATTGTTACGGTCATTTTAATTGTATTCAATAGTTAGAGGACTAGATGTGTAATATTGTAATAGTGTTAATCTAGTCTTAGCCTTAATCATGATGACTAGTGAGCTAGGTATTTAAGGAAAACCTTCCCTCACTAATTGTAAGCTTTCCCACACTTTAATATAATTTACACTTTTGAAAGCTCCTTCCCTCCATCTTTCTCTCTCAACTACACACACTAAAACACCAAGAACACACACACTTAATCTTCAATTCTTCTCAAATCATCATGAATTAGCTTCATTTCAATCACATTAGATCTCTCATCTACTATGTTTATTCTACTCAAGTACTTTTTGGGCCGGGACTCCCGATTATCACCAAAGTAGATCAGACCATCTAAGATAGTGCGATGTTCTGCGCCGGGACTCCCGATTATCACAGAACCCTACGCACCCTAACAGTCGCAATGATTTGAATCCATATCTAAGGTTCTTTCTCTTTACAATATGAATATCGTTGAACAAGTGAGGTGTTCCATTAGATGGATAGTACTTAGATTTAAGATTTTCTTGGGTTTGTTTAAGTCTTTAAACTAGACTTAAACCTTATTCCAATTTTAATCTTTATTTAAAATGTGCGACTTGTGTTATTCAAGAATTCCACAAGACGCCTTTCTAAATATCTTTTAAAACTTTAAGTTTTAAATTTGTTCAATTTTACTTTGTATACCTAAAGACGAGGTGTACAAAAGATATTACTAGATTTTGTGAAAAACCTTATCTTAATAAAACTTACTTGTTTTATTTACTTGAAAAACTTCAAAACCCTATGTTAATCTTTAAAATAGAGATTTTAATTATTTATGACTTACAAACACAAGTCATAACTCTAATTTAACATAACTTAGTTTTTCCATGTCTAATAATAAAATTAAACATTTAATTATTAGATTCTCCAAAATATGTCCAAGGGACACATTTGTAAACTATGCGATTTTCTTGTGTAGCTTCCACTAATTCCAACAACCATGATGGAATTTGAGTAAACACAATCACCGGTCTATCCTTGGTGAAACTAATAAACTTATTATATAAAGACTATATATAATAATTCTTAGTTTGTTTAAACCTTTCTAACATTTAATTTGAACTAGTTAAATATAGGTTCTTAAATTTCCTATGTTATTTTACCCTTAATCATTAATCTAGTATTTTACGTAACTCGTAATATACTTGTATAAATAACTAATTATAATTACTTATAACTTTATACAATCTAATTATAATATTTATAACTTTTGTATCATCTAATTATAATATAACTTCGTTTGTACAATTTCTAGTTGTTTACAACTTTGTACATTCTAGTTCAAATTATAACTTAATACAAATTTCTAGTTACTTAATATTATAACTATGATCAAAATAACATTTATATTTAATTGTTCCATCTAATTTTGTATTTAAATATATATATATATATATATATATATATATATATATATATATATATATATATATATATATATATATATATATATATATATATATATATATATAAAATTTAATTCTTTAAAAACTTATAACATTCTTAGTAAGAATATTACACCTAATTTGTACATTTGTATTTTAACTTAGACTAATTAAAATACGTACAAACTATTTTATCCTTTTTTTTAAATCACTTTTAGATAATATGAAAAATCCAAAAATTATATATAATAATATAAATACATCTTGTTAATTTTGAGACTTTAAAATTAACACTTCTCTTTTATCCTTAATTAAGTTTAATTAATCAAACCCTTATCTTGTTCTTGATCAATTAAAACCTAGTTTTAATTTTCTTGATCAATAACGTCTCTTAGTTATAGATTAATCCTAATCAATCTTATTCAAACAATAATTAAACTTTGTTTAAATTCTAGGATAGATTATAACTTTAATAGATTTATTTAAACTTATTAATTTAAACCTTTATAGACAATAAAACTTTGTCTAGATTTCTAGGTTTAAAGAATTAGTTTTAATAAACTTACTAAAACAATAATTAAACCTTATTAAACATAAACTTGTTTAATTTTCTAGGTTCTAGATTATGTTCTTGATTAATCATATTAACCAATTAAACTAAACTAGTTTAATGTTCTTGGTCCTAGGTTGAATTCTAGGGTTTCGAAAATTTCCTTAATCCTAAGAAACTTTTCCACCAATTAAACTAAACTAGTTTAATAAACTTGGTGTCCAAGTAACCTCCTAGATCTCGAAAATCTTGAGGAAAAAAGGAGAGAATCCTTTTTGACCAATTAAACCAAAACTTGGTTTAACATACTTGGTCCTAGATTTTGAAGATCAAATAATAAGGAAAGAATCCTCATGACCAAAATTTTTGACATTCTTGATCCTAGGGTTCTTACAATTTTTGAAAATACTAGGGTTAGGGAAAGAAACATTTTGATCAATTAAACTAAAATAGTTTAATGTTCTTGATCCTATCTTTCTTGGTTTTCGAAATTACTAGGGTTTAGAATCCTTATGACCAATTAAACAAACTGTTTAACATTCTTGGTCTAGGGTTCTTTAATCCTCATTCGAAATCCATGGGAAGAAAAAAGAAGAAGGAACAAAAAATAAAAAACTTGGAAATTAAACAAACAAAAACTTTGTTATTCTTGTTTAGATTTCTAAACCAACGCTCTAATACCACTGAAGGGTTTCATTGTAACTGACTGACCACTTGGGTCAACCTCCTAGTTTGCTTGGTTCGAACCATACTAACAAGAACATGAACTTGTTCTTGCCGGTTAGACCAACTAGCTAGTTTAATCCCTAAAAGCGGAACTGAGATTAAACTTAATCCTTAAACCCTAAAGTATTATGGGATGTTGGAAATCTAAACTAGATTAACAAGAAAGAAGCCTTGTACGAAAAACTCGAACACACACACATACTTGTGGTGCTCGTCGACCAACCAAGAACCCTAGGGTTCTTGGTTCGATTTCGTCTAAGGGGAAAGAAGGGAAAAAGGGTTTTTCCAATTCATACCTTAGATTGCTCAAGATAGATCCACCAGTGATAAACACAACGAGAAGCCTTCTAGATAAGCTCTTGTAATGAAACTAGTTCTTCAAGACTTGAAGAACACGAAGAACGAACGAAGAACACAAAGAACACAAGACTTGTGTTCTTGGTGTGTTGCTCGGCCGAAATATGGAGGATGGGGAGCCAATTTTCGCGGCTAGGGTTATGGGGTGGAAGGAATAAAGTGAAGCCTAGATCTTCTATTTATAATGGAAGATCTTTCAGTTAAGTCCTTATAATTTAATTAAGAAACGTTTCTTAATTAAACTTTTCCTTATACACTTCCAACCCTTATAGTTTATCTAGTTATTATTGTTGCACTCAATTATTAAATGTCTAGTATTAATACACTAATATATTCCGTATATTATATACACGAAATATATATACTTTGTATTTATACTTTTAATAATTAATTATATAATAAACCTTATATAATTTAGACAATAATATTATCCAACACCATATGATTTAATTACTTTAAATCATATTATGAATAATTTATAATTAACACATTGTATATTTACTCAACTAGTAAATGTACAAATACTTGTATTAATAAGTTAGATAAACTAATCTAGTAATAAGTCAAACTTAACTTAATACTTAACTGATTCATAAATGACTATTATGAATCATTCCTCTTCTAAGTATCATTGCATATCTTTCTCGTATTACATGCACTCACCGATGTGACCCTTGAGTGTCCTATAGACATGGACGTGACATCATAGGTTGATTAACTGTGCATATAAATCTATCATACGATATTTGCTATGATAAAATGAAAACGTTTGCTACGACAAAATTATTATGGAATTCGCTACGACAATATGGCAACGGGATTTGCTACGACAATATGGTAACGGAATTTGCCACGACATTATGGTAACAGAATTTGCTACAACAAAATGGCTACGGAATTCGTAATGTCAATATGGCTACGGATTTTGCTACGCCAATATGTCAACGGAATTTGCTACGACAAAAGTGCTACGGAATTTGCTACGCTAATATGGCTACAGAATTTGCTACGGAAAAAGTGCTACGGAATTTGCTACGGCAATATTGCCATGGAATTTGCTACGCCAAAAGTGCTACGGAATTTGTTACGCTAATATTGCTACGGAATTTACTACGCCAATATGGCTACGGAATTTGCAACGCCAATATTGCTACGGAATTTGCTACGCCAATATTGCTACGGAATTTGCTACGCCAATATTGTAACGACCCAAATTTTGTAAATAAATAAATTGTAAAAAAATATGATAAATAAGGATAAATTGTTTAAAAGACGTAGGAACTGGTTTCGTGTCATTTGGACACCGTTTGATATAGTTAAGGTCGAAATCGGGGTAAATTGGACAATAAAAAGTTGCAGCCTAGCTGCCTGGAGGAGTTCGCGACGCAAACTGGGGGTTCGCGATCGCGAGGATGGGGCAGAGAACTTGGGATTTTGAAGCAAGGAGTTCGCGGCTCGTTCCCGATCGCGAGGAGTTCCCGACGCGGGAAGTTTGCGGCGCGAACTCGAGTTCGAGAACGCGAACTGTGTCAGAGCTATAAAAATGAGTTTTGGGGATAGGGTTTGGACACCTACACCCCCTATACCCTACCAGCCGTTATTTTGAAGGAAGTGCACGGTTTTTAGTGTTTTTGAGCTCAAATCTTCATTTTCCTTGGAGATTATTGATCTAAGGTAAGAATCCTTGTTAGTTTATGCATCTCCATGTTATTTCAAGCTTTTCTTGGGCATTAATGGTGGTTTTGGGAACCATCCATGTCATCTTTGGGGAAGATCATCTCTCATGAGTATAAATCACTCATTGTAGACTTGTATTCAATGTGTACAAGTTGGATTTGAGTTTATGGATAGAAATCCTGAACTAGGGTTTGAGATTTCCACCAAGTCATATGAACTTGGTGGTTGGGAGTGTTAATATGGATTAATTAATAACTAGTAATGGCTTATAACCAGATTTTGTGATGGTATTGATATTAGGTCAAGAAGGAGTTGAGATTGGAAGTACCTCTTTGGTTGAGAGGTAGTGATTGTGTTGGATTACACAAGTATTAGATAGCATTGCTAAGGTGAGTACATGTGATCTTTTTCTGAGTATATAGTAAACCATGTTTTATAGTTTGAGATGATTCCTTAGAGCCTTTATTAGATAATTGTTTTTAATAAAGAAAAGATTGAATTGATTGAGTATGAATTGAATTGAATTGAATTGTAAATTGATTTGTTTAGTTACCACTAGTATGATATGAATTGTGTTATGGGGCATTGACCCAAGTTGATGATTTGTTATGTGGTAACTAATCAATTGGATCCTAGACAACCCACACAAGTTGGGGGAGTTAGTGACTACTACTTGGGGCGGTACCACCCTGCGCAAGAGTAGTATGTCGAGAAATAGATAACCCGGAAAGCGGGGGAGTTTGAGATAACCCGGAAATCGGGGGAGCAAATAGATAACCCGAAAACGGGGGAGTTTACCTAGATAACCCATATCGGGGGAGTTTGTTTCGGGGAGGCCCGTTACGTATGTGTTGGGCTTATGGAAAGCCCTAGAGTATGTTTGACTATGTGCAATGTGATAATTATTTAATTATTATTTTATTGCAATTATTTCTAACCGGGTCGAAAACTCATGTTTCTCACGAGACAATCTTGTCTCACGTACTACGTTTTCTTTCATGTCTATGTACTCAGGTTCGGGAGCTAAGGATTAGGCGGCCCGTAGTTATGACATTGGATGATTAAGCTCGGTGTACCATTTGATTTCCTAAGACTTTAGTTTTGATATATTTGTAACACCGGTTTTTGGCACTTGTAATCATTCCAAATGTTTTGTTTAAATTACTTTTTGGATATCATGGATTTCTACTTTCTAAACTTGTTTATTTACAAAGTTTAAATTGGTCTGAAAAATTGGTGTGTTACAACTTGGTATCAGAGCTTTAGTCTAAGTGAATTAGGTTGGTTACCCAACCTAGACTTAGACTTTGCTTTTGGGACATTATGTTCTATAAGAAGTTAGGTTGACCTTTGAGAATTAGGGTTGACCATTTAGGGAATTGTTTTAAATCGAGCTTTTCTTATATTTTATGTGACTGTTTAGTCGAATAATTGGATTCTAATTGGTTGACATCTTATGTTAGTAAGATGGCTAGAACAAGAAGTGGTCGAGTCGTACCGGATGGAGAAGGGGATTCAAATGTGATTCCCAATGAGCCTCGGAATGGAAATGGTGGGGCCGCATCCGGAGTTGGGAATAACAATGTACCGGTTACAATAGAAGCTATTAATTCCATGCTCACCCACATGAGGGAAGTGATGCAACAAGATGTGAACCGGATCATTAATAATCGGTTGAATTGGAATGATGATGAGGATAGAGACGAGGATGAAGGTCGTGATGAAGAAGAAAGGGAAGATGTAACACCACAATTTAGAGCCATTTTCTTTTTTTAAATGCTTACGGAAGCGATTTGAGAAACCATAAATCCTAAACTATTACACATCATAAAACCTTTACATATTAACAAAATACATAAAAACATTTAAAGGTGTTACTAAAACAGGCTCGACCCGATATACAAAATCAGAGTACGGCCAGACTTCCAAAACCCGACTGTAGTCAAGCTAAATCCACAACCTGAAAAGAGTCAACAAATGAGGGATTAGCACAAAGCTAAGTGAATAGAAATAACAAAGAATTTGCATAACCACAACAAATTAGAGACAAGAGAAATCAATCTGGAAACCTGTCCAAACTTCCACAAGCAATTGGACGTTATGAGAGAATCGGTGGACCTGCGCAGTACCTACAACTGTTATTGGCTGAACAACAGTTTACCGATGGCTACTTTACTATTGGCACGGTACTCCCCCTGACGGAACTAGGGGTGATTATCGGGCCAAAACCGAACCGAACCGAACCAAACCGAACCGATAGAACCGATAACCGATAACGATGAATTTTCAAAACCGAAACCGAACCGATAACATGTTATCGGTTTCGGTCGGTTTTCAGTTCGGTTCGGTTATTTTAGGCCAAATGTTCATCCTTTTCTATAAACCGAACCGAACCGATAGAACCGATAACCAATAACGATGAATTTTCAAAACCAAAACCGAACCGATAACATGTTATCGGTTTCGGTTCGGTTCGGTTTCGGTCGGTTTTCGGTTCGGTTCGGTTTTTTCGGTCCAAATGCTCACCCCTAGACAGAACACATTCGTAGGAGTCCGAGCACCCCATCCAATAGTAACGAAGCCTAGCCAAAACCCACTCATAGCTAACCTCTAGAAAACATGTGCACATACTACCATTAACAATCCCACAATTAATGGTACCACTGGAAAATTTATGAAAAACCAAGAAAAATGAATTTTTCCCAAAACCAGCCAAGATAGCACCGCTATCCGAAGATAGCGCCGCTATCTGCCAAAAGATAGCGTCCGCTATCTCAAGTCCAGACGCTATTTTGGGTCGCTGTTCCAATTTTCCAAAACGAAGCAGAGATAGCGCCGCTATCTTAGAGATAGCGCCGCTATCTCCTCCAGATCAGCCAAAATGCTGCATTTTTCCCACAACTCTACCATACCAAAACCTTTGTTCATCACACAAGAAGAATGTCAAATCCACTCACCTTAGCTTCCTTTTAGTACCTAGCTCAGTAATCTTATATCACTGAGGCTCCTTCCCTTTTCCTGTACAAAATGAATACCGAATTAGTTACCTGAAATCATCAATTATGTAACAAGTACTATAAGTTTAAGACCACATCTTTGTAACAACAACTTACAACTTATTACCTGCATTTTCACATATCAATTACCAAAGTATAGAATATCATCTAGTTAGTTCATTAAGCTTTACAACTAATTTACTTCTTAGGCCCAAACGGGTCAAAGACAAGAATAATGAATCGGGGATACACACAACATTATCCATTGAGATATCCTACTTGATCAACATCAAAATTACATAACTAACATACTAATTGCATCCAATTGCAAGTATTACTAACTTTGACTTTACTTAAGTCAATCTGCACAATTTAATAACCAAACGGGTCAAGACCCGAAATCAACACAATCAAGCTTACAATTCATTCAACTAACACATTGTTAACATGCAATTGGTAATTAATGTTTGAAAGTCACACAAGACTAAAGTCAACTCCCAGGTTTGACCAAAGTCAACAATGCAGGAATTAAACTAGTTTATGACTAAATTCCCATCTAGCCAAACATTACCATCCTTTAATGCATTTTCATAACAAATAACTAGTGATCTTCATAATTAACAATTACCATTCTAACATGCATAATTAACCTAACACAACATCAAGAACACCAAAATACACAATTCATCAAATTAGGGAAGAACTCCATCTTCTTCCCAAGAACACCATTGATGAAGCTTCATGAAAGCTTCACCAAATGAGCTACAACTAACAATTCAACACATATAACTTGCGAGAACTCAATTAGACACCAAATCATGCATCAATTTTGGATTTCCAACAAGATTCAACATGAACTTCATCAAAACCCACTTAACTCAAGAACCCTAATTCAACCAAACTCAAGAACATGAACCCTAGCTTAGGAAAGAAGAAAACTTACTTATTCTAGCTTCTAGATTCCGAAAATCACAAGGAGGAGGCAAGAACTTCAAGGTTTGATCTTCAATTTTGTGAGAAAAGCTTCAAAAGTGTGTGTGGTGAGTGTGTGTGTCGTGTACAGACAAGAGAGCAAGAGGGAAAGACCAAATTTGACATCTGCCCCTAACTAAACACGTACACCCTCCCTTACTCACACAGTCTAATTTCATTTAACACAGTATAGGGGATTAGGTTCACAGATAATTAATTTAGACCTAACTAACTCTAATTTTGACAACGCATATATTTTTAGAACCCCGGTTCAGAAGTGAACCCAAACATGTAAAAATCATTTTAACATTTTAATATCTCAGTTTTACTAATTTTTAACCCCATGGTTAAAAATACAATTAAATCAATTAAATCAAATAAAATCATATAAAATAATAAAATAATAACAATAAGATATTACTTACCAAAAGTAATAAAATATTCTAGGTCGGGTCTCGTGATGTTACAGAAGAGAGGGAGGATACTCCTCCTCTCACAAGGACCCGAACAACAGGTGATAGTGTCCCGACCGAGAAGTACTCCAATGAGGATAGGAGTGTTGACAAGATTGAACGTAAAGGATGTTCTTACAAGACATTCTTGGCATGCCGACCCGATAACTATTTCGGGAGTATGGAGCCAAAGGATACTATATGTTGGATCCGGGAGACGGAACACGTGCTTGAGAGTAGCAAGTGCAAAGAAGAAGACATGGTGACTTACGCCTCACGTTTGCTTAAGGATGATGCTTTGACTTGGTGGGTCATCGTGTATGAATCGTTGGGAAAGAAAGCCGTCTACAAGATGTCATGGGAAGAGTTCACTAGGAGACTCAAGGAGAAGTTTTGTCCCGAAAGGGAGTTGGAGGATTTGTTGGAAGAGTTCTTGCATTTCAAGAAGGGCAATTTAACTTTGGATGAGTATACCAAGAATTTCACGGGATACCTCCCGTTTGTGATGAATGCCTATCCAACCGAACGTAGTCATGTGGTTCGGTTTGCTAATGGTTTGACATGGGAATATGAGCTTGAAGTGAAAAGGGCGGTCACTCTTGATGAGGCTATTAATGTCGCCCGAAGTGTTGAGAAGGTGGGAAAGAGAAGAGTTCAAGAGAGGTCGATGGGAAATGAAAAGAGGAAGTTTGAAAGTTTTTCGGGGCCATCAAAGAAGAGCAAGTTCACCCCGAGCGGGTCAAAGCAAGGTAGTGTTGGAGGTTGTAGAAAGTGTGGTAGGGACCACAAAGGTGAATGTAAGGCGGATTCGGGTGGTTGTTTCAAGTGTGGGCGTTTTGGCCACAAAGCTAAAGATTGCAAGGTGAAGAACCTTGATGAGGTGGAGTGTTTCTCATGCCATGAGAAAGGACACTATAGTAATGTTTGCCCAACGAAGGGAACCGAAACGTTGGTGTCGACCGCTCACAAGAAACCAGAGCCGTCGAAGGTCAAAGGGAGAGCCTTCCAACTAACCCGAGAGGAAGCAAAAGAGGCACACGATGTCGTGTCAGGTACATAATTTATAAACTCCATACCCACTCATATATTGTTTGATTCGGGTTCTACTTATTCATTTGTGTCTCATGAGTTTGGTGCTAAGTTGAATGTTCCAATGGAATTACTTGGTAATTTGTATGCGATTGAAGTTGCTAATGCGGAGACTTCTATGGTGCAACATATGTATAGAAACTGTGAAGTAGAGATCGATAATAAGAAATTTAAAGTCGATTTGATGCCTATGGGGATTAAGGCATTCAATGTGATCATTGGAATGGATTGGTTGGGACCCCACCAAGCCAACATTTTGTGTGGAAAGAAGTTGGTGTCGATCAAGTCGCCCGATAACGAGAAAGTGTATGTTTATGGGGAGAAGAGGCATCATATGCCAAATCTCATTACCGCCATTAAAGCAAGAAAGTGTTTATCAAAGGGATGTTCATAGTTTATAGCTTATGTCCTAGATGGGAGAAAAGAGAAGAAGGCGGTTGAGAATGTGAAGATCATTAGGGATTTTCCCGAAGTATTTCCCGATGACTTGCCCGGTTTGCCACCGGAGAGAGAAGTCGAGTTTCGTATTGATTTAGTTCCGGGGGCGACGCCGATTGCCCGAGCCCCATATCGTCTAGCTCCGACCGAAATGCGAGAATTAATGTCTCAATTTCAAGTGTTGCTTGATAAAGGTTTTATCCGTCCTAGTTCGTCACTGTGGGGTGCACCGGTTTTATTTGTGAAGAAGAAAGACGGTTCAATGAGGATGTGTATTGACTACCGAGAGCTTAACAAGATGACGATTAAGAACCGATATCCTTTGCCAAGGATTGATGATTTGTTTGATCAACTTCATGGAGCCGATTATTTCTCCAACATTGATTTGAGATCGGGTTACCATCAAGTTCGAGTAAAAGAAGGTGATACCGAGAAGACGGCCTTTAGAACACATTATGGGCATATATTATGAATTTTTGGTGATGCCATTCGGTTTGACGAATGCCCCGACTATTTTCATGGATCTCATGAATAGGGTTTGTAAACCTTTTCTCGATAAATTCCTTATCGTGTTCATCGACGATATTCTTATCTACTCAAAAACCGAAGAAGAACATGAAGAACATTTGAAGCAAACTTTAGAGGTGTTGAAACGGGAGAAATTGTATGCAAAATTCTCCAAGTGTGAATTTTGGTTGCGGGAAGTTCAATTCCTCGGTCATGTGGTGTCTCGGAGCGGGATAAAGGTTGACCCGTCTAAGATTGAAGCGGTAAAAAATTGGGAGGCACCGAAGACTCCAACCGAAGTAAGAAGTTTCCTTGGCTTAGCCGATTATTACCGAAGGTTTATTGAAGAGTTTTCCCAAGTGGCGGTCCCACTCACTATGTTGACAAGAAAATATGTAAAATTTATATGGGATAAGAAGCAAGAGGATGCATTTGCCTTGTTAAAAGAGAAATTGTGCAATGCACCGATCCTTACTCTACCCGATGGTATGGAAGATTTCGTGGTGTATAGTGACGCCTCGAATAAGGGTCTTGGTTGTGTTTTGATGCAAAGGGGGAAAGTAATAGCTTATGCCTCAAGACAATTGAAGGATGCGAAAACTAGATATACTACTCATGATTTAGAGTTGGCGGCGATTGTTTTTTCCTTGAAGATTTGGAGACATTACTTGTATGGAACAAGGTGTACATTGTACACGGATCATAAAAGTCTTCAACATGTGTTCACTCAAAAGGATTTGAATATGAGGCAAAGAAGGTGGATCGAATTGATTAGTGATTATGATTGTGAAATTGTGTATCATGAAGGAAAGGCTAATGTGGTAGCCGACGCCTTAAGTAAAAAAGTTCACGAGAAGCCGGTCAAGGCTAAGTTGATGCGGATCGAGGTGATATCTAGTATTATTGAAGGGATAAAAACCGCACAAACCGAAGTGATGGGAAAAGATGAGCTTAGGCAAGAAAGATTGGGAAAGAACCAAGTATTTGAAGAAAATGTTCAAGGATTAAAAACCGTGAATGGCCGAATTTGGGTTCCGAAATACGGTGGAAATCGAAGATCTTGTTGAATGATGCTCACAAGTCCAAGTATTCGATTCATCCCGGAAGTACAAAGACTTATCAAGATTTAAAGAGAATTTATTGGTGGCCGGGGATGAAGTCGAGAGTAGCAAAGTACATCTCAAAGTGTGCCACGTGTGCACAAGTGAAAGCCGAGCACCAAGTGCCTTATGGGGTTTCACAATCGTTGCAAATGCCGGCCGGGAAATGGGAAAAAATCACTATGGATTTTAATCTTTTATTGTTGGCCTTCCAAAGACAAGTAAGAATCATGATGCCATTTGGGTGATTGCTTATAGGTTAACGAAAAGTGCGTTATTCCTAGCAATTCGGGAGACTATGCCACTTGAGAAGTTGGCAAAATTGTATGTTGATGAGGTGGTTCGGTTACACGGAGTGGCGATATCGATTGTATCCGACCGAGATGCAAGGTTTACCTCGAGATTTTGGAGGTCACTTCAAGAGGAATTGGGGACTAAGTTGAGGTTGAGTACAACTTACCATCCGCAAACCGATGGTTAAAGTGAAAGGACGATCCAAACGGTCGAAGATATGTTGAGATCGTGTGTGATGGATTTTGGTGGTAAATGGGATGAACATTTACCGTTAGTTGAATTCTCATATAACAACAGTTATCATGCAAGTATCCAAATGCCACCGTTTGAGGCATTGTATGGGGGAAAGTGTAGGACGCCTTCTTGTTGGTTAGAGGCGGGTGAGACGAAACTCACGGGTCCCGAGATTGTGAAAATAACAAATGAGAAAATTGGTATAATTCAAGCTAATATGAAAACCGCACAAGACCGTCAAAGGAGTTATTCGGGTTTGAAAAAGCGACCCTATGATTTGGATGTTGGTGATATGGTGATGTTGAAAGTGTCACCTTGGAAAGGCGTGATGAGGTTTGGAAAGAAGGGCAAATTGAGCCCAAGGATGAGTTTAAATCGTGTAGAGTTTGAATAAATGAACGGTTGTTGGTGTAAAGGATGAGTTTCCGGAATCAGGGATTAAAATAGAAATCATGTTTAACACTTTCTCAATTATATATTTCAACCCTAATGCATGGTATCATGAAATTCTAAGTATTTGTATAATTCTGAAGAATAAAACTTCAAATCAGCCAAAATTTCAAGTTAAGCTTTTTAATAAGTTTGAGAATTCGTATTCAGAGTATGTCAAAGAGAATGATGTTTTGTGTATGTCCCTCAACAAAAGAGATCATATGATAATATAACGAAAATGAAAGGCGGTTAGTAGGGGTTAGACAATTTCTAGTGGTTGTCAAGTTTCAAATAACATAAGAGTAACCCGAGAATTTTTAATTTCCAATACAATTTATGGGTGTTGCCGACCCCATTAGAGGTGCTGCCACAGTGCCACTTGACCCCCACCTGTCGTTTTCGTACTGCCATCATCGTGGACTTATAGAAATGTGTAGTCCGCACGTCCCAACTCGTATTAATACCAACATATGAAATTCATGACATATATATTATTTTCATTATACTAAATTGAATATGTGATACGAAATTACCAAACAAATCTTAATCTAACTATGAAAAATCAATTAAATTTGTCCCTTATCTAGATTATGTATGTATGATTTAGTTTGTGTACTTTTTTAAAACAATTTTATCAACTACTAGTTTGATAGTAAGACCGGACTAAGTAGCAATGCAGAACAACTAAGCATGAGAAATTGAGAAAGAGATGAATCGAATTTCAATCATAAAACCATCCCAACAACCTTTGCCTAACATCAACAACTTGACAATCAATTTTTATTGAATCATGTATTTTTTTTACTTACAAAAACTTCAACATATTGGTCTCATACAAAGAATTCGAATCTACATTAATATTAATGTTTAAAATATAACGGGCTTGATTACAAAAGTTACACATTTTTTTAATGATGTTAAAATATTATTATTTATCACACACATAGTTATTAATTTTAATATTTGTTTGAATAATGAATAACCAAAGACAATTTGTCGTCAATTTGAAAAACTGTCCCTCCTCATACAAGACACAACTAATGTATTCACATAGGATTCTTTAAATTCCCACAATTTTGTCCCAAATCAATGGCAACACGTATCCAATATATTTATCGAATAATATACCTTTATACTAATTAGTGTTTTGTAACTATCAAGTAGTAGATTAGTGATAAAAACTCTTAGTGATAAAAACTCTTGAATAACTCACTAAGAAGTCACAGGACTCTCTAAGTAAATATTTACCAAATTATTAAGGGAATATTCGAAAACGGTCACAACAATTGTTAGGTCGCCTAAATTAGGAGTATAAGCTCGATCATCTAGGGAGCTCTTATAACGGAAATACCGGTTTTTGGAAATTGTATTACTGTTTTGTGACAACTGGTTTCCAGATGATGGACATTGAATATTGTTAAAGCCTTAAGTTATCAACTATTATCAATTTTCACCATACTCTTTAATTAAACTTAGAATTTCATTAGTTGGTTAATTAGTCATTTTAAATGTGAGAATTCATATCCATCAACTTTAGCATTGTGCTATTTGTTATGCGTTCGATCTATTTATATGTTACCTGTATAGATTTTAATAGTAATATTTGATATAAATATTATATAGAATAACATAATGAGAAGGTATATATATTTATTTCTAAATTATAAAATTCAGTTGTATTATACTGTAGAACAAGAACTGTTAGCAATCTTGGGAACAAATTTAAGCTTGCTAAGTAGGATAATATGGATTAAATTGTGTGTCTATATTGTATAAGGGCTAAAATTGACATTTTCTTGACGTAGGGTTTCACATGTTTGCTTTATTGAGATGATGCCGCCACGAGATTTAATTGTTTTTTTCCAAAAAACATAGGACCGGAATTGGAACTGGTTTGATCCGGTTTATGGTTTTCGGCCTGGTTCTTCATTTTTGTCTTTGTTGGTTATTTCGGCTCTAGAATTGGAATTTGATAATTTCAAGTCTAATGTATCTTCTCAAAACCATAGTAGTGAAGATGTAGTTTATAATCGGTTCTAAATCTGAAATAACTAGACCGATCGATAACTATTATTTCAGTATGATACTCGGTTCTTGTTTTTATTCAATTTCGGTTTTCGGTTTTCAATTCTTGTTTAATCTGGTTATGGAGTCAACTAATCGACATGATACACCGGATTATAAAACAGAAATAGATTACTCACTACTCTGTTTGTTAAACAAATTGCATTTTCAAAAGTGGTCAAACAAATCAATGTCACTTGAGCATAAAAGTCATATCAAATCCCCAAAAAAACAAATCATACACAGTAAAGTCCTTCAAATTCAATTTTAAACCCGAAAAAACATAATACTTTATGCTTCATGAATAATTACACTGCACTTTATATTAATCTTTTTTTGGACACTGAATTATTAACACAAGAAAGATTGAATGTCCCAGAATACGTTTGCACAAAAAACTTGTCAATAATATCGCGATAAATTGGACAAGTTAATCGAGAATAGTAATGAAGAACCTCTTCGATATCAAGAACAAGATCGATATTATCGCCGTCCATCATCTCCAACTCTTTTAATTTTGTTGTCACCAAACACTTTGATGATTCATCTTCATCATCTTTCCCATGATTGATCATATTCTTGTTTTCTTGTTTTGTGTTGTGATTATTGATGATGATCAAGTTTGGTTCTTTAAGCTTCAAGTTATGGCTAGTGGTTTCTTTTCCGGTGGCGGCTGCCGCCTTGGTATGGTGGTTGAAGTAGGTTGTGTGTGGTGTGGCGCCACGGCGGCTGCCGGTGCATGGAAATGGATTGCAGGGTGGGATTTTTGGTAGCCTTTGATAACCTCCTGGAAAATAGGACTTGAAGCCTTCTATCGTCCTTTTCAAGAACCTTTTGGTGTTGGAATATGTGATTCTTAGAAGCATTTTGCAAGTTTTTTATGTGTTTATGTGTGTGTGTGAGAGAGAGAGATGTAGGTGTATATCAACTCAATGAGAGCATGGGGTTTAAGTAGGTGTTTCGCTAGCTTAGCTTATATATATTGGACAACGGTTGTAGTAACTTCAACTTAATTAGCCAATTGAACCGTGATATCTTTAGTTTTTGTTAAATTAGAGTTACGCTAACAATATTCTTTTTCTTCAATTTTTTAAGTATAATCATTATAAATTATACAAACACGATCCCTATTAAAATACATATCGAGGATTTAGGCCCCACCTCCCCTAATCCTAGAATTCGCTTCGGCTAGCTGACTAGAATAACCGAAGGCACCCATAGAAGGGGCATACTAATAATTAGGAAAACCAACGGCCGTCAGATTTACAGATGTTCGGTTGGCACAACTCTTAGTAGTATAACAATAGATATGTTTGGGCTTTTTGGCAAATTAGTAGATATGTTATAAGATTATTATTATTATTATTTTATTAATATATAATTTTATAATCATACTATTAATATATAATTTTTTAATCATACTATTAAAAAAAACAATAGATATGTTTGGGCTTTTTGGCAAATTAGAAGTATAAAATATCAATTTATTTATATTATTAAAAAAAACACGTTTGTGATTCCCTGCTCTTTTAACTCATACTAGAGATATTATGTGTTTTAATAGGTTTATAAAAAAACTCTGTTTTGATACGATTTTATGTGATTTTTCCTTTTCTTTTTATTTGAAAAAAAGACCATGCTTTAACTTTTGGAGCGGCTGTTTGTTAAAAGATCACTTTATCAAGGCTACGTTTGAATTTTTGTTTGTTTATACATAAAGTTGTTCCATTTTTTTTTCCATTTGTGCTTGTTGGTATCATTTCAAATTTATCGGAATTTATGAAGATTATTTCTTTTTTAGGTTTTGTTCACGAGCTAAACTATATTTATAAATTTTAAATTCAAGGGGTTTATGGACTTATGGTTACAAGTTACAACCATAAGTTCTTACAAACAAAGCTTGAGGTATGCTTCATTTACGCCTGCAGTTAAGTTTAAGCTTCTATACTCGTATGAATTTACCTTGCGGCTCGTAATTGACGTTTTGCCATATGTAATCGATCGGGTCCTATTGTCATATTTTAAGTTCTAAGAATGATGGAAGCAAAGTAGTATGCTAAATTATTTGACTTACTCTAAGAATGATCGGGTCCTATTGTCATATTTTACTACTTTCAAAGTTAATAAGCATGTATTATGAGTTGTATTCTAGAGAGTACAAAGGATTTGTCTAGTCTCAAGGGATAAATCCTAGCCATTGGATTAAGATGGTCAAGATCAAATCCCCACCTACAGCCACCGCCGGCCGCCGCCTCCGGCCACCTCCAGCCGCCGGTCGCCGCCGGTGGCCGGCGGTGGTGGTGGTGGCTGACAGTGAAGGTGCTGGTGCTAATGGGGGTGGTGGTGGTATTGATGTATCGAAGCACATGTGCTTCACTAAAACACAAAATATTATTTCGAAGCACATGTGCTTCAGGTCATGAAACACATGTGCTTCAAGTCACTAAAAACATGAGTTTCTAAACACACAAGGGTGCATACGAAGCACATGTGCTTGACGTTATGAAACACATGTGTTTCACTACACGGAAAAAAAATATCAAAACAAGTGACGAACATATCATTATGAAGCACATGTGCTTCATAAAGCCAAGCACATGTGCTTCATAAAGCCAAACACATGTGTTTTTGTTCCTGAAACATGTAACTTACAAGCAAGTCATTTGTGTTTGAATCACGAAGCACATGTGCTTGACGTTATGAAACACATGTGCTTCTACACAGAAAAAAAATCAAAACAAGTGACGAACATATCAATATGAAGCACATGTGCTTCATAAAGCCAAGCACATGTGCTTCATAAAGCCAAGCACATGTGTTTTTGTTCCTGAACAAATGTAATTTACAAGCAAGTCATTTGTGTTTGAATCACGAAGCACATGTGCTTGACGTTATGAAACACATGTGCTTCACTACAGAGAAAAAAAATCAAAACAAGTCACGAAGCACGTGTGCTTTCAGTCACGACCACCACCACCGGTCACCACCGCCGGCGGCCACCTCCGGCCGCCGTCCTCCGCCGCCGACGCCGCCGCCGTCCGCCGGAGAAGCACATGTGCTTGTAGTGGTGGTGGTGGTTTTGAATCTTGATCTTGACCATTAATTTTTCTTGATCCAAGGACTAATAAATGTCCCTTGAAACTAGATAAAATTAATAGACTACCTTGAACATTTCACATTAATTATATACGGCGTACATATTAAAGATTTTGGACACACTAAAAACAGATAATACGTCCTGTTTGGGGACATATCTAATACAACACATATTCGTGATTGCTGGTATGATATGAAGACAAATTAGTGTCTTTGAAATATTAAATAATAGTATATAATATTATTCTGAATAATAATTTTCAATGATTTGCAAAGAGTTATGAAGAATACGCGTCAGATTAGGCGGCTACAAGTCATGGTCTAACGATGATGGGCAAGGGTGTTATAAAGTAGGGTCGACTTGATGCGACCCGAACCTAATTGTTTAGGTTCAAGTTTATTCAGGTTTATTGTTGGGTTTTGAGTTGATCTGATTGAAAATATCGCACTTTGCAATATAGTAGTTTTAACACTTTCTTTATGTCTGCATCTCATTTATTTTTTAATGGTAGAATTTTGCATTTTATAATATAATAGTTTAGCACTTTCTTTCTATAATGCAATATGAATGTGACGAATCTAAATCGTGATAATTCATTATAAGTCTATTATTGTTGGATTTATTTCATGCCAAGTATTGTCTCTAATGATAGATACATAGAGGAAGTTACTTCACATGAAACTTGCAAATAACCGACCTTATATGCAACAAACTCAAAATCTACAAAATTAAGCATTTTTTTTTACTTAAAACGAATGTGATAAGTACAAAAGAAAAGGTTACAAAATTAAGCATATTTTTTTTTACTTAAAACGAATGTGATAAGTACAAAAGAAAAGGTTTCGGTTTTTAATCGGCCCATCTGATCGGGTCAATTCGACAATTCTTGAATCTAAACCCGACCAACCTGAATCGCTGTGACTTGTGGATTAAACTTATTAACTCTAAATCCGAAGGCCCGACTCAACAACCTAATCAACACTACTATAGTCCTATGTATATGTCATAGCCCATCTAGCCCATGTAGAGATTGATAGGTGTTGCCCTAGTGGCCTAATGCATATATATTTGTAGCTTTGTAATGAATTGGTATATTACATATGGCCCATGTCCATGTATAGGTCATAGCCCATCTGGCCCATGTAGATATAGATAGTGTGAATTGTCCACAAAGTAATTGAAAGAAAAAAATGTTGTGATACATTATATGGTATTTACTTTAGTCGTATATATATTTATCTTTAAAAAAATAAAAATAAATAGAAGACATATAATGAAAACGGGTCATTCTCATGATCCGGATACCCAAAATCCAACCCACAAATTAGTAGCATTTGTAGATTCTTCCACTAGCTTACAGTTTCAGATAGATAGAAGCAAACAGGCAGCCATTGTTGCAGACATTCTTTTATCTTTTTCTACCCTTTTAGAAGAAAAAAAAGTTTTTAACATTTTCCTTCCTTTTTTATTACACTCTAATTTCATAAGGATGACTTTATAAATATATTAAAATAAACTCAACTAAATAATTTTAATAATTTATACTTGTTATATAATATTAGTAATATTTATGTGACTATTTTCAGACATTTATCTCGCCATCTCAAAATGTGTACCATTTTTTCTACAAGCAACCTTTTATTCTATGATATTTCACTTTCACTACCATTCTATTAACGGAAACTACTTCTTAACCCTACCTATAAGTATTTAATATTATATATTTATATCAAATCAACGTCAAGTGATAACTCTTTAAGAGCATCTCCAACCCAAATCTATCTATAAGACTATTCTTATTGGCAACCCAACACAACTCAACTTTTCTATTAAAAAATAATATATCTTTCTTTCACCTATACAACCCAACCCAATCTTATTTTTCACACACATTAACAACCCAACGCAACCTAAATATTTATTATTTATTAAAATCAAAACAACCAATCACAAAATACCACCTCACATTAGAAACAAAAGGAAAGAATAAAATAATGGGTGACCCTCATGTAACCTTGGTCTCCTCCACCAACCTAGGTCACCTCTTTTGGTGACCCCCAATAATTATTTTCATTATTATATTGTGGTGACCCAACCCTCAATTATACCAATGGGAGTAGTCTAAGTATATCTCTATATTTGAAATTTATTCATCTACAACTCAGCTCTATCCTCAATTTCAAATATAGAGTTGGTTAAAAATACCTCTATATTTGAAGTGAGATGAATTAACTCTATCCATGGGTCATATATTTCTTTATGAGTGTAATTGTTAGTGGAATATGGGTCCCACTAGTTTTAAAGGGTTTTGAAGTGAAGAATAGAGTGTATGGTTGGAGTTAGGATATTGTTTAGAGTGAGTGGTTCCACCATTTATAGAGATAGAGAGAATTTTATAGAGTTTATGGTTGGAGATGCTCGGACTAAAATCGAAAATACATACATTGGTATATGACTTAATTTAAAGTGGCATCTAATTTGAAAATAATTTTAGAAATAAGTATTGTACTTTTGAAAGAAAAGTTTAATGGAGCGGATATTAATGGCGGAATGTATATTGCGATGTGAATATTAATGTCCGAGACTCTTTGTATATGTTTCGGGTCGTGTTTGTAATGCCGTCGAAGTAGACGAGAGTGACAAAAACTTCACTTGAATATACTTCTCCTTTTCACATGAATGTGTGTTTTTTTATTGAATTTTTACCTAGTTTAGATAAACGGGGAGTGATAGTGTCAATAGTCAAAGCCTTACCACTTAGTTTGGTAGGGATTTCATTATAAAGAATAAAGTACAATAATCACTCCTTAGATTAAGGAGGAAACTATGGAAAGAAATAAATACATTGACTATACATTTATTCTAATATATACGTTTGTTATCCCCCGTCAATCTTTAAGGTGGTGGTCCTAAACAAAGCATTTTGCGAAAAGTTTCGAATTGAGGTTGAGGAAGACTTTTCGTGAATATGTCTGCAACTTGAAGATTGGTAGGAATAAATTTGGTGACGAGTTGGTTGGAGTTAACAAGTTCACGAATGAAATGATAATCCAAGTCGATGTGTTTAGCTCGTTTGTGTGCCACGGGATTTTGTGTCATAAATAAGGCACTTTTGTTGTCACATAATAACGTTGGACGATCCGGCGGAAGAGCATGTAATTCGCGCAATAAGTGAGTAATCCAAACGAGTTCCGCAGCAGTATTTGCCATTGCCCGATATTCCGATTCACAACTCGAGCGTGATATTGTGGGTTGTTTCTTTGCACTCCAAGAAACAAGATTGCCACCTAAATAGATGGAATATCCATATGTTGACCGACGAGTGTCCAAACATCGTGCCCAATCGCATCGGAATAACCAACGATTTTGTTGTTTGTTGGACACTTGTATGTGAGACCAAAAGGTATTGTACCCTTGACATAACGAAGAATGCGTTTAACCGAATGAAAATGATCATTTGTCGGACTTCGTAAAAATTGAGAGACTTGGTTAACCGCGTATGACAAATCCGGCCTAGTGATCGTTAAATATTGAAGAGCTCCAACTAGAGATCGATATAATGTGGGATCCGAAAAAGGTACTCCATCTTTAGTAAATGAAACGTGTGGAGACAAGGGAGTTGGAGCGGGTTTAGCATCATACATTTGGGCTCGTTGGAGAATATCGGTCGCATACTTAGATTGAGTGAGAAAAAGGCCATTTTTCATATGAACCACTTCTAGACCCAAGAAGTAATTTAAATCTCCAAGATCTTTGATGGCAAACTCATTATCTATAGCCGAGATAAATGATGAAATTTGAGTTTCATTGTTGCCGGTAAGAATAAGATCATCAACATAAACTAGTAAGTACATGATGCATGAATTACCCGAATAAATGAATAACGACGTGTCCGCCCGACTACATTTGAAACCGTATGCATGAAGAAAAGTGCTCAATCTATGAAACCAAGCTCGTGGAGCTTGTTTGAGACCATAAAGAGCCTTGGAAAGTTTGCAAACGTGTGTGGGATATTTTGGATCAACGAATCCCGGTGGTTGCTCTATAAAGACGGTTTCATTTAAATTGCCATTAAGAAAGGCATTTTTAACGTCTAGTTGATGTAATTTCCAATGATTTAAGACCGCAAGAGATAAGACAATTCGTACGGTTGTGGATTTGACAACGGGACTAAACGTGTGAGAAAAATCAAGTCCCGGAATTTGTGTGTACCCTTGAGCGACAAGCCTAGCCTTAAAACGTTCAACTTTGCCATCCGATTTATATTTAACACGGTAAACCCATTTTGAGCCAATTATGTTTGTGGAAGTAGGTCGTGGGACCAAAGTCCACGTTTGATTTTCATGGAGAGCTTTTATTTCCTCAACCATTGCCTCAACCCATTTTGGATCTTTAGAAGCACTCTTATAATTCTGAGGTTCAATTTCTTTAGACAATGTAGTATGTAATGGGTGAGTTGCTAACGAAGCGAGATTGGCGGTGTGTTTTGGTTTAAAAATTCCCGATTTAGAGCGGGTTTGCATGGAATGAGTGGAGGGTGGTACGGATTGAGTAGGAAAGGTGTTTGGTTCAGTGGTGGGATGTGGTTGAGGGACTGCCGAGGAGGCATTAAAATCCAGAGTGTTTGGGCTAATATTATTCGGTGAATTTGGTTGTGTAGTGGGCTGATTTGGTAAGGGTATTGGGTGATCGGTATTTATGGTGGGTTGATTAAACATGGGTTGATCTATAGTGGTGGTTGACGGATCCATTGGAGAAGTAGGTGGCTCACGTTGTGGGTTTGGTGATTGGGGAGGTGGGGTGGGCTGATTTAAAGTAGTTTGGGATTGGGCCGTGGGTTTTGGTGGTGTTGGTTGACAAAGAGAGCATTTGGATGGCATAGATGGAATTAAAGGATCAATGTTGGTAGGTGAGTTTGGGGTTGACGTTGAGGCAGTGTCACATGGGGTATCAAGTAAAAATGTACTTAATTCCAAATTGCGAATATTGGAATTATAAGTGTCACCTTTAAAGGGAAAATTTTCTTCATTAAAACGAGCATGTCGGGTGATAAAGATTCTCGAGGTAGTCGGGTCTAGGCACCGATACCCCTTATGTTGTGTACTATAGCCAATAAATACACATGGAATGCTTCGTGGTGCAAGTTTATGCTTGGAATAATCGCGAAGATAAGGAAAAACTTGACATCCGTATGCTTTAAAGTTTGCATAATTTGGTGCTTGGCCGAAAAGAACTTGAAATGGTGATTTTTTATCTAATAAAGTTGTATGAACTCTATTAATAATAAATGTAGCCGAAGAAAATGCGTCAACCCAATATGAAGCCGGAATGCTTGCATTGAAGAGCATTGCTAAACCGGTTTCAACAATATGTCGGTGCTTGCGTTCGGCGCGACCATTTTGTTGTGGAGTATAAGGACAAGAGAACCTATGAAAAGTCCCATTGTCTTCAAAAAAATTTCTCACCGTGTGGTTGACAAATTCCGTACCACCGTCACTTTGAAAAGTTTTTATTTTTCGGGAACACATTGTTTGAGCAAGGTTGATAAATGATGTTAAAACCGAATAAAAACCACTTTTTGTTTTAAGAGGATAAAACCACGTAAACCTGGAAAAATCATCAACAAATATAACATAATAACGATATCCATCTTTAGAACAAATTGGCGAAGGGCCCCATAAATCACAATGTACTAAGTCTAAAGGATGAGATGATCGTGATGAATTAGTATCAAAAGGTAAACGTGTACTTTTAGCAAGTTGGCACGAAGTGCAAATTATTGGTTTAGGTAACAATGACGAAATAGATAAAAAACCTAACTTGTTCAAAATTGAAATAACATCAAAAGAAACGTGACCCAAACGGGTATGCCATAACTCATAGGACTCCTTTTTAAGGTGTTTAGTAGCAACAAAAGCTTTGTGCTCATCTCGAAGTACATAAAGACCATTCTCGCATCTACCACTAGCAAGAACCTTTTGGGTTTTCCGATCCTGAATATTAAAAAACGGTTGAGAAAATAATACATCAACAGGATGATCAGTGGTTAGCTTGCTCACGGAAAGTAATTTCTTGGTGAGATTTGGAATAACAAGAACATTACGTAATGAGATATCCTTATTAATATTTGAAAAACCCGTATGAGTAATAGGAAGAGATTTACCATTTCCAAATAGTACTTGAGAGTTACCGTTGTAGGGACCCGTTTGATGAAGATGATCACATGAGTTAGTCATATGATCCGTTGCACCCGAATCAACGTGCCAATCGGGATTGTTTGTGGTAACGTGACATTGAGCATGAAACGCCTTGGCCAAAGCTTCATCGGTGGTTGGAGATTGATTTGCATAAGTAGCGAGATTCGGACAAGATGAAGCATAGTGGCCATTTGTTCGACAAAGTTGGCAATGAGGTGTCCGGCGATATGAACCACGACCCCTACCCCGTGCATTCTGTCCTCGGTAAGAAGAGGACCGACCTTGGCTGCGATTTTGGGAACCTGTGGACTGTTGGGCATTAAAAGCAACAGTTGGTGCATTTGACCCATGTAATGAAACCAAGAAGAGTTCATGACTCTCGGCTTGTGCAATTAAATCGCGAAATTTTAGAGCGGGTTTCGTAGCACGTATAGCTGTAGAAAATGTCTCATAAGATGGCCCTAAACCACATAAAAACCAATGAAGCTTATCGATATCAACAACGGGATGCCCGATTGCCGATAGTTGGTCACAAATCTGTTTAAACTTGCGGCTAAATTCTGCGACAGTGGAGTTACCTTTGGTGAGTTGTCTAAGGGCATCTCGCAACGAATGAATCCGTTCCACCGAAGAGTTGCTGTAGGCAGACTCTAAGGCAGTCCAGATTTGATGTGATGTAGATAAACCGAGAACTTCGGCTGCCGCTTCTTCGGTAAGAGAAGCCTGTAATAGAATAACGGCACGTTGGTCTGATTCGGACCAAACAAGAGCTGCTGGATTGAGTACTGTTTTATCATCAGCGATTATAGTCGCCGGTGGAGGGACGATGGTACCGTCGATATGGCCAACCAGTTTTTGATACGTAAAAATCGGCAGCATGTTATTGCGCCAAAGGAGATAATTGGAAGAAGATAACTTGATAGTCATCATATGAAGCAAAGTGTTCATGGAGAAAAGGGTGTCGGTAGACATATTTGATAATAGGAAGAAGATAACTTGATAATAGGGGTGAGCGGATGAAGATGAAGAGCAGTAGAGTTTTCAAAAGAAAAGGGGAGAGAAAACGTGTTTGGCTGATACCATGATAGTGTCAATAGTCAAAGCCTTACCACTTAGTTTGGTAGGGATTTCATTATAAAGAATAAAGTACAATAATCACTCCTTAGATTAAGGAGGAAACTATGGAAAGAAATAAATACATTAACTATACATTTATTCTAATATATACGTTTGTTAGGGAGAGATCTATGTTCAACATACTTAGGGAAAATTAAGTTTTTAGCTCTGATTTACGCGGCATCACCGGTATTCCTGTGACCGTTTTTTAGAAGAAAAAAATATCTTTAGTTATCATAAAGTGTTATTTGGTATGATTTGAACCGTTATCTCTTGTGAGGAAAAATTTCTCGCTTTCCACTAGAACACCTTATTCTTTTAGTAAAACATAATTTTGTAACTTTGAATGTTATGTGTTTAGGTTGATAACGTTATTTTGCAGCTATTCAAAAAATAAAAAAAGTATATGTTTTAAAAACTCGTATTCGATTAGTGTTCTTAAATACATATCCTTAAGCAAACATAGTTGTATAAACTTCCATTATATTCTAGTTACTATAGACAAATTTGTTAATCTTTAGAAATAACCTTGAGGAATTATAGAAATATTAGTTAAAAACAGTCTATCTACCTCAACTTGAGAGTCTATTTACCTCTAGACAGATTTATTAATGTCTACATTTTACATCCTAGTACCCTTTCTCTATGATTGTTAGGGGCGTCTCCGAGATTTTGAAGGCCCTATAAGAATAGACGAAAATGAGCTCTTAAATTCAAGATATATATAAAAAATTGGACTTTCTATTTTTCTTCAATTAAATTATTAAGTGGACGTAAAATATTAAGATGATACATATAAGATGTACAAAAAATTGGGCCCCTTTTAAAATATGGGTCATGTACGACTGCACATCTTCAAAAACACCTCTGATTATTGCGTATTGTTACTATATTTTTTGGAGACGTGATCTGGCAAAACAGGTATGGCGCGCTATTGGTAATTGGGTTCAGGTTTTGGACACAAATGTAGAAGATTTGGATGAGCTTTTGGATAATCTGGATTCAAATGCATGTTCTTGTCAGGCCAAATTGATTACGGAAGCTATTTTTTTACGACTTTATGGGTCATTTGGCGGTATAGAAATGCAATTGCGTTTAACAACGGAGATGCACGGAAGAACCTTTTAGTTGATTCTATAAAAAAAAATATCCTATAATTAGATTTGTAATCGTCGTATTAAGTTTAAAGTTAGTTGGTATGAATGGCTTATTTTTCTTTGTAATTGATTTTTGTTTATTTTTCTAGCTTCTCGCTAGTTTTTAATGAAAGTCATTTTCAAAAAAAAAGACGATTACGTACTGTTGTGGTTGAAGTCGAGATTTGCATATTGCCTTATTAACGTATATTTCAAAGGAAAATGATAATGACATCCCTAAGGGCTGTCAATAAGACGTCAAGACACGCATAAAAAATTTGTACAATAATCAATAATCGTCCCCTGCATTTTAGGAATCAACCTCCACTAATAAAAGTACAAACGATTTATGCACGCAACTACCTCTTAATGACAGCCCTAAGGGCTGTCATTAACAAAACCCTATTTCAAATATATTAAGTATCTGCTAACTTTTTATTCAATCATACGTCTCATCGACACTAATTTTTATTTTTGTATTAATATGTATTAGTTTTAAATATATTGCATCCCATGTGAATTTCTCTCTTTCACTGATGTTTTGGTTATTTTAGGTTACTAGGTTTAATTTTTGATATTTGTACCCACCTCTATAAAACCACCATATTTAGCAAAATAAATTGACATAATATTACTTTCTTCGTAGGTCCTTATTTGGCTATTTCATTATACGAGTTAATGTGTTAAATTAAAGACATAATATTGTTGCATGTGGAGGTCCTTTTAGACCTAGTATTTATTTTTTTTCCCTTCCTCTTCCGACAAACCTTCATTTGGGTGAAATTTCAACTAACAACTAAGGGTGAACACAGTCTAAAAAGTAAACCGAACCAAACCAGAAAGAATCGAAACTCAAAATGGTGAATTTTCAAAACCGAACCGATTACATCTTTTCTCTTTTAGTTCGGTTCAGTTTTTTTTAACCCAAATGCTCATCCTTATTCGAAAATCGACCCGAAACCGAAAATGATGAAAATCGAACACAATACATGTTTTCGGTTCGATTCAGTTTCAGTTGGTTTTCGACTCGGCTCGGTTTTTTCGGTCTAAATGCTCACCCTACTAACAACCCTTGGACTTGGTCTTCGTAACTCGTAAGGAGGCGGCGGAGGTGGTTGTCGGTGTTTGTCTGATAGTGTTGACGAGAAAGATAATTGATTATGAGGGTGGGTGTGTTTGTGTGCTGATGAAAATAAAAGACAAATGTATAAAATGATTAACATACCCCTATGTGCTATGCACATGACAATTTAACAACTACTTTTTAATAGACGTCCACCTTAAGTATCAAACGCGTGCCAATTTTATAAACTTAAAGATTATTAGTGTAATTTTTTTAAAATTTAAAGAATTAAACGTGGAACTTTTGACAAATCAAAAATATCATTTGTGTATAATAGAACAAATTAAACTAAATTGATCACCAAAAGTTATAAATTTATTACAAATGAATATTTTTTAGAAACATATTGTCATCTTGTGTCAAAATTCAAAGTTTCAAGTACAAATGGGCTCTGCTCGATGTTGGGGGTACATGCACTGTTTGTGTGTATGTGTTTTGTTATTCTCTACTCATTTGTCATGTATATATAATGCAAACAAATAATTAATATATTTCTTAAGAAAAAATAATAATATTATTGAGTCCGTTACCTACTATATATGGCTTTATGTTAATTTCAAATAATAAAACATATTATCTGTAAATTAATAAAATTGTGTTAGTTTTGTCCATAAGGCTCATGCCAATAATACTGAAATTGATTATATTTATTTCGATGGTTTTGTATTTTTACCAAAGTTTGACTTAATCATTATTTAATAAGAGGGATGATAATGGTGAGTCTCGGTCTTCAACTAACGGGCTTCGGTTACTTTCAGTTGCATTCATTGGTGGTAAATTTCAGTTTGGAGACGAAACATAAGATGAGTGGTGTGGGACCATTTGAATAGTATTTTGTGTGTATATTTTATAATGTGTGGGACTGATACATGCTCAAATGTGTAGAAACTAGTTTTTTTCCTTAAAGCTCATGATCATGTGAAGAAAGGGTTGTCCTGGTATTCTTATAATCAACGGAACTTATCTTTGTTATCGTTTTTTAGTCTACGCCAGGAACCCAAAATTATAAAGTGAAAGTTTATTGTTGATATAATTGTCCGTTGTAATGTCACTTGTTGCGACAATTATTTGATTAAAATTAAAGTATCAATAGTAACAATGGTTAGAAGTGATTTAAATATTAACAAAACAATACACATATACACGTAGATATGTATTTGTGGCTTGGGAACTAGGATGAAAAGTACGTTTTGATTAACCAATTGTCAACCATCTTTTAAAAGAAAATTAAATAAAAAGCTTCTTTTTGCATCTTCGAAAAAGTACTTTTTATCTTCTTTTTGGCTATTGTTTTGCTCATAGTAATTCCCCAAGCCCATCTTCACGGAAACCTTGTAAATATCATAAAATTGATGAGAGAAATAATATTTATTCAATTTTTTTATGACATTATGTCCAACTATTAAAGCCAATGCGTCATGTCATGTCCTTTTTTAACAATCGAGTAAAATTGATGTGTTAATTGGTATATACATACTTGGGTGTTCTCGGGGTGATAACTTTGTCGAAACTTTCTTCGGGTTCTCCTTTTCACCGTTCAAAAAAAAAAAAAAAAGTTAGTATATACATGTCAATATTCTTTTTGAATTTTCACCACCAAAGATTGTTTAAGGAAAATAAAATTCAGAATTGTGTTTCAAATTATATCCTTAAACGAAGCTCTCTCCGGTTGCTTCTTTCTCCTTGCTAAACTATAAATGATCTCTTACGACTAGCATTGCGATTCACGCATCCCGCACAACCGCTCCTGAGATATTAGTGGTGAATAGTATACTAGCCGTCTCACATGTTCTCGTTAGCAAGGATAGAGAGACAAAAGGATAGTTTCGAAAGTAGGTAGGCTAGGGAGATGCTCAAATCGGGGCTGGATCGAATTCCTGTAAGACTTCTATCCTTTTTCTCTTTCTTTCTTATTATATTCCCCTGCCCCCTATGCAAGTATTTCATTTCTAACTGCACTTTTATATAAACTATGTATCTTTTATCCATTCCACATTTATCTTGGGACGGATCGAGTATTTCATAATTAACTTTGTTATTTATCTCTCAATATTCTTGTTAAGTTATTTTTAGAGTTCTCTATTATTTCTCTAAAAGTTAATTGACCCAATCAATATAGGTCTATTTTCCTTTACCCAAAAAATTTTAAACATTTTATTAGTATTTAAAATTTTCTATAATTATACATCAAATTAGATAAATATTTACGGAGCAATATAAATTAGACAAACTAAAAAAAACATGTTAGGTTTAAAGCCTAATTTATACCTAAGGATGCATGTTAAGATATGTTAAATGAACCTAAACTATCCTTAATATTGTTAAAACAAAATAATCATAAATCTTGTTAAGAAGGATACTATTATAATAAAATATTAGACCGATATTACTATAGTATACATTTATGGTTATAAAATATTAATATAATACTGTTCATAATATAAAAATAAAAAATTAAAGATAGACAACTTTCTGTAGAAGTGGATCATTTTAAATCTTGTTAAATGTACATAAACTATCCTTAATATTGTTAAAACAAAATAATCATAAATATCAAATATAAGTGAATTGCATAAAATAAACATCAAATTTGTATAATTAACTCTTTTAATAATTAATACCATATATAACTCTTTTAAAACTTTCTTATATATTGAAAACTTGCATTTAATAAATATTTATAAAGTTTGTTTTTATATTAATTAAATGTATTTTTTAACATGAATATAAAGTTAATTTAATGTAACACTCTAGATAAATCCTAGCGTAAATTACAGAAATTGTCTTGGTGGTATTCTAGATTCTGGATTTTTATCATTAACTTCTTTTTTTTCGATTTTTTTGTCCTTAAAGTTTTTTTTGGATTTCACTTTTCTGTCCTTCCGTTCAATTTTAGCCGTTAACTGTAACACCTCATTTTTCAAAACACCTTTTAAACATATTTTTAAATAAAAATAATACAATGTCCAATGTTCCCAAAATACGGTTTAACAAAAACCAATAAAAGTTTATCAGAGTATTAAAGCCGGTGTTACAAATACAATATCATAACCATAGGGTAAACGAGAACTACCTACGAGCTCCCGAGCTAACCAACACTAGGCCACTTCTAACGCGACCCTCTAATCCATCGATCCTGAACCTGAGTACATAGCCAAAAACAATGTAGTACGTGAGACAAAATAGTCTCGTGAGATACATGGGTTTTCGACCCATTCTCAAAAGAATTATAAAATGATGTTTATAACATAAAAAAAAATTTATCCTTATCATTTCTTATTAATTCATAATTCATATTCCATTCACTTAACCGTATAAACTAATAAGCTTACCCTAAGCTTACTCGTCATCTAATCACATACTTGTAAGTTATCTCCAAACTTACACTTTCATTATCACATATGCGACGGACCTCTCCGAAGCCAACTCTCCCCATATGGGACGTCATAGGTAAACTATCAAGGTAATTGGGAACCCCCATCTTACCGAGATTCATAAGCTCTCCCCGTTCCCGGGTCGTCATGCTCACTCGCCATTGAGTGTCGTAAACTGTGACATTCTACTCTTTGCGCAGGGAGGTACCACCCCAAGTAGACGTCTCATGCTCCCCCATTTCTGGGCGGTCTTATTCCGGATATTTCATTCACATATGAGCCTCAGCTCCTTTCATCAAATATGAGCATCAGCTCCTTTCATCACTTATTAGAATACATTTATTCTAATTTATCATGCTATTCTCTTTATTATTTCATTTTAAATCTTGACTTTACCAAGTCCTTTACTAATTTAAAACATATTCATCTTTTATCAAAATCATATTACTTTGACTCTTCTTTGACTAGAATACACGTTTATTGCTAGTCACTTATTACTTATTCTCTTAGTATTTCAATATCTACTTTCATTAGTATAATATACTATCCGATACTTATTACTTAAAAATCATTGTCTCAAGCTTTATTAATACATATTATTAATAAACCAATTATCAGGCTCTTTTAAATCATTATCTTTATTCATACATCTTATTTATAAAAAACTCATTAATTACTTTTCATTATCATAATCTCTTTCAAAGATCATCAATCATTTAGACATACTAAAATAGTCTATACTAGCATTTTCTCATCATATCAATCATATCTTTATTAAAAACGTTTATTATTAAAGACTCTTAAAACATCATAGTTTTCAAAATCATTTGCTATGTACCCAGTAAAAGTCTCATGTACTCACCTTAGCCTAGCTAACTCCAAATCATGTCTAACAACACGAATCCTTGCTTTCCAACTTGTGAAATGTCACCAACCTTTAGGTCTTCTTGACCTACCATCAATATCATCACAATAACTAGTTATTATCCATAACTAATCACTAATCAATCCATAATCACATTCCTAACCACCAAGTTCATCCAACTTGGTGGAATCTCAAACCCTAGTTCAAGATTCCCATCAATAAACCCAAATCCAACTTGTACACATCGATTACAAGCTTACAATGAGTGTTCTACACCCATGAACAGTCATCTTCCCAAAAGATGGCATGGATGGTTCCCCAAACCACCATTTCTACCCATACAAGGTTCACAAACTAACTAGATAACATCAACAATCAAGAAATCTTACCTTTGATGTTTAGATCCTTCAAGATGGTGAAGATTTGAGCTCAAGAACACCAAATTCGACCTTTCTCTCTCTAGAAACGGCTGCACCACGATTTGGGTGAGAAATGAGTAAACCCTAGCTCAAACCCGATTTTATTCTGCTCGTCCAGAGTTAGCGACGCGATCAATACTTCGCGTCGCGAAGTTCCCGTGTCGTGACCCATTCGCGATCGTTACCTGGTCGTGAACTCTGATCGCCAAATAACCCAATTCCCTGTTTGATGTTCCCGATCGGGAACACCAGTTCGCGTCGCGAACTCTAGCAGCCAGCAGGGCTGCACTTTTCGGTCTTCGCCTCGACCCGGTTTCGTCCATAACTTTCTCATACGGTGTCCAAACGACACGAAACCAATTCCTACGGTTCTGAAATGAATTATCCTTATTTATCATATTTTTCCCCTATTTATTTTATTCAAATTTCGGGTCGTTACAACTATCCACCCCTTAAAAGGATTCCGTCCTCGGAATCAACTCAAGGATTTCCAATCCACATTCCGCTTCCAACTTATGATTCAATAATACTTATGCATTTAATCGCCCACTCGACCCGTTATACCCAAACGGGTCAAAAGCCAAACTTGAGTTCCAAATATCCGAACGGTTCAAAATTTCACAATTTAACCTTAACACTTCCCGTCATTTAACCAAACTCCTTACTCCCACTGGGATGATATGACCCAATCATTACTAATAACCATTTGACCAAAATGTTAGTCAACCCATCGCTTTGACCAAATTGTCAACATTGTCCCATCCTTGACTTAAGCACAAAATCAACAAAATCTTAAAAAAAATTTCCTTATCCATTAGTGATTCCATTAACCATAAATTCCTTAACAATGGACCTTACCTTCATGGTCCAACAACAATCATACTCGATTTCTAAATTCCATTCGAATTGCCCAAAGGTCAAAGTCGCACCCTTTGACTACAATTATTTCCATTAATCAATCAACCACTGCCATACACACATACATGATACATTATGTCCTTATCCTCGACTAACCCCTTTTAAACGAAAGTCAAAATCCAATTTTTGACTAAAGTCAACATTCCACTAGTTGACCAACCTTGACTTATGATTAAAGTCAAACTTACTTTGCAAACTTTCCTTATTCTATGCTACTAAGGCATCGCTTCCCGAGCTTTTCATTCCCGAATTCCAATATCTAAATTTCCTTTCTCAATTGTTCCTCTTTTCTCTGATTTCAATTCCACAATCGATGAACAATTTCCATTTGAATCAATACCAAATCTCTATTACTTTTTAACTTTCATCCAATTACTTATACCTTTTATAATTTCCTTCAAACATCTTTATACCATACTTGAATTTCCCGATTACCGGCTCTAGAGCCTCAATCATATCCAATTGTGGCCTAACCACCCATTATACCTCTTTCACCACTCATTGGTTATTAACAAACTTTGCTTCCTAAAAGCATTCCGTTTTCATAAACCATGAACTCGTAGGCATCTCCTACACTTACTTATACTTAAACACTACCCGTGTTTTCAACCCAAGTTCTCACTTGCCATAAGGATCATAATAACAACTAACCATACGGTTCTACATACGTCAGATACAAACATCATATCCCTTATATAACAAATTATACTTTAACTATCTTATCGAGATGATCGGAAAGCCTCCAATCCATCACGATCCCAATCTGTCACAATGATCAGAAAGCCTCCAATCCAAAGTGACTCATACAATACCATTTCATCTTGCATACCATGCATGTATGCCTCATTCGCTTAACATCATGCTATCATTTTCTTTCACAATCAACCACATTTTCTATCCACATTTTCACTTTTCCACTTACACCCAATACCACACGGTATGCACAAATTCACTAACCAATTTATTTATCAATCGACCTTTACTAAACATGCTTTCTCAACATTACTATTTTCCAATCTTTCCTTTACCACCGAGGTATCCACTAACACCCTTTTAATTATCCATATTTTACCGATTCACACGGTCCTTATGAGTCAACCCATTGACTCCGATCGATACCCAACCTTGAACTATCTCATTTTTTTTTTATAAACTTTACCAATAACAACTATTCACCCTTGCCATTGCATACGTCAATCCCGACTTGAATATCTGCACTACTTATCAGGGTTCCACCGAACACTAAAGTTCTATTTTCAAAAATCATTATTTCTATGGCTTTCCATTCATACTTTACCCGTCTTACCGAAACTTAGTACTTCACTGTACTACTACCCCTTTCTTTGAGCGCAATTACTATTCTTAAGATTCACCTTCCGATAATTTATAATGACATAATCCTTTCTATTCCTATTTCCCGCGACATACCGGTCGCCAACCCATAACTATACGCATAACAACTCGGGGAGATTATCTCCCAGACTTATTTTTCACATCATATCTTCCCTCTATAATTACTTCCATACTTATATCACATAAGCACCAATTTGTGCGACATAAAGGCAATTAAATTCTAATTATCTATCAAAATTTCATAAATGCATTACCTGAAGCGGCCCCACGGGCTTCCTTCACCCGATTCCTGTTGGCGGTTGATGCTGACGTGTCGGTTCTCTTCCTTGGGCACGCACTACTAAAGTGTCCCACCTCGTGACAAGTGTAGCATTCCACTTCCTCGAGGTTCCTTACTTTGCAATCCTTTGCTCGGTGTCCTACTCGACCACACTTGAAGCATATAGCCGAATTTGCCTTACATTCCCCATGATGATTCTTCCCACAACTTTGACAACTTCCAATACCACTATGCTTTGACGAACTCGACCCCAATCCTTCTCTCTTTGTTAATCCCAAGCTACTACCAAACTTCTTCTTTTCTTTTCCTGATGCCGACTCTTGTGCCCTTCGCCGAAACACCCTTTCAACACTTCGAGCGGTACAAATGGCCTCATCCAACGTGGTCGCTCGCTTGACTTCCAATTCAAACTCCGGTGGTAGTCCATTCGCATACCGAACCACCTTCATACGCTCCGTAGGATAGGACTTGATTACAAACGGAAGTAATCCCGTAAACTTTTTGGTGTATTCTTCCACCGACATATTTCCCTTCTTGATGAACATAAACTCTTCTTGTAACTCTTCTAGATCTCTCTCGGGACAAAACTTTTCCTTCAACCTTCTCGTGAACTCCTCCCACGACATCTTGTAAACTTTCTTTCCCAAAGTTTCATACATGGTATCCCACCATGTCAACGCTTCATCCTTCAACTGTCGGGATGCATAAATGACCATGTCTTTCTTTAAACACTTGCTACTTTCTAGCACTTGCTCGGTTTCCCGAATCCAACGCATCGTGACCTTTGGTTCCGAACTTCCATAATACACTCCGGGGTTGCACGACATGAATGTCTTATAGGTGCATCCTTCTCTTTCATCCGAATCCGAATCGTCGGTCTCTTCAGTCAATGACTTCTCTGTACGGGTCTTGCTACCCGAAGACTTACTTCCACCGTGAGATTTAGAATCATCTCGCCTATCCACATTCAAACGGTTATCGATAATCCGGTTCATATCCACATTCACCTCATCCCTCATCTGATGAAACAAATTTCTGATCGCTTCCATAGTTACCGGGGTTTGGTTTGCATTCAAACCGGAACCTTCTCCAATATTACCGGGATGAGTCGGGATTCGATTTGAATCCGTCTCATGATCTCGTGGAATCTCTCCACTTCTTGGGTTCACCATTTTCTATATCAACATATTAAGCCATCAAAATTCAAAGATTGACTTATTAGTCAAACATAACCCATATAGCCCAAAACATTATCCTTTCACTTAGGGATCGACCCTAATATACCCATACTTTACTGTCTCAACGGACTGATCAAGGACATCCTATGGAAAACATATGGTCCTACTTAGCATAGCTTAAGACTAGGGAGGTCAAACCTACCTAATTCACTTAAACTATAGCTCTGATACCAAGTTGTAACACCTCATTTTTCAAAACACCTTGTAAACATATTTTTAAATAAAAATAATACAATGTCCAATGTTCCCAAAATACGGTTTAACAAAAACCAATAAAAGTTTATCAGAGTATTAAAGCCGGTGTTACAAATACAATATCATAACCATAGGGTAAACGAGAACTACCTACGAGCTCCCGAGCTAACCAACACTAGGCCACTTCTAACGCGACCCTCTAATCCATCGATCCTGAACCTGAGTACATAGCCAAAAACAATGTAGTACGTGAGACAAAATAGTCTCGTGAGATACATGGGTTTTCGACCCATTCTCAAAAGAATTATAAAATGATGTTTATAACATAAAAAAATATTTATCCTTATCATTTCTTATTAATTCATAATTCATCTTCCATTCACTTAACCGTATAAACTAATAAGCTTACCGTAAGCTTACTCGTCATCTAATCACATACTTGTAAGTTATCTCCAAACTTACACTTTCATTATCACATATGCGACGGACCTCTCCGAAGCCAACTCTCCCGATATGGGACGTCATAGGTAAACTATCAAGGTAATTGGGAACCCCCATCTTACCGAGATTCATAAGCTCTCCCCGTTCCCGGGTCGTCATGCTCACTCGTCATTGAGTGTCGTAAACTGTGACATTCTACTCTTTGCGCAGGGAGGTACCACCCCAAGTAGACGTCTCATGCTCCCCCATTTCTGGGTGGTCTTATTCCGGATATCTCATTCACATATGAGCCTCAGCTCCTTTCATCAAATATGAGCATCAGCTCCTTTCATCACTTATTAGAATACATTTATTCTAATTTATCATGCTATTCTCTTTATTATTTCATTTTAAATCTTGACTTTACCAAGTCCTTTACTAATTTAAAACATATTCATCTTTTATCAAAATCATATTACTTTGACTCTTCTTTGACTAGAATACACGTTTATTACTAGTCACTTATTACTTATTCTCTTAGTATTTCAATATCTACTTTCATTAGTATAATATACTATCCGATACTTATTACTTAAAAATCATTGTCTCAAGCTTTATTAATATATATTATTAATAAACCAATTATCAAGCCCTTTTAAATCATTATCTTTATTCATACATCTTATTTATAAAAAACTCATTAATTACTTTTCATTATCATAATCTCTTTCAAAGATCATCAATCATTTAGACATACTAAAATAGTCTATACTAGCATTTTCTCATCATATCAATCATATCTTTATTAAAAACGTTTATTATTAAAGACTCTTAAAACATCATAGTTTTCAAAATCATTTGCTATGTACCCAGTAAAAGTCTCATGTACTCACCTTAGCCTAGCTAACTCCAAATCGTGTCTAACAACACGAATCCTTGCTTTCCAACTTGTGAAATGTCACCAATCTTTAGGTCTTCTTGACCTACCATCAATATCATCACAATAACTAGTTATTATCCATAACTAATCACTAATCAATCCATAATCACATTCCTAACCACCAAGTTCATCCAACTTGGTGGAATCTCAAACCCTAGTTCAAGATTCCCATCAATAAACCCAAATCCAACTTGTACACATCGATTACAAGCTTACAATGAGTGTTCTACACCCATGAACAGTCATCTTCCCCAAAGATGGCATGGATGGTTCCCCAAACCACCATTTCTACCCATACAAGGTTCACAAACTAACTAGATAACATCAACAATCAAGAAATCTTACCTTTGATGTTTAGATCCTTCAAGATGGTGAAGATTTGAGCTCAAGAACACCAAATTCGACCTTTCTCTCTCTAGAAACGGCTGCACCACGATTTGGGTGAGAAATGAGTAAACCCTAGCTCAAACTCGATTTTATTCTGCTCGTCCAGAGTTAGCGACGCGATCAATACTTCGCGTCGCGAAGTTCCCGTGTCGTGACCCATTCGCGATCGTTACCTGGTCGTGAACTCTGATCGCCAAATAACCCAATTCCCTGTTTGATGTTCCCGATCGGGAACACCAGTTCGCGTCGCGAACTCTAGCAGCCAGCATGGCTGCACTTTTCGGTCTTCGCCTCGACCCGGTTTCGTCCATAACTTTCTCATACGGTGTCCAAACGACACGAAACCAATTCCTACGGTTCTGAAATGAATTATCCTTATTTATCATATTTTTCCCATATTTATTTTATTCAAATTTCGGGTCGTTACATTAACTAACGAGAAATGCCAAAAAAAGCAGGGGTATTTTCGTCTTTTACATTTCTTCATCTCCAAAATCCACACCAGATCTGATTTCCATTGATTCATTCTTCCTCCTCCATCGTCTTCCACCATTGAGCTTTTTTCTTTTAAGCTAATTCCAACATATCACAACAATAACCCATAGTAAAGTAACGATCCAGCAAATCCTTCATCACAAAACGTTTTGGAAACAGGAAATGACATGGGGTTATTGTTCCCCCTGAATTACGAGCAGAACCTTGAACTCCAACCTCACCGGAATCGCGATTTTCCAGCGAGCTCCCCAATTCCGGCGGAATAGTCACACCACCCAAACCGACACCTGAAAAGTTACCCGAATCCGAAATTAATTTAGGGGTTTTGTTCCCCTCAACATTCCGAGCAGGCCCCTACTATCACGATCCATAACGACGCCGGAAACCGCCGTATCACGGCCATGCGATTCCGACGATTTTACCTCTTTCAGATCTGGAACAGAAACGAACGCCGATGGTCCCATACTCAACGAATCCATGTTCCTTGCACCTTGCTGAGTCATATTCTGTAACCCAATCTCATTTCCGATACGGTTTTCCGGCCGCTATAAGGGTGGCGGCGATGATGATGTCCATGGCGGTGGTGAAGAAATGCAGAAATGGATTTGGTGAAGAAAGGGGGTTTTCTTGATGACGATGATGATGTCCATGGCGGTGGTGTTGATGTCCGGCAATGATGATGTCCACGAGTTTTTCTTGAAGAAATGCATCTTGATGAGAAGATGAAGATTGAGAAAGAAAAAAATAGAAAAAGAAAATGAAAAATGTAAAATAGGGGTAATTTGGGGAAATGACTAAAAATACCGTCAGTTAAAGAAGGATTTTGGATGGAAGGACAGAAAAGTGAAATTCAAAAAACTTTAGTGACAAAAAAAACGAAAAAAAAAGTTTAGGGACAGAAATCCAGAATCTGGAATACCACATAGACAATTTCTATAATTTACATAAATCCTATATCTAAAAGTATGAAATTGATTTATATATGGCTGAATGTTTGTTTATTTGAGATAATTTAATTAATTTGAAGCATAAACTATGTTGTCTCAACATAAAAGAAAAACAAATAGTAATGCTTGATCATTTTGTGAAGCAAGAGATGAATTTGAATTTAAACTAGCTACAAATAAGTCAACATACTGCTTTTTTGCATTTAAATTAGTTACATATGAGTCAATATCAAATTACTTTTGAATTATTATAATAATAAGAAAACATTTCAAACCAAAAAAATGGAAATAAAACTAGAAAAGTAAAAATTAGTCAATTATAACTTTTTTTATGATCAATATATTTATGATATATCCTTTTGAGGTCAATTTCCATGCATCAATAATCAAGTCTTTAATCTAAATTAACAAAAGCGCAAACAAATTAATCAAACATAATAATCACTAAACAAGGGTTATAATTACTTGATGTAAACTATTTTTCTTCAATTAGGATAATAATAATTAACCAAAACTAAATAACTAAAAAAGAAAGAAAAAAAAAGTGCATGAAGAATAAAACAGAGTTATAATTAAAGCCAGTCAGAAAACAGAGTCTCCCAAATCTCATTGAAAACCTCATAGATAACCCTGTGATGTTCTTCCGAATTTAACGAAAGAAAACACTGCAAAAGATTCTCAAGATCTAGCGTTCCGAAAATTTGTCGTTCAACAATCATCTCCAACATCGAAACCCTGAAATCTTCATGTGGGTCGCTCGATTTTTTCACCACTGCAACACTATCTCTCACGAATTTACCTTTACCCTTCAACGGAATTACATCGGTAGCTTTCCGATCCCTGCATCGGCCGCCGCAGATTTTCTTTGGGTTTTTCCGACGTACTCTGTTTTTGCGAAACGATAATGACGAATCAGAGGAAAATGATCGGGAGGAAAACAGAGTGGTTTCATCGTCTGTTTCATCATCTTCATCGCTGCTGCAACAATCGTAGTAGTAGTTATCGGTTACTGATGAAAAATCGTGGCTTTTTATGGTTTTCCGGTTATTGGGTTTCTTTTTGTTGGTGGGTTTTGATTTTTTTGCGTAAAACATAGGTGGAGGTAGAGAAACAGAGTGCGGATTTCCGGCGTCTGTTGCTGCCGTAAAAAGGGTGTTTTCGTCGGAGATTTTTGGCCGGGATATATGGGATTTGGGTTTAGAATATTGATAGAGTCAATGATACAGTCAATCCCCATTCTCCTATAACTTAGCATTACAGTCAACACCATCAATCTTCATTATTACAATTATTGTATTACCGTAAATATGTATACGTTACTTATGACCATTGTAATATTTAAGGCATATGTATCTTCTAAATGAAAACACACTTCATTTCTTAAACTCTCTCATGGTATCAGCCTAAGCATCTTTTCTGGCACCTTCTTCTTCTCCGACCACCATGGCTGGCGCATCTACAGAGTCCATGGACTCTCCTCTTCCTCTTGCTACTATTCTCCACATGATCTCAATTAAATTATCTGCTTCTAATTACCTTTTATGGAAGCGTCAAATGGTTCCCCTTCTCGGGTATCAACAATTAACAGGCTACGTTGATGGATCCGTGCCTGCTCCTTCAGCCACCATTGTTACCGACGATGTTTCTTCTCCCAATCCAGCTTATGCATCCTGGTTGGCTGCCGACCAGCGTGCGTTAATACTCATTCAGGCTTCATTAAGTGAAGAAGCCATGGCTGAAACATTCGGTCATGACACTGCTCATGCCGTTTGGAAAGCTTTAGAAACAACATACAGACATGATTCCGTTGAAAGAGTTCATACTCTTCGCGATTCTCTCCGACATCTCCAAAAAGGTTCTTCCACAGTTATTGAATATAACCGAAAATTTAAGTCTATTTGTGATCATCTCCATGCTATTGGTCATCCTCTAGATGAATCCGATAAAATCCATTGGTTCTTATCGGGTCTTGGTTCATCGTTTGATACCTTTTCTACCACTCAACGATTGATTACTCCACGGGCTTCTTTCCGTCAAATACTCTCTCAGGCGGAAAGTCACGAGTTGTTTCTCTCAACCATACCCTCTTCGGCACCATCTTCTGTAGCTTTCACGGCTACCTCATCTGACCGAAGTACTAATTATTCTCGTGGTCGTGGCTCGTCCCGTGGTGGTTTTTCAAGAGGTCGTGGACGCAACAATTCAGCGAGGCGACCGCCTCACTGCCAACTGTGCAGAAAAGACGGACATTACGCGAGTCAATGTCCCGATCTTCATACCTTTGCTGCTCAATCTCCATCATCGCATGCACATTTGGCTCAAGCCTTTCACGCACAATGTAATGTTTCTAATACTTCACCTGATTGGTTTGTTGATTCTGGAGCATCAACTCATATGGCAGCCTCTACATCAAATCTAGACACATCCTCTTCTTATATGGGTAATGAACAAGTTTATTTCGGTAACGGTAATTCTTCCCCTATTACTCATATTGGTACATCAACTATACATCCGACTATTAATTTATTAGATGTACTTGTGGTCCCTGAACTCACCAAGAATTTATTATCCGTACCAAAACTAACTCATGATAATCGTGTTGATGTTTTATTTTCTGATGGTGTTTTTACAATTCAGAATCGGACCACAAAGGAGCCTCTAGCTCGGGGACAAAGTAAGGATGGATTATATGTGTTACACCAAGGCAAGCACGCCTTTTTAGCAAGCCTTTCATCTAAGAAAATAAGAGCATCTTATGATCTTTGGCATAGCCGTTTAGGTCATGCTTTATTTGATGTTATTTCATTACTTAATAAAAGTGGTTGTTTATCAATCACCTCTGTTTTACCTAACCCAAAAATTTGCTCTTCATGTCAATTATCAAAAAGTAAACGGTTGTCTTTTGATCTTAATCATAAACGTTCATTACATGTTTTAGATTTGATACATTGTGATTTATGGGGTCCTATTCCAATTATTTCTACGGATGGTTATCGTTATTATGTTGTTTTTATTGATGATTTCTCCAGATTCACGTGGTTTTATCCTTTAAAAGTCAAATCCGACTTTTTTGTAACATTACAGGCGTTTGTCAACTTAGTTCAAACACAATTCTCTTGCAAAATTAAAATATTTCAATCTGATGGTGGAACCGAGTTTGTAAATGAAAAAGCACGTACATTATTTACAAACAATGGTACGTTGCATCACCTATCTTGTCCTTACACGCCACAACAAAATGATCGTGCTGAAAGGAAACATCGACATATAACTGAAACGGGTTTGGCTATGATGTTCAAGGCTCATGTACCCGCCTCTATGTGGACACATGCATTTGGCTCGGCAACATATATTATTAATCGTCTTCCCACACAAGTCTTAGACAACAAATCACCATATGAATTATTATTTTCAACAACTCCAAATTATGGTAATTTTAAAGTCTTTGGCAGTTGCGTTTATCCTTATGTTCGAGATTATTCGGCAAATAAACTTGCCCCGCGAAGCTCACCTTGTGTCTTTATTGGATATTCTACTCAGTATAAGGGATATCGTTGTCTAGACTTGACAACCCGACGAATTTATACAACGTGCCATGCTCAATTTGATGAAGAGTATTTCCCATTTATGGGTCCAAACTCGTCTGCATGTGATGCTCAATTGGTTTTTTCAACATATTGTGACAATATTACAACTCCATTAAATACACTCACACCACCCATACCATCGCCTGACCCTACAACCCCACCAAATGCTCACACACATGAACCATGTCACCTTTGTCCTAACCATCCTACTCCACTCGTACCTACATCCACCAACCCCACCCCCTCAATTACTTCCACTCACCCTCAAATTATTATTACCAATTCACCAAATACTACACCATCTACTTCCACACCTACTGCCCCTACCCAACAGCCCCCACCTTCACCTCTTAATCCCGATCCTACCCCTCAACCTCAAACAACCAATATTCCAATGCCACCTATTGACCCACAAATACCACCCATTGAACCGCAGCCTCCCACCACAACTTCAAACCATTCGATGACAACCAGATCACGAGCAGGCATTTTTAAACCAAAACACAAAGCTGATTATGCTACTTTGTCGGCATCTCCTCTTCATACTGCTTTATTTGCCACAAAGGAACCACGGGGATTTAAAACTGCCGCCAAAGACCCTAAGTGGTTCAATGCCATGTCCGATGAAATGGCTTCTTTGCATCGAAACAGCACATGGACTCTCATTCCTCGTCCTAAAAATGCAAATGTTGTTGGTTCCAAATGGGTTTTTTCGTACAAAATTTCATGCTGATGGCACAATCGATCGATTTAAAGCACGTCTTGTTGCTCAAGGCTTCACTCAAGTCCCAGGCATTGACTATAATGCCACCTTCAGTCCGGTTGTCAAAGCATCTACAATTCGAATAGTTCTTTCTCTTGCTATTTTAAACAAGTGGGATCTTCATCAATTAGACGTTAAAAATGCTTTTCTTAATGGCAACCTTACTGACACCGTTTTTATGGAACAACCACCCGACTTTCTTGATCCACAATTTCCACATCATGTATGTCATCTCAAAAAGGCTTTATATGGTCTTAAACAGGCTCCACGAGCTTGGTTTCAAAGACTAAGCACTTTTCTAGTTGCCGTTGGTTTTACATGCCGCAAAGCCGATACATCTTTATTCGTCTTTAAACGAGATTCATGCATTCTTTATCTTTTGGTATACGTTGATGATATAATCCTCACTGGCAATCAACCATCATCTATACGTCAATTTATTTCACGGCTCAATAAAGAATTCTCAATTACTGATCTTGGTCGCTTAAATTACTTTCTTGGACTAGAAGTCACTTATACGAACACGGGGCTATTTTTATGTCAATCAAAATATGCAACTGACATTCTTACTCGAGCAAAATTACTTGATTCAAAGCCCATCGGTACACCACTATCAACTACTACGTATTTTACCACCCAAGGAACTTCTTTCTCCGATCCTACATTGTATCGGTCACTAGTTGGAGCCCCTCAATATCTCACCATTACTCGTCCTGATTTATCTTATGCCGTCAATCAAGTTAGCCAATTTCTTCATGCTCCAACTAATGATCGCTTTCAAGCAGTCAAACGCATCCTAAGATACGTTAAAGGAACATTATCCTACGGCTTAACATTTAATCATTCCGCTTCACCTACGGTTCTTGGCTACTCTGATGCGGATTGGGCTCGTTGCATTGAGACACGCCGTTCCACTTATGGCTACTCTATTTTTTTGGGTGGCAACCTTGTTTCTTGGAGTGCAAAGAAACAACCTACCGTATCTCGCTCGAGTTGTGAATCAGAATATCGTGCATTGGCAAACACTGCGGCTGAAATTGTATGGATTACACATTTACTCAAAGAGTTACATATTTTACCCACCACATGTCCTACAATATTGTGTGACAACCACAGTGCATTATTTTTAAGTCAAAATCCAATCTCTCACAAACGGGCTAAACACATTGATATTGATTATCATTTTGTACGGGAATTGGTCCTCTCAGGCCATCTGCTCACTCAGTACGTTCCAACTCAACTTCAGCTCGCAGACATTTTCACCAAAAGTCTTCCTCAACCATTGTTTGAAGATTTTTGCACCAAGCTTCGTGTTGGACCACCCCCACTTAGCTTGCGGGGGGTGATAGAGTCAATGATACAGTCAATCCCCATTCTCCTATAACTTAGCATTACAGTCAACACCATCAATCTTCATTATTACAATTATTGTATTACCGTAAATATGTATACGTTACTTATGACCATTGTAATATTTAAGGCATATGTATCTTCTAAATGAAAACACACTTCATTTCTTAAACTCTCTCAAATATCTTACTACTATATAAAGCATTTAGGCCTACCACATTAGACAAGTTTAAGGAGCTCCTTAAACTTAATTTTAAGGATCTTTCCACTTTTGTTAGTTAATTCTTTACCTTAAAAAATAATAAATCGCAGCTTATAAGATTCGAACCCAAGATATCTCCTAAGTTATCACTATGTGTTAACCACTTGCTATACATTACACTTTATTTCAAACCACTCACACTTAATACATTAGGCTGTTATTATAACCATTTATCCCAATAACATTAAATATACGATGGTGTAAATCATCAACTCTTACCAATGTCGGCACCTACCATCACTACATTTGACCATCACTAATGTCGGCACCTACCATCACTACGCACCACCACTCATCACCATCGCTATTGCCACCACCACCGTTACTATCGTCACTTTGAAATATAGTTACGGGTACCCGCCGCCGCATTGCGCGGGTACCCTGCTAGTGTTGAGGAAAGTGGTTGAGCTTTTGGGGAGAAAAGGTCGATGAGTTGGCGGTGATGACGGTTTTCCGGGATGAAAAAAGGCTGGTCGACGACGTCGGAGATGTTTTTAGTCCGGCAAGAATTGAACGATGATTGGAACATTCTGGAGATTCGAACTTTGAAGCCGTTCTCCATTTCTAGGGAGAGTTTTTGAAGTTGAAGAAGAGGTGCATGTTTTGTGACTACTTCATAATTGAAAAGTTTAAATACACAGGAAAATTCCAAAAAGAAAAATACAAAATTAAATGAAAATGTCAAATAAAACTAATCTAATTTTGAACTCACATGTTTTATTATACCCATGATACTTACCCCAGATGTTTTATTTCTGTCTTCTTAAACTTTACACTTAAAAATTTCAATTCGATATTTTTTAATTTTATAAAAGTGAACAATTACAAAACTAACATTTTTTAAAACGGTATTATTTTGAAAATAATGACAAAAATGTTCAAGATATGAAACAATTTAATAAGTTTAAATAAGCATAAAACTTTATAAACCTTTTCAATAAGTTCTCTCAAACATCCCTTAAAGAGGTTTATTTGAAAGAAAAAAAAGTAATTTTATAAATTTCTTAGAGTTCAATGTGATCTACAGTATAAAACATTGCATTGAGAAAAATAATTTATTGATTTATATAAATAGTTTTGTTTTTTATGACTTCATATATTATTAATGAAAGTATTTTAAAAAGTATAACTAGATTTACTATTAGGACCCATATATTTGAAAATTACAATGCTCGAAGCCAAAAATTGTGGGTCGTTAGTGCTAGGTTTGATATAAACTATTGGTTATAATAATGAAATAGAATAAGGTGAAAGTAAATACGGATTACAACTTAATACTATTGGTTATAATAATGAAATAGAATACGATTTATTTTTATGTTGTCCATTAAAAGGCTACTTTCAAGCTTCTTGTCAAATTATAAATCGTTTTATGTTTCATACTCATAAATAACATTCAATATCTGCATACTTTAATGAATCATAAATTTATTTGGAAAATATTTTCTTTCGATTGGAGCTACATATTTATCCCCATAATAATTAGGTTTTACATAAACAAATTTTAAAAAAATTGCATGTTTTATGTATCAGTAGAAACTATCTGAAATTATATACTACCTCCGTATCAAATGTGATACATTTGAAGAAAAAACGGTTTTTAAGGTAAAATATTAAAAATATAATTTAAGATAGATTAAGTGGATAGTTAGTGGATAATTGGTCGCACTTCTTTTGAATAAAGTGATATTAATGATGCTTAAAAGTAAAAGTAAGGGTAAAAGGGTAATTTCACTTTATTAAAGTAGATAGTTAGTGGAGAAGTTGTCCCACTTTTTTACCAAATAAGGTAAGTTTAGAAGTGTATCACTTATTTTATTCCACCCTAAATAGAAAGTGTATCACTTATTTTGATACGGATGTAGTATAATGCAACTTAAACCAATGAACATCACAATATTCAATTCAAACGCTTATATACTTAAAATAAGATGATGTGTATATATGTTGTTTTGTATGGGATACCCATCCAGATATTAATGTGAATTTATAAAACATTAAATAATTTATTTGATACTTAGAATTATTTTTTAAAGAAAGTTATGACCTTAATAATTAATACGTGCATAGAAGATATTCAGAAATAATTTTTAAAAATTCTCAACTAAGTAACTAACAATTGGAGAGCGTACAGGAAATCAGGAATATAGTTTTAGATTCCTAAAACTGGGAAAAGTATTTTTTTTTAAAGGGTTTTGATAAAACCCTTTTTTAATACTCACTCGGATTATTTTCCATTTCAATAGAAAGTGATATTTCACCAATTTATAGAGTGGGGCAAAACAAGTTAAACTTTAAAGAATCGTTCCACTCTGAATCTACAGAATTGAAGTTACCCAAACTTTCACATTGCTAATTTCATTATTTTTTTTACAATTAAAAAAAAATATATTATGAACAATTTGTAAACATTGCTAATTTCACATTGCTTGTTAGATGTTTTCACCTTGCATCCGGGCTTAAGGTAAATATGCTTAAAAGTAATATCTTCGGTATTGGTGTTCCAGTTAATGAAGTCACTTCTATGGCTAGCAATATTAGTTGTAGTGTTGGTAGTCTTCCGTTCAAATACCTTGGGTTACCAATTGGGGCTTCTATGAACCGTTTTGAGCATTGAGACGTGATTATTGATAAATTACAAAAGAAACTATCCTCTTGGAAGCAAACTTCCCTATCAAGTGGCGGTAGATTGACACTTGGTGTTGGGTGCTCTCGGGATTTAGTTTTTCTCATTATTTAAAGTCCCCGAGAAGATTCTTAAAAAACTTGAGTCGATTAGAGCAAACTTCTTTTGGGGTGCTAAAATCGGTCAACGGAAGATCAATTGGGTTAGTTGGAGGCGTGGAAAAGAGTTTGGTGGGTTAAATATTGGAAGCAATAAAGCCCAAAACCTAAAGTTACTTTGTAAATGGTGGTGGAGATAATGGGTCATTGTGGAAACAAGTGATTAAGTAACCCGTCTTCTCCTTTTGAAATGCCATCTAGAGGAGCCGGTATGTGGAATTCTATAGTCAACATCAAGTCACTTTTAATTAAGCTAAGTGTCCCTTTAAATGCTTAATTGGTTCCAGTATGATGATTTGGGCACGGCAGGCTCGAGAGTTAAGTGGGTTATTGAGTCCAATGGATCAGCTTATCTCTGGGGTGAGTTGTAAATCAGATTCGGGAAAAGGTAAACATTTTTATGTGGCGGCTCGTCTCCCATCGTGTGTTAATCTTTTAAAACGAGGGGTCAACCCGCGGTATGTGTAAAATGTAACAGAGAGATTGAAGATGAAAAACATCTTTTTTGGTTTTGTCCTGGCCGACTTTTGTCAATGGTGGCGTATTCATGTAGTACAATTTGCCTCTCTAGCTCAGGTTATATTCCGGGTGATCATATTAACATGTCAGCGGTTTCTCGAAAGTTTTTTTTTACGCAGCTTTGTATACAGTTTAAGAATGGATTCTCGGAGGCGCAATCTCAATCGTTCTTCTGGATCAAGAGTAGGAGTAAAAAGGTACGGAGATTGGGGGCTTTGGTGTTCGGATCCGCTTTCGTTAATTTCTTTGTAATCTGTTAGTTAAGGTGTAGGTGTTGGTTGTTTTTGTTTTTGGTATTTTGTTGTCCTTAGCTCCTTGCTAAGCTATTTTTTCCTTTTAATGAATATATTGCGGTTCACAAAAAAAAAAAAAAAAAACAAAAACCGATTACCTAATACCATGAAAACTTGGTAGCGATATATATAATTCATGCTAAATTTTTAAACCATATTATATCACAGTTACGTATTGATTTTTTATCAAGAGTTTTTTTTAACTTATAATCACTTACATTTAATAAATATAAAATTTCTATTTTAATACATCATCCGTCCCACAAAAAAGTTTACATTCTCCTTAAAATTTTGTCACACAAAAAAATTTACATTTCTCAAATTTGGGGTGCCTACCTAATAAAAAAATATTATTACCAATCATTCCACCAATAAAACACTTTCTCTCTCCAATCTAAATTTATATTTAATCAAAAGTATTACAAAGGACCTCACCACTAACTATCTCCTAAAAATTGTGCCCAAATGAAATGTAAATTTTTTTATGGGACGGAGGGAGTATGAAATTGTATTTAATAAATCTTTTAAAATAGTAGAATTTAAAGTTTATCAGTGTCATTCAATGTATATTTAGGAAATTAACATTTCATTAAATGCACGTAATCGTATATACTTCCTCCGTATCAAAATAAGTGACACACTTTCCATTTTGGGGTGTATCAAAATAAGTGACACACTTTGAAAACTTTCCTTATTTGGTAAAAATAGTGGGACTCATACCCACTAACTATCCACTTTAATAAATTGAAATTACCCTTATACCCTTACTTTTACTTTTAAAACTCATTAATATCACTTTATTCAAGAAAAGTGGGACCCATTTTCCACTAATTATGTACTTCAATCTATTTTAACCTCTACTTTAATCTTTTACCTCAAAAAATGTGTAAGCCAATTTGTTTCACTTATTTTGATACGGAGGAAGTAATAATCTTTTTTTTATCAATGATCAAATTATGTATAAACAAATTAGAGGGAACCCCATTGTGGGAAATTAGTGATTAGATTTGAAAACAAAGTCTTGTCATTTTCATCTCCATCTTGATAGTATTACTATGTATTATTGTTTGAATTGTTGCAGTTGTATTTTTTATTTTTTATTTTTAATAGAATTGTGCCACATCTTATATATTTTAAGTTCAAATCAGCTTGTGGAATTTTTTTTTTGTTTTAATAAAAGATAACAATAAATAAAGTGTTATAAGTTTGCATGAGTTTGACATATTAGCCATGAGGCTTATCTACTACATCTAAAAATTCAAATCCTTTCTCCGTCTTGGCTGTCTCTTAATTTAGTGAAGAACTAGATATCTGGAGGTGTCTGAATGTACGATCACGTGATGTTTAATACGGAGTAATAACTGATGATACATCATTATAAAACTGATGATACATCATTATAAAATGGGTTATATGAAAACGGTAGTTTGTTGTACTTAAGTTGTTTGTAGCTATGGTGAGGACATGTATTAACAATGAGATGCGATATCTATAGTCTACATTATCAAGTTTTTCCTGTACAATACAATTTATGTTTTGGTATACTTGTACATTATGCTTTCAAACTTGTATAATTTAATGAGAGAAATAATTTTAGTGGTATAAATATCACTTAATATTCACCATAGATAATTATACTTTGTTTAATATGATTAGCTATGGTTGGGAGATGTTCTCAGTATAACTTAGGGCTAAGCATATAAGCTGAAAAAACCCGAACCTAACCGAAAAAGGACCAAAACTAAAAATATGTAATCGGTTCGGTTTTCGGTTTTGAAAATTCATCACTATTAGTTACGGTCCTAATCGATTTCGGTCTGCAGTTAGTTTTCTAGACCGTACTCACCCTAGTATAACTAACATTAATTTCTTTTCCATTTATTATATAACAGTTGGATGTCGTCAATAAACAAGAAAAGAATTTCTTTATATCCCTTCTAAGCGTTCTATTTTGTATGGGTCGGATTTTCAGTAAGGACTTTTAGTGACACCTTTTTTATATATATAGCATATTTTTCTTGTAGTGTCTCTCTATCTTGGTGAGTTAATTTAGAGGTTACAAGTCTCCTGAGGTTATGAGTTCAAGTGCCGTCGTGTATAAATAGGTGGAAGGTTCGAGGGAAGACATACTACCCCTTTGTGGATGTCACTGCCTAGGCTCGAACCACTAACTAACTAATTAGCCGTTCATAAAAAAAAAAACAAAAAAAAAAAAAAAACAAAGTCTCCTGAGGTCAGTTCCCCCACAATTACAAACTGATATATATTTTCTACATAATTCAATCTATCCAGGACCCATTGATGAAGAAAGAGAGCATCTTTTAAGATAAAGAAGGTTCCAAAAGAACCAAGCACAAAAAATGGATAAAAACAAACCCTATAATTCCAAAATCCTACCACAAACTTACAAGACAGTCGGAGTTAAAAGATTTTAAAATTTGTTTCAGCTTTCTGATTTCAAGTGTGAGGTTACAGCCAAGCACATAATAACAACGCAATCATATCACACCACCGTTTGACATTCATTTATTTAACCCCACCATAAGAGCAGCCACTATGGGTAGAGTGGCTCAAACCGAATTTAAAAAAAAAAGAGGATTTAAATCGGATCGCATTCGGTCAAAGTTGGTCAAAATTGTATTGGGTCAAAACAGGATCGGATTGAAACCAGATTCAAATCAAAAAACTTAGAAACCAATAGAAATTGGATCGGATCAGATCGGATCGAAGCCGTTTCTATTCATTTTTTGTATCTTTGCCACCCAAATCACTTCCCGTTGCATAGTGGATTCGGGTTTGAATCTGATTTCAACAGCTATATGCCAATCCAGTTTTCAAACCGCTTTCCGTAATCCGGATTTCAAACCAGTTTCCCCAACGGATTCTTGAAGCGATCCTAATTTAGCATGTTCGGATCCGAATCAGTCTGATAGAATTCGGTCCGGTTATTTTGTGCACCTCTACGTATGGGTGAGATAAAGGCATGTTAAATGCTCTTTAAATGTACCAAATGACACCACATCTTGTACCAAATGCGTAGCGCCAACTGTAAAACAACTGTTAAAAATGATTTGTTCTTTATTTTCTTTCATTTTGTAACTTTTGATTGGTTTTGGCTATTTATTTTGTGTTTTAAAGGAATGTGATAAGAATATTATAGGAGGATTAAGTTTTTGAGGTTAATGTTATAAAGCAAAAAACCTTATAAAGTTGAACATCTATACGAAACCTCTCAGTCATCCTTATAATGCTTTGTTGCATATCACAAAAATGGCTCTGAATATTTTTTTAAACTTCTGCTTCACTTGTGACTTTTAGTAAATTTTATGTCATATTTAATGCTTCACCAATATGGGGGCCGGTGTATGTTTTTTTAGGGTTATACTATGTTTGCACTAGAAAACAAAGGCATCAAACCAAATACCCTTTTAGCCTATCAGTTTTCATTGACTATTTGTATATCAATCCACTTTTTGTTTCTGTTCATTGAAAGTAATTCCAAGATTGACACCTTTTAATTTATTTAACTTTTTTTAAATATTTTTCAAAATGTGAGATGTAAAACTATTATCCGAAATAAAAGATAAGAAATACGAATATTTATAACTAAATATATTTGACCTATATAGCTTGATATCTTTAATACGCCTTAAAACACAACTTATGTAAATATGAGCCTAGTTGGAACTTAGCATATGTCAAGGCTTATGCCCAAGTTTTGGACCATAGCGTGCATGGAGATATAGTCAAGTCTCAAGTCTTAAAGAAGACATAAGTAGTCACATAACGAGCAATACGAGCTTTTTAGAACCATACTGAAGAAAGAAAAAAAAGTGTCACAAAATCTATTTAATTCACTAATATATATCAGTCTTAGTTTACCAACGAAACCTTTCTGCGTACTTTTTTTTTTCTGTGTAGGCAAAATACATGGCCACGTTTGTTGCTGTTTTTTTTTTTTTTTACTTTTGGTGACACTTTCTCTATGTGTCATTAAAACGATAATTTTAGTGTAATGGTTTCTACGTGAGTTACGAATAAAGTAGACATCTTCGTGTACTGTAAAAACAACCATCTAATTATTTAGATATGACAAGTAGTCATCACAAACTACAATGATCCATGTGGGCTTGTGAATCAATGCTCCCCAGCAAAAAACATGACCCATGGCCCATGGGTCAATTCAGTTCGAGAAGAACAACTGTTGGGTAGGCCCATGATCATAATCATCAACGGACGACAACACTTGATTCTACAGTCGACACATGATTAAAGTTTAACGATTAGATACGTAAAGATTTATACGAAAGTGTGAAAAAGTATGTCCTTACAAATGAGTAAATCTATATTTCAAAATGTGGAAAATATAGGTAAATCTAGTTTAGTTTCGACTGTATAAACGCCAACGAATTGTTGACTATCACCCTATAAAATTTACAAAGTGGACTTAGGTAATTTCATGGCGAAATAAGAAATTCGGGAAAATAAATTTTGTCGACTTCAACTTGATCATAGCTACATACATCCATTTCCAATTTAGTTTTCAATCTTTTGGTTATATTATTGATTCTATATTCGTATGTGCTAGGAAACAAGATAGTTTATGTTTATTCCACTAAAAATTCTTCAACTTTGAACCAAAAATGCAAATGAAAACCTACCTGAAGTAAAAGTTACTAATATATGCTAAACCCTTGTAAGTAGGAAGTATCAAAACATTACAAAATAAAAGATTTTAGTGCTCCAAACACCTTGACCCGAGGCCCAATACAGCTAGAGATATGGCCATACCCATTGAGCCTAATAATAATAAGGGCCTCCTACCAAATTTGCCCAAGATAATATAATATGGTATTTGGTATTTTGTGTGTATTTTGTAATAATGAGTCTTAAAAAATTGAAAGATAAGAGGTATTGTTGATATAAGTATGCCAGTTGAATGTCAGTTGAAGTGTGAACTGACGTGTCGCTGATTTGACAAAAAAAAAATAGCGTCGGTTGTTTCACTGTTGGCATAAGTCTCAGCCTGCTCATAGCCGCAACCGCCAGTTGGAATTACAAGTAATAAAATATGTTCAAACTTTGGAGAAATGATATTAGTACCTACAATTTGTGTCTAATTATATATCTAATCACTTGATCAAGACAAGTGTCAAAATCAAAAAATGAGTTGAATTATGCATACCACCTTATGATGGGTAGCAATATGATGTAGCCATTAATAGTAGACATAATGAGATTTCTCTATAAGTGTTTACTTTTTTTTTTCTTTTTAAGCGGCTATTTAATAAGTTAGTGGTTCGAGCCTAGACAATAATATCCACAAGGGGTGGTATGTCTTCTCTCGAACCCTCCACCTAAGGGGAATAAACCGCACCACCTAAGTCCCCGACGTGACTTGAACCCCCAACCTCAAGGTTATGGGGCAAACATCATACCGCTAGGCCAATAAACCCCACCACATATAAGAGTTTACTTTTGTCTAACTTATTCCTTAAGGGTATGAGATAAGATTCATTTATTGATCTTAGAATTTCCTAAACGCATGTAAATAACCATCAATCAACTCTATTTCTTATGAATTTATGAAATGAATTAAATGCTTTTTCATTTGTTTAGGAAAGTTTAAGATATAAGTTACTTTAAATTTCTTATTAACATAGTCTTTAACAATTTTAATACATTACTTGCGTATGAAATCTAAAAAACATCGACAGATCATTCCAACTCGTTTTTGTAAATGGATCCGTTAGTTAACTTGTCGACACACCTATTTTGTCACATCTATCACATTATTTAAACCATATCAAAGCTTTTCTTAGTAATATTATTGAGCAACACTATTTAAACCATATCAAAGTTGATTATCACCATTTAAAAGCTAACAACATAGGCTACTTACACCTGATCTTAACTGCAACTGACATTTCAGTTTTTGCAAACTCAATGCCACGTCAAACAACTAAATATAAGCGGAATAAATAAGGCATAGATTTTGAAAGGTAGACAGTCCTACATTCGTGATGTTAGCATGTGAACTGAAAACTGAAAAGATAAGGCAGCCAGCCAACCAACCAGGCTGCTTGTGCCAACGATGCCAAATGGTGAAATATCTTGCCTTTCAAAAGAAGCCATACAACTCTTCTGGTGTCATGATTCTTTCATCAAAAGCCTTTTTCTTTATTTCTTTATTATTATTTTACAAAAATATAAATATATAATTGAAATTTAAAAGCAACAATAGATAAAATAACTAGTTTACAAAATTGATTATTAGAAAACTGATTTATTCTAAGAATATTAATAAACCAGAAATTTCACAAGCAACAAGCTTTTATTAACATGTTGAAATTTGATGACACAAATTGTATGTATTATGAGTTTATGACCTTAATGGATTATCGCTTACCTACTTTTATTTTCTCTATTTTAATTGTGTTATAACATCTCACGCTTAAACACTAAACATGGATATCTACTAATTCGTATAATCACACTTGTAATTGTAATACATGTTTTTGTTAACGAAGCAACATCTAGAATGTAATGTGTTTTTCTCAACAAAATAATATTTTTTTCTATATATATACATTTAAAGAAGTAAAAACAAGACAAAAAAAGTTGCCGATCAAATGATTCTGCTTTTAATTAAAAGGACCAAATAAGCATACATAAGTTTGGAAAATCTTTTTATAATTTATAAACTTAATTTTAATATTCCTATTAAAATAACCATGAGCAAAAATCGATCATCGAATAAACATGTTATAAACGTAAAATACCCTTTAAAGAAAATTTTTAAACTTACGAAGTTTAAGTAAAATAGTAATATATATTTCGTTTTTGCTTATAATAATTATTACAGTTTCATGATTTACAAATAAAGTATAAATAGTCAAAAAACTTTTTTTTTTTTATATAAAAAGGTTTCATTGAAAAGGTAATAATATGGCCGGTGAAACCGAGTTAATGGATATAAAGCGTTTCTTCAAGATAATTATTTGAAAAAAGATTATAATTAAAACCATTAGACCATGCGTATCGCACGACCTCCACCTCGGTCGCGACCTCCACCTCGGACGACCCAGATGCGTCGCCCCCGTTACACGCCTCCCACCCCGACGCGTCGACCAAGCCCAACGGTCGACTAGTCGACCGTTCGATTTCGAACGTTGCGAGCCTTGACTAGGGATGGCAACTAACATCCGATCCGATGAACATCCACCCGATCCGCTCCACTCGTAGTGGATATGGATGAAGTTAAATGGGTGAATATCGGATGTGGAGCGGATGTGGATGTTTATTGGAGCGGATATGGATGATGATTTTCAATCCATGGATGAATCCACTTAACCCGAAATTAAATATATATTATAATTTTATATAACTATAAATATATGTTTTCAATAGTAGGTTGACTGATGAGGCAATTATTTATTATCATTTCCCATACTTGAATTTCTTAGGAACTAATCATTTTATCGTTTCTTATTCTGTTCTTAGTATGAAGGCGACGATCATTATATGACTCGTTACTTTTGAGATTTTTGTGTGATTTTCAATGCAACAACCCATAAATCACAAGCATGTAATTATAAATCACAAGCATGACTCGTTACTTTTGAGATTTTTGTGTGATTATCATAGTTATGTTTCCGTTTGACTCTTCTTTTGGAAGAAACTATGTAAATATGCAATAAAAATCGTAAATCATATATAAAACTATCGTACTTTCTTTAGGAGTTTTTTTTCTTCCGAAATCCAACGGATGTCCATTTACCCGCTCTAATCCAATGGATATGGATATGGATGGATGAAATGATTTTAAATGGATATGGATATGGATATGGATGAGGTAAATTTAAATGGATATGGATGTGGATATGGCATCATCCGATCCACATCCGATCCATTGCCATCCCTAGCCTTGACTCCCCTCCAACGGCTACTTTCTACCCCAATTCTTACCCCTTTTTTACCCTATAAATACCCAATTCTTTTACCAAATAATTCACAACTCTCATTTCTTTCTACACTTCTCAAACACACACTCAAATCTCTCTCAATCACTCTCTCCAAAAATGTCTTCCTCCAAGAACAAAGACAAAGGCAAGGCAAGGCGCCAAGCAAACACTCCCACACCCTCTCAATCACCCTCGATCAACTTTCAACCACCAAGTTTCGTACACCAAACAACTCAACCAATCCCACAAGGTTATCAAAATAATCCATTTTCTCCCCCCTACTACCAACAACCATACCGACCACAACCACCACAATATCAACAACCACCACAACAATACCAAAATTATTTTGGTATGGACCATCAAAGTTTTGATCCTTTCGCCGGCCTCGACCAATACGACTACCAACCACGAACAGAAAGTGGTTCCCCCGCCACTCCCGCCGCTCCCCTCGACGTTGAGTCTTCCGCGTCTTCCGACGAGCCCGTTGTAGCGCCAACCAAAAAGAAGGTACCAAAAAGGCGTCAACCACCGACAAAGGGGGTGACCGGCGGAAGCGCGACATGGTCGACGCGCGAAGAGGTAGCCTTATGCAAGGCTTGGATCAACACTTCCGAAAATGTCGTTAAGGCGAACTACAGGGTGCGTACTGGATTTTGGCAGAATGTCTTAGTTTACTTTGCGAGCGAAATGGGTGAGACGAACCGAACATACGACTCACTTAACTGCAAGTGGAAGAATAGGCTTCGTCCTAAAATTGCAAACTTTTGTTATATTTATGACAACCTCGTACGAAGAAACCCAAGTGGGGCGAACGACCAAATTGTGTACGAGCGAGCTTGTAGTGAATTTAGGGCTCAACATACAGGGGAGTTCACAGAGGTGGAGTGCTGGATATTGTTGAAGGACCATCTAAAGTGAAAGGAGGTTGAATACCCAAAACAGTTGCTCAAGTTTCAGGGGTCGAAGGAAAAAAAATCAAGGACGTCGTCATCATCAGCTGCTCAAGGTTCAGGGGTCGGTGATGAGGCTCAGTATGATGAAGAAGTGGAAGTTGCACCCCCTCGACCAATGGGGCGGGACAATGCGAAGAAGAAAGCAGCGGCATCGTCATCATCAGCTCAACAAGGTTCAGATGTCGGTGAACCGCCTATGACTCAGCAATTAGTCGGGCATTGGAAAGAGGCCACAGAAGAATTTTTTGACTTCCGCAAAGCTTCTTTAACTGATTTCATGGAGATTCAAAAAGATAACCAAGAGCTCAAACACATGAAATTCTACAATGAACCGCATGACCACTTCACCGACAAAAAGCTTGAGTGGGTTTTGGCGAGGAAAGCAAAAATCAAGGCCAAATATAATTTGGATTTTTAGTTTTTTTTTTAGTACGTTTTAATTAATTTATGTAATGTTTTTTTTATTATTAATGTAATGTTATTTTTTATTATCAATGTATTGTTTTTAATTTAAATTAAAATTAAAAAAAAAATCGAACGGTCATCTATTACGGGCTATTGGTCGATGTCTGGTCATGTGTTTGATCAGGAGAGAGAAAGCTGATGTGCTGCAGAGATGGCAGGGGTGACCAAACTTCATTACGGACAGTCTTATCTAATACGAAAAATAAATAATCTACCAAAAAGCCATGTGTAGGGCTGTAGGTCATACCACCTTTCTCTGCACAGCCCGGTTTGCATTCAAACCACTCCCCCATGTGGAACAAACCGAATCCACTTTTTCTGATTAAAATTCTCTCTATTTTTATTTTGGGTTTTGATAATGACAGCCCTAAGGGCTGTCGTTAGATGCATTATAGTTGTACATTTTTCCATTGGGGGAGAGAGTTCCTAAGATTCAGGAGGTAGTTATAGATTGATGTACAAATATTTTATGTGTGTCTAGTGACAGCCCTTAGGGTTGACTGTCATTATCAAAACCAATTATAGAATAAACCAAATCCACTGCGATAATTTCGCCGGAAAATCAACTTTCCGGCGTCATTTTACATGCATTAATGTGTTTTAGTTAACACAATCTCAAAGAAATAAAGTAGGTTGAGTGAATCTTGTATTGATTAATATTGATTATGTCTTCTCCGCTGCCGGTTACTTCTCCGGCACCTACAACAACACCCGTCACACCACCACCCGCTGCCTCAGCCCCACCGCCAACAACCACCGCATCTCCACCTCCGGCAGCTTCTTCTCCGCCAGCTCCTGTTCCCCCCACATCTTCTCCGGCGGCGCCAAACACACCAGCTCCGTCAACATCCCCTCCGGCGCCACCCACATCTACCGCCCCAACACCTTCTACCACCTCTCCTTCCCCCCCAGCGCCACCCACTTCAAGAAACAGCCCGCCGTCTCCTCCTGGCCGATCTACGCCATCTCCACCGGCACCAAGAGGTGGTGGCTCCACTTCCAACAATCCTCCGGCGACCTCATCGCCGGCAAATAATTCATCCGGAATTTCAACTGAGGTTGTTGTTGGGATTGCAGTTGGCGGAGTTTTGATACTTGTGGTATTCAGCATCCTGTTTCTTTGCTGTAAAAAGAAACGAAAAGGAAGTCAGGCCCCTACCGGTTATTACGTTCCACCACCACCACCACCTAAAGGTCAGTACTTTATCATAATCTTTATCTTCTTAATCTCATAAATTAACGTGTTTTTAGATCTTTTTCATATATGGGTCAACTTTCTTTAAGATCTTGTTCATACCCAGGTCATCAATTTTAGCAAAATCGTATAATTTCATCATAATAACTGTTATCAACCCAAAAAAATTTCAAGAAAACTGGTACTCGGTGTTTGCAGTTGATTCCTACGGCGGAGCACCACAACAATGGCACCAAAACACTCAACCACCGTCCGATCATCTTGTTACAATGCCACCACAAAAACCCACTCCGCCACCACCAATAACTTCCCGGCCACCATACTCACCGGTCCATGCTCCAGCTCAGCCACCACCACCGCCGCCATTTATGAGCAGCAGCGGTGGTTCCGGGTCAAACTATTCCGGCGGGTCAAACCCATTACCGCCACCATCTCCGGGCATGTCACTAGGGTTTTCAAGGAGTACATTCAGTTATGAAGAACTAGCAATGGCTACAGATGGATTTTCAGATGCTAATATTCTCGGGCAGGGTGGTTTCGGGTATGTGCATAGAGGTGTGCTGCCAAATGGGAAAGAAGTGGCGGTTAAACAGTTGAAAACTCACAGATAAATCTGATGTTTTCTCTTTCGGGGTCATGCTTTTGGAACTGATCACGGGTCGCAGGCCCGTTGATTCAGCTCAGACTTTTATGGATGATAGTTTAGTAGACTGGGTAAGTTTTTACTTTTTGTTGGGAACATGAGGGATTTGGCAAAACGGCGGGTCGGGTAACGGGTCAAAACGGGCAATTTTGTGCGGGTCGTCCCTGTAATGCTAACATAAATCAAAACTACAGGCAAGACCTTTACTCACCCGAGCAATGGAAGATGGAAACTTTGACCCAATAGCTGATTCCCGTCTCAAACGCGAATACAACCACACCGAAATGGCCCGTATGGTTTCTTGTGCAGGGGCTTGCGTCCGCCACTCAGCCCGGCGCAGGCCCAGGATGAGCCAAGTGGTCCGGGCCTTAGGAGACGTCTCACTCTCTGACCTAACCGACAGTATCCGGCCCGGTCAAAGCTCGGTCAACGGGAGCTCAGACTATGACACATCACAATACAATGATGACATGGCGAAATTCAGAAAAATGGCTTTGGATACACAAGAATATGCTGCTAGCAGTGAATATAGCCGACCCACAAGTGAATACGGGTTGTACCAGTCCGGATCCAGTAGTGAAGGACAAAATACCCATGAAATGAAAATGGGTAAGTATAAAAGAGACGGGCCGGGTTATAATGACGGGTTTTGATGCTAAAACAGACGGTTGTGTGTAAAGATTCTTTTATTTTTTGCTGGATTATTTTTTAATTAGAAATGATTTGATTGTGAGTTTGATTGTATTTAATTATTATTACATTTTGTTATATACAACACAAATTCTTTTATTTGATTTGGAGTAACGGTTTTCTTTGAGGTTGTGTTGTCTTTTTCGCTTTGTTTTTTAGTGACAGTTGGTTTTTACTGGAAGACAAAATAATGTAGCTGTAGCTGTATATTGAACCGTTGCAATTTGTGGGGGCCTGTTAAAAATATATAACAATTTAACATGACCCACTTTAATTAATTAATTCAGAGAGATATTTATTTTTCAAAATTTGGAACATGTGAACATTTTCGAGCCTTAAAACATTGTATTCATGAGTTAATTGAATCGAAAGGCTTTTGGTAAAACAAAAACCAAAGTCTATATGTTTGATAGTTATTAACTGGGTTAGTTAATGAAAAGTTTGACTAAACCTGCATCTTACTTAGACCATTAAATTTAATCATATCTCTGAGAAACTATATTGAATAATTAAAAATTACCATTCTTTTTATATATACAAGTAATATGTTAATTAAGTAAAAGTTATAATATATAAATAAACTAAAAGTCATAACATAAGTCAATTATTCAGGGTCACAATATATGTCAGTGGTAGAGGTGAAATGGTAATTAGCAAATGCTGTTACTGCACCTAATAAGAGGCAGCCAATAAGAGGAAATCAAACATCCATATCATGGAATTAATCAGGGGTAAAAACGTACATTAGAAATAATGAAGGGGCTTGATACAGGTTGTTATTCTTGTTAAAGTTTGACTTAAAAAGTATAGAATATTTATATTCTACTCTTAAATTTGAAAAAAGAAACTGCTCCTTGGTGTAAAGTAGTACAAACCCTAGACTCCGTTTCATCTCCGGGAGGAAATCGGAGAAATTGAAGCTCTGAATCCATGGCGTCCCGTCGGCGTGTGCTTCTCAAAGTCATAATTCTCGGCGACAGCGGGTTTCTCTCTTTAACTCACTCCTTCAATTTCCATATTTATAATCAACTGCATCACTGATTTGAACTCAATTAAGCTGGATTTTGGTGTTTATTGATTGATTACAGGGTTGGAAAAACATCTCTTATGAATCAATATCCTTAATTTTCAGATAATCTAAATTCACGCATTGCCCTAATTTCATCCCAACCATTCTGCTACAAATTTTGAAATCGTTTCGAGAATATTAGCGTGTTAACTGCACTGAACCTTATAATCGATAGTACTGAAATTTAATTTGCTGTTAGTTTTACAAAATAGAAAGAAAATACTAGTGAAAGTCAAAATGTTGACCTTAATTATGCGATCTAGATATGTAAATGGGAGGTTCAGTAATCAGTACAAAGCTACCATTGGAGCTAACGAAAGAAGTTCAATTTGAAGATAGGGTTTTCACATTGCAGGTCTGATTCAAATCATTTATCAATTAACGAAATAAATTCCTGAATAATCACATTCGATGCGACTCATTTTGTTGCATTTACAGATATGGGATACAGCTGGACAAGAAAGATTTCAAAGCCTAGGTATTGCATTTTATCGTGGTGCAGATTGTTGTGTTCTTGTTCATGATGTTAATGTAATGAAATCATTTGATAATCTTGAACGTTGGAGAGAGGAATTTCTAATTCAGGTAACAATAATCACAAATTTGTCAATTTAAATCATAGTTATTATATTTTGTTAACCGAAAAACATTATTTTGTTTTTAGGCTAGTCCTACTGACCCTGAAAACTTTCCATTTGTTGTACTCGGGAACAAGATTGATGTTGATGGGGGCAATAGCCGAGTGGTAATCATATAATCAGTTGTTTGACTGTTTGACAAATTATACATTAAAATTTATTTATTTATTTATAGTAGGTGTCTGAGAAAAAAGCAAAAACATGGTGTGCTTCAAAAGGAAACATTCCTTACTTTGAAACATCAGCTAAAGAAGCCTTAAATGTTGAAGCTGCTTTCGAGTGTATAGCCAGAAACGCTCTAAAAAATGAATCCGAGGAAGAAATGTAAGTATTTTAATTTTAATATTTTATACAATCTTTTTTAATTAATAAAAGAATTTATAGGAACACAATTTAACATTTTTTTCCAATTTTTTTATTGGGGATGAACTATGAAGCTTTCTTCCTGATACCATTGATGTGGCGAATGCGCAACAACAAAAATCTTCAGGGTGTGAATGTTAATTGATGCAAGTTTTATGTATAATTTTGAAGTGTAATATTTTTCGTCAATATATTCGGGCTATTTCGATTTATCCATAGTTTAAGCATTATATTGTTGATTAATTTGGTTTATGTGTAATCTCTTTTGTGAGGCACTACCAGTAATTTTTAGGGACTTATTCTTATAATTTCTTTTTGAAGTCCATTTTTCAATTTGATATGTAGATTTTTTGTGGTAGTTGAATCCGTCATTTTTTATGTTTATTTTTTATATTTTTTTATTTTTTGCATTAGACCATTCCCGGCCGTGATAAAAACCGACACTTCAGTTTTTGGCATATCAATCAGCTAATGCTAATATTGAATTCGGGTGGTATCAAATTTTTGTCATAAATCTCAATATTTTGGAGAATCATCACAAACCCTATCGATTTTCCATCTCATTGAAAGCAAAGATGCAATTATACCATTGTTTTTTGTTTTCTTTTTCCAAATACATGGAAATATAATAGAGATGTACAATTGGTATTGGCCCGGCCCGTTCCAGGTCATAGGAACGATTGAGCCCAAAAACTGCATATTATTAGTGCTGACATCTTATCAAAAATAGCCCGGTTAGGTGGCTCACTCCAAAGCCTGGTTACAACTGATTAGGCCCGAATGTCCAGTTTCTTTGGGCTACATACACATTTTATTGTTGTATATATTATTTAATCTTTCCATATTGGACCACACCATAGGTTTTATTGACCCATACATACCTAGTAACCTTACGGAAATGAGGTTCAAATTCAAATTTTATGGACCCAATAAATTAAAGTTTGATTCGAAAATTGATGTTCAACAGACAAGAGGCAAACAAAAGATTGGTGGGGATTTAATTGCTTTTAAAGCTACACCCCCAAAAAGATACTAAATTAAGCCCCAACAAGACTCTTGTGATTCTATTCAATTTTACATACATTTTTGCATTTTGTATTTGCCTTCAAAATCTGATTTTAATTTTGAATATTACTGAAATTATTCTAAAGTTTTTAATTGTCAACGTAAAATAAATAACTTATACAAATAAATTTGGACAATATCGTATGTATAGAAGAATATTATGATACAATTAGAAGAATTATAATACAAGTAACTAGACTTTAATGTCATAATATTATAATACAACTAAATAATTATAATACAAGTAACTAGACTTTTATGTTTATGATGGTGTAATGGTGAGGGTGTTTGAAATAATTCCTATAAGTTACGAGCTCGATTTCTTTCCTATGTAAATATTTATAGGAGGTTAGAAAACGTATATCAATAATAAAACTCGGTTCCTTTTATTATACACAAAAACATATTTTAATCTAACATATGATACTAGCATTTATATCATTATAGATATGATGGTACTCATATTTTTTAGGGGAAAATGCATAAAAGGGTAACGTACTTTGATTGAAAATTCATTTAAGGGTATGTACTTTTGTTTTGACCACTAAAGGGTAACAAACTTTTATATAAGTTTATAAAAAGGGTATATGTTTTTTGTTTTGATCACTAAAGGGTAATCAACTTGTATAAAAGTTTATAAGAAGTAAATCTACTTTTTTTATTACCACTAAAGGGTAACCAACTTTCATATACGATTAAAAAGAGAGGATACGTAACTTGTAAGTGAGAAATTTATGGATTATAGGCTTATAGCATATATTCCTCAGATGAAAGATGTCAATTATGTATATGTTTTATAATTATATCCATTTGAGTCGTTTTTTCTATTATATTTGAGAAACATCCAATGTATAACCCATCAATCTAGGCATGTAAACGAACCGAACGTTAACGAAACGTTCATGAACTTTTTCGGCGAGAGGTTAAAGAAGCCGGCCAAAGGTGAAGTGTATGAATTGTTTTGAAAGTTGGTTACCCTTTAGTGACAAAATAAAAGTATATACCCTTATTATAAACCTTTATAAGAGTTGGTTACCCTTTGGTGATAAAAACAAAAGTACATACCTTTTTTATAAACTTTTATAATAGTTGGTTACCCTTTAATAATCAGAACAAAAGTACATACTCCTAAATAAACTTTCATCGAAAGTATATTACCCTTTTATGCATTTTTCCCTATTTTTTAATACTACATATTTATAAGGATATAGTAGTAGTTGGTCAAATACACCACAAGTCATTATCCTCTAGATTTTCAGATAATCATATTAAAAGAAAGATGAATAATAAAATTGGGAGTGAGGGATTAATTATTATTGCTTATTTTCAAAGAAGTATAATTTCTAATAAGGGCTCTGAATTCATAATGATACCCATGAGAACACAAATCACAGATTTCCTTAAACTCCAATTATTGTTCACGAAACCTAATATTCTTTAACCTTTCATATTTTTACTTCACTATACAACCATAATCTTTCCCCATTTTTTCTTCAAATTGCCATAAAATTCTCATCAAATACGTTTCTTCATTTGCAAACTTGCTTTTATCATCACCATAATTCATGGGAACCTGAAAAGATTCAATCTTTAACTGTTTAATCTCATTGAAAACACTTACATTACCTTCTTACTTCACCTTATTGTTCAATCTTGATTTCGTGCACTTTGTGTTTCTTGTTTTTGTTTTTGTTTTTGTTCTTTGTCCTTTGTTTTCATGGTGGGTTTATAACAAAAAGTCAAGATTCACCTGCCTTTTTGTTCTTCTTGTGTGGATTTAGTTTGCTGTCTTTTCGTTTTCACCACCAAACTAACAGAAACCATGTGAAAGACTTAATTTTTAGTTCATTAATGGCGGTTTTCTGACCTCAATTTCAGTTTTTTCCATCCGGGTGTTTCTTTTTAGCAGTCTTTTTAAAAGTTTGAGACGAATTTGGGTTCGGTCAATGGTGATTACTGATGTCTGGTAGCTAACAAACACTCAAAAAGGTACCCATTCTTCTTATAATGGCGGCAATTGATGAATTTAGAATCTTTAATTTTGCTTTTGTCTCGTTTGGCATCAAGCCGGACAAATTCTTGAATTTTGTCTGTTTTTGGATTAATATTTCTTGATTGAATAAGCAACAAATGTAACCCAAATGGGAATTTTCATATTTTTGAATAAAGTTTCTGACTTTCTCAAATCCAATTATATTTGTGTATAGGATATGCCTCAAGAAAGCCTGAGATCAGTTGTGTACAGATCATTTCTCACTTGTGAAGATCCAAGAGGTGTAATTGAAGGAAAAACAATCAAAATATCCAAACCCAATCCTACAAAAACCGAAAACAAAACACAATCAAAAAATTCAAAAGAAAAAGAAAAAATGTCCCTTTTTGAGGTTAAAAATGGAGCACAAAAGCGAAACGACGATTCTTGGTCAAACGGGTTGAATTTTAGAAGTCAACCGAAAGATGTCGCGAAAGATTTGTTAAAAGGTGATCTTGATCTTCAAGAATCTTTAATGATGCTTGGAAAATTGCAAGAAACTTCATACATCACAAATTTGAAGAATAAACAAGAAAAAGCAAGTGAAATCTTTTCTAGCAGAGCCGGGTCGGGTCGGTTTGAAAGTTTTCAAATTTACGAAACGGGTCATCAAAAAGATCGAATATTAGCAAACGGGTCATCAAGAGATTGTTATACAGAGTTAAGAGATGTGATTAGGCAAGGGCTTTCAAAGCAAAATCTTTTGCCAAACAAGTCTTATTATCAAGAAAGTACAGAAGGGTTAGCAGGTATGATTTAAATTCTATAAAATTAGTATAAAGTTTATAAATTTATAGCTTTTGTCCACAAATTTTGTATCTTTTCTTGAAACATATAGTTTTTTCGGTTATGCAGGTAAAATAAAGTTACAGTTATCTCCTGATGAAGGTTCAACAAGCTCAAGTAGATCTTCTTCAATGATGTATTCGACTCATGAGTTTACTTCTTCGGAATCTTTTTCATCACGTGCTTCTGAAGAAAAGTCAAAAGGGTCAAACTTGATTGCGAAACTTATGGGGTTAGACGAATTTCCTTCAAAACCGGTTCCTTGTATTCCAAGAAAACCCGTTTACGATGTTGACTTGCCAAATGCAAAACAGCCACAATTTTTCGGTCACAAAATGGACCGGGAACACGTGTCATTAGACGAAATCATTGAAATGATGCAAACTAAAGGAATTTTGAGGAACAATAAGCGGGAAATTAAACAAAATAACAAAAGTTTTAGAGATGATACACCACCGATTGTTTTAATGAAATCTCGTCGTTTAAGTCCCGATAATCAGAAAATTAAAGAAAATGAAAATTCAATCAGAGAACTTCATCGAGAAAGGGCAAAATCGGAAGAAATTCTGGTAAAAAACAGAAGGAAAGTGAAACCACGAAAAACGCAAGAAATTGAGAAGAAAATAGACAAAATTCGAAAGATTACACCAAAATCGACAAATTTAATTTCGAAAAACGATTCTTTGAAGCAAATTAAACATCAAAAGAGTGTCGTTACAAAACGAACATCTTCTTCGGGTTTATCTACCAACAAATCAAGTAATAAAAAGAAGAACATGAAGATTGAAAAGCCTAAAATTGTGAGTTCGTTTGAATTTCTATTTCTTTTTTAAATAAGATGCCGAAAGTAAAGTTTTGATTCTAACTTTGATATACATATCGTTGCAGATTCATGAAGTTTTGCAGATGAATTTGACAACAGTTAGAGGTAAATTATATACATAAACCATAAAAATCCGTACTTTATTAAACTTTGTTGTTGATACGATTCTCATACGAAGGCGATTGCATAAAAAAGTAACTAAGTCTTTAGTAGTTCATAAGTTTGACTATGTTTGACTTTTTCCAACATGGCAGTGATGTGGTACCTAGAAAACGAGTAGCTTGGTGAAAACTGAAAAGGTTGCAATTTACCTTACATTGAAATTTTGAAAGTTCGTTACTTTTTTATGGGTGAAAACAAAGGTGGTATCTAAAACAAAGAAATGAGACCCAAGTTGACTATCTTTTTATGCAATAACGTGTAATATGATTGTTCAAAAAACTTAGTATAAGACCATAAATTATACTAATATTTTCGCCCCTAAAACAAATATCACAACTAATTATTATATTGGTAATTTACAGAAATTGTTCTCGTCTTTTATTTTTGCAGTTTTTTCCGTCCTTTTGGGGCTAAAATGACCAAAATACTCTTGTCACCCGTTTATAACGTGTTTATTTTGTATATTTATTTGGTTTGATCTATGTTATGTACAGAAATCGACACCGAGAAACAGCAATCTCTTTATGAAGCTTTTGAGAAAGATTCAAATCGTGTTATCAATGCTGTTACGTGCACAAATTACTCCGAAACTGTAAAGAATCATGAAGAAAATGTTATTTCTAATGACAATGAACAAAAAGCAAGAATGTTGAAAAGTATTAGCAATTTTCAAGATTCCAAGCCCACCGATTTCGAACTTTTTCAAGACTGCGTAAACGAGTTTTTGGAGCAAGTAAACCGAATACGAAGTCCTTTAAGATCCATATTATCATCAAATGTTTTAATTTTTGAGGATTATACAATGAGGGAAATTGCTAAAGATATTAAGAATTTAAGGAATTTCGGTAAATTTTCACAGGAGTGTTCGAATGCCGATACAGTTTCTAGAATTTTGGAAAGAGATATATACTTGAGTACAAGTGGCACTGCATGGAGTACAGGTTGGAAGGATGGTTGTACTTCAAATGAAGTTGAGGAAGTTGTGTTAGTTTTGGAAAAGATGATTTTGAGCAAATTAATTGATGATTTGTTATGGAACTTATAAACAAGGGTCGAGTTGTAGCATGATGTGATAAGAAAATCATGAATTTGCTACTAAATTCTAGTAGGTATATAAAAGTTTAGTAGATAAATTATAGCTAAAGTTGTTGTTTTCTGCATGTATAAATGACAAAAACCATTTCAAAAAAGGTTAATATTTTATATTGGAGGGTTAATATGGATCAGATTCCGATAAGAATAAATCTTCTTATTTCTATTTTTTTTTTTTTTTTGTAAAAATGAGGTAGAAGAGGGAGAACATATTTTATAACTTGTCATGTCGCGAATGAGGCGTACTGTATGCTATTTTTCGTTGGTTGCATATATAATTTTGTTATCTTAATTATATAATTTTGAAATTTTGATGAATTTAAAAATATTCATTATGTCATTATTCTAGCTTTGATTTACAATGAAGTTTTAAATTCTAGCTTTGATTTACAATGAAGTTTTAAATGGATAGAGTAGAATGAAAATATGAGATGATGGATAATTAATTGATTTCTACCAAACTCAAATGAAGGTTATATGACCAATTAAACATGATACAAAATATTAATTTTGTAATTAATTTGGAACCCTAATTCTTGATTAAAGAAATTAATCAAGAAGAAGCACCTTTGAAGATAAGGAAACTGAGTGTCTCCAGTGAGAAATAGATGAAAGACCCTTTTGAATGAGTAAAGAAACTACTAAAATTTGAACCCACAACACATTGCCATCCACAACCATAAACCCTATCAAATTCCTGCAAATTCATCAAATTAAACACACAAATAAGCATAAAAATCAAATCTTTATGCAAAAAGATACCTTCTTGATATATGCAGCAATTGAAGTACAATCAACAACATCATAAACATCAAGAGCTTGAGATGCAGAATCCATTGCATGAACTTGCATCTTCAATGGCATATCTGTATCCTTCACATATGCTTTCCCTTCCAACATTACACTTTCTTGATTTTTACCCTTCAGAATCAAGATTCTTGTATACCAATGAGTTTCTTGATTTTTACCCCTCAAAATCAAGATTCTTGTATTTATAGTAGTTCATTTAAAAACTAAATTTTGAAAATGTGAACAGGGTGTGATTGTAGATGAGAAATTAAGGGCCATAAACATCACTGTCCTTTAACAAACATGAATGTTCTAGTTGACGTATTGAAAAGGTCCATTGAAGAGTAAACTTTGTATGGTGACATATTTTGTTGTTTTGCACAAGAGTTTATCCATTATAAAAGGGTATTCCCGTTTACACATAACATACGTAATCTAACCGCTATCGTGACCTTCCCATAGCTATCTGTAAATGTTTACCCAGATAAGGATCGAACTTATAATTTTTAAAAAGTAATTCAGGAAGTCTTACCACCATATTTTTCGCACAAGAGTCTAACGTAAACCCATATTGTTAGTTGTTATCAAAATAACACCAATATGATTTATGATTGTCCCTTTTTGTGTATAAAGTACTAGACTTTTGTTGTTTTCCATTATTCATAGATAAAAGTAGACACGTAACATGTGGGTGCTACCCTAAAGAAAAAATATGCCATTGGTGATATTTTTCAGTTTTTTTATTCCCGGATCTGTCACTGTAGGTTGGCCAATAAATCACGTTGATATCACTTATTGTTTCCTTCTTTTTGTTTTAGAGTTTTAGAATCCGCGTCATAGAAGCACCACAATTAATTAGTTAAAGGATTATTGAAAAATTGCATTAAAATGTAAGATAAAACTTACTCTATTGATGACTATAACATGGAAATGATACAATTTAACTTAAGCTTTAGTTCACAACCTCATTAGAGGAAGCATACCATGTGTTTCAGAACATATTGAGTCGTGGTGGCCCGCTTTGAGTCGTCCTTATATTTCAAGTGTCGCGAGCCCAACATTAGTGCTGTCTAGTGTTGATGTATGATTAGAATGTGATCGGGTCATTATTATCTTGATTGTAAAGACAACGACAATGATACACGCTCAAGTGTAGATGGATGGATCATTTTGTTTATGAAAGTCAAAGATCGTGTGAGAAAATGTGCTGCGAGCATTTTAAAGTTTTTGAATAATTTTGAACTTTGTTATATTCTGAGTTTCCAGCCCGTTAGGCCCATTCGAAATCAAGAACTTATTTAGGCTTTGTTTGACTCATATTGTTTCTTATTGCTGAAACACTCTTTGGCCCAAAAAAAAGTCTTATAGAGCCATTAACGTAAGTTAAATTTTGTTCCATTAATTAAGTGGGTTTTTTTTTATTTAAAATTATACCTATAATACAAATGTGATTCAAGTTCACTATTCATTGCATTTTGATTGGTCAATTGTTTTCTAAAATGTAGTTAGTGGTGAGGTCCTTAATAATAATAGTATTTTAAGAAATGAGAAGTTTTTTGTGGTACAAAAATTTAAGGTGAAATGAGAAGTTTTTTGTGGGACGGAGGGAGTAACTCTTAAACCGTAATATCTCAAAATCAATTAAAAACTTAACAACCTTTAAGTGTTATAAAATACAATATATCTGAACATTGTAACTTCGAATAATAGTATTATTGTTGTTGTAACTGCAATAAACACGTCTGCACACCATTTTTTTTAACTCATAGAAATCCAAAATGTGTGATTTCTTGGGTTAACTGGCTAAGCAACCCTATGTTTTAATGGTTTAGTAAATAGCTAAACCCAGTAATAAAAAATATTTGCCGTTCAAAAAAAAAAAAAACACCATTTTTTGTTCGTAAATTAGAAATAAAGAAATTAAATATAATCCAAACCAAATTTTAATATAAACGTAAAAATTTTCCATCTAAAAGACGCAGCAACGCGCGTGAGCATTACACTCGTTTGTTACAATTGAGATCAACTATAGGTTGTTTTTCATTTTTATAATATTGAAATCATAAGATCGGATCGGTACGGGAGGATCTTACTTAAATGCATGTGTCGTTCAACATCTTAAATACTAATTCTATGACAAATTCATGAAATATTCATATATACTTAAAATTTAACAATAATATTGCAACATAAATTATAAAAAATTTAATTTACTATATTTTCTTATTGAAAATTTAGTTGAGTTTAAAAGAAACTTTGAAGATAATTTTTCTATTTAAATTGATTATAAAATATATGTGACATTGATTTTGACTATAAAAATATGTCCATTCATCATAGTAAGTAAAATTTTAGGTGTCGCGAGCCCAATAGTAGTATTGTCTGGTGTTGATGTATGATTAGAATGTGATTGGGTCATTATTATCTTGATTGTAAAGACGACAATGATACCGACCTAATGGTGGAGGAATGAAATCTTTTGTTTCTGAAGGCCAGAGATCATTTGAGAACATGATTGTTCTATTTTTAATATAAAATAAAATAAATATATAGTGAGAAGGACTACAATATGAAAGTATTCTTCTGGAAAAATAAGATACGTACCCAATAAGACCAAGTGGCCGAATCTGGACTCGATGAACAATCAACAACATTTGAATATTGAGAAGTTCTAGAAATTCTTGACAAGAATGAGCCTTCTATTATCCACATGTTGCTACCTTTGCCTCCTTTATAATTATTTTATTTTTCTGATTAAGAATAAAGAGTCAGAACCTTTACCTTTACACATATTTAAAATTTAAATTGACCAATAATCGAAAATCGACAAGACCTCTCACTACAGAAATTTATTTCTTTACCGAAGCTAGATCTGTTACGATCTTTTTGCTGTTAAAAACAAACAATTTTTACCTCATGCATCGTATAATGCAAGTTTTAAAGTTAATTGTACAAACATATTAAACAATGATTATAGTAAATACGTTACAGGTTACAGTTGTGGTGTAAAAATTATTTCCTCTAATTAATACTTCAATAGAGTGATCTAAAGTTATGTTTGATCCATAATAATTATTATTTTTATACTACCTCCGTATCAAAATAAGTGATACATTTGAGAAATTGCAGTTTTTGAGGCAAAAGATTGGAAAGTGATTTAAAATAGTATAAAGTGGATAGTTAGTGGATAATGGGACCCACTTCTTTTGGATGTAGTGAAATTAATGATGTTTAAAAGTAAAAGTAAGGGTAAAAGAGTAATTTTACTTTATTAAAGTAGATACTTAGTGGAGAAGGGGTCCCACTTTTTTGCCAAATAAGGAAAGATTTTGAAGTGTATCACTTATTTTGTTCCACCCCTTTTAGGAAAGTATATCACTTATTTTGATACGGAGGTAGTATATAAAATGATGAGTTTTTGTATTTAGTCATATCATTTGATCTTACTCATAGTCTTATTCACTGGATGAATGCATGTGTTAAAATTAAGGGATAATATTAAGAGATAGAATTAGTGGAGTACACATGTCATCCTATCAAGTGAGTAGGACTATTTGTAGGACCAAATGATAGGAGTAAATATCATTTCTCTAAAATGATTGATAAGGTTCAAACATATTATATAATGAGTTTTGAACCGTTTTCGTTTATGACAGTTTTTGTATTATACCTGATTAAATTAACTCCTACAAATAAAATACAATTTAAAATAGGGTTTTGAGATACATGTACATCAATCTGTAACCAACTTCTTAATTTTAATAATAGTCCTCATCGTATAATTTTTTATGCACTTAAAGACCGCCTTTATTAAGATTGTTATTATCAAAATCTTTTAAAATAAATATATTTTATAATAAAAAACAAAAACCTAAATCTTGAAAAAATTAATAACTCATCTAGTACGAGTAGTCATTTAGTAATTATTGTATTAATAAAAATAAAATATTTTGGTCGCTTTTCGCGTGAGAAACGAGTCAATACGCTGGCCGCCAGTCAACCAAATCCCACTCTCCTATTTCCATCCCACTTCATTCTCCTTCCAAATTTCACTTGAAAATTCTCATTATTTATACAAATCCCATCATCAAAATCTCTCATTCATCTGTAAACCCCAATTCTACCCATTATTCACAAACACCCAACCCAGATCCAGCTCATCCAATCTTGTCGAAATTCAAATCGAAAATGGTGAATTCAAGATCGGTTCTTGTGGTATCGGTTTCATGTTCATGGCTATATTTGATGTTAATCGAGCTCAAGAATTTGCTCCGTCTCCTGCTCCAATCCCTCAATCGAACGATGGTGCGGCAATCGATCAAGGGGTAGCTTATCTTCTTCTGCTTGTGGCACTCGCAATCACTTATCTTGTTCATTAATTTTGTCCACACATTTTTATGTATTTGTAATTCGTATTGAATATATTTGAGTCACATATTCTTTTAATTTTTTAATTGTGTTGGATATACGTGTTAGGTTTGTCGATTTTCTTAATTTCGTTGATGAATTTTGATTCCAGTTATTAATATATCAATGGAGTATTTAAACCCGGTTTTATTGTGACACTATAATAATTAAGCAATTTTTTTTAATTGACGTATTGGTAAGTTAGCGGTTCGAGTTATGGAAAACAATTATTTCGATAACAGTAGTACATCATCGATTGATGATAACATCTGTGCGGTCGGGCCCACCAATGTGTTGATGAATTTGTTTGTAAAACTCGGTGAAGTGTATGAAAGCGGATATTGGGGAATCGAAGATGAAAGAACTCGTTCCTGATTTGTTGACCAAAATGATTAAAACTATGCAAGAAAATGAAGTTTTGATGCCAGAATAAGGAAATGATTTGTGGGAAATCCTACCCTATATATGAGGCCTAAATTTGAAGAGGGTTTGACACCATGACAATTCCAAGCATTCCTATTCGTCCATAATGCCACTTGGAATTCCTTGATTGGTCCACATCATTTGCACTAATACAAACGAATCTGGTACAGCTTACGGTCTACATTCATACGCTCCATATACGGCAAACGAATCTGGTACGGCTTACGGTCTACATTCATATGCTCCATATACGGCTTCCTACATACAAGGAAACAAATAAATAACTATTTAAAAGATCCTACATACAAGGAAACAAATAAATATTTAAAAGATCAATCAGCGACTAAATCGTATTTATTCAGAAGTGATACACGACTCAATATAATTTCCATAAAACCGGCATTCTATGATTACGACATAAAAAGCTGGATTGTGCAACGGAACCAGACTTCAGATATTACGGATTACGGCATAAAAAGCTGGATTCTTCATTTAATAAAATGCACGTGTAACATTTCTTCATTTACCGTTGTTTTGTACAAAATCATCATCACATCTATCGATTATTATGTCATTTAGAAATATATAAAGTTTTTGGACATTTTTCTACATACTAAAATTTACAGCATACCCGCCCATCGGGCGGGTTTTGTAGCTAGTTACTTATATTCAGATACAATCGATTGCTCAATTGCTAAAAGACGAGCATTTTCTAGATGCAATGGTATGAATCGTGAATTTGTGATTATATATTGGTTTTACTTTGACCCGAAACACCGACGATTGACCAGGTAATAAAAGTCGAATTTGTGTGACAAGCTTCCAATTTTCGAGGAAATGGAAGAGCCTTTGGTTTTGTTAGATAAATATACTTTAAGTTTATTATTTGATTCAAACTTAATTTTATAGACGTATTTAGGGTACATTAAATTTCTATAAATCTTTTTAATCTATAAACAGTGATCAATTATATATTTACCGGATTTTCATTAATTTATATGGTATCAAACAACCTTGGGCTACCAATGATCATGGGATAGTCACATGTTAGAGATTGTAACATGGAAAGAAAATCATGATTGTTGTTGCTAACTTGCTATAAGTTATGAACGCCAATTAAACACTCCATACATATGTTTTATAAATTATGTATTCATTTTATTGACGATTTTTAAAAATCAGTATATAACGACAAAACTTTGATCGATCACTTCGTATGATCACCAATTTGAGCGAAAACTTTAAAATTTCATATAATATTGAAGACCTTTCCTAATTTATGTATTCCTGTAAGGAGAGAGCTTTTTCAACTAGGCAAGATAAGCAGACAAAATGTAAACAAACATCCCAACATAACACACGTACCACCTTCCCCTTCCTTTTTCCTCCAACAAGTGAAGTTCCTTAAAACTTCCAAAATGAGTTCTACACCACCTATCCATTTCATTACCATAAATTCTAAATAACTTCCCGCTAAATATTTCTACTTGTTGTAACTCATATTGTGGTTGAATAGAATTTATCACCTTCATTAAGAGACTTTATGTAAATAAAGTCTATACACATTATGTTACCAACTTCTACCCTATAAATAGGAGGGTCATGTACACATATCTTATGTATCTCTTGTCTTTCTTGTACCATGTATCATACTTCTATGTCTAATAAGAATACTTGTTATGATCCTAATTGAGTTGAGCTAATTTGTCTTACAACACGTTATCAGCACTTTGCTAGAAGTCGGAAACACCATTTCTCCACGTTTGTCGCTCACGGGGTAACAAAAAACGACAACATTCAAGGTCGTTATTCTTTCTAATCGTAAAGTACGTATTTCTTTATACTCGTTGACTTAACATATATATATTTTTGTTTCGACAATCTAAGTTTTTATATTCCTCAAAATTGGATGTTTTTTAAAGAAAACTTAGGAAAATTTCTTAGTAATTTTGGTAACTACTCATTTCTTTTGTCAAATCACGACAAGTAAAAAGATATACTCTATGACTCTTGTTTATCATACTTTACCATGATTTTTTTTACCAACGTTATAATAAACATCATTACATGACATTATTCATTGGATGAACGAAACTTGAGGATAACCATAATCATACATTTATATTTGTGTTAGCAAATAATTACTTATTTATGTGACATAAATGATTTTTAATGTCTATAAAATTTTTTTTTAACCAATTATCTTGGCATTGAAGAATTGCGACAATTTTTTCTCAAAACATGAGTTTTTTTTTTTAATGTTGGTTGTCATATACGAAATAAATATATTCACATTTAATTTTACAACATGATAAAATTTATTTCTTATGGACATATATTCAATTTTTGCTCTTATGAGAATGACAATATTTTAAAAATAATTGATTATTCGATGGTTTCTAAAAATGAGAAGAAAAAAGTGGCATCATGTATTATATGTTGGTATATTGAGTTGATGCACTCACATGATACACGATGTGTATAATTCCTATTTAGCATTTGAGATAGCTAAAAATGAGCATTGTATTAAAACTACTAAAAGTGAAAAAATTATGAATCTTCCCCAAATAGGCTCACCTATTCTTAATACAATCTCTAGGAAAGATTGACGGTTTTTCTGACTCCTAATGATGGGTGGTTCCGATACGCACAAGCACTGTCTACCCTCACCGTCTTTCCTGGTTGTATTCGAATAGAGCTACCGAAAAGGGTTGACTAAATAAACTTTTCCCAAATGTGGTTATATACATATGATGAATTGGTGTCTATCAATCGACATGTCGTTCGATAAATGAGAACCATTCACACTTGTGTTTTTCGAACCTGCTGATTCGACACACAATTTTTGCTCATGCAAACCATTAACATATAAATTTATCATTTTATATGATAACTAAATCCAATATTTCTCCTCCCGATGTAGGAAAATATCGAAACAAACATGAATTCTTTGATACCACCGATTTTGTGGCTCAAATGGAATAATAGAGCTATTGTTCAGCTCATGAGTTATGTTTCATTTGGATTATGCTTTCCCATTTGGATAATGGTTATCTTTTGGACTATGGTTTGTTCACATTGATTATGTTCTCGAGATAATTTAAAGTTGTTTTCTTCCTTATGAAATTAAACAATACGTGTGACCAACTTTAAATTATTTTTACTTTGAGGCATGTATATTGGTATGTTGATAGTCTGGTTGATTGTGGTATTCAGATACATTTTCATAAAACATAAGGACTACTTTATCAACATTACGCCTAAAAGTAACTTCATTGACAACCATTTCGGGCCCGTCGACCCTTGGCTTTGGTATAGCCCAATATATGTTGTTAAATGGTACTATTTTAACCATAGATGAAGCCTTATATTATCCAAGTTCCAGTCGTAACTTGTTGAGTTTTAAGGATATTCGAGAAAACATGTTTTTATCTTGAAACTGCTCGAGAAAATGGTATTGAATACCTTTACATTACCTCCGATAAATACGACCAAAAGCGTATGTTGGAGAAGTTGAGATGTTTGTCAAATGGTTTATACTTCACTACGATCTAAACCATTGAAGGCAATCTAATCATTCGTCGAGCCCATGTTGATGACGGAACTTATATGTTATGGCATGACCGGCTGGGACACCCGGGTCAAAATACGATGCTTCGAACTATGAATGCATCCCATGGGCATCCTCTTGAAGGAATTAATTTCATGATTAATTCGAAAAGCCTATGCAAAACATGCTCGATTGTAAAGACACGTCTCAAATGTAACACCGCATTTTTTTTATAAAGGAAATTAAGTATTAGTTTAAGTACGGAAGCATCTAGTTAGTTAAGTTTACAAAACGTGGTCCCACAAAATATTACAACCAAAGTTATTTAAAAGACGGTATTACTAGACACGGCTCATTTTACAAAACATAATTTAAGCATGGTCAAACTTCCCGTCCAAGCCCGACCCCTTTCAAGCGATCCAACCTGAAATGTGTCAATAAGGGAGGGATTAGCACAAAAGCTAAGTGAATGAATTCCTAACACTATCAACTACACTAGCAACTACACTGGTCACTTAAACACGGAAGTTATAAAACATCTCCGGTTGGGTAATCACTTTTTGAGAGGATCGGCGGCTTTGCGGACCTTAAACCATGGTCGGCCAAAACCACGGTAACCGGTAGCGTTTTGCATCCAACACCCAGGGCAACTCCCTCCCCTTAACACTGTAACATATACAGGTAAGGTCGGATACCCTATTAGTCGATACACTGTGCCCAGCCGTTATCCATCCGACACTGACCTCATCCCGATGGTGCACCTAGTCATGTATGGTATTCCCTAACACTAGGCATACATAACAAATCAACTAGCTACGAAAAACACCGCGAAAAACGTCAAAACTGAGTTCCCAATCGCGAACTCTAGTTCGCGATCGCGAACTAGGGTTCGCGCCGGGAACTCAGTCGTGAACTACTTCGCGACGACCAACAATTTTCTCTGGACCGACTTCGCGATCGCGAACTAAGTTCGCGTCGCGAACTAAGTTCGCGTCGCGAACTCTCTTCATCTGGCGATTTTTCTGCATTTTTCACCAACAAGACAATACCAAGTGAAATAACCGAAACCCGAGTTGTAGGTCGAATCCACTCACCTTTCAACCTTCGATTCCTTAACTCAGTGAGCTAGTATCACTGAGTATCCTTCCCGGTTCCTGTCAACAACATACAGAGTTAGTGATAATCCACCGAATCGTCAAAATCATCAATTTCAACATCTAACTACATAAGACTCATAAAATGCACATTTTATGACATTTACAACTAGTACAAATCCTTCATCAATACAATTGACCATTTTGACCATTTAACAAGTATTCACAACCAATTGACCCAAACGGGCCAAAAACCCGAACATGATCCTAAGACTTCCATACTTCCATCTACTAGCAATTAACCTTTCAACTAGCAATTCACAATTATATACAATTCCACCAAGTTGACAACTATCACAATTCCAAGTAACATACTTGTATAATCACTAGATCACCATTTTGACAAAATCATCCAAACACTAGTTAAATTACTTCACCATTTAATTAATACTAGGTTTTTAACATCCATAACTTACCAAACATGATTTCACAACCTAATAAACAATTCTATCCATCCAAAACTCAAGAAATCCAAGATTCATCAAAACCCACCTTCAACTTCCACCATTAATGGAGGTTGAAGGTGATTTTCACCAAATCTTGTCTTCCTTCAACAATCAACCATACAAAAGACGTAAAAGCTTGCACAAACACATAAAACAACATCCATAGCAAGATTCACCAACAAATCATCAAGCTACATAAACCCTAGTTCAAACTCTAGCTCAAGAACACCAAGAACAAACCAAGGAAAGGATGAGACTTACTTCTAGGCTCCTTCTACACAAACTTTAGTATGATTTTCGGAGTTCAAGCAAGAGGTGACCACAATTTAGCAAGAACAAGAAAAAAGGAAGATGGAGGTTCTTGGAGGAGGCAATGGAATAGTGTGGATAAGGTGTTTGAAAATGAGAAGTAAAAGGAAGAGAGGGGGTTTATCCCTCTCTCTCTTTTCCACGACCAGCCAAGGCCAAGGGGCCCCACATGGTCTTTTTCATCAGCCAAGGCCAAGGGGCCCCAAGAGGCAATGGAATACTTTTTCAGTAAATGTCGGTCTTCATTGTCGGCCACCAATAAAGTGCTTTTAGATCATTATACATCTTCGTGCTACCCGGGTGAACCGATAACCGAGAATTGTGAGCCTCGGCTAAAATCAATTCTCGCAAACCCCCGAGTAACGGTACCCAAACCCGGGATTGATATGTCTTCAAACCCCGAGAATCTTCTTCTAAATCATCTTTCCTCTTTAATAAAATCTCGGCCTTCAAATGTTCGACATTCAATGCTTCCATTTGTGAAATCTTCAACCGGGACACCAAATCCGACACAATTTCCATCCGCATAAATTGTACCCGTCCCGAATCTCCCTTTCTACTTAAGGCATCGGCCACCACATTTGCCTTCCCGGGATGATATCGGATTTCACAATCGTAATCCTTAATCAACTCTAACCATCTTCGCTGACGCATATTCAACTCCTTTTGCGTGAACACGTATTGCAAACTTTTATGATCCGTGCAAATCACGCATTTAGTACCGTACAAATAGTGTCTCCATAATTTTAGTGCAAAAACCACCGCCGCCAACTCTAAATCGTGAGTCGGGTAATTCTTCTCGTGATTCTTCAATTGCCTCGAAGCATAAGCAATGACCCGATCTCGTTGCATTAACACACAACCCAAACCCGCAAGTGAAGCGTCACAATAAACAATAAAATCCTCCGGGCCTTCGGGTAAGGCGAGAACCGGAGCTTGACACAATAATTGTTTTAGAGTTTGAAATGACTTCTCGTGATTTTCACCCCACCGAAACGGTACATCTTTACGGGTCAATCTCGTCATAGGACCCGCTATCTTTGAAAAATCCTTTATAAACCGGCGGTAATAACCCGCCAAACCCAAGAAACTCTTTATCTCGGTTGGGTTCTTCGGAGCAACCCAATTCATAACCGCTTCGATCTTCGCCGGGTCCACCTTGACCCCATTCGAACAAATAACGTGACCCAAAAAGTGAACTTCTCGAAGCCAAAATTCGCACTTCGAGAACTTCGCAAATAATCGTTCCCGCTTCAACGTTTCTAACACTTGCCTTAAGTGTTTTTCGTGTTCTTCTTCGGTCTTGGAATAAATTAAAATATTATCAATGAACACAATAACGAAATTGTCGAGATAGGGTCGACAAACTCGGTTCGTCAACCCAAACGGCATAACCAAGAACTCGTAGTGGCCATAGCGAGTTCGGAACGCCGTTTTGTGAACATCGTTTTCATGAACCCGAACTTGGTGATAACCCGATCTCAAATCAATCTTTGAGAAGTAAGAAGACCCTTGGAGTTGATCAAATAAATCGTCAATACGCGGCAAAGGATACCGATTCTTTACCGTTCTTTTATTTAATTCTCGATAATCGATACACATACGAAGTGCACCATCTTTCTTCTTTACGAATAAAACCGGAGCTCCCCAAGGTGAGGAACTCGACCGAATAAAACCCTTATCCAATAAATCTTAGATTTGTGTCATCATTTCCCGAATCTCGGACGGTGCTAAACGGTACGGTGCTCTAGCCACGGGATTGGCACCCGGCACCAAATCAATTTTGAATTCTACCTCCCGAACGGGAGGTAACCCAGGCAAGTCTTCGGGAAACACCTCCGGGTATTCCGAAACCACCCGGAGATCGCCAACCACTTTCTTTTCCTTTTTCACATTAATCACATAAGCTATAAACGATTCACATCCCTTGGTCAAGGACTTACGGGCTTTCATCATGGTTATCATGGGTATGGTCGGGGTCGCACGGTCTCCCCGGGCCACGACATGTGACCCGTCGGGTAATAGAAAAGTAATTAAATTTTGGTGACAATTTATGTTGGCCCTATTAGCACTTAACCAATCCATACCTAAAACCACATCAAAGCCGGATATCGGCATAACAAGTAAAAGAATCGAAAATTTCACGCCATCAATATCAATACTAGCCCCGGACACGGATGTCGTGACCGGAACCATTTCACCATCGGCCACCTCTACCTCTAGAGGTGTCGCGATCAAGGTAATAGGCAATTTCAATTTGTCACAAAAACTCTTTGAGGAAAACGAACTATTTGCACCCGAATCAAATAACACGCGAGCGGGTATCGAGTTTATTAGAAACATACCGGTGATGACATCGTCGGTGGTGGTGGCATCCTCCACCGTCATTTTGAATGCCCGACCCGTAGGTGGCGGATGACTCTTCCTCTTTTGACTTCCCGACGAAGCCGCTCCCCCGCCCGAACCCGAACCCGAACTCTTCTTCATCGGACAATGCATAGCCCTGTGACCCTCTTTCTGACACGTCCAACAAACACTATTCTCTAACTTGCATTCCGAGGACTCATGCCCGTGTTGCCCACACTTAAGACATTTTCGAGTTTGTGCCGTACACGGTCCGGCGTGGGCAGACTTACACGGTAAGCACCACAGGTTCCTTTGGTTGGAACCTTGAAGGATTTGTTTTCGACGATCATTGGTTGACCTATGATTTCCTTGGGGTTTCTTGTGGTTGCTCGAGCTTGATTGATCATACTTTCCCTTGTGAAACGAAGTCTTCTCTCGACTAGCGACCTTTTGAGCCAAGAAATCGCTCTCGGCCGACTTGGCAAGATCATAGGCTTGCAAGAGAGTCCCCGCAAGCCTCGTTATATTCCGGTACTCGGGCAACAACGCCCCCACAAAGTGTTTGATTTGGGTGGACTCATCGGGCACCCATTGTGTCACAAAACGGAGCTTACCATTAAATTGGAGGATAAGCTCATCCACCGTCATCCGATCGGTCATCTTCAACATCATGAACTCATTCCGGATCTTGTCCAACTCAAACGGGCTACAATACCGAGCCTCCACTTGCTCCTTAAATTGTTTCCACGTGACCACATCCATCATTTCGTTGCTAAAGTTCGCGGTCAACCCATCCCACCAATCCATAGCCGGTCCCCCCAACATTCGTGACGCATACCGGACCTTCAAGTGGTCATCACAATTACAAGCAATAAGAGCCCTCTCGGTGGCCCTAAGCCAAGTTAGAGTTTCCGCCGGGTCGGTACTTCCCCGGTACTCGGTTGGTTTACAATCGAGAAAATTTTTGTAAGTGCACGGTTTCTTCTCAATCGGGAAAGGTTGGTAGAAGAATGGTTGGTGTTGGGCATTGGCAATTGGTACGGTGTGGGCGAGTGGCGGTTGTAGTATGCTTGTATTGGGAGATGAGGAGTCATTTTGGGGAAAGACGGGATTTTGAGTAGTTTGGGTGAAGTGTGGGGGTGGGTTTGCTTGGGTTGGAGGTGGCAAGGTAGACCGAGCCTCGGGTCGCGGCTCAGTCGGTTGATTTTGGCGAAGAGCCCTAATGGTATCCTCAAGTTCCATATTCCGTGTCTCCAACAACAAGATATATTCTTCATTCGGTATTTCATCACCCCCCGAGCCCGTTGCTCCATCGTTCCCAAGGTTCGTGTTCGGTGGGATATTATCCAAGATGTTTCCATCCGTAGCCATTCCTGCTACAAAACACAACATCTCACCAAGGCTTAGTTTAACTCGTTAGTACACATATACTAACTACTAAACCCAATTCACACTTGCTCTAATCCCCTTTGACCGGAAGGTTTGACCAACACACGAGCCACGATTTGGGAATGGAACACCAACCCCATGTATCCATCGCCAAACCGAAGCTCTGATACCAAGTTGTAACACCGCATTTTTTTATAGAGGCAATTAAGTATTAGTTTAAGTACGGAAGCATCTAGTTAGTTAAGTTTACAAAACGTGGTCCCACAAAATATTACAACCAAAGTTATTTAAAAGACGGTATTACTAGACACGGCTCATTTTGCAAAACATAATTTAAGCATGGTCAAACTTCCCGTCCAAGCCCGACCCCTTTCAAGCCATCCAACCTGAAATGTGTCAATAAGGGAGGGATTAGCACAAAAGCTAAGTGAATGAATTCCTAACACTATCAACTACACTAGCAACTACACTGGTCACTTAAACACGGAAGTTATAAAACATCTCCGGTTGGGTAATCACTTTTTGAGAGGATCGGCGGCTTTGCGGGCCTTAAACCATGGTCGGCCAAAACCACGGTAACCGATAGCGTTTTGCATCCAACACCCAGGGCAACTCCCTCCCCTTAACACTGTAACATATACAGGTAAGGTCGGATACCCTATTAGTCGATACACTGTGCCCAGCCGTTATCCATCCGACACTGACCTCATCCCGATGGTGCACCTAGTCATGTATGGTATTCCCTAACACTAGACATACATAACAAGTCAACTAGCTACGAAAAACACCGCGAAAAACGTCAAAACTGAGTTCCCAATCGCGAACTCTAGTTCGCGATCGCGAACTAGGGTTCGCGCCGGGAACTCAGTCGTGAACTACTTCGCGACGACCAACAATTTTCTCTGGACCGACTTCGCGATCGCGAACTAAGTTCGCGTCGCGAACTCTCTTCATCTGGCGATTTTTCTGCATTTTTCACCAACAAGACAATACCAAGTGAAATAACCGAAACCCGAGTTGTAGGTTGAATCCACTCACCTTTCAACCTTCGATTCCTTAACTCAGTGAGCTAGTACACTGAGTATCCTTCCCGGTTCCTGTCAACAACATACCGAGTTAGTGATAATCCACCGAATCGTCAAAATCATCAATTTCAACATCTAACTACATAAGACTCATAAAATGCACATTTTATGACATTTACAACTAGTACAAATCCTTCATCAATACAATTGACCATTTTGACCATTTAACAAGTATTCACAACCAATTGACCCAAACGGGCCAAAAACCCGAACATGATCCTAAGACTTCCACACTTCCATCTACTAGCAATTAACCTTTCAACTAGCAATTCACAATTATATACAATTCCACCAAGTTGACAACTATCACAATTCCAAGTAACATACTTGTATAATCACTAGATCACCATTTTGACAAAATCATCCAAACACTAGTTAAATTACTTCACCATTTAATTAATACTAGGTTTTTAACATCCATAACTTACCAAACATGATTTCACAACCTAATAAACAATTCTATCCATCCAAAACTCAAGAAATCCAAGATTCATCAAAACCCACCTTCAACTTCCACCATTAATGGAGGTTGAAGGTGATTTTCACCAAATCTTGTCTTCCTTCAACAATCAACCATACAAAAGACGTAAAAGCTTGCACAAACACATAAAACAACATCCATAACAAGATTCACCAACAAATCATCAAGCTACATAAACCCTAGTTCAAACTCTAGCTCAAGAACACCAAGAACAAACCAAGGAAAGGATGAGACTTACTTCTAGGATCCTTCTACACAAACTTTAGTATGATTTTCGGAGTTCAAGCAAGAGGTGACCACAATTTAGCAAGAACAAGAAAAAAGGAAGATGGAGGTTCTTGGAGGAGGCAATGGAATAGTGTGGATAAGGTGTTTGAAAATGAGAAGTAAAAGGAAGAGAGGGGGTTTATCCCTCTCTCTCTTTTCCACGACCAGCCAAGGCCAAGGGGCCCCACATGGTCTTTTTCATCACTTAATACTTTTTTAGTAAATGTCTGAGGGGGTCCCTTTCGTAATTAATTTATTTAAAATAGCAAACGGACTCCAATTTTAAAAACGAAAGCATTTCTGGAAACGATATTTAACAAGGAATCCAAATATATAAAAATCATGTTTTCATTCCAAATAAATCACAAGTCGGGTATTTTAAACCCTTGGTTAAAATACCGCAAAGGACAGCAGGCTAATTAAATTAACTAAGCATTTAATCAGATAATCATTTAATAAGATACCTTAAGGTCAATAAACTACTAGGCCGGGTTTTGGGATGTTACAATAAACCACTTTATGTATAATCTACAAAAGTTATATCCCGTTTTCTTGAGAGAATTCATGGGGATATTTGTGGACTTATCCAACCAACATGCGGACCATTTAAAAATTTCATGATATTGGTTGATGAATCAACAAGATGGTCACACATAACTTTGTTGTCCATAATGAATGCAACATTTCCTAAACTCCTAGCCTATATCATTAAGTTTGAGGGCTAATCATCCGAATTATCCAATAAAGTCAATTAGACTTGATAATGTCGGTGAGTTTACATAAAAAAAAGGGTTCGATGATTATTGCATAACATTGGGCCTTGATATTGAACACCCTGTTGTGTACGTTCATTCTCAAATTAATCTTGCAGAAGCGTTTTTCAAAACGAATACAAATAATTGCAAGAATTTTGGTTATGCGCACCAAAACGCCCCATATTTATATGTGGTTATGCAATATTGCACACTGATTCATTGGTCCGTCTGAGGCCCATGGGCACCCATTAACTTCCTGCGTACTAGCTGGTAACTGGATATAATCCCGACGTCTCATATTTACGCGTGTTTGGGTGTTTGGTCAATGTTCCTATTGAACTTCCAAAGCGTTCGAAATTTGGACCTCAGAAACGACGGGGAATATATGTTGATTATTAATCCCCATTTATCATACTCTATTTAGAGTCCTTGACAGGCGATCTCTTTAACGCTATACATGCGAATTGTGACATTGATGAGACAATCTTCCCGTCGTTAGGGGGAGATTTGCACGTTAACGTTGATAAGGAACGACGTGAAAGAACGTGACATGTACCCAATTTGTCTCATATGGATTCCCCGACTGCACATCGTGATAAGGATGTGCACAAACTTCTAAGTCTATAAAATGTTGCTATTTAGCTACCAGACGCGTTTAATGACTTAGCAAATGTCACGAGATCAAATATACCCGCTGCAAATGTGCCTGCAAGGAAAGACGTCCCTGTGAGACGCCATGTTCCGTTTGAACATGTTGCATCGGTCGAACCCACCGTGCAAAGGACGCTACCATTGGCTATCCAGTCCGCCGCTCTTCCCAATAAGAGGAAGACCGGTTTGGTTCCAAGGATGTTCTGCCTCAAAGGAGGAGAAATTCTGTTGTATACATTTTGCCACACCACATCATTAAGGATCATGGGAGTGTATTAGAGAAGCGTGTTCCTTATAAAACACCAATTTCTCATCATCCCGATAATCTCAAAATATATGTCGAGTATGCTAGCTTAGACAATACTTTGATGCAAAACGAGACTGTCATCGATGATTTGCTCATATACGCAGTGGCCACTGACATTATGAGCAATGATGACATGGAACCAAGTACTATTGTTGAGTACAATGGACTGGTCTATGGAAACACACAATCCATGTAAAATTGGATTCCTTACCGAAAGTATGAGTGTTTGGACTTGTTGCTCCAACACCACCTAATGTTAAACAAACTGATTATAAATTGGTATTCGTAAGGAAGCGTAATGAGAATAATGAGATTGTATGATACACAACTCGCCTCGTGGCGCTAGGCTTCTCTCAAACGCCCTGGTATTGATTACGAGGAGATGTATTCTCACGTAAGGGATGTTATAACGTTCCACTACTTCGTCAGTTTAGTAGTTTCCGAAAAACTGAATATGCAGCTTATGGATGTGGTCATAGCCTATCTATATGGGAATCATGACACAGAGATACACATGAAAGTCCATGATGGACTTAAGTTTCCTGAATCAAGTAGTTCTAGACCACGGAACACGTTCTCGATACGACTGAGACGATCACTTTTTGGATTAAAATAATCCAGACGGATTTGGTATAACTGTCTAAGTGAGTATTTGATCAGACTGGGATATTTGAAGATTTGAATATGCCATTCGTGTTTATAAAGATATCCACTTCAGGATATGTTATTATCGCAGTCTATGTAGATGATTTGAATCTCATAGGATCCTCGAAAGAGTTGTTTGAAACTGCTGAAATCCTGAAGAAGGAATTCGAGATGAAAGATTATGGGAAAACACGGCATTGCCTCGGCCTGCAGATCGATGACCGTAAAGATGGGGTTTTTCCTCCAAGAAGAGAATCACCATAAAGGTGTTAAGACGCTTTAGTAGCCATGACACAAAACCTCTATCTACTCCCATGGTCATTCATTCTATAGACATTAAAAGGGACCAATTCCATCCAAATGAGGATGATGATGAGATATTCATCCATGTGTGTTCATCTCTCGGTGTAATAAACGCAATATTGTACTTGGTCCAATGTACTAGACTAGACATCGTATTTGTTGTGATATGTATGACTAGGCATAACAATGCGCCAACACGCCACCATTGAAATGGTATTAAAGACATCTTTCGTTACTTTAAAGGTAGTACGAATATGGGCTTATTCTATCCCTACGCGTCATCGAGTGGATCAAGTGTGATTGATACTCGAGATAACGCGACCCTTATCGGCTATGCCGATGCAGTATACTTATCAGACCTGCACAAGGGGCATTCCCAATCTGGTTATGTCTTTACCATAGGGAATGCATCGATATCCTAGAGGTCTTTTAAATGGACTCTAGTTGATACTTCGAAAAATGACTCTGAACTAGGTACTCGCGCTCGTTGAGGCGACTAAAGAGTGTGTATGGCTTTAAGATGTAAGTGTCCATATTTGAAGTAAATGTGATTTAGCTTATGATCCCAATTAACCAGTTGTCATATATGAAGATAACACCGTTGTTATCAATCGAAACATGGTTATATCATAGCAGGATAACACTAAACAAATATCGCCGAAATTGTTCTTTACACATGAACAACAAGCATTTCAAAAGATTGAAGTGCAACATATTGGATCAAATAAGAATCATGCATACTTGCTCACCAAGTCACTGTCGAAGTATTCTTTCCAAAACATGTCAAAACTATTGGACTTAGGAAACTCTTTAAGCTACCTAAATGAATGTATCATGCACCCAGTTGTGTGCGAATAATGATTGCATCCTGATGTATGCCTTGCACCCTGTTGAGTGCGTATAGTGATTGCATCTTGACGTATGCTTTGCACCCCGTTGAGTGAGAATAATGATTGCATCCTATCGTATGCTTTGCACCATGCTGAGTGCATGTGAGGGGGAGCATCCCGATGAATGCTTGTGTACTCTTTTTTCCTTTAGTTCAAGGGTTTTGTCCCATTGGGTTTACCTTGAAAAAGTTTTTTAATGAGACACTAACGATACCCATTCTCACTAAGAATTGTTGAATTCAGGGGGAGTATCCAGTTGAATACTTACTAACCATTGTGTACTCTTTTGTCCTTCGTTAGAGTTTTTGTCCCACTGGGTTTTCTCTAAACAAGGTTTTAATGAGGCACACCATATATGGTTCCTTCCCTCGCTCAAGACATCCTGATCGTACTCTTTTGTCCTTCGGTTGGAGTTTTTGTCCCATAGGATTTTCTCCGACAAGGTTTTTAACGAGGCGAATGCTTTATGGATTGTCTGAAGATACAATACGTATTAACCATTGTGCACTCTTTTGTCCTTCGTTAGAGTTTTTGTCCCACTGGGTTTTCTCTAAACAAGGTTTTAATGAGGCATACTGTATATGTTTCATTACCCATCTCAAGACATCTAGATCGTACTCTTTTGTCCTTCAACTGGAGTTTTTGTCCCAAAGGGTTTTTCTCCGACAAGGTTTTAACGAGACGAATGTTTAATGGATTTTCTGAAGATACATGACGAAGAAGTACAACTATGATGCGGTGTAAATCTAAGCAACCAAGGGGGAGTGTTGTAACTCATATTGTGGTTGAATAGAATTTATCACCTTCATTAAGAGACTTTATGTACATAAAGTCTATACACATTATGTTACCAACTTCTACCCTATAAATAGGAGGGTCATGTACACATATCTTATGTATCTCTTGTCTTTCTTGTACCATGTATCATACTTCTATGTCTAATAAGAATACTTGTTATGATCCTAATTGAGTTGAGCTAATTTGTCTTACAACACTACTTATTTTATTAATTAATAAAAATAAAGATTTAGTAGGAGTTAGTATAATTTTTCAAATTCTAATTATTTATGACAAATTCATTCACTTTCAAGCGCACTAGTTTTTCGTACCCAAACATGCACCTTGTTTAGATACACAATTTTATCCGCATCACTCAATCTAGAGTTTTGATATCGACATCGACTACTATACGATATCAAAACACATTGTTCAACGGTCATCATTCCTTGTGAGCCCAAAGCGCACACTGTGCAATTAGTTTCCTAAATTGTAACGTCTTGAGATCCATCACAGAAAACAAGTCTAATTAAAATTAAGTCACTCGTTTTTGCATAACTTTTGTACTTCCCACATTGTAGTGAAGTTGTTCATGGTCAATGAAGAAATATATGATCTAATCGTTAGCGTAAGCATTTCCAAACCATCTTATGGCCATATGGTAAGTAAACATACTAATCAAACCTTCTCAACAGATGTCATATACTCATATACCTATGAAAGGTTCAAGATTTCTTAAACCACGTAACAAGTTTCTCGTGTTTTTTTAGCTGAAATAAAACATTTTCATAAAACGAGTGCCACTTTAGACAAAGTCCCAATTCATTGTTGGTGAATTGTATCACCAATATTATTTAAGTGTAATGGGATAAACTTGTTGACCAAATATAATCTTAATAAATATTGAATAAGTAAGGATGGTGCGGAGTGAACACTTATTTGAATTTATTCTGATTAAAATACACCGACTGAACGGAGGTCCATGGTCCAAGGGGCAACGCCCCTGGCGGGGTCCAAGGGGCTCTGCCCCTGGCTGGGGTCGAGCTGCAAGGTCAGCGCGAATTTTTTTTGTTTAGGTTAATATTCCTTTATAAAAAATGTGTAGAAAAATCAAATTCGAAATAAACACCCGGTTTTCAACCAGTTAAATCTGACCCGAATTCGATCCGGTTTTGGGTAGTTTCTAGACAGTTTGAAACTACCATTGAGCAATTCTTGGTGGTTTTCGATTATGGAGATAACCATCAATTTTGGTCATTTGAACTGGTACGTTTTTCATATCAAAACACATATTCGCTGTTCTTGATCACATTGTGATTTCATGAGATTAGAGATTTCGAGAATACCATCGAAATACTTTGATCTGATAGTGAATACACGACTTCATAGTGATCCAAGTAACTCAAAATCAGTAAATATTCTAACATTCATTTTGTTTTCATTCTATCCAATTCCTACACTTGTCAACAATATTTTATCCATTAGCCGATTAAATGTGGATAAAAACCTATTTATAGAACCTGTAATTATTCTGAATCTGTCAAAAAAATCCCCTTTATCTCAACTTACAACTAAATAGTAGCTAAAATTACATTTTTTATTTTAATCCAAAAATCCCCAATTTTATCTCCTTTTCCATCTAACCTTCTATAAATACCAAATTTCAATTTCCCTTTCTAAACATCAGTTTTCAGTTGTAACGCCTACTCACACACACACACACACACACTTTGGTTCACCTCAATTCTAGTATAACATGATTCCGATGGAGCCGGTGAAGGGGGAAACCGGTGCCGGAAAGGTAAATTTTGCGGCACCGAGGAGTTTCTCGACGGCGTTCAAGTCCGATTTGAAGGAAACGTTATTTCCCGATGATCCGTTTTACGATTTCAAAGGGAAGACATTGCAGGTAAAAGCAAAGAAAGCGATACAGTATTTTGTTCCGGTGTTCCAATGGCTTCAGCGGCAAGGTGTTTATGTATGATCTTTTAGCCGGAATCACCATTGCTAGCCTCGCAATTCCTCAGGGAATCAGTTACGCTAAGCTCGCAAATGTTCCTCCGGTCGTCGGTCTGTGTAAGTAATTCTTCCCCCTTGCATGCATATTCCGATCAAATGCCCAAAGAGTTTGAGGCTGATTTTTAATTTCTGTAAATTGTCATGCAATATTTTAAAATTAAATTGAAAATTAAAGATATTTACATGAAATTGAATCAATTTGTATTCAGTTTTATGCTAACAGATTTATTTATTTTTTTGACAAAAGGAACAATTTGAACTCACACATATATTAAAGTGTATTTACAAACTCATAAATTAGGTTATTTAGGAAATGTAAATCATTATTTTAAACAAAATATTGAATTATAATTAATTAAGTATTTATTAATTATGTCTGCAATTAAGAAAAAAATATTACTATTTTATTTGAAATTCCTATTTTACCCCTAATAACTATAAATACGTGAAAAGGATAAAAGAAAATGTATTAATAGTACATTTTAGTAACTAAAGTCTCCGTTACTTGTTGACGGTCAACTTGACCCGACCCGTTCACTTTATGTGCAGATTCGAGTTTCGTTCCCCCTTTAATCTACGCGATTTTCGGGGATTCAAAGCATTTAGCAGTTGGAACAGTAGCTTCAAGCTCATTAATCATAGCAGAAGCCATTGAAAAAAAAGTGCATGAAGCTGATGATCCACAACTTTATCTTAATTTAATCTTCACTGCTACACTCATATCCGGTGTAATTCAGCTGATTCTTGGCGTTTTCCGGTGAATTTTCATCAATACACACATAATCTAATTTTATGTTTTATAATTAATAAATAATGTTAAATACTTAAATTATATACTAATTTATATATATTAAAAACGTAAACAGGTTGGGAATTTTAGTAGATTTTTTGTCACATTCTACAATTACTGGCTTTATGGGAGGGACAGCATTAATCATCTGCCTTCAACAACTTAAAGGCATTTTCGGTTTGAAGCATTTTACTTCACATACTGATGTTGTATCTGTTACAAAGGCCATCTTTAAGTACAAAAATGAGGTACAAATTACAATAAAACCCCCAAGAAATATTTATTTCAGTATTTAACGAAAATGATAATGAGCACAAAATGTAACATTAATATATAGTACTCCCTCCGTCCTACAAAAAAGTTCTCATTTCTCCTTATAATTTTGTCCCACAAAAAAATTCGAATGTCTTAAATTTTAGGGGTCCACTTAATAAAATAATATTATTACCAAAGATTCCACCAACAAAACATTTTCTCACTCCAATCTAACCTTATATTTTAATAAAAAATATTACCAAGGACCCCACTACTAATTATCTCCTAAAAGCTTATTATGCCGAAGAGAAATGAGAACTTTTTTGTGGGACGGAGGGAGTAGTAACTAATGCTAATTTCGTAAAATAAAAATGTAATTTCACACTTTTAAGTTCTAACTGTCAAAGCAATGTACTTTCACAGTTTTAGATTACACAAAATAAAATCAGGTGCTCCGATTAGTAAAAATCATTAATAAAAAAAGTAAGGTAGATTATTTTTTTAAATGCAATTAAAAGAAATTTTATTGTAATTCGTAAATGTAAAAATACATTGTTATTTTGCACAATTAGGCCTAGTAATTAATATGTACGATTTATATAATATGCAAAACTTTGCATAATTATAAGAAAGCAAATTTCTAAATTCGTTTATTTGGTTTTACAGATAAGATGGGAATGCACACTTATGGGTATAGCTTTCCTAATCTTTCTTCGGTCCGCTAAATGGGTGGTGAGTAAGACTTAAGCTTTGTCGCATGATTTCTTGTAACTAAATCTGTAAACGCAATAGCGACAATAATATAGAGAAGTGGTTTATCTTTTAGTGACACTTTTTTCACGGCACAAAATATGATTATATGACATGGCATGCTCCAAAGCTGACATGGAATATCTTTTAGATTTTTTATTTAAAAAAAGGCGTCATTGTTATCCATTTTACTAATCTATCTTGATGCATAATTTGTTAATATACGAATGTAAAATGTTTTTTCAGAAGCAAAAGAGACCGAAGCTATTTTGGGTGTCAGCTATAGCTCCAATGTTCGTTGTCGCATTTGGATGCTTCTTTGCTTATGTGGCACCTGTGGAGAAATACGGCATCAAAATTGTAAGTTTTTTGTTCATTAACCATTAATGAGAATTGTTGAAAAATCAAATCATTGATACTTAGTTTTGCTTATCTAATTGGTGGTTGTTTTTTTAACTGAATATGAAGAAATGATTACAGGTGGGTCCCTTGAAAAAAGGAATTAATCCTCCCTCTTTGAAGAATTTGGATTTTAATCCCAAATATATATCAGCACCTATTGAAGCAGGAGTCATAACAGCCTTGATTGCTCTTGCTGTAAGTACACGTGTTTTTTTAATTTATGACCAAATTACAATTAAATAATCGTACTTTCATTCAATCTGTAATTTACTAAAACTCCTTTTTGAATTAAGATTTAACAACCTATATGATAATAATAGCAATAACTCTATAATTCAAGTTCAAAATTTGAATAAGATGTGGTAGTGTTATTAACCAATCCACTACAAGTAAATTGACATTTAATGACACATAGAATAAGTGTCACTAAAAAGTCAAAAAAAGTGTCACTAAAAGTAAACAAGTATCATTAAACGTAAAAAGTTTTCAGTCACAAATTGTGAAGTGTTTGGAGAAAGTGTATACATATTGACACAAAAAGTGTGGGAATAGATTTTTTACCCTCTTGTGACACAAATTTTCATATTAAAGTGTCACCAATAACTTTTTCCCACACTTTTTAAAAAGTGTCACTAAAACATTGATATAGTGACATATTCCATTACGTCATTAATACTTGTGTCACTAAAAGATGTTTTCCTGTAGTGACCATATTATTGCAATCATTATTATTTTATTAATAGTTTTTTTCTAACATGCACCCTTATGGCACATGATAAAGGTGCATTTAATTAACTCGAAACTTGATAAAAATGGCTTAAAATTTTAATGGAGGTAAATATATACATTTTTAGGATAAACTTATTAATAATAAATTTTGCGATTTTGCCAGGAAGGAATAGCAATTGGAAGAAGCTTTGCATTAATGGTAAATCAACAAATTGATGGTAACAAAGAGATGGTAGCTTTTGGTCTCATGAACATTGTTGGATCTTTAACCTCTTGCTACTCAACCACAGGTTCCATCTTCTTTTTTTCAAAATTTTGCCAAAAAAATATATCAAATTAAATTTAAAAAATATGTTACTAATTATTTATTTATTTATTTCAGGGCCATTTTCTAAAACGGCGGTGAATTTCAACGCAGGGTGTAAAACACAAATGGCGAATGTAGTAATGGCGGTTTGTATGATGTTAACATTATTCTTTTTGGCACCAATCTTTAGTTACACTCCTCTTGTTGCTCTTTCGGCCATTATAATGGCGGCAATGCTCGGTCTCATTGAGTATGAAAAAGTTCACCATCTTTACAAAACCGACAAATTTGATTTCGTCATATGCATGGCCGCTTTCCTTGGTGTTGCCTTCATTAGCATGGATGTTGGCCTCATGTTATCGGTATATCATTATATTATTGTTATTTATTATTATCATTTAGAGAGGATTCTGATGTTGACATATGTCTTGATGCACACGTTTCAAACTGTCACACCCCGTCAAAAATAGTTTTGCGGAAGAACGAGATGCGACTAATTAGCAACATCACACATCAATAATAGTAATTTCGCATAATAATGAAAAAAAATTGGATTGCCATTGTCTTTACAAAATAAAAGAAAATGTTTTAACATAAACCAAATTAATTATTTGTAAATGAAAAACTTGTGTCCTAAAGACTTATTCTTGAAACCAATGCATGACAATCCTTGACAAAAATGAACCTTGAAATGACTTAGTTTCCGTTACCTGAGAAAACATATAGAAAAAGTGTCAACACAATGGTTGGTGAGTTCACAGGTTTTGTGACTCCATAAGTTACATCATCAAAATCGTTGGGTACAAATCATGTACAAAAATAGGTTTAGGTGCAATGCATAATCCCTCGCAAGCTAGCTAAGCAAACAAGTTAAAGTATAATCAAGGAGCCTATAATCAAACCAAAATCTAAAGTAGTTAGAATATAAAGCTCAAACCCAGTTGGGCTAGCGCATAACTAACCATGGGTGGGGGATCAATCCCGATAGTACTATCTCTATATTCCTTGGCTAAAACGCATAGTTAATGATTACGGTTAAACGAGGACATGTATTGTGGTCCTTAAACAGTTGGTACGTGTACACCACAATGATTATACCAAGATCAATTATTGCAAAATAGTTGAGTAGTATATGTTTTCTCCCCCAATAAAGTAGTTATAAAACAGTAAAAATGGGGCCGTGAAACTCACTTTACCGAAGCTTCCAAATTCATAAATCCACAAAGTTGGGGATTCCAACCAAAGGTTCCTAGCGTCCTAAACGCATAAGTATAGTTAATAAGTAACGGTCTAAAATGACACGCCTAGTCTATATGATGCATGAATGTTTCTCTTAACTCGAATTTAGATATGAGCGATATGTTGATGACTCAGTTGGGTTGGTCTCATAAATAATTACATTTGTTTAAATAATAAAAAAAAATTGAAAATCGTTGCCCTTTAGTTTATAAGTAATACGATGATTTAACAAGTAATTATTTAAATAAAATGATTTAAATAATTTATTAAATAATTAACTAAATAGACAAAATTATTTAATTAGAGATCGATGATTCAAAATAATTAATTAAATATACAATTATTATATAATTACTTTAGAAAAACATTCAACTTAAGTATTGCATAATCTGTTGATATATATAAAGTTGATATATATAAAACTGTCAACCGATCTCTTTTTAATCATTTGAGCTTTAGAGATACTCTTGAGTGACGATAGAACTCGATAACAGAATTATAAATGGCTTACTTTTAAGTTGGGTTCAAACATTTAAATTTTACAAAATAAAATAAGATTTGGGGTTAGTTAAGTAATACAAGGTTGATTGGGTTACAACAAAACATTTGGGCTGCAATTAAGTTAGTAGGCTAAAATGTTTGATTGAGATTGGACCAACTGATTAGTGGGTCTCGATGGTTACAAAGAGCAACAACAGGCTGGTTTCGAGTTTACCCTAACATGAAAAACACACACCCCATGCATGATAATAACAAACGGATTAAGAGTTTTACCTTCTCTAAAATCTAGAGAGAGAGGGGCTGCCGAAGCTCATAGAGCCGCCGGAAAACCGGGCTGTTTACGTCCTCGTTGACGGAAGCTAACCGCCAGATCGAGACCAGTACTTGGTATCAGAGATGGTGGAGTGTCACAGAGAGAGAGATGATCGAGATCGCCTGAAAACGAAAAGAAAGATGATGGTGTTGGGTTTTCTTGTTTTGCTTTAACGGAGGAGGTGATATTAGAGGGTAGGGGTTGATATCGTATAGTAGGGTTCAATATAGTGACGCTTCTGAGTTGCCGTTCTTTCGCCTGAAAATGATTCTGGTTTCGGGTATTTAAGCTAGACCGCCATCTCCATCTCTCTTAATGTAGGCTAGCTAGGTTGTTAGATGGTGATATGGGATAGATTTAGAATTTGAATATTATAATCCAAGTTAAATCAACATGTGTACCTAAAGAAGCGGGAATTCGGCACATGCATGCCTTGGATGAAGCCATAAGTTCAATTTTTAAACTCCAAAAGAATTGACAATATAGCACTGGTGGCATCATGCGTGCATACATAGCTAGTAGGTGACATACACCATTTTTTTTTTTTTTGAATTGTTTTTAAGCTTTATAAATTTAATTATCTTTTTATAAGATATTAACTTTGTATCTCTATTTTAATACTATAGTTTGAACAGAATCTTCATACTGCTTACTTTAGTTTAACTAAAATTTCATTATATAAAATATAAAGTTTATAACTTTCATTCCAGTTTAAGATTGCGTTTGGTCACCCACACGCTAGAGTACAGTTGCTACTTTACAAACACAGTTAAACATTTATTTCCATCACTAATGAGGTGCACTAATAATACATAATGTGCATGATTTTCTAGAACTAGACGTGAAATAAGTACTTTATTAATGATTCATAAATTATTTTAATACAATAGGTCGACTTAAGAATCGGGTCAAATACCCGATTTTGAGGGTTGTCACACAAACTGACACCAGTTTATATTTGGTGCATCAAGACATGTATTATAATCAGAATCTTTCCTACACTTTTTACTCTAAGAACCCTTTTTACTTGATTTTGTACTTTTACTTTAGATTTGCTAATGAAGAATCTTTTATTTTATAGGTAGGGTTAGCCTTGATTAGAGCACTTTTGTATGTAGCTAGACCAGCAAGTTCGAAGCTTGGAAACATACCAGAAACTGGTTTGTATCGCGATGTAGAACAATATCCAGGTGCTATTAGCATTCCAAAAACCCTAGTTTTGCAACTTGGGTCTCCAATTTATTTTGCAAATTCAGGTTACATTAGAGAAAGGTATAAATTCAATTTATTTTATCATTATTAATATGCTTAACATCAAATCTAGAATATAGCTTTAAAAATGTTAACTTTGTGTTTTCCATGATTTTGTGATCTTTTTGAAGGATTTTGAGATGGGTTAGAGATGAAAAGGCTAATAAAGATTCTGATGGAGATGAAGTCGAGTATGTTTTGTTAGACTTAGGAGGTAAGATGCTTAAGGTTATTTTATAGGTAGGGTTAGTGTTAGAACAAAACACAGATCAACTTGATACTGATGCTGCAGTTAGTACTGATCATACTTAGTACTGATGGGGCAGAACATGTTACTACTGAAGAAGTTGATACTGGTGTATAGTATAACTTAGTTACTACTGATCATGCAAAGATTGAAGATACTACTGATCTTAGTAGTTACTACTGACGTTGGTTTCTGGACTTACTACTGATCACCAGATTTACTACTGATGTTACACATTTACTACTGGTGATGAGATTTACTACTGATACGCGTTTATGAAGAATATCAAGTCCGAGATCTTCGTATAGATAATTATAGAATGTAAATCAATGTATATTTTTATTATTCGATGTAAATCAAGTCCTAGAATAACTAGGGTAAATAGTTTAGCTTCAAGGACTATTATAAATAGTTCCTTACGAATTGTAAACGTACGTGTGTATTGTTAACTCAATAATATACATTGAAGCTTTTTGTGAAACTGTGTTCTTAATACTTTTGCATATTATTTACAGTTCATTGTTCTTAATTACATTGATATAGTGTTGATCCGCTGCAACTTCTATATTCAATTAGATCTAAAGGTGTTTATTAACTTCTCTATAGTTAATCGATCCTGACAAGTGGTATCAGAGCTTGAGGTTCTAGATCTACTATTTGTTAAGAACAACAAAAAGTTTTAATCTTTAAAACACACTCATTGTTAATCATGTCGGATAACAATGAAAGCACTCAGGCCAACAAAATCCCCATTCCCACTCCCAATAACTTTGGGATGTGGAAGAATCGTATTAAGCAATACATGCTTATTACAGATTACTCTATGTGGGAAGTTGTCCTTGAAGGAAACAAAACTGGTCCTGGTCAAGCCAGCAGCTCTGCAACTGAGGCAGACAAACTTAAATGTGAGAAAGAAAAGGACAAGGGCATTGAACTCAAAACTCTAAGCACTCTATTACTGGCCATTCCTAACGATTATCAACATCTCTTTGTTGAGTATGATGATGCAAAGATACTATGGGAAGCACTGGAGAAGAGATTTGTTGGGACCAAGAGCACTAAGAGGAACATGAAGTCTGTTCTTAAACAAGACTTTGAAAATTTCAAAGGAAAACCCAATGAAACACTCACTCAAGTGTTTGACAGATTCAACAAACTAATTGGTGAACTTAACCAGGTTGGGGTTAAGATGGATCAAGAAGATGTCAACATGAAGTTCCTAAGATCTCTTAGTGAAGAATGGGCCATGTATACAGTGGTATATAGACAAAGAGATGCTCTAGAAGAAAAAGAGTTGGATGAACTCTACAATGATCTCAGAGTATTTGAAACTGAGGTAAACCAAAAGAACCCTTCTATTTCTTCTAATAATGCTGCATTTGTCTCTAGTACAGGTCAAGGTCAGGAAACATTCACAGGAAAGACTACAGATTCTGAGGATGCTGCAAGAGAATCCTTCTTCACCAGTCATGTGCATACTGCATTGATTAGTGATGACTTGGAACAATTGAACCCAGATGATCTTGAGGAGATGGATCTTAAATGGCAGATGGCTATGCTGAGCCTAAGGACCAAAAGATTCTTAAAGAGGACAGGTAGGACAAGCCTAAACTTCAACAAAGGTGACAAAGCAGGATTTGACAAAGCTAAAGTCAAATGTTACAACTGTAACAACCTTGGTCACTTTGCAAAAGAATGTCCTCAACCAGACAAAAGATCAAAATCAACTGCTCTTGTTTCACAACAAGGACAAGGTTATGACTGGAGCTTCCAAGCAGAAGAGCATGCTCAAAATCAAGCTCTCATGGCCTTTACTGACAACAAAACTGAGGTAAAACCTAAACCTTGTACTTCTGAATGTGCTAAAATTGTTAAAAACTTAGAAAAAAGAAAACAATAAATTAAATGAAGATTTAGCAAAAGCAGTGAGAAGAAATCATGAATTTGATGGTGTGATTACTGATCAAGAACATCAAATAAAGGTGTACCAGATGATTGATCAAAGGATAAAAGAAGAATTGCTTCAGGCTGTGGATGAGAAAGATTTTTATGAAATAAAAAATAAAGAACTAACAAGTAAATTAGAAGAATGTCAACTTGAAATTGAACAAAATAAATTAACAATTAAAAAGTTTGAAAGAAGCACTAAAATTCTTGATGAATTAACTAATAATCAAAATACAGAAAAAGTTGTTCATGGGGTGGGATATCATGCTGTACCACCTCCATATAAAATCATTCCACCACTGAAAAACAGTTCAGAAAGAATTATTAATGAATTAAAAACTAAAAATCAAACTGAATCTAATACTGAAACATCTGAATCAAATGATTCTTCTGATGATGAGCAATCAATTGAATTTACAATATCTCAAACTGAATCACCAAAATCAATTGATACAAGTTTTCACACAGCTCAAAGTCCAAATGAATCTCCCAAATATAATGCAGAAAATGTACCAAAAATTTTAACAAGGGGGAATGAAAGAAACAAAAACCAACTCTTAGATCAAAGAATACCTGAAGGTGCAAAAAATAAGAAATTAAGATGTGTTATATGCAATAAAATGAACCATTTAGCAAAGGATTGTCACTTCAATCCAATAAACTGCAAAGAGTTAAAAGAATTTAAAATGTTTAAAGACAATGCAAAAACTCAGAAGTTAAAAGATACTACTGGTTCTTCAGTAGTAAATAAAATTAAAAATCAAATTGCTGAAACTCCAAGATTTGGAAGAAGTGAACCAAGATTTGTGCAAAACAGAAGAGTTGGAAGCCCAAAGAACAGCAATTACTTCAAGAACAATGGAAAATCCAATCAAAATAAACAATATTTTAAATTTTCCAACACCAGTAGAAACTTAAACAATTTTACTACTGGTGTTAACCCTCATTATAATGCTTTATGGTACCAGTACAAGAATACTACTGGTAAAAACCCTAATTTCAAAAACACTACTGCTCCCAAAACAACTTTCAAAAATACTACTGGTGTTAACCCTAAAAACACTACTGGTCATTCTAAACATGGTAAGTACCCAAATACTACTGGTCCATCAGTAGTAAAGTATTCAAAAGCAAAAAACCACGGGTATAAACCAAGATCAGTAGGAAATTCTCACACTAGTACTAATTTCAAAAGGGCAGTAGTAAAACAAAACACCAGTACTAAACCAGTATGGGTACCAAAAGTATTTAAAGTTAAATCCCCAAAAGCTTATTTCTCAAAGGATGAACCCAAGACATATAAAGCTTGGGTTCCCAAACTTAACTAATCCTTTACTCACTTGTGCAGAGCATTCAGATCCCAGAAGAAGGAAGAACATGGCATATTGATAGTGGATGCTCAAGGCACATGACTGGAAATCTGCAAATTCTTAAAGATTTCAAGTCATTTGATGGAGGATATGTGGCATTTGGTGAGAATCCCCAAGGAGGTAAGATTACAGGTAAAGGTACTGTTACAAATGGAAAAATTACCTTTGATGATGTATTTTATGTAGCTGAACTAAAATACAATCTTGTCAGTGTGTCTCAAGTTTGTGATAAAAAGAACAAAATTCTTTTCACAGACATTGAGTGCATCATTCTTTCTCCTGATTTTATTTTAGATGAAAAATATGTTGTTTTAAGAACTCCAAGGAGAAACAATGTGTATTGCCTAGATATAGGGGGAGAACTCATTTCTACAAATGAGGTCAACTGTTTTATATCCAAGGCAAACACCACTGAATCAGAACTATGGCACAGAAGGATGTGTCACACAAATTTTAAAAACATGAATAATTTAGTAAAAAGAAATCTGGTCATTGGACTACCTCAAAAACAATTCATGTGTGATCATCACTGTGTTGCATGCCTAAAAGGTAAACAACACAAGACTTCTCATAAGTCCAAAACTGTGAACTCTATTTCTGTTCCTTTACAGCTCTTACATATGGACCTTTTTGGACCTACAAATGTAATGAGCATTGGAAAGAAACAATATTGTCTTGTTATTACTGATGACTTTTCCAGATATACATGGGTTTTCTTTCTCAGGACAAAGGATGAAACAAGTGAACTCATAAAGAACTTAATTGTCAAACTGGAAAACACATCTGATCAAAAAGTGAAAGCCATAAGATGTGATAATGGCACAGAATTTAAAAATGCTAACTTAATTAACTTTTGTGATCTTAAAGGTATTGACAGGCAATACAGCTCACCTAGAACTCCACAACAAAATGGTGTAGCTGAAAGAAGAAATAGAACCATCATTGAAGCAGCAAGATCAATGCTTGCAGACTCAAAATTACCAATTACTTTTTGGGCAGAAGCTGTTAATACTGCTTGTTATGTTCAGAACAGAGTATTAATAGTGAAGCCACATTTCAAAACACCATATGAACTTTTTAACAAAAGAAAACCCTCTATAAGCTTTTTAAAATCATTTGGTTGTCCTTGTACTATCTTGATTACAAGAGAACAAATTGGTAAGTTTGACTGCAAATCTGATGATGGAATCTTTGTGGGATATTCTACTCAAAGCAAATCATATAGAGTATTCAATAAAAGACTAAGGATAATTGAAGAAAGCATCAATGTATCCTTTAATGAAAATGTACCTAATGAACAAGGAAATGGTCCAGATTGGCTATTTGACATAGACAATCTAACCAAATCCTTTAATTCTAATATGAATTTCAATGCAGGTAATTCAAACTGTCACAATCAAAAGGAAGGAACATCATCAGTTAATACTGGTCAAGAGGAAATGAGATACATTGTAGTTAATACTGCTCCAATAGTTAATACTGATGTCAGTAATAACTCAAGTTCTGGAACCAGTAGTAACTCTGAGAATAAGGACAGTAGTAATTCAAATACTACTGATACCAGTAATAGTGCTCAAAATACTACTGGTCCTAACATTAACCTAGATTCTCAAGATACTACTGATACCAGTAACAACAACAACTCTACTGATCTCAATGAAGATAATAGCAGTAGTAACTCTGACCAAGAAGATGATGAACCAAATATCAATGACAATGAAGGATCTCTAGAAGAACAACTACCTGAGACAAATGAGTCCAATCTTGAAAATCAACTAGTGGTTGATAAAGCTACAACTACAAGGACTCAAAAGAACCATCCATTAGACCTTGTTCTAAGTGATGTCAACTCACCACTACAAACAAGAAGCAAATTAAACAAAAGCTTAACTGCAAATATGTGTAATATAAGTTTAATTGCTAATGAATGTATGTTTGAATGCTTTCTATCTCAGGATGAACCAAAGAAGATCCAACAAGCAATGAAGGACTCAAACTGGATTGAGGCAATGCAAGAGGAACTCCTTCAATTTAAATTACAAGCTGTTTGGACACTTGTACCTCTACCCAAAGGAAAAAGAGCCATTGGAACAAGATGGATCTTCAGAAACAAGAAAGATGAAAGAGGTATAATGATCAAGAACAAAGCCAGACTTGTAGCCCAAGGATACACTCAAGAAGAAGGAATAGACTATGATGAAGTATATGCTCCTGTTGCTAGAATTGAAGCCATAAGAATATTTCTAGCATATGCTTCATTCAAGAAATTCAAAGTCTATCAAATGGATGTTAAGAGTGCATTCTTATATGGGAAGATTGAAGAAGAGGTATATGTATGCCAACCTCCAGGTTTTGAAGATCCAAAACATGGTGATTATGTGTTCAAATTGGATAAAGCTCTGTATGGCCTACATCAGGCACCAAGAGCATGGTATGACACATTATCATCATACCTATTGAAGAACAACTTTAAAAGAGGAGCCATTGACAAAACTTTGTTTACAAAGAAAGTCAAAGATGATATACTACTGGTACAAATTTATGTAGATGATATCATCTTTGGCTCAACCAATGATTTATTATGCAAAGAATTTGAAGAACTGATGCAAATTAAATTCAAGATGAGCTCCATGGGTCCAATGAACTTCTTCTTTGGACTCCAAGTCAATCAAAGAACTGATGGTATTTTGATAAATCAATCAAAATATGTCAAAGACATCTTGGAAAAGTTTGATTTGAAAGACAGTAAAAGTGCTAGTACACCAATGGAAACACACAAACACCTACATCCTGATGTTGAGGGGGAGGATGTAGATGAACACTTATATAGATCAATGATAGGTTCCTTGATGTACTTAACTGCCTCAAGACCTGATATCATGTATAGTGTTTGTGTGTGTGCAAGATATCAAGCAAGACCTAAAGAACTACACTTGCAAGCTGTCAAAAGAATATTCAGATACTTGAAAGGCAAACCATCACTAGGTCTATGGTATCCACATGACTCACCCTTTGAACTAATAGCCTATACAGATAGTGACTATGGAGGTGAATGTCAAGATAGAAAGTCCACTACTGGTGGATGTCAATTCTTTGGATCAAGACTGGTGTCATGGCAATGTAAGAAGCAAACAAATGTATCAACATCTACTGCTGAAGCAGAATATGTAGCTGCATCTGCTTGCTGTGCTCAAGTACTATGGATTCAAAACCAGCTTCTAGACTTTGGTATCTCTATCCTTAAAACTCCTATTTTTATTGATAATCAAAGTGCTATTAGTATTGTGAATAATCCAGTAAAACACTCAAAAACTAAACACATTGAAATAAGATTTCATTTTATAAGAGATTGCAATGAAAAGAAATTAATCAAAGTTGTTAAAATTCATACTGATGATCAATTAGCAGATCTTTTTACAAAAGCATTTGATGTAGGAAGATTCAACTTCTTGGTCAGCAACATTGGAATGATTTTAATAAATTAAAATCTCTTAAAATCATGTGTAAAGTTTTGTTGTAAAAAGTTTTTTTTTAAAGTATTTTACTACTGGTAGGTCTGCATTACTGGTATGAAAGTGTACGCACAAAATACTACTGGTAGTTCATTACTACTGGTGTATATTAGGTTTACACAAATACTACTGGTAAGTCAGTACTACTGGTATTCACATATACTACTGGTCTTATGTGTTAATAAGTTACTACTGATGTCTATAGTTACTACTGATGTCAAAATCCTTAGTCACTACTGATGTTAGTAGATACTACTGATGTTTTACTACTGATATCTTATTTACTACTGGTCTTTCAGAAACACAATTACCAAACTAACCCCCATGAAAATAACCGTTATATTATGATTCGAAGGACATTTTAGTAGTTTTGCAGGTTAAATCAAAAGATATAAAAGGCGGTAGACGATTAGCTTAGCATTATCTTCACTTCGATTTGCTAAAACCTCTCGACAAACCCTAACTTTCGATCAAAAACTCATCTTCAGTCTTAAAATTCTTAAAAATTTTCTCTCAAATCACTGCAAAATGGCAACTCTACAATCTCTCAATGTTCAAACCGATCTCAAATACTCAGAGTTCCACAACATGTGTGCCTTTCTACGCAATCCAGACGGAACAAAGGATTTCCGACCAATCGTAAACTTTTTAAAAAATTCTTACATACGATTCGCATTAACGGTGAAACCGAAGGCATACCAACAGCACTTGGTGGATTTCTGGACCAATGCTGAAAGAACGGAGGGTGCAACTGTACCAATGATAAAATCAACTGTGGATGGAAAAACGATCACCATCACAGAACAATCTATTCGACAACATCTACAACTACACGATGACTCAGGTATGACTACTCTTCCTAAGGAATTCATTGCTGATATTTTAAACAAAATGGGATATGAGGGAAGACTAAACATAGTAACTTTTCAAAAAGGTCTTCTCTCCCCACAATGGAAATTTCTTGTCCATACTATTCAGCATTGTATTTCTCCGAAAAGAAGTACTTGGAATGAGTTTAACAAGGCAATAGCATCTGCTGTTGTCTGTCTATGCACAGACCAAGTATTCAATTTTTCTAACATGATTTTTGAAGGTATGTTGGGAAATCTTAACTCTTCAAAATTTTTAATGTATCTCAGATTTCTCCAACATATCATAAACATTGAACTACAAAACTTGTCAACTCCCAAAAATATTTTTATAATTCCAGAGTTGAACAAGAAAGTTTTCTCAAATATGAGAAAACAATTTAAATTTTCGGGCAAGGAAACCCCTCTGTTTCCTAATATGATCAAAGATCACACACCACTTGGAGAGGGTTCAATCAAAGATACAACCCAAATTGAACCTCAACCCACTCCATCACCCCCAAATACAGCCCAAACACCACCCCATATCGCCACTCAATCACCCACTAACTTAGAAGTCCTGAATGTGTCCCAGGAACTTGAATTAAATCTGCAGAGTGCTACTCTTCACTCTGTGGAAGACCTACCAGACAAAACCCAAAACATATCCACAATTTATAAAAGAAAGAAATTATCTTTAAAGGACACCAGGGGACAAATCGAGTCACACCCCAGGCTCAAAGAGTTGTCCTCCAAGGAGGAGAGAGGACATGAGGGGAGGGCTTTCACTACTGATGCCCCAAAGGTGGGTGCACAGGATAGTGAAAACATCACTAAGACCCAAACCTCGGCAACTTTAAGTGATGACTCTTTTGAGGAATTACTTAAAGGACCCCGGTGCCAAGAAACCAAAAGGGGGGACATCTCTGCTTCTTCTAGGAAGAAGAGAATGTCTAAAAGACCCAATGAATCACCAAGCAGTGATGAGGGCAGATCTGAGAAATTGATGGAAAGGAAGGAAAACCTTAAAACCAATGTACCTGTTAGTAAGCCCGATGATCTTGCTAGATGGAGTGAGGGCAGTATTAAAATCACTCAATTGACGGATAAAGTGGATTCTCTTGAATCCACTGTACAAAACTGCCTTACATATTTAACAAACCAAGGGAAAACAATGGCTGCAATGAAAAGGCATGTCAACACCATCAACAGAAGAATGAGATTATATGAGCACAGGCTTCATCAACAAGCCAAAATCATCAGACAATTGAAGAAGAAGATTGATGTTAGTGAGGCTCCACCAGTTGAGCTCACTAAGGGGGAGAAGGATAATATCCAATCAATGATTGATGAATCAATTGCAGCAGCAGCATCTTCTCTCCTAAATTTAAAAGAAACAGAAGTTGATGAAGGCCCACAAATGATGGTTACAGAAGAAGAGCCTGTTACTACTGCTAAACAAGTTGAAAAGGAAATACCAGTAGTAACTCCTACTACTGATATAATAGCAGTAGTAAATCAAGAAGAGGAAGTAAAAGCAGCAAACACTACTGATGCCCTATCAGTAGTAATATCTGAAGATATACCAGCAGTAACTACCTTAGTTACTACTGATGATATTATTGAGCTGCCACCTCTATTAGAACCAAAAGTGATACTTCCACCATCTCCAAAAAGGTCAACAACTCAAATGGTGGTGAAAGATATTGATGATGATGTAAATTGGTTAGAAGTTGATGAATGCTCACTACCTCCACATCCTAAAATACTTCCTATATCACAGATACACTACTATGGTCCCAAATTTGTTATTGAATCTGAACCAAACATGAAGAAAGACAATTATATAGGAAAGGGAAAGGAAGTTGCTGATGAAGACCATCCTAACAGAGCACAAGGTCATGAAATGGTCAACAAAATCAACTATGCCAAATCAGCCAAACAGGATAGGTGGAAGGTTAAAAGAGCAAAATACTTAAAGAAGGTTGAAGTATCTCTAGCAAATGAAAACAGAAGATTAGCAGAAAGGGCTAGAATACTAAGACAACCATTCACAGAAATCAAATTGGCAGATATAGCAGATATATCAAAACTGCCACAATTTAAACAAAAGGTCAAAACTAAACAAGTTGCTGAAACAAGAAAAGAACTACAAAGAAAAGAACTAGAAAAATTCAGGCAACTTGAATATGAAACATTAGAACTTCTGGAAGCACAAGTACAAGAATGCAAAGAGCAGAAGGCTGATATGCCAGAACAGTTTGCAGAAAAAAAGAAAGAAATGATCACATTCTTGAAATCAAGAGGTCACAACACAAAGGCCTTTGGAAGAATGAAGTTGATTAACTTAATTGAAAAGTACTGTGTAGAGAAGAAGAAGGATCTTACTGAGCAAGATATTAATGAGAAGTACACTACTAATCTTAAACAGATAGACTCCAAAGAAATGAAAGAAAGAAAAACAATAACTGGAGAATCATCTGGTGTATCTTCTCAAACATCAAAGAAAAGGAAGACAATTTCTACTGAACTTGAACAACCAAAGAAGAAATTACAAATGGTTCAAGTTTATGATCTTCCTGTTGCTCCCCTACAAAATAATCCAATCATCAACTGGAGATATATAGATGATATGATTGAGATTATCAGAGAAGATAAGGTCATACAAAGATTCAGAGCTTGGAAACCTTTGGTCATGTCTCTAACCAGAAGTGACATTATAAAGATGTTGATCATTGGCAAACCAAGAATGACTAAGAAGAACTGGAAGAATTCAGCTGCAGGCTATCTTACTGAAATGATTGATGCTGCTTTCTATCCAGAAAATTATTCAGAGAAGTTTACAAATCCAGAGAATGTTCAAGCCTGGAATGTGCTGCCAACTGTCAATATGTACTTCTTTGAATATACAAGTAAGAAATGTGATCTATTCCTTTATGAGAAAGAGTATCCTCATTCTGAGAAAACTCTTTATCAACTTTGGTGCATGAACTTTATTAAACCACATGATGCTGTGATGCTCCAAAACAAATTGAATGAATTTGTTAAAAGAATCAGCAAATATATTATTGCACAAAGAAATAAAAGGAACCAACAGACTTTAGAAGGTGATCAGAAAAGAGCAAAGCTGTTGGAAGATCAGAAAAAGAATAAGTAAAAAGAAACTTGATTGATTAAAAGATAATCAATAAGTTTAGGGGGAGATTGTTAGAACAAAACACAGATCAACTTGATACTGATGCTGCAGTTAGTACTGATCATACTTAGTACTGATGGGGCAGAACATGTTACTACTGAAGAAGTTGATACTGGTGTATAGTATAACTTAGTTACTACTGATCATGCAAAGATTGAAGATACTACTGATCTTAGTAGTTACTACTGACGTTGGTTTCTGGACTTACTACTGATCACCAGATTTACTAATGATGTTACACATTTACTACTGGTGATGAGATTTACTACTGATACGCGTTTTTGAAGAATATCAAGTCCGAGATCTTCGTATAGATAATTATAGAATGTAAATCAATGTATATTTTTATTATTCGATGTAAATCAAGTCCTAGAATAACTAGGGTAAATAGTTTAGCTTCAAGGACTATTATAAATAGTTCCTTACGAATTGTAAACGTACGTGTGTATTGTTAACTCAATAATATACATTGAAGCTTTTTGTGAAACTGTGTTCTTAATAATTTTGCATATTATTTACAGTTCATTGTTCTTAATTACATTGATATAGTGTTGATCCGCTGCAACTTCTATATTCAATTAGATCTAAAGGTGTTTATTAACTTCTCTATAGTTAATCGATCCCGACAGTTAGCCTTGATTAGAGCACTTTTGTATGTAGCTAGACCAGCAAGTTCGAAGCTTGGAAACATACCAGAAACTGGTTTGTATCGCGATGTAGAACAATATCCAGGTGCTATTAGCATTCCAAAAACCCTAGTTTTGCAACTTGGGTCTCCAATTTATTTTGCAAATTCAGGTTACATTAGAGAAAGGTATAAATTCAATTTATTTTATCATTATTAATATGCTTAACATCAAATCTAGAATATAGCTTTAAAAATGTTAACTTTGTGTTTTCCATGATTTTGTGATCTTTTTGAAGGATTTTGAGATGGGTTAGAGATGAAAAGGCTAATAAAGATTCTGATGGAGATGAAGTCGAGTATGTTTTGTTAGACTTAGGAGGTAAGATGCTTAAGGTTATTTATGCTCTTAAAATTATTAAACCATGGTAAACAAATTTTAAGATAATGATTGTTTTTTAAACTTATGTTTATTTTTGAAGGTGTTACATCTATCGATATCACCGGTGTTGAAACCCTAGTTGAAATTCGTAGATCTTTAGTAGTCCAAGAAATCAAGGTAAGTCACATAACTTCAGTCATAATATGATTATGTTTACAACAAAGATGTCAATTTTTGTGTTTTTATTTAAACGACTAACTTACACCCTCTAAATTTGCACCATACCTTGTGGGACACTTCAACACCAGATACCATTGTGCTATAAACTCTTTAGTTTTTAATCTTAATTAACTATTATTAATGCAGGTTGTCATAGTAAATCCGAGGCTCGAGGTCATGGAAAAGTTGCTCGTTACGAATTTTGTAGATAAACTTGGGAAAGAACGTGTGTTTCTATCCATCCAAGATGCAATAGAGGGGTGTAAATTTTCACTTTCACAATAAAAGGATTGCAGTAGTAAAAGATCATTAACTAGAAAAGAAAGAGTTGACTCATTTGTATTGCACGAATTAGGTGAAAAAAGCACAAATATTTATCATCTTTGTAGTTAGTTGTAAATGCATAATTCGTTGTTGCAATGCAATAGTTTGTACGTACGTAAACAAATAATTAGTAATTTATAAATTTTGGGAACATACTGTCGAAAAAGTAGTATATAATGTAGGGGCTCGTCTTTATCTAACTATCCAACATCAAACCATCTAACTATTTAATAACTGAGATTAGTTATTTTGGGCTTTCCATTAAAGTTGCACAAAGCCCAAATTTTGATCGGCCATTCAATTTCTATAAAGCCTAGTAGACAACGATCACTAGTTCCCCAGTTCCTCGGGCCTCGGCTATACTAACTAGTGTCCAAAATTATAAATTTATCGAAAATGGGCATAATAGTCATTCAACAATAATAGAACTAATATGCGGTTTCTTTTACAAGAATAATTTTGGTATTCCCGTTTATAATAACTCTTCTGGAGTAGTTGAGTTTTGCACATGATGTATGCAAACTAATCGTTTCCGAATCTTCCATGACATCTAGTAAATATTTATATTAAATAAGACATTGAATCTGTAGCCTCTAGAAATTTATTTTGAACGTATTTACCGCTAGGTTATCACCAAATGGTTAAGAGACTAAATTCTCAAATAAGTTGTTATTTTATGATATTGACCCTTTAAAAAAGTTGAATTGTATAACCAAATTGAAAAGTTCAAATCCTTCAATGTGCCAAAACTGCAAACGTCTTTTTCACGACTTACTTTTGTAGTAAAAAACCATTTGTTAATACATTCTTCTGCTAAACACAGACTAATATACTGAAAAGGTCCTCATTCAATTGAAATAAATGCACTATGTTGGATCAAATTTGTAGTACAAGAGTAACTACCCTCTTGCTATTATTCACCTTTACACTTGGTTTTTTCACTTTATGAATTAAAATCTGTACCAAATGCTGTAGGAGTTGTACCTAGGGGTTGTTTGGTAAATACTTTTAAAGATTTCATTAAGAGACAACATCTTAAACAAACAGATCTAAAGTCTTTGTTAATCCCTCTTATTAGCATTTGAATCAAAAATTAAACTTCTTTTTTTCCTTTTAATCGGATAGAGAAATGTGAATCATTTACACATATGAATCATTCAGATATTAATTATTTAAATACTACCAAACTGCACTATAGCGTCCGTACAATTCATAATTAACCCTTCTCTATAACTTTATGCAATGTGACCCTTGAGCCACGCCAATGTCCCATCCATCCAATACATAAACTAACCTAACTACCATTGGACACTTCATCTATGTTTGGGATGTGGCCTCCACATAATTAATGCTCTGTCTACTTATACCTCCTGCATTGAAGATTGTACAATCTTATCACGAATATATCAACAATTTACTTTGTTGATATTTGAGTTTGTTTTTTAAGATGTCAAAATGAAAAATATGTAAGTACAGAACTATCGGGAATATGTATAGATAGTGTGTTTCGTAACATAAATATATATTATGTCTTATGGGTATGCACCGATAATCGATATTGATCATGTGCATATGTGTTTGAACTTTTATTCAAATTCAATAGCGTTTGGGTCAAACGGGTTAGCGATTTTAAGATGAAGATTTTACCATCGAAAAATTGTATATAAGTTATATGTACCTTATAGTATTTGGTTAAGTAGGAATAATCTCGTTTTCAATAAGATCGGCTTCGACCTGTCTCGTGTTATTGATGATTTTCAAGCAAATATCAATTCCCGGGCTAAATATAGGGGAAATTGTAATGTTAATTTCGTTGGTTTGATGTTGGCTTCGACGTGTCTCGTGTTATTGGTTTGATTAATTACATTTAGATGTAAAGGACGTTTTTGGAGATTGTAAACACCACAATGGCACAATATGTGACTTAATGTTTAAAATAAGCAAACATATATGATTCATCGACTTTATAAAAATGATTCACGTTATAAGGACTTTCACAAGGTGATCAAGATAATGCTCGGACCTAACCATTTATGTGATCGTTTATTAATATTTTTCTTGCCACATTGTAAATATTTACCCAAGGAGGATCAAACTCGTAAATTCTAATAAGTCATTTGTGAGACTTTACCATAGGGCAAATGGTTATATGATTTATAGAATGAAACAATGAAAATGAAATCATTGAAGTTATGCATAATCAAACACCTTAATATATAATATAATCTTGTGAGTACAACTTATGAAACTTTCATTTGAAAAGAAACATGATGGGTTAATTGTAAAGGGGGTGATTTTTCTACCACAACTTTTAAGGCATCTACCATATCCCATGCTTAATATACTTGTACAGTCAGCTGTAAAACCTGTACAATGTGGTATAACCATTAAAAATTGTGGTAGCAATATCAATTCTCTAACCGTAACTTATTATATCTTGTAAATTATAAATTATTTATTTAATATTATATGCTGTTAAACATTAATAACGTTAACTTGAGTAGAGTGAAATTATGAAGAAAAGCGTCGGTGACTCGGTGGTTTAGGAAAGTGAATAGAAATTCTCGTGACACAAATATTTGTATATGTAGACAACATGATTGGTTTCACAGGGTCTGCTTGTCACCTTTCATTCAATTTCATACGACATTCGACACTTTTTTTTTTAACAGCAAAAGAAGGTAACGGGTCGAGCTTCGGCAATACCATCACCCGCCCGAAGACCTCCAAAACTACATTAAAACACGAGAATCTAGCAAAAAGCTAGACAAAACATTACAAAGGTTTTTTTAACCAATCATCCCATGAAATCTTAATCTTATGATTTCGATGGGATAACCACGAAAAAGAAAACAATCTAATACTATCAAAAAGGTCCGACTTCTTAATACTATTACTATCAAATAACAATGCATTACGGTATCTCCAAATAACCCAACAAACCATATACCCGATCGCCTTCAACTTCACTCGACGATCGTTAGCATTGCTGGAAGCTTCACACATCGAGCACCACTGAGCTGCCGAACTGCAATCCCAGATGTCAAGATCGATTAACCAGAATAGTTAATAAACACAATGATCTACTCGACAATAGAAGTTACAGCGGATTAACACTATGTTGATTCAATCAAGAACAATAAACTGTAAATAATATGAAAATTATTAAGAACTCAGTTATCACAAAAAGCTTCAATGTATATTGATTGATCGAATACAATACACACGTATGTTTACAATTCATAAGGAACTATATATAATAGTCCTTGAAGCCTAACTATTTACCCTAGTTATTCTAGGATACGATTACAATTCGAATTACAAAAGATATGATATTCTAAACTATCTCTACGAAGATCTCGGACACGATCAGCACCATATATAGACATCAGTAGTATATGCCATCATCAGTAGTAAATATGAACATCAGTAGTAATGACCAAGATCAGTAGTATCTTCTGTAATCAGTATCAACTCATTAGCAGCATTAAGTAGTTGATCAACATTAACTGTATATCAGTAACAAGTATGCAAATCAGTAGTAACTTATTTTATATCCCAACAATCTCCCCCTAAACTTGTTAATTCAGTTTGAATTAATCAAGTTTCTTTTCTTTTCTTCTTCTTCCTTAGCTCTTCTTTCATCTCCTTCCTTCTTTCTTTGACCTCTTAATCTTCTTTGTTCATCCACATATGCTTTATTCTTTTGAAATAATTATCTGTATTTTTCTGTATACATATTTTGATCATTTGGTCTTACAAAAGCACATCATATGATTTTATACAAAGTCTTTGGTGAGTGATCATAGTCTCTTTCCATTAAATATAGCTCACATCTTCTGTTAGTTCTCTTAAAGAAATACATGTTGACTGTGGGAAGAACATTCCAAGCAAATAAATTATCTTCACTTTTAATCTTTGCTTTATATTTCTCTGGATGAAATGCAGCATCAAACATCTCAGTTAAGTATCCAGCTCCAGAGTTTTTCCAGCTTTTATTCTTCATTCTGGGTTTACCAATCTCCAACATAATTATAACATCACTTCTGTTAAAAGAGAATAACATTGGTTTCCATGCTTTGAACTTCTGAACACTTTTGTCTTTTCTTATGATTTCATGAATTCCTTGATATTCTCTCCAGTTAATAATAGGATTGTCTTGTTGGATTGGTTGTGGTTCATCTATGATTTGGGGAGTTTGTTTTAGTTTCTTTGTAGTTGTATCATCATCTTCTGTAATTTTTCTTTTCTTTGAGCCTTGCTCTGAAGATTCACCAACTTCAGTCTTTCTGTTTAATACAATATTGGGATCAATTTTGATTATATTTGAAGGTTCAATGACTTGTACACCTTCATTCAGTTGTTTCTTTTTCTCAATGCAATACCTTTCAACTAGTGTAATAATTTTCATTCTTCCTAAGGATTTTGCACTGTGACCTCTTGACTTAAGATATTCAACCATCATACTTTTCTCTTCATCAAAAGGTTGAGGCATGTCAATCTTGCATCTTTTGCATTCATTAATTTGTTCTTCTAGAAGTTCCAGTCTTTCTTCTTCATATTTTCTTATTTTGTCAAGTTCTTCTTGTTGACCTTCTAGAAGAAAATCTTCTATTTCTTGAATTGCTTCAGCTGCAGATTGTTCTTGTTGAGCCTTTTTCTTGTTTTCAAGTTCAAGAGTTTTGGCACATTTTCTGTGGTACCTCATTCTCTTGACTTTCCAATGTGATTGTTTCAAAGGCCTGACTAGATTCATCTTGTTCACCATATGGTGACCAAGAGCTCTGTGTGGATAGTCATCATCAAATTTTTCTTTGCCTTTACCTATGCACTGAGGTGGAGGTGTGTACTTCATATCTGGTACTTCATTTATTTGTATTTTTGGTGCAAAGGTTTTTACTTTCTTCTTTTCTAAGATCTTTGGGTGAGGAGGTAGTTCACATTCATCCACATCATCCCAATTTACATTGGCATCAAAGTCTTGAGTAATTAATGCTGTTGTTGCTGGTGTTGCGGTTACTACTGGTGAATCAGTAGTAACTGGTACTTCAATTGTTTCTGTTACAGACTCAGTAATAACCAATGTAGTTACTACTGGTATTAGATTTAGAATGTTAAAGGGTCTGTAAAGTACCATTTGTAGAGTAGAGGGGTCTGCTACTGGTGAAGGAGTTATTACTGATGTTGCTTCTTGTGTTTCTTCTTCAGTTGGATCAGTAATAATTACTTCAGTTGTTTGATGAACTTCAGTAGTATCCATGGGATCAGTAGTACCCATGACTTCAGTAGCAATTTCAGAAGGTACTTGTTCTGCTGTTGGGGATTGTTGTGCAGACACAAATACATCTTCCATACTTTTGACTCCTCTGTCAAAGTCATCATCACTTTGACCTGTTTCACCATGAGCTTCTTTGAGATTTAAGAGGGAGGCTGCTGCTGCTGCAATTGATGTGTCAATCATTCTTTGAATTGTATCTTTCTCCCCCTTAGTGATCTCAACCTGTTGTGGATCACTAATATCAACCTTCTTCTTCAATTTTTTGATTATTGAAGTTTGTCTATGAAGCCTTTGATCCATTCTTTGCGTCCTACTGTTCAGAACATTGATGTAATGCTTCATATAGCTCATGGTTCTACCTTGATTGTTGATGAGTGTATGGCAGTTTTGTACAGTGGTTTCAAGGTTTTCCATCTTATCCATCAATTCAGATTGTTGCATACTACCCTCAGTCCTTCTAGGAACATCATCGGGTTGAGTTGGTACATTGGTTTGAAGGTTTTCCATCCTTTCCGTCAAATCAATATGTTCCATTCTTCCCTCATCACTGCTTGGTGATTCATTGGGAGTTTTAGATACTCTCTTCTTCCTAGAAGAAGCAGTAGTATCTCCCCTTATGGTTTCTTGGCACCGGGGTCCTTTGAGTGCTTCCTCAAATGATTCATCACTCAAAGTTGCCGAGGTCTGGGTCCTAATGATGTTCTCACTAGCCTGTGCACCAACCTTTGGTACATCAGTAGTGAGAGCCCTTTCCTCATGACTTCGCTCCTCCCTGGAAGTCAACTCTTGGAGTCTGGGGTCTGACTCAGTTGGTCCCCTGGTGTCCTTTTTGGAGATTCTTTTCCTTTTGTATTTGGATGTAATAATTTGGCTTTTGGGTAGGTTTACCAAAGAGTGAAGAGTAGCACTCGGAGGTTCTATTACATGTTCCTGGGACACATTCAGGACATCTTGAGGTGGGGATATTTGAGTGGTTATTGGGGATTGTATTTGGGCTGCAATATTTAGTGATGGAGTGGGTTGGGGTTCAATGGGGTGACTTGAACCTTCTCCATTTTGGGGTTGATCATGGATCATATTTGGAAACAAAGGTGTTTCCTTTCCAGAAAATTTGAACTTTTTGTTCATATTTGAGAAAACCTTTTTATTAAGTTCTGGAATAGGAAAAATACTTTTGGTTTTATTTAAATTTGGGATTTCACAGTCAAAAATATGTGCAAGGAACCTTGGATACATTAAAATTTTTGATACAGACAAGTTTCCAAGCATTCCTTCAAAAATCATTTTTGAAAAATTAAATACTTGGTCTGTGCACAAACATACAACAGCAGGTGCTATTGATCTGTTGAACTCATTCCAAGTACTCTTTTTAGGTGACATACAATGTTGAATAGTATGTACCAGAAATTTCCATTGGGGTGAAAGAAGACCTTTTTGAAAAGTTTGAATATCTGTTCTTCCTTCATACCCCATTTTTAAAATGTTTTCAAGCAAATCCTCTTTAGAGAGAAGAGATATATTTGTTTCATCATTGAGTTGTAGATGTTGCCTAATGGTTTGTTCAGTGATTACAATGGAGTGTCCATCTATGTCTGATTTGATTTTGATGATATCCTCTTCTTCTATTCTTTCAGCTTTTACCCAGAATTGAACAATATGTTGTTCACAGAGTGTGGGATTTATTGTTAATGCAAATTTAATTGTGGATTTCTTGAGAAACATAACTATTTGCCAAAAATTTCTTGTTCCATCTGGGTTTTTTAGAAATGCAACCATGTTGTGAAATTCTGAGTAAAGAAGATCTGTTTGAGCAACTAGAGGTTTCCTCATCACCATTTTTGATTGTATTGTGTTTGAAATTCGGTTTGTCTGAGAGTTTTTGAATTGAATTGAGATTTGTTACTGCCTTTTATGGTTTTAAACAAGATTGCCGACCTTTAGGGTTTATAGTGGGTTTTAGCAGATCGAGGTTTGGATAATGTAAGATTAACCGACTTCTGTTATTTATAGTTTTCGAAATTAACCTGCAAAAAGTCACAAATGCCCTTCGAATCATAGCATAACGGCTATTTTCATGGGGTTAGTTAAGTAATTTTATCATTTTTAAGAGTAAACCGCCGATCAGTAGTTACTAAGTATCAGTAATAACAAACGTCAGTAGTAATTGAGGCTTGAATGTTTTAAAGACTGATCAGTACTAACTAACAATTACAATCAGTAATGAATGAATAACCAGTAGTAAATATTTTTAATAACTTAATTAATATTATACAGAAACTTTACATATGAGATTTTAATTTATAAAGATCATTCCAATACTGTTAACTAAATAGTTAAATCTTCCTACATCAAATGCTTTTGTAAAAGGATCTGCTAGTTGATTATCAGTATGAATTTTAACCACTTTAATTAATTTCTTTTCATTACAATCTCTTATGAAATGAAATCTGATTTCAATATGTTTAGTTTTTGAGTGTTTTACTGGGTTGTTCACAATACTGAGTGCACTTTGACTATCTATAAAATTAGGAGTTTTGAGAATAGACATACCAAAGTCTATGAGTTGATTTTGAATCCATAGGACTTGGGCACAACATGCAGATGCAGCTACATACTCTGCTTCTGCAGAAGATGTTGAAACATTTGTTTGCTTCTTGCATTGCCATGACACAAGTCTTGATCAAAAGAATTGACATCCACCAGTAGTTGACTTTCTATCCAAGCATTCACCACCATAATCACTATCTGTGTATGCTGTAAGTTCAAAAGGTGAGTCATGTGGATACCAAAGACCTGGTGATGGTTTTCCTTTCAAGTATCTAAGGATTCTTTTGACTGCTTGCAAATGCATTTCCTTTGGTTTTGATTGATACCTGGCACATACACAAACAATATACATAATATCAGGTCTAGATGCAGTTAAATACATTAAAGAACCTATCATTGATCTATATAAGTGTTCATCTACATCCTCCCCCTCAATGTCAGGATGTAGGTGTTTATGTATTTCCATATGAGTGTTTGCACTTTTGCAGTCTTTCATTGCAAATTTCTCTAATATGTCTTTAACATATTTAGATTGATTGATTAAGATGCCCTCTGGTTTTTGATTGACTTGGAGTCTAAGAAAGAAGTTCATTGGACCCATTGTGCTCATCTTGAATTTGATCTGCATAAGTTCTTCAAATTCTTTGCACAGTTGATCATTTGTTGATCCAAAGATGATATCATCTACGTATATTTGAACAAGTAGTATGTCATCTTTGACCTTTTTGGTGAATAGGGTTTTGTCAATGGCACCTCTTTGAAAATTGTTCTTTAACATATATGATGATAATGTATCATACCAAGCTCTTGGTGCCTGATGTAGGCCATAAAGAGCTTTATCTAATTTGAATACATAGTCATCATGTTCTGGATCTTCAAATCCTGGAGGTTGACAAACATAGACTTCTTCTTCTATTTTTCCATATAAGAATGCACTCTTTACATCCATTTGATAGACTTTGAATCTTTTGAATGATGCATATGCCAAAAATATTCTGATTGCTTCAATCCTTGCTACAGGAGCATATACTTCATCATAGTCTATTCCTTCTTCTTGAGTGTATCCTTGTGCTACAAGTCTGGCTTTATTTTTTATCATTATTCCTCTTTCATCCTTCTTATTTCTGAAGATCCATCTGGTTCCAATGGCTCTTTTTCCTTTTGGGAGAGGTACTAGTGTCCAAACAGCTTGTAATTTGAACTGAAGAAGTTCTTCTTGCATTGCTTCAATCCAATTTGAGTCTTTCATTGCTTGTTGGATCTTTTTAGGTTCATCATGTGATAGAAAACATGCAAACAAACACTCATTAGATATTAGACTTATATTGCAAGAGTTGTTGTTTAAACTTGAATTAAATTTGCTTCTTGTCTGCATATTTGAGTTGACATCACTTAGAACAAGGTCTAAAGGATGATTCTTTTGAGCTCTAGACTTGGAAGTTTTGTCAACAACTATTTGACTGTCAAGATTTGATTCATTGGATTCAGGAACTTGAGCATCAGTCCAGTTTTCTTCTTGAGTTTCTGAATCTTCTTGGTCTTCTTGATTTTCTTCATTGACACTGTTGTCAATAACATCATTGTTGAGATCAAGTGTTTGAGAGTTATTACTGGTATCAATATCATTTCTTGTAGCATCATCATTTAGGGTTTCTGAGTTGTTACTGGTGTCAGTATCATTTCTTGTTTCTTCAAGATTTTGATTTTCTGAGTTGTTACTGACACTAGTATTCTCTCTATTATCAGAGTTGTTACTGTCCTTAGTATTTATTGTAGGATCAGTATTAATAATGATATATTGCAGAGAATTTTGACTTCCATTAGGTGATGATGATCCTTCTTTAGTTGGTTGATTAGTTGAGTCACCTGCATTAAAGTTAAAACTGAAATCAAGAGATTTTGTTAGTGAGTCAATATTAAATAACCAATCTGGACCATTTCCTTTTTCATTAACAAGATTTTCATTAAAGGATACATCAGCACTTTCTTCGATAATCCTTAATCTTTTGTTGAATACTCTATATGCTTTGCTTTGAGTAGAGTATCCTACAAAGATTCCATCATCTGCTTTGCAGTCAAACTTACCAATTTATTCTCTTGTAATTAAGATAGTACATGGACAACCAAATGATTTTAAAAAGCTTATTGAAGGTTTTCTTTTGTTGAGAAGTTCATATGGTGTCTTAAGATGTGGTTTGACTATTAATACTCTGTTTTGTACATAACAAGCAGTATTAACAGCTTCAGCCCAAAAAGTTATTGGTAACTTTGCATCTGCAAGCATAGACCTTGCTGCTTCAATGATTGTTCTATTTCTTCTTTCAGCTACACCATTTTGTTGAGGAGTTCTAGGAGAGCTATACTGCCTGTCAATACCTTTAAGATCACAAAAAGAGATTAGATTTTCATTTTTAAATTCTGTGTCATTGTCACATCTAATGGCTTTCACTTTAAGATCTCTAGTATTTTCCAGTTTGATTATTAGGTTCTTGATGATTTCACTTGTTTCATCTTTGGTCCTGAGAAAAAATACCCAAGTAAATCTAGAAAAATCATCAGTAATAACTAGACAGTATTGTTTCTTTCCTATACTCATTACATTTGTAGGTCCAAATAAATCCATGTGAAGTAGCTGCAATGGGTTAGATATAGAGTTGATTAATTTGGACTTATGAGAAGTCTTGTGCTGCTTACCTTTTAGGCATGCAACACAATGATGAACACACATGAATTGTTTTTGTGGTAAACCAATTACTAAATTCTTTTTGACCAAATTGTTCATGTTTTTAAAGTTTGTGTGACACATCCTTCTATGCCATAATTCTGATTCATTTGTGTTTGCCTTAGATATAAAGCAGTTAATTTCATTTGGAGAAATGATTTCTCCCCCTATATCCAGACAATACACATTATTTCTCCTTGGTGTTCTTAAAACAACATATTTTTCATCTAAAACAAAGTCAGGAGAAAGAATGATGCACTCTGTATCTGTAAAAAGAATTTTGTTCTTTTTATCACATACTTGTGAGACACTAACCAGATTGTATTGAAGTTCAGCAACATAAAATACATTATCAAATGTAATCTTACCATTTGATACAATACCTTTACCAGTGATACGACCATCTTTAGGATTTTCACCAAATGCAACATAACCACCATCATATTGTTCAAAGTTTCTGAGAATTTGTAGATTCCCAGTCATGTGCCTAGAGCATCCACTATCAATATGCCATGTATTCACCTGGATGTTCTGCACAAAAGAAGATTAAATTAATTCTTTTTGGGAACCCAAGCTTGTTTTGTCTTGGGTTCATCCTTTTTAATGAAGAAAGTACCATGAGTGGTTTGATTGATACTGCTCTTTGGTGTTACTACTGATTTCTGTTTTGGTGCCCATTTACTTTGCTTTGATTTGGTTACTAATGATGGATCAGTAGTAACTCTGTGAAAGTATTTTTTGTACTTATCAGTAGTATTTGTGTAGTTATATCTTACTGCATTGTATCTTGGATACTGGTCAGTAGAATATCTTTGTTGGTTTCTCTTTGTGGTCGTGTGTGCTGGGTATTTGTTGTACTTACCAAGTCTTCTTTTCTTTTCAAAATTTTGATTTGTTTTAGGATTTCCATATCTGATATTTTGAACAAATCTTTTGGCTGACCTGCCAAACTTAGGAATTTCATCTTGTGGAGGTTCGGACTGTTGTTTTAAATTTAATTCATTTAATTTTTGTTCTTTTATTTTTAATTTGTTTTCCTTAAATTCATTGAATTCTTTGCAATTTATTGGATTTAAGTGACAATCCTTTGCTATATGGTTTACTTTATTGCAAATTAGACATTTAGGTTTGGTTGATTTTAAGGATTCTGGTTTTCTTTGTTCTTTTAACTGATTCAAGTTTCTTTGATTTCCCTTTTTAAAAATAGTTGGAATGTTTTCAGAATTGTATTTTGGAGATTATTGACTTTGTGTAGTGTGAAAACTTGTATCATCAGATTTAATAGTATTTTCTTCATCAGATGAATCATTACTTGTTTCAGTTTGACTTTCTAATTTTAATTCATCTAAGATTCTTTCTGAACTAGACTTAAGTGGAGGTATAAAATTTGTTGGGGGTGGGACAACATGATAACCAACACCATGAACAACTTTTTCAGTTGATTGATTGCTTGTTAATTCATCAATTATTTTAGAACTTCTTTCAAATTTCTTAATTGTTAGTTTATTTTGTTCTAATTCTAATTGACATTCTTCTAATTTGGTTATAGCTTCTTTTGCTTTTGATTCAGCATATTCTTTATCATATACAGCTTGCAATAGCTCATCTTTAAGTTTTTGATCTGTTATTTGATAAATTTTAATTTGATTTTCTAAATCAGCTATAACACCATTAAATTCTATTCTTTTTTTTTCTGTTTTTAATTAAGTCTTCATTGATTTCTTTTGTTTCTTTTTTCAGAGATTTAAATAATTTAATGCATTCAGGAGAGCATGGTTTAGTATTTACCTCAGATTTGGATTCAGAGAAGGCCATAAGAGCTTGGTTTTGAGAATGTTCTTCAGCTTGAAAGCTCCAATCATATCCTAGTCCTTCTTGGGATACAAGTGCAGATGAGTTTGTCCTTTTATCTTTGTTAGGACATTCTTTTGCAAAGTGACCAAGATTGCTACAGTTGTAGCATTTGACTTTAGTTTTGTCAAAACCCGCCCTGTCACCTTTGTTGAAGCTCAATCTTGATCTACCTGTCCTTTTTAGAAACTTCTTTGTTCTGAAACTGAGCATAGCCATCTGCCATTTGATATCCATCTCTTCAAGATCATCAGGATTGATTTGCTCCAAATCTTCACTAATTAGTGCAGTATGCACGTGACTAGTGAAGAAGGATTCTCTAGCAAGATCTTCTGATTCCTTTGCCTTTCCTCTTGTAGCATCTTGATTGGTACCTGCAGTGGACACAAAAGCAGCATTGTTTGAATTTACACTAGGAGTTTTCTGACTTACCTCAGATTCGAACACCCTTAAGTCATTGTAGAGTTCATCAAGCTCCTTCTCTTCTAAAGCATCACCTTGTCTATATACCACAGTGTACATAGACCATTCTTCACTTAGAGATCTGAGAAACTTTCTATTGACATCATCATTGTCTGGTTGAACTCCAACTTGGTTGAGTTCACTAATAAGTTTATTGAATCTATCAAAAACTTGTGACAAAGATTCATTCTTTTGTCCTTTGAAGTTTTCAAACTCTTGTTTCAGCACAGATTTCATGTTTCTTTTTGTCCTCTTAGTACCCACAAACCTTTTCTCCAAGGCTTGCCATAGCAGTTTTGCATCATCAAACTCAACAAATAAGTGTTGATAGTCATTAGGAATTGCAAGCAATAAGGTGCTTAAAGCTTTTAGTTCAATTCCTCTATCCTTCCTTTCTTTATCACACTTGATTTTGTCGGATTCAGTAGTTGTGCTAGTTGTGGCAACTGGAATGGTTTTATTGCCTTCAAGTACAACTTCCCACATGGTGTAATCAGTAATAAGCATTTATTGCTTAATTCTGTTTTTCCACATCCCAAAGTTATTTGGAGTGAGGATGGGAATTTTGTTTGCTTGTGTGCTTTCATTGTTTTCAGACATGATGAAAACTTGGTTTGTGAAAGTATTGAAAACTTTTGTGAGTTCTTGATTCGTAGATCTAGAGTACAAAGCTCTGATACCACTTGTCAAGATCGATTAACCAGAATAGTTAATAAACACAATGATCTACTCAACAATAGAAGTTACAGCGGATTAACACTATGTTGATTCAATCAAGAACAATAAACTGTAAATAATATGAGAATTATTAAGAACTCAGTTATCACAAAAAGCTTCAATGTATATTGATTGATCGAATACAATACACACGTATGTTTACAATTCATAAGGAACTATATATAATAGTCCTTGAAGCCTAACTATTTACCCTAGTTATTCTAGGATACGATTACAATTCGAATTACAAAAGATATGATATTCTAAACTATCTCTACGAAGATCTCGGACACGATCAGCACCATATATAGACATCAGTAGTATATGCCATCGTCAGTAGTAAATATGAATATCAGTAGTAATGACCAAGATCAGTAGTATCTTCTGTAATCAGTATCAACTCATTAGCAGCATTAAGTAGTTGATCAACATTAACTGTATATCAGTAACAAGTATGCAAATCAGTAGTAACTTGTTTTATATCCCAACACCAGACTTCCACGTCGCACCACCGATAAACTAACTTCCAAAGTTGTTTAGCCATATCACATGTAAACATAACGTGAGAAGAAGATTCCAACCTGTCATTACAAATCAATCGGACACAAAATAGAAACAATATCCATGCCCCGCCGAGAAAGATTTTGTCTCCTAGGGATACGATCAAGAAACAAACGCCACATGAAACGCCACTTCTACTTGTGACCATATTTATATTCATAAATCTATCCTAACTTTTGTCACGATTATTTGTTACTATATTTAAACAAATCACTGGGGTGTATTTTGAATGATGGCAAGCCTTTCTGAGGCTGTAATCGTTTATGTTTTTCGATTACCCGGCAATTAAAATCGTTTATTAACGACTGTTTGCGTAACAATTTAAAAATTGCTGATTTTGAGTTGAACTGATTTTCATAGGATCGCTGATAACAGTGACAATCACTAACACTTTAATTTTTGTCACATTAGCGACATGCCATCTAATTCTACAACTGACAAACCATAGCCAATGATACACTTTCCATTTAGTTTTTTAGACCCCACACATTATAAAATATACACACAAAATAATACTAATAAAATACCTACTTTTGTTCAAATGGACTCACATTTACCATCTCTTCTTTAATGCCAAACCGAAGCACCAAACAACGGATGCTTACTGAAGGAAGCATGACAACGGTGTCGGTAAACTGACGAACCTTCGGTTGCATCGAAGGTCACTGTTAACACTGATCTTAAACGTGACTTTTTATCACCTCTAATCCAAATTATTTTTTATACTTCTTGAGATACAAGATTTTTTTTTATATTGCTCATAAAAAGACAATATGTAGTTTTTTCTTAATAAACTAGTCACCGTGTATTTACTCATTAGCTATCATTGCAATTTCTAATTACAACTATCTTCGGTTACAAGTTTCTTTGTTTTTAATTATATTAAGAAAACTTTAGTTATCTACTAATTAATCAATGACATTTTGACTCAAGTAGGCTTTACATTTCTTAGTATGGAAGATTATAAATCTTATGAGTGCTAAAACATGTGTTAGAAACATTAGTTTTTGTCGTCCTTACACTACGAACTCAGAAATAATTTCTAAGAATTTTCAAGCCTTGTGTATTTTGTATACTTAGAGCATAGGTGAGCCACGACCACGTACTACTAAGTCTTATATCAACTCCATATCATATTTCTAACTCAAAAACATTAATTATCATAAATATTATGTTATGGATTAAACTCACCGCTACCCAAATCTAATTAAAAAGATCTCTCACAAACCCTTTCTCTTCTCTGCGGTTCACACCACGAAACTCTTCATCACGGGCCACCACGAAGATGGCGGCGTGGAGACCACGTAATCATGAGGCCACCGGTGCTCTTAGTGTGATTAGCTTCATCTAAGCTTTAAACTTATTAGGTTTTGGTAATATAAATTCAGCTGAATTTAAATCGATTTTACTTTATTTAACTCAGTGATAATGTATCAAAGGTTTTTTTTTTTTTTTTTTCAAAAATAAAATGACAAATGTATAGCAAAAGTGCAAAATATTTGTACCAAATTACAAAATGAATACAGACAAACGATCTCTCAAATTAAACGGTGACATACATATCCAAATAACATTTGATAAGAGAGTGTTTGAAATTGCTTTATGGAAAATAAACTATATGTTTTGAAAAATGCTTAATCTAGATAATCAACGGTTATAAAATATATTTTTGAAAAATATTATTTGAATTTAATTATAGTATTTGAAATTACAATGATTAAATAATTAATTTTTTAATGTTTGACGAACATGATTTTTTGTTTAGTTAATAGGTAAAATGTAATTGGTATTTCAAAACGCAGTAATCACGACCCCACATACTTTTCCAAAACTCCGTTTTAAATGTTCGAAAAAATGCAAATAGTTGATCAATCCAGATTTTTTGCCAACAATAATTTTAAATAATTTGCATTTTTTCAATACGTAATAATCAGATAATTAGTTTTAAATCGTAAAGTTAAACACCAATAGTCACTCGAAAACCACATACATGAACACGCGTTTACAAGTCGTAATAGGAGCTAAATATAGACCCGAAATTCATTGCTGAATCAAGGGGGAATAAACTTTTTACTCTCCCATGTGGGCCATACCTATTTTTAGTTATCTCTTAATTCAATAATCAATACTACCATTTAGAAATGTGTGCGGTCCAATAAAAAATCGAATGAATCGCTATAATTGTTCGGAACTGAATCGGAAATCGAAAACATAGTTTTGGCCGGAGTGAGTACCGAATCGATGACACTTGGAATCGAACAGGACCAGACCGAGAACCAAACAGAACCGAACCGAGATAATTTCTTCGATTTTTTTCCGATTATTTATCGGTTTTGGAACGAACCGAACAATTCAGAGCGAGAACCGATATTGCATGAAAATTAGAACCGAGAACCGAACCAATATGATTCGGTTCAGTCTTGTTCGGTCCGATCCGATCTGATTCTGTGATTCCTGTCGGTTCTCGGTCTAGTTTGCATATATCTACTGCAGTTATGCATTAACTGTTAAGGTCGTGATTTATACATGATATTTTTTATTCATATACCACAATCATTGTAACAACACGAAATTTTTAGATAAATAAATTATGTAAAAATATGATAAATAAGGATAAATCGTTTAAAGAACGTAGGATTTGGTTTCGTGTCGTTTGGTTATCGTATGAGAAAGTTATGGGCGAAACCGGGTCGAAACAAGGAACAAAAACTGCAGCCCTGCTGCATTGAAGAGTTCGCGGCGCGAACTATTGTTCGCGTTCGCGAACATTAGGCAGAGAGTCAGGGTTTCGGAGATCGTAGTTCACGACTGGATCACGATCAGGAAGTGTTCGCGATGCGCGTAGTTCACGTCGCGAACTTCAGGTTCGCAGCGCGAACTCTTCTGACCAGGTATTAAATACGGGATTTCGGCCATAAATGTAACGACCCGAATTTTGTAAATAAATAAATTGTACAAAAATATGATAAATAAAGATAAATCGTTTAAAGATCATAGGAACTGGTTTCGTGTCATTTGGACACCGTTTGATATGGTTAAGGTCGAAACCGAGTCGAATTGGACAACAAAAAGTTGCAGCCTAGCTGCCTGGAGGAGTTCGCGGCGCGAGCGAACTAGGAGTTCGCGATCGCGAGTATGGAACAGTGAGTTGGGATTTTGAGGCTTGGAGTTCGCGGCTCGTTACCGATCGCGAGGAGTTCACGACCGGGGAAGTTCGCGGCGCGAAATCTAGTTCGCGAACGCGAACTGTGCAGCTGCTATAAAAACGAGTTTGGGGCTAGGGTTTTGACACCTACACCCCCTATACCCTACCAGCCGTTATTTTGGAAGAAGTGCACGGTTTTTGCTCTTCTTGAGCTCAAATCTTCATATTCCTTGGAGATTATTGATCTAAGGTAAGAATTATTGATTGTTTATGCATCTCTTTGATATTTCAAGCTTTATTTGGACATTAATGGTGGTTTGGACAACTCACCATGTCATCTTTGGGGAAGATGACCAAACATGAGTGTAAAACACTCATTGTAGACTTGTATTCAATGTGTACAAGTTGGATTTGGGAATTTTGATGAAAATCTTGAACTAGGGTTTGAGATTTCCACCAAGTTGGATGAACTTGGTGGTCATGAGCATAGTTATGGATTGTTTATGGTTAGTTATGGTTGATAACTAGATTATTTGTGTAAATGATGATTAGGTCTTAAAGGCTTAAGGATTTGGTGATTATTCCTTCATTCAAGGAGTAAGGATTTGTGTTTGCTAAAACAATTTTGGATAGCATTGCTAAGGTGAGTACATGTGATCTTTCTGAGTACATAGTAAACCATGATTCATAGTTTGAATTGATTTCTTAGGGTCTTTATTAGATAATTGATTTTAATAAAGAAAGTATTGAATTGAATTGACTTGAGTTGAATTGACTTGAAATGTACACCTATGTGTTTAGTTACCACTAGTATGACATGAGTTGTAATATGGGCTTTGACACAAGTAGATTATTTGTATGTGGTAGCTAATCAATTGGATCCTAGATAACCCACACAAGTTGGGGGAGTTAGTGGCTACTACTTGGGGCGGTACCACCTTGCGCAAGAGTAGTATGTCAAGAAATAGATAACCCGGAAAGCGGGGGAGTTTGAGATAACCCGGAAATCGGGGGAGCAAATAGATAACCCGGAGACGGGGGAGTTAACCTAGATAACCCATATCGGGGGAGTTTGTTTCGGGGAGGCCCGTTACGTACGTGTTGGGCTTATGGCAAGCCTTAGTGTATGATTGACTATGTGCAATGTGATAATTATTTAATTATTATTTTATTGCAATTATTTTCTAACCGGGGCTAAAACTCATGTTTCTCACGAGACAATTTTGTCTCACGTACTACATTCTTTTGACTATGTACTCAGGTTCGGGAGCTAAGGATTAGGCGGCCCGTAGTGTTAGCATTGGATGATTAGCTCGGTGTACCATTTGATTCTCTAAGACTTTAGTTTTGATATGATTGTAACACCGTTTTTGGCACTTGTAATCATTCCAAATGTTTGGTTTAAATTACTTTTAGATTTTTATGGATTTTATTTACCAAACTTGTTTATTTAAAAAGTTTAAATTTGGTTGGAAAAATGGTGTGCTACAATAAATGCCATATCAAAACCCTAGTTTTCTCTCTTGGCAATTTTCGAGCATAGCAGCTGATTTTGGGTGATTTCTTCACAAATCCTTGGTAGATTTCTCTCCCAGTGGAAGATTAAAAGTATATTTTCACTCTTTGATCTTTGTAGTTCAAGATCTATGGATCTTGAAGCTTGGGTTGGAAACCCTAGTTCTTGGGGTTTTCTTAAATGGTGAAATAAATGTTGTATACACTTAATAGATGGTATATTAACAAGGGAATCAAGTGTATGGTTAAGATTTGTAAGAATCTTAAGGGTTGGTTAAACCTAGGGTTTGGTAAATCACCATAATTGGGGGGAATGGTTAGTAAGTGTTATCTAGAGATAGATGGACACATTAGTAGTAGTAAGTGATGTTGATCATGTTGTGATATTGTATTAGGCTTTTGGTGAAGTCTTGGAAAGTTGATTGAATTGTGAAGCAAGAGATTGAGTGTCAAGAACGCGGTTGGAGCATTATATTGCTAAGGTGAGTACGTGTGGACTTTACTGAGTACATAGCCATAGAATTATACTTTATATACTTGTGATATGTCTAGTTGATTAATTGTGTAGACTTGTTGTATGTTGAGTTAGTTAATACTATTGTGAATAGTTGACTAGCTTGTTTGGTGATAGATGTGTTAGCCGAGGGCTTGGATTGACATAACCGTTGCGTTATGGTAAGGATGAGATAATGTGATGACGCGGGGGACCCACGGTCATGAGGTGTGGATTGAGGGGCAGTTGGGTGGATTCCCATCGACTCATCCACGTTAGTAGTCTTGCTAACTGGACGTATTCCGGCGAGTAAGGCAGGTATCGGTAGATTGGGCGAATCCCTCTTGCCGGTATCGTGAAGCTTATTAATGGCGATGGATTTCGGTTAATAAGCTAATGTGGAACTTATTAATGGCGATGGATTTCGGTTAATAAGTTAAGATGCTTCTAGTTAGTGCCGTGAATTCCGATAGCTAGATATGATTGTTATGGATCAAGATCGATAAGGTCATAATAGGGTGACTAGACTAAGTTGACGTGTTTGTTTATATAATTATGTTTATATAATCTGTTGTTTGATGTCCTTGGGTCTAAACCCATGTATCTCACGAGACTTTCTTGTCTCACGTACTCCTTGTTGTTTGTTATGTACTCAGGTTCGGGATCGAAGGTTTAGGTACGCATGGATAGAGATGTGGGGCCTAGAATAGAAGAGCACTAGATTGGATTTAAACTTAGCTTTGGTTTTGATATATTTTGTAACACCAAAACTTATACTCTGATTTCATACCAAAGGTTTTGTAAATCCATATTTTGAGAATATTTCTTCTATTTAATGAAAATATTATATTTTGGCCAAATGTTTTATTGTAAAAAAAAAAAATTCGAGGTGTTACAGTCATCAATTAATATGTTTGCACATTCTACCATTTTACCTGTATATTGTGTTGTGTGAATCGTAAGATGTGGATATTTTTCATACACCATATATTTTTTATTCATATACCACAATCATCAAAAAATATTTTTCGGATATTTTGGATATCTTATATTTGAAAATTTTGATAATTAGTATATGAATCCAAAATTTAAGATATCCGAATGAATCCGAAATTTCGGATAATTTTAGATGGAATTTTGGAATTTTTTTTTTTTGATATTCGTACACGAGATTTTTTTTTACAATCCTTGTTAAAATCATATTTTGTGCTGATTGATTTCATTATAGTCATATAATGTACTTTTTTTAAGCGATTGTCAACCGTTTATAATCATCTGGTATTAAAAGTGAACTTCCCTAAACTCTATAGTAAGCAAACCCCATAAAGTTCTACAAATTTTATTTTGCTACGTATTAACCGTTAATTAGACTACCTCAAATTTTCCTTTGATTAAAAAATGGCATATTATTTGGTTGGTGAAAACAAATAAAAAGGAAGGAAGGAATATTGTAGCAATGATACGAAAGAAACCAATGATTAATATCTTAATCGGCAAAAGTTGGTCGGAGATATCAACCATAATAATAACAAAAAATTAATAAACAACTTGTTTCATAAACAATTCCCTCATCTTTTTTTCTTTTTAGGCTGGCGATTCTTGTTTGTTTTTACAAATTAATTTCTTTATGGGTTTTGATTAGGGCTGTTATTAAGTGCATAAAAAGTTGTACATTTATTTATGGGAGAAGTAATTTCTTAAATGTAGGAGTCAGTTACGGATGAATGTGCAAGTTTTTTATGCATGTCTTATGACAGCTCTTAGGACTGTCATTATCAAAACTCTTTGTTTATTGGGATTTATAATTGCTTTTATATCTTTATAAAACTCATAAATTTTTTCTATATCATTCTCAAATTCATAAATTATCCCTGTATTTTTGTAAACTTTGTAATTGCCTTCATATCCTTCTAAATCTTTAAAACATTCTTTTATGTCCAAAAACCTATTTTATTATTTATTAAAACGTGATAATATCAATAATACAGAAAAATAAACATGATTTCTAATACATAATCAACATATATTTTGCATACTTATTTGATCATTATTGATATTATAATGATTTAATAATTATTAAAATAGATTTTTGGACATAAAAGAGAGTTTTAAAGTTTTAGAAGGATATGAAGGCAATTACAAAGTTTAGAACGATATAGAAATTATTTAAGAATTTGAGAAGGATATAGAAGTAATTTATTAGTTTTACAATAATATAAAAGCAATTATCTCTTGTTTATTTATGTCATTAATTTTTTTAACGAGGCAGCATGGCCCGTGCGATGCACGTGCTTCGTTCACAATAATGAGTTATTTTGAGTGCATATCGTGTACAATTTACTGGTATCACCTGGAAAGTACGAAAGCGTGATCGGTTACATGTTTAACGTTGATTGCGGATATTCTACTAAATGAGCAAAGTTGTTCTTTATGTGTATTGATGTTTAGGGTTAGTTGTTGTTTATTGAGTCATATGGATTCTGTATGTTAATTGCAATTATTTGTTTAGCTTGAAATAGATTTCGTATGCGTAAGTAGGCCTGTGCAAATTGGGCCGAGAACCGACCTGGATCGCAGCATCAGACCGGAAGAACCGAGCTCCATTGGTTCGGTTCTCGGTTCTAATTTTTATGAAAAATCAGTACTCGGTTCCAACCGGTTCAGTTCCGAGCGGTCCGTTTCGGTCCAAAACCGAGAAGAAATCAAAAAAAATCATAGGAATTGCATCGGTTCTCGTTTCGGTTCGGTTCTGAGCATCATCTGTTCGGTCCTCGGTCCGTCCAAAACTATTTTTTTGTTCGGTTATGGTTTTTTTTAAATAAATATCTGTCATCGTGCATTTTGTTTATATTGATTGATTTTAATAAACCTATAAAGTTTGTTGCCAATGATGGCCAGCCTAGCTGGTCTGAGGCACTGGGTTTATACCCATGTGGACTGCAGGTCGTGAGTTCGAATCCCTTTGGGAGCGTTGCATTAGCGTAATTTAACTCATACCTCACACGGGCACATATGGGGAATTTTCCTTGGAAATCCCTTTGGGGGCTGAGTTTGCCCGCTTATGTGGAGCTCGAACTCGGGGTGCTCGCTGAAAAATTGCGAGTAGGCTTCCGTTATTTCATTTGTCGTTTCTAAAAAAAGAAATGCATTGACATTATTTTGTTGTGTTTATTAAATATTATTTATTATAAAACTTTTGATCTTACAATTGATTAATATATTATTTTTTTTAAATGGATTTATATAATTTTATTATTAATATTAAATGCATGGTATTAATTGCAACTTCAAAGTTGAAACTCAATTTTTATAAATGGATGTTCTGTTAGGGTAAAAGATAATATCATTTAAAACTCACCATCATTTGCATCATGATATTGTGATGTTTATAGTTTATAATATGTAACTTCTAGTTATATGAAAAGACTATTATTTAATTAAATTTACTACAATTATTTTTCTGTTAAATTCTTTGTCTTATTTAATTAATATGTAACTTCTAGTTAAATGAAAAGATTATTATTTAATTGAATTTACTACTATTATTTATGTTAAATTCTTTGTATCATCAATTACATTTACTCATGAGCATCATTTATAACAAAAACTTATTTTTTAACATAGAATTCGATACAACATAAACCATAAAACTCAATTTTTATATGATTTATAGATATAGATATAGATGTTAAGATATCAGTAAGTTATATACATGATACAAATCAATGAAAGAAATTAATAGCAAGGAAAAGAAAAAAATCGCTAAAGATCTTTGTTTTATACTTCACTTATTAAATGTTTCTTTTGGATGTACCTTTAGAGTGTTAATATTTTGAAACATGAAAATAAGTATTTATAGATCATAATGTGTAAGATTTATAAATCTTGAAAAGTCTCTTATTTTATAGAACTTTTAATTATTATAATTATTATAAAACTCTTGGTCTTACAATTAAATGAGTTTGTTAAATTATTATTAAAATAAATTCAATACTATAAAACTCAATTATAATAAATACAACATAAAAATAGAACTCAATTTTTATATTTTTTACATATATGAAAGAAGTAAGCATATATTTAACAACCATCAATATATTTAATTAATATTTTCCTGCTAATTAGATAATCTCAAGTTTATATTAAAACTCTTGATTTTACAACTATTGAGCTTCTCAATATTTATTAACATGATTTATTTAATATTATAATAAATGCAACATCAACATAAAACTCATTTTTTATATTTTATTGTACATATACAATCGAAAATAAGCATCAATTCAACAACCACCAATATATTTAATTAATATTTTCCTACTAATTAGAGAATCGCAAGAAGTGAAAAATGGCGATCAAAACCTATTAATTATTAGATTAAAAGTAAAATAACAAATCAAATGAACAAAAATTTGTGACCATTAACATGATAAGGTATCCATCTTAAATAATTGTGATAATATCATACACAATCGCATATACTATAATAATAACTATCAGATCATTTTATAATATAATTTTTATACAAAATGTAAATAAACAACGAATAACAATTTCATACATATATACAAAAGAGATTGTGTAATTTTAACAAAAACAACTAACATACCCTCTATAAAACAAAATCATAAAGATTATGTTGGATTACCAATTAATAGGGACGACATATAGTAAAAGCCCTATAGATCTTTGTTGTTGACTCCATTTGTTAAATATTTTTGTTGGATGCACCTTTGAAGTGTTAAATTTTTTGCAATATGAGAATGATTATTTATAGATACTAATGTGTAAGATTAATAAAACTTGAAAAGCCTCATAATTATTGAACATTTTATTATTATTATTATTATTTATATTTATTTCAAAACTCTTGGGCTTACAATTTATTATAATATTATTATTATTTATATTATTATAATATTATTAATATTAATTGCATGATATTAATTGCAACTTCAAAATTAGAACTCAATTTTACATATATACAAAAGAGGTTGTGTAATTTTAACAAAAACAACTAACATACCCTCTATAAAACAAAATCATAAAGATTATGTTGGATTACCAATTAATAGGGACGACATATAATAAAAGCCCTATAGATCTTTGTTGTTGACTCCATTTGTTAAGTATTTTTGTTGGATGCACATTTGGAGTGTTAAATTTTTTGCAATATGAGAATTAGTATTTATAGATACTAATGTGTAAGATTAATAAAACTTGAAAAGCCTCATAATTATTGAACATTTTATTATTATTATTATTCTTTATATTTATTTCAAAACTCTTGGGCTTACAATTTATTATAATATTATTATTATTTATATTATTATAATATTACTAATATTAATTGCATGGTATTAATTGCAACTTCAAAATTGGAACTCAATTTTTATATATACGAGGCAACATGGCCTGTGCGATGCACGAGCTTTGTTCATGATAAAACGTTATTTGAAGGTAAATTGTATACATTGTATTGATATAACGGGCAAAATACTAAAAGCATGATCACTAACATCTTTAGGTTGATTGCGAGTACTCTACTAAATAAGCAAAGTTTGTTGGAGGAAAATGCAAAGTAACAAAACCATTATCGCGCAACACAAAACATGTTATTCATAATATGTGACTTTTAGTTAAATGAAAAGAGTATTATTTAATTGAAGTTACTACTATTATTTATGTTAAACTCTTTGTCTTATTTAATTAAGGCATAGACAAAAGACTCAATTTCATTTCGAACTCGTTTTTTAATTAAATGCATCATCTAATTCTTCTAATCCAACAAAAGGTATATGTTTATTCTATATTGGGATATTTATTTAATGTATATGAAGTGAAACGTATATTGGACTGTAAATCGATTATGTTGTATATGAAGTGAAACGATACTACCATAATTCTTCCTTTAATTCGGATATTTATTTTATATTGGGTTTAAATATTTATATTTATTGTAATTCTTCCTATATATCTAGCACCATTAAACTACTGAGCTTCTAAAAACAGATAATGATGTTTAATATTGAATTGAAATGGTAAAGTGATTATGTTGAGTTTTGTTAACATAGAATTCAAAAAGTACTAAAATCAAGATCGCTAACATGTTTAGCGTTGATTGCAAGTACTCTACTAAATAACCAAAATGTGTTGTAGGAAAATGCAAAGTAACAAAACCATTATCGTTTTTATTAGAACAACACAAAACATGTTCGTCATAACATATAAGTGTTACTATGAGGAATTTCATGGTTTGTCTTTTATAAGCAAAAATATGAATCAACGACGATATATCATCAACTAATACCAGTCAATGCGAACATGCTTTTAATTGTACCTTTTTTCTCCTAAAGTACATAATAAAAAATAAAAATAAATACAAATACACAAAAACATATGTCTCTCTAATGAAAATACTAAAAAAAATCTTTATCTATAACAAAAACAATAAGAAAACTCTCTCATGTGTAACAAAAACAAAGATGAACAATAATATCCTCCAAGCTAAGCGTTATCATCACACTTTTTTTTTCACGTGGATGTTCTATTGTGGTAATAAGATTAAACATTTGAAGACTCAAAATCATTTGTATCATGATAGTGTGCTATTTATAGTTTATAATATGTAGCTTCTAGGTAAATGAAAAGACTATTACTTAATTGAATTCATTATTTATGTTATTATTTAATTGAATTTACTACTATTATTTAACGTAGAATTTACTACTAAATATTTTATAATTTTTTTCATAGTTTATAATATGTAACTTCTAGTTAAATGAAAAGACTATTATTTTAATTGAATTTACTTCTATTATTTATGTTATTATTTATTTGAATTTACTACTATTATTTAACATCGAATTTACTACTATATATTTTATAATTTTCTTTAGTTATAATATGTAACTAAATGAAAATAATATTATTTAATTGAATTTACTATTACTATATTTATATTACTCCCTCCGTCCCTAAATAAAGTTCCCATTTGTCCTCAAAATTTTGTCCCTAAATAAAGTTCCAATTTCTCAAACTTAAGGGCCCCACCTAATATAATAATATTATTACCAATACTTTCACCACTAACTATCTCCTAAAACACTTTCTCTCTCCAATCAAATCTTATATTTTAATCAAAAGTAATACACTCTCCGTCCCACAAAAAAGTTCTCATTTGTGTGTGGCACAAGTTTTTAGGTGATAGTTAGTGGTGAGGTAATTTGTAATAAATTTGATTAAAATATAAAGTTGGTTTGGAGAGAGAAAGATAGTTAGTGGATATAAATGGTTGGGCACTTAGTAATAATAATTTTTTATTATGTGGGACCTATCAAATATGAGAAATGGGAACTTTTTTGTGGGACAAAAATTTTGGGAGAAATGGGAACTTTTTTGTGGGACGGAGGGAGTACCAAATACCCCACCACTAACTATTTCCTAAAAAGTTGTGCCCAAGAGAAATGAGAACTTTATTTAGGGACGGAGGGAGTATTATTTAATTGAATTTACTAATATTTAACATAGAATTTACTAATATATATTTTACTGTTTATAATATGTAACTTCTAGTTAAATGAAAAGACTATTATTTAATTGAATTTACTACTATTATTTATGTTATTATTTAATTGAATTTATTAATATTATTTAATATAGAATTTACTAATGTTATTTATAAATTTATAACACTACATTTAAATATCTTTGTATATAATGCTAATTCAAACTTGGAACTCAATTTTTATAGATATATATGTGTGTGTTACAACAATGAAATCAACACACTAAGAAAAGTATACTACATTACTCTTATATAGGTAAAGAGATGAATAAATATACATAAATATGAGAAATTATATAGACAAATGAGTTACACCATTTCAATTCATGAAGAACTTACATTGTAACGTGTGGTAAGAATGATCTTAAACTTTTTGGTTTTGTTACTTCCCAAGTGAGGAACATTGATCGAATATGAGCACAATAAAATTAATTAGCTCAAACTTATAGAATGAATCCAAACTCTCATTCATATATATGTGTGTTACAACAATAAAATTGACTTACCAAGAAATGTATATTACAACCCTCTTATATAGGTGAATGAATATGACCAATCATATAGACAAATGAGTTACAACAACATGGTAATTAAAACTACATCAAACTTGAAACTCAACTATGATATATAGAATATATTCATATATATGTGTGTTACAACAATGAAATTAACTCACTAAGAAATGCATACTACAACCCTTTTATATAGGGCAATGGTTGTAAGTGAAGAGTCAATGATTAAATATACATAAATATGAGCAATTATATAGATACATGAGTTATAACAACATGATATTAAGATATAATTAATTCTAATACTAACATGGACTCTTCACCTATGATGCATGGTTATTTGGAACTTATTTGAGTGTAAACATTTAATATGATTTGTAATTAATGCCAACATCAACATGAAACTCAATTTTTATAGATATATAGATATAGATTTGTTGGATTTGGAACAATGATTTTGTGTTTTTTTCCCACATATACTAATAGGCAATGCATATAAATATAATATTTAAATTAATTATTGTATTTAATTTGCTATATGTCATTTCTATAACAACTTTTAATGTTTATGTGCTAATTAATAATCATTTAAGTCGAATGATCGATCACCTTATCTATTTTATTAGAAGATGAACGCTTAATGTTTAATTATGTGCTAATCAATGTTATAACTATGGGGCCGGTCAATAAGTAAAAATGAGTTGGGTTGAACCGCTAGATTTTTTAGCGAACAAGGTTGAAATAAAACCAAATAATTTTTCTCCAAAATACAAACTCATTTATAAAATTCACTTAGCTCTTAACTATACAAACCTATTCACTTGGCACAAGAAAGATGCTAAACTTCGTCTCAAACAACTTGAAAAGTCGATACGAGAAATCGATCTTGACAACTACAAAGTATCACCACCAAAATAGCACAAATGATCTACAAATAAAGATGCTAAACTTCGTCTCAAACAACTTCGAAAGTTGATACGATTCTTAGGAATTGATCTTGACAACTACAAAGTAGCACAAACAATTTACAAAGAAAGATGCTAAGCTTCTTTGCTTCTCTTACCATACACAAGTTGTGGACCGCTCCCAAATAATCCAAAACCAAAAAGACTATTGATGCACAACCTCTTGAGCAAACCAATTTATGAATGTTTTTTTTTTACTTTTTATGATAGAGAATTGATATTTATACCACAAAAATAATTTCTTATACCACACTATACAAATTATTAAGCAGACTGTACAACTATGTGAAAGCATAATGTGTAGTATATGAATTAATTTATATGGTGTCAATATCACCACCCTTTTATGATATTCTTAAACTTCAATTTGGTGTTTATTTTCTTTCTAAAAGATAAAATCCAACATCTTCCTGTACAAAATCGGCCTTATACAAATGTGAAGCAATATAGACTCGCGTTGAGAATAGACAAATTTCTATATGAAAATCAAAAAAATAAAAAGCGTTTTGATAATGACAGTCCTAAGGGCTGTCATAAGACATGCATAAAAGACTTGTACATTCATCTGTAACTGACTCCTGAAGTTTAGGAACTACTTCCCCATTATTAATGTACAACTTTTTATACACTAAATCATATGAAAAATGTTACAAGAAGTAAGAGCATCTCCAATGGAAGGTTGAAGAAGATGTTGATACTATTTGAATAACATCTAAAATGACTTTTTACCATTGGAATGAATGACTTTTTTAAGAGGTCACTCCAACCACTTGATCTTCCCCACCACTTGAACATCTTTCAATATTTGATTATTTTAGTCCCTATATTTAACAATTTTACATTTTAAACCCATGTATATATTTATATGTGAATCATTTATTATTTCTATAACTATAAATTATAACTTTATCATATTTCAATAATTTTTAAGGTCTAGCATTATAATAGTTTTGTAAAAGACATTTTAAAAAAATGTTAGGTTTTGTAATGCTATAAGAATTGTTAAATTATAAGTGAGGGGTATTTATATAACATTTGCTATAGTTAAAGGTAATAGTAATTTATAAGAAAAAGTCTTTAGAAAGGTTAACCATTTGAGAGGTTTTTAACTAATAGATTATTAGATGATGTGGCAAAAGTAATAAGTCATTGGAAAAGTTAACCATTGTGAATGTACTAACACTAAAGTAAATAATATAAAATTTATATTTTTAACATAAAAGAGGAATTCCTCAAATGCAGGAGAACTATTGTTAGTTTTTTTTGGAAACGGCAAATGAAATAACGGAAGCCTACTCGTAATTTTTCAGTGAGCACCCCGAGTTCGAGCTCCGCATAAGCGGACAAACCCAGCCCCCAAATGGATTTCAATGGAAAATTCCCCATATGTGCACGTGTGAGGTATGAGTTAAATTACGCTAATGCAACGCTCCCAAAGGGATTCGAACTCACGACCTGCAGCCCACATGGGTATAAACCCAGTGCCTCAGACCAGCTAGGCTGGCCATTAGTTTTCTATCTTTTAAGGCTATGGGGTATGGGTACCACATGTGGTACCCAATTTGCCTGTCACATCATCGCCACCTCAGCAACCACACCACCACCACACCACATCATCTCTAGGAAATACCCACCACACCACACCATTTTATTCAATTTAATTTTAAATAAAAAAGAAAATAAAATAAAAAGAATATTATCATAACTAATCAGAAGCAGTCACCTAACCCACCATGCACATTTCTCCTCGTTGCCCGTTGCCTTGCCCCTCCACGCCAACCCCCACGATGTTGGGGGGAAATGGTGTTCCTTCCTTTGGCCACGTCGTGCATAGCCAGATCACACCCACACGCCATAGGGCGTGGTCCCATACCCAAAAGCCTAAGCATATGTATCGACAACCATAAAGATTGCCACTATTAAAATCATATTTTTTAACCGTCGCAATTATTGAGTTTTGGTAGAAAGCCTATCCTATTGTTGCAACTTTCCTTATATATACTCTAAAATCCCATGATTGACAGGCTGGAAACCTAGCTGCTGAAAATACATATATACTCTACGTATGGATTTGTTGCAACTGCCCTTATTTTTATCTTTCACATAAACGGATATGCTTCCATTCAATTATTGATTATCACCTCATTTTTTAGAATTTAAACTTGTCAACTACATCTAATACGTACTTCATTAAACTTGTAGCGTTTGGTGTGCTCCAATAAGACCCGAAATGCGAAACATTTTGGAAATTCAATGGTTTTAAAATTACATTTCTTGGTATAGAGAAAGTCAAATATCAATACATTCATATGTATAAGATTAACATACCATTTGTTTTTAATCAATGTTTTAAAAATTGAATTTTGCATTAAACCCCTAATGCCCTAAATACGGTTGAACCGATCAAACCTAGCTGGCCAGTTGGACCTGATAACAATATCATTAAGTATTTACGATATAATAATTATTTAAAACAATGTAAAAAAAGATAAAAAAAGAAAATATTATAAGAAAATTACTCAAAATATATTTTCCAACAAAGTTAACATTTTGTAGTCTATAGAAAGCACATATGTCTATTTTATTTACCTAATTTTCTTGAAAAAATCAATTCTTTTTTCGTTTCGATCGACCGGATCAACCGGGTTTGTAGCTCGAAGGTATTTATTTGTTTATGTATTATAGGTAAGCATATATATTTCTTTCATTTTCATATATTTTACTAGCATTTTGCTAGAGCGTGGAAGTACCTCTAAAAACAGTCTATCTACTTCTGGATATGTATACGACTGTCTACATATTATCTTCTCATATCCTTATTTTAAACGAATTGGTGTCATTGTTGTTATTACTTACGTCGGCTAGCTCGAAGGTTTTATGAAAGGAAACAAAATACATATTTGAAACTTATAACATATTAATGGTTATTTTAATCGGGAATCTCTATATAAAAAAGATGTTGTCGGGGTCCAAAGCAGCTGGCAAGAATGGATGTTTAGAGAGATTTCATCATCAAAAATGGCATTACTTCTTCTATATATCTCACTAGCTTCAAAGCCCGCCCGATTGGGCGGGCATGATTCAAGATTTATTATGTAGAAAAATACCAACAAAGATTGATAATTTTAAAAATGACATAATAATCGATAGATGTAATGATGATTTTGTACAAAATTCGATAAAAAACGAAATGTTACATATAATTTACAGACGAAATAAGACTTCTTTGTAAACGACATTTGCTGTTGAATTAGTGTAATTGTCATCTCACTTTCTTTGTATAACATATACACATACCATAATTCTAATATTACAACAGTCCCTGTTAAAGATCAAATTCTTGGTCAAACTGCAACGATCATGTGATACGTGGAAGTATAATCGAATACTATCATCTAACATTTTTATTCATGTATAAATTTATGAACTGCTCTCAGTGGAGACATTGGTCTCCACTTCTCACAACCGACGATTTATAAACTAATGGCATGGCTCGTCACTTGCATGCTATCGGTTGCTTTCAAATTAATGTGACGTTAATTTGACAAAAGCTAATGTTTAGTTTTCAGCCCCTATACTTTCATTATAGTCAGAATCCCACCACCGCCTAAAAATAACTTTTCTTCTTCCCTTTTGTCTTAACAGAGAGGCAATTTCTGAATTTGCAAAAACCCTCTGCTTCACCTCGACAGTAGAACCTTAAACCCTAGAAAATGATAGACGAAGAACACGCCGCAAACGAAGACGTAAAAGCTACCGATGTCAACGGTCAACAATCCGGTCAAAAGAGAAAAAAAGCTAAGGAAGTTGCCATCTTCGGCAACTACAGAAACTACTACAGCTATCGAGTAAACCCTAAATTTTTAAATAATTCAATATATTGTCTTATTTTAGCATGATCAGCTTGATATTATGTGTGTATGTTTGTATATACACTTAGGGTTTACTAATTTAAACTTTGAAGGTGTGCGTTGAAGTTCAAATTGTAGATATTATACAAATATTTGCTCAAAGTTGAAATACTTTTTCTGATATATTGAGACCGCCAGCTAACATCCTCAAATTGTCATGTAAATCGTCCAATTTTGTGTTTTCAGGCATGTTTGGGAAAGCTTATTAAGGAGGCTTATTAGCTTAATAAGCTTAAAATTCAAGTTTATTTCAAGCTTATTAAGCTAATAAGCATCCTTAATAAGCTTGAAATTCAAGTTTATTTCAAGCTTATTAAGCTAATAAGCATCCTTAATAAGCTTTCCCAAACATGCCCTTCCTAGGTCTTTTTTTTTATTTTCATATTATGTTGCAGATTGATCAAGGTTTGGAAGAAGATCCTCAATAAAAGTTATGAAAAGAGAATGGTTTGAAGGGAAAAACTGTCTTGATATTGGATGTAATAGTGGATTAATAACTATTAAATCGGTAAATTTTCAATTTCAGTGACAAGTCAAAGTGCATTTGTATTATTTGATTGCGTATTTTAGTTGGTATTATTTAATCTTAATATTATTTTCTTGATTGCAGCAAAAAAAATTCGGTTGCCAAAAAATCCTTGGGATTGACATTGATTCTGGTGAGCGGTTCTTAATTGTCAACTTCTACTGTTTAAATATAAACATTTGAGCATTCTTACCAATAACAATTAAAGTTTAAATTCTCAATGTTTTGATTAAAGAAAAATGCTTATAAATGTTCATTCTGTAGCTCGAATTGAGGATGCACATTGGAATCTTAGGAGAATTGTGAAAATGGATGAACTTAAAAAGTCAAAAGAAAGTTTGACCGAATCACCGGATAAAACGATCTGTAAAAATTCAGCGGATTCTACCGCCTCACAATTGTTTGATATAGTTTCTTTTCACAAAGATAATTTCGTTCAAGGGCGGGTCACACCAGGAGATAAGGTGTATGACACCATTCTTTGGTAAGTTTATTCTTTCTAGTTTTAGATTCTAAAAATGGCAAAATGGGCGGGTAATGCGGGTTGGGTCATGGGTAAACGGGTTTGGGTCAAGTTGAGTTGTGTTGACTGTTGACCCACGAAGACTCTATTTTGCAGCTTAAGTGTTTGGGGTTGATGAGGGATTAATAACATTATTCTCAAAAGTTTGGCGGCTTCTTCAACCTGTAAGTGTTTCTTATTCTTCTAACCCAAGATGTTATTCTTTTATTAAAAATTTAATAAGTGTATTTAAAAAAGACTGCAAAGTCAAATTCTTAAAAGTCAAACTATTTTTTTGTTAATTAAATTATTTCAATTAAAACTGTTATTTTTATTGTTTGACTTTAGAAGTAAAACGGTCATAATAAATACTATAAATAATCATCACTTAAAGATATTAAAAAACAATTATGTGGTTATTTAATTTTAGATACACGTGGGTTATTTAAAACAGTAAAACAATATTGAAACAGTAATAAAAATTTATGAAAAAGGGATACTATTTTTATTGATATAAATTTAAATGAGTGGTCACGTTGTTGGACAGATTTGACTTTTAAAGTCAAACTGTTTTATTGTCAAAATGTTTTTTCAATTAAAACTGTATTTTTAATGTTTGACTATAGAAGTCAAACTGTCATAATACATGACTCTTAAATTTTAATTGATAAAAAGATTAAAAAACCATTATGTGGCCACTCATGAAATTTAATAGTCAAACTGTCGATGTACATGAGTAACAACTTTAATTGATAAAAAAAGACCAAAACATATAATAAATGTATTTAAAATCTACGTACAAAACAATATTAAAATAGCTTGCTAAAAATTTAATTAATTTTTAAAAAAAAATTAATTGATAAAAATAGTAAAAAAATTAAGTTTTAAATAAAAGAATCACATGTTAAAACAGTTTGACTATAAAAGTCAACAGTTTATATTATTTCAAACACTGTTGACCATTATTTTTTTTCATAATCTTACAGTTTGGTTTTTTATCAAGTTTTTGTTTTAATTTAAAGTCGAATTGTTTTAATTTAACGCTGTTGTACAGTTTGACTTTTAAAGTCCAACTCTTTTAATTTTCTAAGAGTGTAATAAATTAAAGAACAGTAAATGTATTTATCAAAAACAGTAAAAAAAACTAATTGAAACAGAAAAAACAATTGCTAAAAATTATATAAAAAATTAAATTGAAGAAAATCTGTGTTTTTTAAGAGGTTTGTTTCGAAACTACATAGGTCTTTCCTCGATTCCTGTAATGTAACAACATATGTTAGTAATAACAGATTAAAAATGGCCGCCTCTACAATAATAAATGACAACGTAATTTTGAATGCTGATCAAAACTTCGGTATATAATGCTATTAATCTGCGAGAAATAAAGTCATGAAGAGCAAAATTTTACCTGATGTTGCAGCTTTGATGCAGAGAATAATGGTGTTGATTGGCTTTTGCTTTGTACGTTTTAGGTTCATTCATCCGGAAGGTATTATATAAGATGGTTAACAAAAATTCAAATTTGGTCAAGATAATCACAAAATCCCGTGATTTTTGGAATTCCTTAAGACTTACCGTATATAATGCTGTTGAATGGAATTTTTTTTAAAAAATAATGATTTCGGGTATCTTCATATTTGTAAGTCATGAAATTTAATTTAATTTAAACTTTAAAGGATCAAATCTTCTCCAAAATATTTGCCTATTTTATAGTGTTTTTCCTTAATTGCAGGAGTGGTAACATGGCATGTATCGAATATGCTGGTGAATCACGTGGACCAGTAGCCGAATTACATGTGGCATTTCGGACGAATCATAGAGCTCGGAACTGCCATGTTGTTAAACCCTTGTCAAATTAGGGGCCATATATAAGGGAAGATTGACGCGTCAATCTTTATATCATCCTACTCATCCACAAAACAACCAACTTCACACCGCTAAAAGCCATATCAATTTCACTAAAGTTTACAATATTTTTAATACCATTTTTATGATAATTTATTCGGTATTCTACTTTTATACATTCATAACAGGAAAGGAATACATAAATATGTTTAAGGTATATACAATGCACATATAATCATCTGGTTATAGTCTAGTGGTAACAACTTCTGAATGATATCTTATAGGTCACGAGTTTAATCTCTCTTTGATTAATTATTTACTAAATGGTGATCAATTCGAAAACATGTCACATAAATAATTAAATCGTGTATATAATGAGTACAAGCTCACATATCCAGTGAGCCTTAACCAGAATACTATTTAAAAAAACAAAAAACAATGCACACATATGTTATAGACAGGAAAGAATTTTGACGTAAAAGTGTAGGTGAATACATCAAATTACCCGTGGGGAAATTGAATAGTTGCTAGCTACCAAACTCCACCGCCCCACTCTAAATAGTAAATTCTTAAATTACGCAAGAATCTGCTTTGTTTTCCTAATTTATTTTTGGTATTTGATTAAAACAATGTATTTTTAATTTGTTTTTAATGGTGAATAATGGTATATTGGTATTTAGAATTAAAAATTGAAGTATGAATTTTGAGAACGGGAGTGATCTTATAACTTTAAAAGATACACTTAAGGATAAGGATTATGGTCCCGTAGAATTTGTGCATGGCAATAGGGAAGTTGTGGTCAATAATCATATGAACAAATCCATTTCTTTTAAGCTCCTCGTGGTGGGGGTCCATCTATCACCACCACCTCTCACCAAATACTTTTATACCCTTCTTTCTATTTTGTTTTCTAGTTTATATAAACCCCATTTAAGGTAAATTACTACACATCATATTGATTTCTACAATTTGTATTTATTTATTTGTCTATTAATTTAATCATGACAAGTGTTAAAATTAAGAGAGAAGAAAATTAGTAAATTACACATATCAAGTTTAGAAATAGATATGAATATGAGCAGAAAGAAAAAAATAGAAACAAATATCATTTCTCGTTATTAAATCAGACTTTATCTTTTAATTTTCGAAATCATTTCCGATTTAACCGTTTGAGTCTCAAAGTATGGATTATTGTAGAGAGTTCCTATTTTTAAAACCATTATACGTGTTTGAACTTTGAAGTCTTTAGGCTGGTAGTATTTTTTATCAAATACAACTATAGTCATCATTGTTATTTCATTTTTCTTATTTAAGACCAAATAAGTTTTAGGAGCACAAGTAGAATAACACAATACAAACACATGCATTATCTTTGTGTTAAATAACAAAGTAAGAATATGTAGGTATATAGTTAAGACGTCTTTGTCAAATATTTAATTTCAAGATCAACTTTGAAAAGTAAATTAAATTTAATATGTTTATACTAAAAGGTAAAAATGAGGTGTGAACGTAGAAGAAGTTTAAAGCAAACATTAAATAAGACCTCATTCTCTGTGTTGTCTCCAATTTCCCCCGTAATTTGCGTTTAACCAACTCATTCTCTTTAGAATAATCTATATTTTCGGTTTTATATCATGTGTTGAGTTATTTTAAAAAGAGCATGATTCAAAATTGGATCTTTTAAGCTATTTTGAATTTATTTTCGACGCAATCATATAAATCAATTTTAGTAAACTATTTGTAGGGAAACTGATAATTCTTACGAACAAACGCACGTATATGAATACGCTAAGAGAGAGGGGTGTGGTGGCGAGACCCCCCTCCGCCGGATCTAACTTTCCTATGTGGCCCTCTTTTGGCGAGATAATCCCTTCGCCACTACACCCTCCGTTAAGTGAAAAGGGGGTTTCGCCGGAAGTTTGGCGAGGAGAGAGAGAGAATTTTTGTTATTTTTAGAGTATTTTGTTGGGTCCCAAGGATTATAATTGGTTAGTTATGGTAGAGAGGCTATTTGGGATTTTGAAAGTGAAGTGAAATAGTGATGTGGCGTAACGTGGCGCTGAGGTTGCCATTTCACTTAAGTGACCACACCCAATGCTCTAACGTGTACGTTAATTACTTCTAGGATATATCATAAAATTAAAATACTCGTACTTAATCAAATTCAATATGTCTTCATATGCTTAACCAATTGACATAGATTAACTGACCACTAAAGGTTGTCTTAGGGGGTATGTATTCGAAAGGTCTTGGGTTCAAAACTTGCTGAGAGCATTCATCTGGAGATTAAAAAGGAGGTGAAGTTTATTTCCCTAAAAAGGAGATATATTCAAGGAATGCATAATCCCCGCTTGAATGACACTGCATATGTCGAATCACTAACATACTAACTTGCCGTTAAAAAAATACTTATAAAATTCGAAAGTAGACTCGTCAAAATGCTATGGTGTTCAAAAATATCCGAAAAACCGGGTGTCCATAAAAATATATCAGGTATCCGAAAATCAGGATTCCGAATTTCGGATACTGGATCCGGATATTGTTTTCAAAATTTTCGGATATCCGATATCCGAAATATAAAAAATACCAAAATATTCGAAATATATTGTTTTTCCGGATATCCAATATTTCGGATATCCAAAATCTGGATACCGGATTTTGATAGTAAAATCAATATCCAAAAATCTGGATATCCGGTCTTGAACACTCCTATGGCCCTAGATAAGGCCTCTCCCAATATTGAATTATCACTAACTCATCAGTTTTGTTACGTTTAGGGATGGGATACAGAACCAAAAAACCGAACCCGGACCCGTACCGAACCGGAACCGATTGGAACCGGATTATTAAAAGTCGGTCCGGGACCCGATTTCATCCCTAGTTATGTCAACTCCACATTATTCTATTATTTAGGGGTGAACATGAGGCGGTTTGGAGCGGTTTTTATCTAAAACCAAACCCCGCCCCAAAAGTTCGGGTTTTAAGAATTACACCACGTTTGGTTTCGGGTTTTTCGGTTCGGTTTCAGGGTTTTTTTTGGTTTTTTGTTTTCTTTTAAATTTACAAATTTGTTATCTTAAAAATTAACATTATGATTCAAACTCCCAAACCTTAACACTTTTCGTTATAAATAAAAAAACAACTAGTAAGTTTAATACTTCCTCCAATTCAATATAAGTGATAGATACACTTTGAGTTTTATGGTTTTTGAGGGAAAAGATTATAATAATGGTTAAATTAGATTAATTGGATGGTTAGTGGGGAATGAGTCCCACACTTTTTGAATAAAGTGGGGTTAATGATTTTTAAAAGTAAAAAGTAAGGGTAAAGGGGTCATTTCACTTTGTTTAAGTAGATAGTTAGTGGATCTGAGTTCCACTATTTTTTGCCAAATAAGGTAACTTTTCAAAGTGTATCACTTATTTTGAATCACCCCAAAAAGAAAAGTGTATCACTTATTTTGAATCGAAGTAAGTATAATGTAATAATAAATTCAACTAAGGATACTTGAATAAGATTAATACTCCCAGCGTCCCAAATTAATTGTCCACTAGACAAAAGGCACACAGTTTTAAGAAAGTGCAATTATTGCACTGTACACCAATCAAATCTCATATATACACACTTATAATTTATATGATTGGTTGTAATTTATATTTGACAATCATTTTTGCACAAACTAAAATAGTAAGGTGGACAATAAAAATGGAACGGAGGGAGTAATAGAATAACATCCAACAATCTTTCGTAAATAAATATACTAAAAAATCTTTTATTTAAAACCTAGAAAATATAGAAATAAATCACCTAAAAAAATTCAATCATATCTTTTATTTAAAAAATATTAAATGTCAAATCTTTTATAAATATAAGAATATTTTTATTAAATTTGAAAAATATATAATGGCGGGACGGGGCGGGGTTTTCGTTCGGGTTTTTCATATGCACCCGAAAACCGCCCCAAACATTCGGGTTTTCCAAAAATCAAAACCGTTGACATCGGTTTTTCAAATGGTTCGATTTTTTCGGGATGGTTTTTTCAGTTTCGGTTCGTTTTTTCGGTTTTTATGCTCACCCCAACTATTATTCACTCACAAATTTATGTCAACATCATTTATTCCTTCTCTACCCCCACCCAAAAAAAAACCCATATGAACTCGTGGAGCAACTCATTGGATAATCGACACATTTGAGGATAAAAAGCAACTGAAACATTGGTGCCAACGGTGTCAAAAACCGACAAGTAACCAACGAGAGAAAGATGAGACCATTGGCATTGCTCTAAGAATATGTTAAACTCAGTTTTTTGACATGAAAATTGAAGTATTCAAACTTTTTTTTAATGACAAATCTAATCTACTCCTAATTACCACTCATTTCCACGACGCGACTCGAAACCCTGACCAGAAGGTTAAGAGGCAAACACCATACTGTTAGGTCAAATGCCCTTTGGTATTCAAACTACCCATCCAACATTAATTATAGCTCATTTGGGGATCTCAAAAATATTATTGAAGGTGTGACTTCTTTCTTACATGAAGTGTGTGACTTGGAAGTTGGAATATATGTATTTCCAAATTGTAAAAAGAAAAAAAGAGAGTGCCATCCGGAACTAGGAATGATGTGTAATTGTCAATTGTCAAACATGGAGGGGCCACGCCAAATGTGCTTTGGCTGCCTTGCTGGCACTGCCAGTCTGTCAGTTTTTGTCCTACTCACCCATTTCACTTTCCACGTTACGCTCGGCGGGTCTGTACAAGTACAACTCATTTACCTCTTCCATTGACCACCATTTTTCGAGTTTACAAGTTTTTCTAAAAGTCCCCTATCTATAAGCTGAAGTGTGCGTAAAAACAAGTCGAGTTTAAGCTTAATTAGGATGGCTTAAACTCGACTTTACTTGATTAGCACATTAATTCAACCCGATAACCTGACGAACTTCAAGATATCGGCTTGAGCTCATATTGAAAATACATACATACACATATATATACATATAACAAAATTAATGTAAGTTTGTGACCACATACCGTTCGGCCTATTAGTATCTAGGCGACCCTTCAACCAATGGTTTGTGCGATCAAGTTCATTGAAGACACGTAAGTTGTATATAATATGTGTGTTTGTCTTTTGTAATATTCGTTGTTCGAATTATTTGCGTTACCAATGGTTTAGACTATATGTACACGAAGAATTATATATATTGACACATTATTTTCCAAATGCTCTTATGCTCAATTGCTCACTGTCATGTGGTATTCATCCTTGTGAAATCTATAAATTAATCCAACTTTATCAATAATGAATTTTAAAAGTTCAAGCTTGATTTTGTTTTATAAGATTTTCTTATTTTATAAACATATTCTAGCTATTTAATTATTAGTTAAAAGTATTTATGGGATCACATACAATTGAAATTGTACAATTGTCTTTTTCTACAATCACATCAATCATGCTGGTTAAACTTTTATTTCCCCCGTTAAAGATAGAAACCGTTGGAAAAAATAAAACAAAATAAAGTACACAAATAGACAATTTGAGATTATGAATATTTATTACACCGCCTCCTTATACTTTCACTTATTTGCTAAAGTTGCACAAATCGTTTCCAATTGTCCTAAACCACCCACAATGTAAATAAAGAAAAATACATAACACATACGACCAACCTTTAGGTGGTTCTGAAATAATCTCTTAGAGTTTATGTGTTCAATCACTTTTCTGGATGAATATTTATCAAATGGTTAATGAAAAATTTGGAAACAGTCATGACAACGATTAGGTCACGCACATCACAAGTAAGGCTCCACCGCCCTAAAGAAGCCCATAAACAAGAGTACCATTTAAAATAATAACACTTACGACCATCTAATCGTAAGTTTGTTTGATATTAGATCATTCCTAACCGTGACACCAACTGACAAAATCAGTGTCACATCAGTTTACACTCAACTAACACACTCATGTTAACAATACTCTTTCACTTACTATTGTATAATAAAATATACACACATAAAATAACAATACTCACAAAATTACCTCAAACCATTTTCGCATTCTACATAAACCAACCGAAGCTTGATATTGACGATTCGTGCCAACCGTTTCCTTAAATCGACATCCTTCGATGGAGACCGACGGTACCCGTTGGCACCGGTCTTGGAATGTTCTATTAAACCTTTCAATACTCCAAGGATTTCATCACATTTAGCACAACATCACATTTAGCACAAACATTTTGTTCTACGAGTGGTAGAATAATCTACAACACTCTAGTGTGTTAAACAAAAACTAGTAAACTTGAGGGGTGATATGTTAAAAGTAATTAAAAACCGGTGATACCAATTCCTAGCCGGTAAACCTGCCGGCCACCCTCCGGCGTTCCATTCAATTGTCAATAAATATTAGCTACATTTTAGAAAGAGAAAGTTATATTTTTCTTTCTTTCTAGAGAGAGAGAATCTGGTGGGTTTTGAGCTGTGATTTAGCTGTCTTCTCTCTCATCCCCTTCACACGCTCTCCCAAAATCCCTAGAAAAATCTCAAAACCCTCCTCATTCATTCATTCCCACATTTTCAAAATTCTCAACTCAAACGGCACGATTTCAATTCAATCGCTTTTGCTTTGTTTTCTTCAGCCTTTTGATTTTGATTTTTTGAATATATATTTATTCAAGCATCAGATGTCTAATCTCTTGTGATGAAGAACATATCAACACATTATTTTAATCTTTTGTACTGTATTTTTGTTCTTGTGCTAGTAGCATTCTCACCTTTTCATATTTATTGTTTTTCCGATGATGGCGGCGGCGGGGTTGTTGGTGGTGCTTCCGTTCCCCTCACTGACGATGAGGTACTGTACATCCGGCACCGGCAGCTCTTGTATTACCGAGATGAGTTCGGTGACCGTGGGGAGAATGTGACGGTTGATTCTTCGTTGGTGTTTGGAAACCTTAGGCTGAGAAATGCTTACATTGCTTTACAAGCATGGAAGCAAGCTATTCTCTCAGATCCGCTTAATCTGACCGCTAATTGGGTCGGATCTAATGTGTGTAGCTACACCGGCGTATATTGTGCTCCGGCACCGGATAATCGCACCGAATTAACCGTCGCCGGAATCGACCTCAACCACGGGGACATTGCAGGGTACTTACCGGAAGAACTTGGACTTCTTACTGATTTGGCGTTATTTCACATCAATTCGAACCGGTTCTGCGGTACAATCCCTAAAAAGTTTCAGAATTTGAAGATACTTTTCGAGCTTGATATAAGCAACAACAGGTTCGCCGGAAAATTCCCTTATGTTGTTCTCAGATTACCGAAATTAAAGTTTCTAGATCTCCGGTTTAATGAGTTCGAAGGTAATGTGCCTAAGGAACTATTTGATAAAGACTTGGATGCCATTTTTATCAACCACAACCGATTTAAATTTGAATTGCCGGATAATTTCGGTAACTCGCCGGTGTCGGTAATAGTTTTGGCGAATAATAAGTTCCATGGTTGTCTTCCGGCGAGCATCGGGAACATGTCTGATACTTTGAATGAGATTATTATGATGAATAATGGGCTACGATCGTGTGTACCGGATGAAATTGGGCTGTTGAATGAAGTAACGGTGTTTGATGTGAGCTTCAACGAGTTGATGGGGCCGTTGCCGGAGAGTATTTACGGTATGGTGAGTGTGGAGCAGCTGAATGTTGCTCACAATTTCTTGTCCGGAAGTATACCGCAAAGTATATGTAAGCTGCCGAGGTTGGAGAACTTTACATATTCGGATAATTTCTTCACCGGTGAGCCGCCGGTGTGCTTGAATTTGGCTGCTTTTGATGATCGGAGGAATTGTTTGCCGGCAAGGCCGGCACAGAGGTCTGCTAAGCAGTGTAAGATGTTTGCGTCAAAAAATATACATTGTAGTGCATTTAGGTGTGCTCCGTTTGTTCCGGAGTTGCCATCACCTCCACCGCCGTCTCCTCCGGTGCCTGTTCCTTCGCCACCGGTTGTAACTCCTTCGCCACCGGTTGTAACTCCTTCACCACCTGTAGTGACTCCGTCACCACCACCTCCTGTTTATACCCCACCGTCACCGTCTCCGCCGCCACCTGTCTACTCACCTCCACCACCTCCCCCTTCGCCCCCACCGCCGGTTTACTCACCTCCACCGCCTCCACCATCACCACCTCCACCTCCACCACCCCCACCAGTTTATTCCCCTCCACCACCCCCACCATCACCGCCTCCTCCATCACCGCCTCCACCACCACCACCAGTTTACTCACCTCCACCACCCCCACCAGTTTACTCCCCTCCACCACCCCCACCATCACCGCCTCCTCCATCACCGCCTCCACCACCACCACCAGTTTACTCACCTCCACCACCCCCACCAGTTTACTCCCCTCCACCACCCCCACCATCACCACCCCCACCGTCTCCCCCTCCTCCATCTCCTCCGCCACCAGTTATGTCACCGCCACCACCTCCACCACCGCCACCTCCTACCTTATCCCCACCACCACCAATTACCCCACCTTATTGCGTAAGACCACCACCACCACCACCTCTGACGGCATCTCCACCACCCCCACCCTCGTCTTTCCCACCTCCACCCGTACCTTACTACTATAATTCACCACCTCCACCACACTCGCCACCCCCTCCTCACTCACCACCTCCACCACCGCACTCACCGCCACCACCTCACTCACCACCACCACCTCCCACTTATATCTATTCTCCACCACCACCAGCCCATTCTCCACCTCCACCACCACCCCACTCTCCACCACCACCACCTCTCTGTATAGAACCACCACCACCACCACCGTGCATAGAATACTCACCTCCACCCCCGTCACCATCACCTTCACCGCCACCTGTCCGCCACAACCCACCACCTCATTATCACTCCCCACCTCCACCACCGGTCCACCATCATTCACCGCCACCAATAATTTACGAAAGCCCACCACCGCCAGCTCCGGCATACGAGGGCCCACTACCGCCCGTAGTCGGGGTATCCTACGCATCTCCACCACCACCACCCTTCTATTAATTCTTTTCTCTACTCAAACATCCAATTGCCTGCAATTACACAATTTCTCATCACCATATAGTGATGACAAAACATCAATATTAGATTTTTGTGGGTATTTTGATTACATGATCGCTCATCATCTAGACGAAATCCAGAGAATCAAAGACAGATGAAAAACAACGGATTAGAGGTATATTTGTTATGGTGATAATTCGATTTGTGAAAATAAATTGCCAGGGAAAATTGTAGGTTGCAGACAAGTTTTTATGTATAGACATCGTCATCCATCATCAGTTTCTGGGTTTTTATTTTATTTTTATTGTTATTATCATACTTTTGTTTTATAATTTTATTATAGTATAATCATCATCATCAACATTTTTACTTGTATTAATTAATTATCATCATCTTCATCTTCTTCTTCAATTCTTCCAATTGTGTTGATTCTGCAAACATATTTGAAGTTTGACTTTAATTTGATTGATGGTTTCTAGAAATTAAAAGACGTTGAAGTTTGAATTTGGGTACAACTACTTTAATGTCCAGCTGAGCTGATTGATTGTTGATTTGTGGGATTTTGAGGTGATTCATGTGAAATGGTCAACTTTCATTGGATCATACTCTAAAAAGTGGTGGAAATTTGAACCTAGATATCTATTTTCATCGAATAGCTCTTCTTTTCTTTCAATTTTCCTTTTTCTTTGAATTATTTTATACCAAGTATATTATTTGGCAAAAGGTAAAAGTATATTAATGAGAAGCTGATACAAACCTAAAAGATTTTAGGACTTAACCCGAAGTAACAAAGGTTTTGGGTAGGAAGCACCAAAACTATACATAATAGATATGTGTTTTTTTATATTCAACTTGTTGGAACATAAGAATTTTAAAGGTAAGGCCTCCTACTTCATTGTATATTTCACTTTTTTTATTACTTGTATCAACTTAGTAACCCTTCTAAACTGATATACTTAGACATTAAAGATGATAAATTTACTATCAAATGTTTGAAATATCAAATTCGAACAATACTAATATATCTAGTTTACCATTCAAAAATTGGCAATTTTGTTAGAAGGGCCACATTTGTCACTAGATAATATAATGTTTATGTATTTGTCATCGTCGTATTTGAGCATAATCAAAGTGTATATTGAGCCCCTGTTGAGCAAGTACCCTTGACTTTTAAGCCATTTAAGGGTTATAAAGTACATAGAATTTATTTCTTATAGAACCATATGCTTATATGATTCATCCATTTTTCATATTTTATGTGATATATACTTCACACTCTTTTATCCCTTTAATGTATCTATATATTCATGACATCACAAATTTTATTCTACGATGGACTTTTGTCGTAGGTTTTTCGGGGAGCAAACTCTCTACTCCTAGATAGATGTATGACTATCTACATATATCTTCTGATACTCCGCCTTCTTCAAAATTTTGTATCGTTGTTAAACATAATGATGTATATCTTTCAAAAGTGTCCTTTAGATCTCTCCCAATCGTGACATCAACTAACACTTAAGCTTTTGTCAAATCAGCGTGGCGTCAGCTGACACTGCAATTGATACACTCATGACCAACAATATTTATTCACTTAATATTTTATACATAAAATATACACACACAAATATCAATACCCACCAAAAATTATTCTTCCTCGTCAGTTTACCCTTCTCCAAACCGGATGTATTTAACTGACGCAAAAACTGAAGGTAACATGTCAATGATGTCGGTTTGCTGATGCTAACTGACGCTCAACTGAAAACACCATTAGCACTAGTTATTAGGCTCTTAGCGACTCTACAATTTTCTATACCAACTTTCTAGTTCAAACACATATTGCTTCCTGCTTTATCTAGAGAATGATTTCACTCTTAATCTGTGGCAATAAACATAGAAAATACACAACCCACTAGATAATGATACACATCCTCCTTTTAGCCTCTTCTTTGTTTTATCTTTCATCTTCCAATTAAATTCATTCAAGTCATCTATCACTTTCACTTTAGTTTCATAACTATTAATTCCCAAAACAACCATTTGATAGGTCTTTTTCCTATTCTATTTTTCACATATGTTCCTCTACCACGTTCTTCACACTCATCACATTTTCCTTCAATTTACTAAATTCGATAGTTGGCAATTTTACATAAACATATCATTTCATTAAAAAAATTGGTTGGTAAATTAAACTTTTAGCATTGTCTATCGATAAATAAATATCTTTTAAAGTTATCTGTCAAATTTATTCTTTGGATATATATTTTGGATGACAAATTTACCATTTTAACCTATAAAACAACACATTAAGCACACCCAAAAACTATGACAACATGGTATTGTCTCTTCTCACACAAATGTTTTCGCCTACATTTGCACGTAAGTGGGTAACCATGATATGACACTATCCTTTCATATGCCAGTAACCCATGATTAATGGCATAATCTTAATGCACCAAGAACATGACTAATGTCTCGTGCTCACCACAACCATTACCATGATCGCAACGATAAGGTACTTATTTATTTCCCTAAGGCCCTTTTTGGCCTAAACAAAAAGAGAAAAATTCTCAATGGAGAATTAAAAGGCTCTATATCCTTTCTTCAATGAGCACCTTACATTTATTTGAAAGGTAATGTGACCTCCATTAGTTGGCACCCTAAAAATGTCAAAACCTAGTGAGTTTGTGACCATCAATGAATCACTTGGTGGGTTTCCTAATTTGTTGGGAGTTCTTTACATATAATGTGAACTAGCTTCAAAGCCCGCCCGACTGGGCGGGCATGCTTCAAAAGATATGTGGAAGAAAAATAAAACAATTGATACAGTTAAATGTCATAACCGACTATAATTGTAATAATAAGTTGGTATAAATTTTGATACATAAATTAATGTTACAGAAAATTTATAGACAAAATAAGACTTCTTTATATTTGATACATGACTAAATTTTACGAAAATTAGGATGGTACATGTGATTCATAAAATTTTGGGTAAATTACAGAAATTGTCCCTGAGGTTTTCCAGATTCTGGGTTTTTGTCCCAAACTTTTTTTTTCCGTTTTTTTGTCCTTGACGTTTTTAAAATTCCGCATTTCTGTCCCTCTGTCCAAAATCTTCCGTTAAGTGACCTCAAATGCAAAAGATATGAGAGCATTTTAGTCTTTTTTTCCCTTTTCTTTTTCTCTTTTAATTTTTTCTTTTTTCATCTTCTTCCCAACACTCACAAACCCTAAACCTCCAACACAACCACCTCCGTTCATCTTGATGCTGATGTTGATGAACATGAGAAATCAGAACTGGTTTGTCAAAATCTAATGGCTCATCAACCCAACGATTGGAAATCAGATCTGGTTCGTCACTTGAAAACATCACCAAACTCATCTACGAATCGAAACTCACCTGCAAATCAGACCTGGTTTGTCAAACGCACCTGCAAAATCGCGATTCTTGAGAAGCCGTGGAGAAGAAGACGACCGGAGTTGAGGGTTTTTGGTTTATGGAATCAAAACTCAGATCTATAACCCAAATCGAAACTTAAATCGAAACTCACTTTTTGTTAGAGAATTTCTAGATTTTGTATTTCTTTATTAGATAATTTCTATTTAAGAATGGGGAATTTTGTGTTTCTTTATTAGATAATGTATATTGAAGATGATGACAATGACATGAAGTTGAATGGGGAATTTGTTGATTTTGGGTTTTTCTTATTGTATTGGATTTCTATCCATTTTTTGGATGATGATAATAGGGGTAATTTGGGGAAATTGATAAATATTTCGTCAGTTAACGGACGATTTTGGACGGAATGACAGAAATGCGGAATTTTAAAAACGTCATGGACAAAAAAATTGAAAAGAAAAGTTTAGAGACAAAAACACAGAATATGGAAAACATCAAGAACAATTTCTGTAATTTACCCTAAAACTTTTGTATTTGATTCTTAAATCTAAAAAGTACATGAAATGGCCTTAAAATGTAGAGTTTTGGGGAGACAATGCTTTTTATTTTAGAGCTATTTTCCTTGTTTCATGCTGTAAAATAAAAGGGAGTTATAACATTAAAAATGGAGGGATGTTACATAAGATTTCTTAGGTATTCTATTTCTCATTTTGCAATTGGCTTAACAAAGTTCGGAATGTCCGATATCCTCTTTTCAAACGCAGGATCGACATCACGGGACTCGTGTTTCCACTACTTTTCAATTCAACTCAATCTGTAAAACCCTAAAAAAACCAGAGTATACTCCCCAATTTTAGACATAGAAGATTACTACGTGTATATTCTAGGGCAATTCACACACGCAGGGCAACCATGGCTGTGTCACGGCGCTAACAATCACTATCTCTAAGCCGCTGCAAACAACCATGGAGATTTGGTCGTGAAGCTTTCTTCTTTGAAGGAAGCCAAATATATTTACTGTCTGCACATCTTTCGTTGCTTGCTGTCGAACTATTTCCGTATTTGGTTAACCTTCAGTCTTGTCATGAAGCCCTAGTTCGAATAACCCTTGTCGACTGAGTTTTCTATACTTTGATTATATCTTTTGTTTAATGTGAAATTGACAATGCGTTGCCTTAGATGTTACATTAGCGAGATATTTGTACTAATTGATTATTGCAAGTGAATCTTTAATATGTTTTTGTTAGGGATTGTTGTGATTAATATCAGAATTTGATTTAAGTAAGCTTTAATTTCAACGTTAGATAGCTAATGATCTTAGAAATATTAGGGCTTAGTATTGGAACCTTACAATGCATATTGTTATAATGATGGTTTGATTAATTAAATTGGATAGGTAGTGGGGAATCAATCTTACTTCTTTTAAATAAAAGAGGGTTAACCGAATAATGATATTTTAAAGTAAAAGTAAGGATAAAGATGTCATTTCACTATATTAAAGTAAATATTTGGTGAGTGTGTGATCCACTATTTTTTACCAAATAAGTTAATTTTCAAAGTGTATCACTTGTTTTGAATTGGAGGAACCATAACTTTTTAAGATTATAGTGAACCCAAACCATCTCATACAAAATAAATAACCGTTAATTAGGACCTATACCAAAACTACGTACCCATATTATATCTCTATTTGCGAAAGAACAGAACCTTCATATTTGAGAACATAAGTTCAATGCTCAAGATGATAAACTTATGTTATTTGAGTAAAAATATTTGATGTTACGGATGGAACTACATGTTTCGTAAAAAGAATTACCCGTTAGGACTTATACCAAAATTATGTAAAAAGAAGATAATTTGAAATTCATACCCATGTTGTATTATCTGTTAAATCACAAGTCAAAGAAAGATTAACTAATGCAATGAATATCTTAAATCATAGATCATGGTAGATAATATCATAGAATTTAATATGGACTTACAAATTGAAAACCTTTACTACTCCCTTGAACTTTTGTTCGATAGCTTAAGTATTAAGTTTTGACTTTCTGTTCATACTCGTTTGCATTCATCCTACCATAAATAACAAAGACTTGTAAATATTTATTTCATTAGCATTATTAAAATAACCATCATGTTAAAAACTACTAAGATATAGAATATGTGAGACTGACGCATTAAGCATAAATGAAGCATACCATTAACATGTTATGTTGATTATGTAGTTGAAATAAGACCTTTTACAATGGTTTCAGCTGCACTATTAGTCATGTTAAAAAAGAATTAATAATAACATGATATATATTATACGGAAACTGGATAATAACATGTTAAAATGTAGAAACATTATACAAAACATTTTATATAACCTATTGAGGTTACTGATGTACGGGTTCTTCAGAATTGAGGTCAAAACGTAAACATAATTACTGTATAATGATATAGGTGTGGGCAATTTTTATTAAAAAAGAAAGAAAAAAGAAAATCTGTGATTTAAGTTGATTACATTATGAAGTTTTTTATAAAAACACTTAATATCTGAAATTTTATAAAAACACTTAATATCTGAAATGCGAATTTTCAACTTGCCAGCCTTATTCTAAGAGTTTATCAGGACATTTAGTTTAAAAAACTGCAGTTTTATATGTAAAACATTAGAGAATTTAAGCCAACATACCTGGTATTCGAAGATTAGCGTATGCTGCAGAAAATATTGCCTAAAGTCATATACTAAATGTAATCTAGAAGCCTGCAGGATTTTTTAATATTACCTTTTGCTGTTCTGCGAATTCAGGGGAACTATGAACCTGTGGAATTGTTTTTAATCAATCTGTATACAATGTATGATTTAAATAGGCTATATATTGCTATAAAGTTTCAAAAAAATTATAGGTGATAAGAAGGAATATATTATCAATAATTTAAATCTCTGAAATTCAACTTCCAAATAAGTTTACCGGATATATTAAGCATTCCTCGTGACATTTAACGATTAGATGGTGTATTTTCAAAAGATTCCTAAAAATTTGATATGTTTGAATATTATTTATTTATAGTTAATATTGTGCATTTCGTGTTAGGGGTTCAGGTATTTATTAGAGGTGATTAGTTATTTAAAGATAATATTGAACAGATTTGGTATTGAGAAAAATCCGGAATTAATGCATATATATGCTGTAATTCACATGCTGGATGAATTGGTTACCGAAAAATATGCATACTAATAACAGCAGCATATTAATTATTCGTTGAAAAGGAAAGGAATTGGGTGGCCAATGTGTGAATTACACGTGGCATAAAGAGCCAATGAGAGAGATGCGATTGGATGAGTTGGCAAAGCAAAATCATATGTAGGTGCATATATAGAGGAAGATAGGATTATTGCTATTAATTTTTGGCCACATTTTTTAAGTCATTTTCTTATCCTTTTAATTATTAGAGCCTTTAATAACAAATTTAACACTTCTAATTACATCCGACATACGGCATAATTATTATTTTTTTGACATTTTTGGGGTGCCAACTAATGGAGGTTACAACTAATGTAATCTAATCAAAACATATACTCTAGATGGTGATGAATTCTCTTAGCTTGATTATAAACATGAAGATGTCACTTTGCAAAATCTAAGGAAAGGTGATTAGAAAAGAGAAAATATTATGCATATTATCAATCGAATGTTCTGTCAGGATCGAATAACACAATATTGTTATTGAATCACAGATCTACTCACAATGAGAAGTTACAGCGGATTCACACTATTGTGATTGACAAGAACAAGAACAATAAACTGTAAATAGTTGTATAAATAATAAGAACACAGTTTATCACAAAAAACTTCAATGTATATTGATTATTGAGTTACAATACACACGTATGTTTACAATTCATAAGGAACTATTTATAATAGTCCTTGAAGCCTAAAACTTTAACCTAGTTATTCGAGGATACGACTACAATTGAATTTACAAAGATACGATCTTCTAAACAAACTTCCCTAAGATCTCGGACTCGATATTCATCAAAAATAACTTGATCAGCATCAATTTTACTTGATCAGTAGTATCTTCCAAGATCAGTAGTAAGTTGTATGCCAGTATCAATCCTTAAAGCAGCATTAAGTCTTGATGAGTAGTAAAGCTATTCAACAGTATTAACTCACATATCTTCAGGTCAGTACTAAACTTGATATCAGTAGTTGTTGAAACTTGATTTTAACAGGACGGAAGGTACACCACTCCGTCGATATGTAAGACCTCTCCGTTGATACGTCAAACCTGAAAACAAGCAACAACCCTAGTCAGAGGCCTTCTGGGATTTGCTCCCAGAAGACACTCTGATGCCTAAGTAAGAACGAGGGCTATAAATTAAGCGAATAAAGGACTCGTAGTCCGGAATGTATAAAGTATGGTGTGGCTATTTAATCTGAGTATTGAATGTGTAGTATATTAAATGTGTATGGATTTGGATACCTGTTGTGATCTCTAAACGTCCCATTTATAGTCGATTAAATGGGCGGGAGAAGGAATGAGCGGGATAATCAGTTGCACAGTTTTACCCGTATCGTCTAAATGTCCATTGGTCCATAGTCTGAGGACTATGCCTTTGGACCGGAGGGTAAAACCATAACACTCCGTCAAGACGCTTCATACGCCGCCGCCCGCATTTAATGCTCATGTGGCTTCACGCCACCTTTCCCTTAAATCCGGATACGTTACCGCCCGTCTCGGGAATTGGTTAATACGATCCATGTTTGTCGTCTTGTATCTTCCTTCGTCTCACCCTTCCGTCTGCTCCTCTCATGCTGATTGCTCCGTATTTGGTATACCTTATCAAGTCCCTTTAGTTAAAGTTGATTTGCTCGTTGTAAATTGATTTTAACTGTGTCGCTTCTTATTCCGTTCATTACTGGGGGCTTTGAAAATACTACCGTTGGGATTAATATTACCGTTACTCCATGGTAAATTTGTGACCGTTAAACGTCATTCAAGCGTCCTAAACTTCGCGCCTTTTGACCTTCCCTTCCATATATATATATATATATATATATATATATATATATATATATATATATATATATATATATATATATATATATATATATATATATACTCGTATATATCCCTCTTTCACTCCTCATTTTCTTCACTCTGTTTTTCTGGCGATTTATTTCCCCTTTGAACCTCTTAATCGATATCTTCTCTTGCACTCCTTCCCCCATCTTTCCTTATTAATAAGCATCATGAGATAAGATAAAGCGCCTAGAGAGAAGACGGAGAAAACACCGAAAGAAATCAAAACCGCTCTGAACACATATTCCACTTTTTCCGCCTCTGATCTTCATCGAATCACTACGGAGTACTATATTGACCAGAGCTATAAGCTTCTGCTCCCAAAAGAAAACGATACCATACGTTCTGCTCTTGTTGGTTATGAACCTATTTACTTCCAATTTCTGCTTGGGGGATTGCGATTCCCGATTGACCCCTTCATTCTTGCCGTTTTACAGAACCTTGGTTTACATATTGCTCAGCTTGCCCCAAATTCTCTTCGAAAGGTGATTGGTTTCATAATGCTTTGTCGATCCCTTGGCATCCCCCTTTCTGTCACGTTATTCCGTTTCTTTTACACCCTCACCGGCCGTGGTGACTGGGCCATTTTTGCTCACCGTCCGGGACAACATGATTGCATAACCGGTCTCCGTGATTCTATGCACGGATGGAAATATAGCTTCTTTTATGTTGATCGTGCAGCTTTCAACAATGTTGAACTTTCTTGGGGGAAAGCATCTGGAAGGGGATCTGATCCCGTCCCTAACTTGACTCCGGAGGAGCGTGTATACGCAGACAGAATTTCTGCCATTAGCGTTGAGTGAGAAGATCCGGACGAAGCTTTTTTAGGTATGGCTGACCTTAGCCCCTACTACCTTCATCGTGATGTTAGACCTCTTTGGAAAATTGATGGTCGAAACGTTCCACTCTTGGAGCGTTTGCAAATGAAAAAAAGGAGGCTTGCTGAGGGTGACATAACTGTGGAGGAGGTCGAGATTACGCCGTTTCAGCCTCCGGTATCGGAAAGTTGGAGTTCTGAGGCTACGATGGATCTTTCTAAAACTGAAACTGAGGGTGTTCGTCAGACCGGCGACGTTCTGGTGTCTGGTTCTGAGTTTCGCGTGGAGGACACCATGATCCCGGATTCACAAACGGAGCTCCGCAAACCCCGTAGGACTCGCGATGTTCGGAGTATTACTTCTTTGGATCGTGATAGGACAGGTCAAGTGCGCAAGGTGTGTGAAGAAACTGAAACTTCGTCGCAGAAACGGAGCCGGGCTGAACTCGAAGGTTTTGCTTCATTATTTTAATTTCGTCGGAACTTTTATTTATATTGTTTTTCTTAACTTTTCCTCTTTTGACAGGCTTATCTGAATGTGTGATCGTACCGGACGTTCCTGCATCCGTTTCCTTGGCTACCCAACCTACTCCTGTCGTCTCTTTTAGGCCTCAGTCATTCGTCCCTCCACCTATTGTAGCAACCAGCCTTCCGGCACCTGCACCTCGCTTTGGTTTATCGTCATCATGGAGATTTCCTGCGTCCTCATCCAGCAGCTCTGCCGTGGCCATGTTTGGTAGCCGATTGTTTAGTTCTGGTGCCGACGTGTCATCGATCATTAAGGAATCCCACTCCCCTCAATCTGCTTGAAGTCAATCATCACTTCCCTCCTTTCCGTCTGGAGGTAAGTACCCTATGTTTAGTGCGCTTATCTTTCAATGGTACTTACTTTGTTTCCTTGTACAGGTGACTTGACACGTTCCATTGGTCCCTCCTTTTCCGCTGTTGCCTCCGAGCCCATTAAACGGAGCGATCTTTTTGGGCGATTAGATCCCCCTAGAGTTACCCCTCCTGCCGTTCCTGTTATCTCAGAGACCCCTACGAGAGTTGCCTTTTCTGCGAATTTTGAAAATGTGCCTGATGTTGACCTGTTTTCCAGAGTTAAATCCGGATTACTTGGTTCGGTGGAGCTTCTTTCTGAGCTCCAGACCCGAAATGCTCGCCGTGAGCAAGAATTTGTAAAACAAGGGTCCGAATTTGAACGTATCTCTCAACTGATGAAAACTCTTCAGGGCTTGTATGAGAGTGAAGTTAAAAAACGGGAGCAGTTATCTCAGCAACTTTCTGAAAGTCGTAAGGAAAATGAAAAATCCGTTGCGGAGTTACGAACGCAACTATCTGAGGCAAATCGTTTGCTTAATTGAAAAAAGGCGCTCCTCTGAGATGGAGAAGCAGCAGAGTGCCATGTCCGCAAGGATTGCTGAACTGGAATCTTCTTTGGTAGAGAAAGATTTACACCTAAAGGAAATGGAGAGTCAACGTTCGGAAATAAGTGCTGAGAATGAGTCGCTGAAGCTGGAGGTGGAGATGCAGGAAGGAATGTTGTCGTCCAAACATGCTGATACCGTTTGGTTGCTTCAGAAGGGTATTCCCGGAATCATTGAGGCGTTCCTGAATTCCGACGAGTTCGTTCAAAAAAACTCTGTCCTCCAGAGGGAAAGTGTCTGGTATGGACAATACCAAGGATGTTTAGATATGCAGAAAGCATATCCAGATTTATTGAAGGATGCCCGCTTGGCTCATGAGTTTCCGGAAGGCCAGGATACCATTCTTAGTTTGTTCAGTGACTTGGTTTCGCCCCATTATTCCCTCATTGAATCGTTTGAGAGCGGTGTCGTGAGTTAGGTGATTTGAAGGCCCTAGTGACGAAGCCAGCTTCGGGCTTGGAGGGCGTAGGTGAAAGTTTGAATCGTCCTGGCAATCTTTAAGTTATGCCTGTCTTCCTTTGCTTGTATTCGTACCTGATTTAGACGTTGTTTTTGTATTTCGCAACCTTTTGTATTTCTTTTGCTTGTAATCGCTTACGTTTTTAATGTTAATTACTTTATGTGTAATGATGCTTCGTAAATGTTCGTATGGCTTATTATTTCTTAGTGAGGCATCCCCCAATTAGATATAAGAGCGGAAGAATTCGTTCGTATTTGTTTGTCCGGTTGTAGGATTGAGGCATCCTTCCGGAGTGCCTTACCCCACCCATAGCTATGAGTTTTCGTGTATTCACGAGTGTAGCAGTTTTTTTTTTTTTAAAGGTCACCTTTCTCGAAAGGTTCATTGCTAATTAGTTCGTCGAGTACATGCTTAATAGGATAAATTAGCTACTGCAGTACATGCTCTCGGAGCCAAAATCTTAAAGATAAAGAAAAAAAACATAAAACTTCCTAGAAGTTAAATTTTCGTAAGTTTCTCATGTTCCACGTTCTTGGAATCGTCGTCCCGGCCATTGTTTTAAGTACATACGAACCGTTTCTCCTTGCCTCCTTCACGCGATATGGACCTTCCCAATTTGGACATAACTTTCCGGGCTTGATTTGCAAACTAGCCTCATTCTTCCGTAGGACCAAATCTCCCTTCTTGCATGCTATTCCTCGAACCTTCCTATTGTAGTATGCTTCCGTCAGGGATTTGTACGCAGCCTGTCTTGTTGCGTCATTTTCTCTTCTTTCTTCTACGAGGTCCAAATTGTGCCTCAACGCTTCGTCATTGCATTCTAAGCGGAAGTTCTCCGTTCGAGGGGAAGGCGTCATTATTTCTAGAGGCACAACATCTTCCGTTCCGTAAACCAGACTGTACGGCGTTTCCTTCGTCGCACTCCGTGCTGTGGTTCGGTATGCCCATAATACACTTTGTAGCTCTTCTGCCCAAGCTCCTTGTGCCCGATTTAGCCGAGTTTTAATCCCTTTAACTATCGTCCTGTTTGTGACTTCAGTCTGCCCGTTTGCTTGTGGGTGTGCGACGGATGTAAAGTTTTGACGGATGCTTAGCTTTGCACACCAAGCTTTGAAGGGGTTACTGGCGAATTGCTTCCCGTTATCACTTACTATGGTGTGCGGGATACCGAAGCGACAAACTATCTGTTTCCACATAAATTTGATAATTTGAGCTCCCGAGATGCATACGAGTGCTTCAGCTTCCACCCATTTCGTGAAGTAATCCACCGCTACCACCAGGAACTGCAAACCCCCTGGAGCCTTGGGGAAAGGCCCCACGATGTCTACTCCCCATTGACAGAAAGGCCACGGGCTGTGTATGCTTGTTAAACAAACTGGAGCGATTACCAGAACGCTTGCATATGCCTGACACATGACACACTTCTCTATGTACTCTTTGGTATCCTTCGTCATGCTAGGCCAGAAATAACCTAGACGGAAGATTTTCTGAGTCAGGGTTCTTGCTCCGGAATGCGAGCCGCACAAACCTTCGTGCGTTTCTTCAATTGCTTCCTTCGCCTCTCTCTTGTTCAAGCATTTCAACCAAGGTGTTGAGTAACCTTTTCGATACAACCTCCCATCCTTGATTGCATACCGTCCGGCGTTCATGCGCACCCTCCTAGCTTCGGCTCCTGACTCGGGTAGGCTTCCTTCCTCGATGTAGAGGCGGATGGGTTCCATCCAGCAACTCTCTCCATGGTTTATCTCTGCTACCTCTTCCGCTCTTCCTTGGATGCTTCGTTGGGCCAAAACGTCCACTAAGACTTCTTTAGTAAGGTGATGGTACAACATTGACGCTAGCTTGCTTAACGCGTCTGCTTCCTTATTCTTTGTTCGTGGGATTTGAGATATCTTAAACTTTCCCAACGAGGCTATCTTTTCCTTTGCTTTTGCCAGGTACTTCTGCATGTGAACCTCTTTGGCGTCGTATGAACCATTAATTTGATTTACCACCAACATTGAATCCATAAAAACTTCCAACATCTGAATCTCCAACTTTGCTGCTAAACCTAATCCTGCCAAAAGTGCTTCGTACTCCGCTTCATTATTTGAACATTTGAAATCAAAACGCAAAGCGTACGTTATCTTTTCTCCTTCCGGCCCTGCCAGTACTACACCAGCCCCACAACCGTCTGCCCCCGCAGCTCCGTCTGTATGCATTTTCCAGAAAACGTTTCTGGGAGGCGACTTTGGCTGAACAGATTTGTTTTCCTCTTTTTCTTCTATCGCTAGGACCGTTTCTTCATCTGGTATTTCTACCAAAAAATCGGCTAAAGCTTGGCCTTTGATACTAGGACGAGTTTTGAAAAGAATATCATGCTCCCCCAGCTCTATCGCCCATTTAGTCATCCTTCCTGAACGTTCCGGCTGAAGCAAAATGTTCCGGATTGGCTGATTAGTCAGGACGGTGACCATATGTGCTTGAAAATACCTTTTCAAGCGTCGGACAGAGGAAACTAACGCTAGAATAAGCTTCTCGATTATCGAATAATTAAGCTCGGCCCCTTGCAAGGCTCTACTGACGAAGTAAACAGGAATCTGCTTTCCTTCTCTTTCGACGATTAGTACGGAGCTTATCGCCTCTCTGTTGGTTGATAGGTACATTATCAAAGGTTCGCCATGCTCCGGGCTTGCCATCATTGGAAGACCCTTTAAATGTTGTTTTAATTTCCTTAGGGCTTCCTCCGCCTCATCCGTCCAACATATCTCTCCCTTCTTCGTACACCCGTGTAAGGTTTTGAAAAAAGGAATAGATTTTTCTGCCGATTTAGCTAGGAAGCGTCCTAACGAGGCCAGCTTTTCATTCAAGCTTTGTACATCCATCATCGTTCTGGGGCTCTTTACTTTCATAAGGCCCTCTATCTTATCGGGATTAGCTTGTATGCCCGTAGTAGTGACTACGTGACCCAAGAACCTTCCCTTACTCATACCAAAAGAACACTTCTTAGGGTTCAACTTCATGTTGATCTTCCTAAGCTGTAACAGCGTTTCCTCCACATCCTGGAGTAGGTCTTCATCCTTCCTGCTTTTTATGACCATATCATCGACGTATACTTCCAGGTTCCGGCCAATTTTCTTTTCGAAGGCCTTGTCCTCCAATCGTTGATATGTGGCTCATGCATTCCGAAGGCCGAAAGGCATCTTTATGTAACAAAACGTTCCTTTCGCCGTGTGAAACGCGGTTTTCTCCTCGTCTTCCTTTGCCATCTGAACTTGATGGTATACGGTATTATCGGATCAGAGTCAGAGCTACGGGTCATACACCTGCAAAACTTCAAGACAATTGTTAAAAACGCAACTGTTTGCTAGAATCAATAAAAATAAAATAACTTATCCAAGAATGAATTCTTAGATAAGGATCGATTAAAAGATTAGTTCTAATTTACTAATCACGCAACTGTTCCCCGGCAGCGGCGCCAAAAACTTGATGTTGTAAAACCATTTATAAATTAAATGTCCTAAATACTCCTATTCCAGATTACCACACTCTTAGGCAAGTATGACCTAATCGTGAGCAATATAGTTCAGGTAAGTAAATTCGGGTATATTCGTCTCCACAAGGAACAATTAAGCTGATTATGTAATATAAAACTAATTAATTAAACTGAACAAATAATTAAAAGGGGTTTTCATTTGGAATACTTTTATTTGCAAACTGAATAATAAAACTAAAAATGGTTGTTAAAAGTAAACAATCAACTAAAACGAAGAGAAAGTCTTTTAATAATAAGGAGGATATTCACTATGAGTCGATTCCATCTTGGTCTAGGTTTGGTTTTGAAGTACCGATTTAATTCATGTTCTAGGAGTTTAAGGGACTAGATTTCTCTCAAAACCTTACAATGAGTCTAATATGATCTCTAGGAATTTCTTCTCAAGAAACCTGTTTAAATTCACACTCCTGCTTGTTATTTCTAACTAGGTCCGACTTTCCGAGACCTTCTAATCCTAGGGTATTTTTCGGCTGCCAAATCGTATTAGGTCAAAAGTTCTATTCAAATCTGCAATTCTCGCTTAAATATACGTCAGATCGCTGGAAATCGCGTCGCTATCCCAAATTTCGCGTCGCGAATGTGAATCCTGAGTTAAATAGCGTCGCTATCTTCCAGATAGCGGGGCTATCTCGTCTTTTTGATGGCAAGCAGAGACCCTAAATTGCATCTTAAAGGAAAATAGCGTTATAGATAGCGACCATAGATAGCGGCGCTATCCTTAGATAGCGGCGCTATCTCTGAATTTTCTGCAGATTTTCATTTCGTTCGTCGTTTTGACTCGTTTTTTATACTTTTTCTTCTATAGCCTGAAAAATATAATGAGAACTATATTTGAGTGATAACATTATGTTCTAATCAATAAACACATACAAAAATAGGTATATTGGCATATAAATATATGTATAAATATGCCAATATCAAGATGCCCACACTTGAAGTTTGCTTGTCCTCAAGCAAATCATCATTAAAATAATCCAATCAGGTATAAACAATTATAAAGCAATCGACATTTCATCTCAATTCATTTATATAAACACCACAATTTTCAGAATCTAGTCCATTTAGCAGTTAAAATTTCACATTATATTTTATGCCCAAGTTTGTGTAAAAACATCAGCTAACTTTTCACTAATCTAATCAAATCCTTAACTATGCTAATTAGACTACTTTTTAACTTAGATCATAATTCATCCTTGCCTAACCTATAAATACCATCTTTATGAAAATCACCCGACTAGTAAGGTTAAAAGAAGAAAAATTAGTTTATTTATTCATTTTATAACTTACTTGCTTTATTTATTCATGCTTTGCATGTTTATTTATTTTATTTATTTGTCTTTATACATGCTTTGCATGTTTATTAACTTATGTATTTATTTGTTTGGAAGAGAGAACCACAACTTTCATTGAGCACCTGCGTAAAAGACTTTCAGCTGACATATCCAGATCAGTTGACCTTAGTATTCCAGGTTTAAAGGACCCCGCGAGCTTACTTGTCGGGAACCCAAGGTCGGCTAATTGTTCCCCCTAAGTATTTAATTAGGTATTTATTCAAGAATCGATTCGAACATCAGCTTACATTGTGAACCCGCGTAAAAGACTTTCAGCCAACATATCCAGATCAGTTGACCTTAGTATGCCAGGTTTGAAGGACCCATCGGGCGTACTTGTCGGGAGCACAAGGCCGGTTGAATATTCTCACCGATTCTCAAATTTTTCATGTATATTATTTAGCAATTTGTTTACGTAAACTAAAAGTTCTTAATCTAACCTAATGTCATCAGGAGTTAGCTTTGCTAAACTTAATTTTCTAAAAGACAATACTTATAGATTTACAAGAATTTCAAATTTTCCAAGTTAGAAAATAATTTAATTAACGAGTTAAATAGATAATTAGATCGGCAAAAAGCCACAAAAATTGACACATAAAAGCTAAGAAAAATTTTAACTTTTAAGGTGAACTTTATTGTCTAAAAATTATTTTCTAAGGTTGAGATGTGTCTAAAAAAAAATTTCTGATTGAATTGGTTTGTTCGTTTTTTGAGATGATTTACTATGAAAACTACCAAGTGGTGGATACCATACCCCATGCCCACACTTAAAGCATTGCATTGCCCTCAATGCAATAAAAATAATAAAGAATTAAAAACTAAAAAGAAAAAGGCAAAAGGGAACGGTACTCCCTGAAGGTATTTTGATTTTTGTGTGTTCCAAGAATTGTTATCATCCAAATGCACGATCCATTTTCGAGCATTTCCATCCAGTTCCTTAGCTCACCATATTCTATTAAATTATAACTAGAACAAAACTAAAATAAAAAAAACTGGTAAAATAGTTCACACAACCAAATAAATAAATAAAAAAATAAAAAGGAAAATTGTAGCTAAAAAAAAATATTAATGTAAAGTACAACCCAATCGAATAATTAGTTTTTAACCAAAACAGAGCAATCAATGATCACGGCCATCCCGAGGCGATGTCGGGTCATACTGCTGGAACCATTCGTCATAACTTGGGTAGTTTGGCGGATCAGGCAGGTTTGGGCCCCAATAAGGTAACGAGTGTTGGGCCTCAAGTGGTGGTGCAGGGGCTTGCCAGTATGGGAGAGTTTGAGCCCGTTCTCCTTGATAGTAATTTCGTTGGAGCTGTAAGGTCATACTATCCATATGGTGCCTCATCCCGCCGAAATCCATTCTCAAACCTGCCATATCTACCAGCAAAGCATGAACATCATTATATAAATTTTGGTACGGGTCAAACGTAGAAGGACCCGCTCCGGAGCCGGATGCTCCGGGATGTCCATGACCATGGCCCACAGATGGCGGTTGATCCCCCGGGTGCATCTCTGCGTCTGCCTGTACTGGTGGTTGTGCTGGTTGCCTTTGCCTGACCCGTCTAGGATTTCCGGTGGACGGGTTATCCTCCCATACGTACCGTCCATCTTCTACACCCGGCGTTGCATTTCTGATTACACCCATACCCGACATCTGATTATAGTCCAGGAATCCCATTTCTTGGTTCGTCATGCTCAACCTCACCCGTGGTGTTAGAGTATCTGCTGCTTTAGCCAGGCGTGTGATATATTGGCCTCCCGTGAAGCCACTTTTCTCTTTATGCCCTTGTGCCGGACCATTCAGAAACGCAGCAATAATAAGTGGTATGTTGGTGAGGCGGTCCCTGTGGACTAACTGGTGTAATAGCCATAAACTGTACATGTTCATTTTTTCGGTACCCTCCTTTCTTTGCCGAATAGTGTTTGTGATCATCCGGTATAAATATCGATGTTCACTATTCCGGATCTCGTTACTTTTAGAGCTCCTTGGGTTCCAATCTCCCGTACCCAGTTCCGTCCAAATGTGTTCAACATTCCGGGCTTTTTGGTATTCACCCCAATTGAGATACGGGATGAAGTGAGTGTTATTTGCTTGAGCTGCCGCGTACCGCCCCAGGTTTATCGCAAATTGGGCTAGAGAGCAATTTACCCACCTGTTTGCTATTCGGTAGTGAATGGAATCGGCGGTGGGTTCATTGTGGGCCTTAACTACTTCCAAGCGGTATGTGGTGAAGAATTCTAGCACCAACTCGGAGTATATCGGCTCTCTCAGTGTTAGGGCAACTTCCCATGCATTACATGTGAATAGCACTTGCCCTCCGCCGCCTTAAAATTCACGAACCAAGTAGGGCCGTATGTCTTCCTCTTTTCCCAATGCCGCGAGTTGATCCCATTTGGGTGTTCGGCCCACATGCACCTTTTTGTGCATTATTTTATTCCGTTTCTCTTCATAGAAAGTTCTTGTGGCCTCATTTCGGATCGTTGAAAATTCTTCAAATACATGGTGGACTTCATTTAGGAGGGTAAGCGGGAAACCGTCCCTATGCATCGGTACTTCCATTTCACCCTCTGATTCATCCTCCGAGGCGGATGATGAAGAGGGAGTTGGGGAAGGAGGTGGTGGAGGTGCCCGTGATGATGAGGCTCTCGCTGAGGTTCTTGTTCGCTGTCAATCACAAAAATAAAAGAGTAAACATTAGAAGTGTTATATATAAAAAAAAATATCTCAAAATAAATAAGGAATTTGGTAAAAAAAATTCAATTAAAATCCCAATTTCCCGTACCCACACTTAGTTGTTAAACTAAGTGTGACAGTATGTAAAAGTTTACCAACTTTCCTTACCCACACTTAGTTGTTAAACTAAGTGTGACATTATTTAACACTTAATATGATTGTTTTACCCATTAAAGTCTGAATGTATAAACACTTGTGATATATTTGTCAAAAATTTGAACCCAATTTAGCAAAAAGTTTAACCACAATGTGCAATTTTAACAAGTATTTCTAATATTTAAACAAAACTGAACTCAAGAACACAATGTAGATAATCTAATAAGCAAAACATAAGCTAAATTCGGATTTTTGACAAGAACAAACCCTAGTTCATAAATTTTTACCCTAAAAAGCAAAATCAAGCCTAAAAAATTCGAAATTTTACACTAAGGTTTAGTAATCGTTCGACTAACTAGAAATCTATGGCTGTAATCTACCACTAATCAAGGAAAAACGGAAGAAAATATCAAAACCCCCAAATTTTCGGCCCTAAATAAGAACACCCACGAAAATCTAAGATTTGGACCCAAAAAGATGAATCAATGGAAGAAAAGAAGGGTATACCAACCTTATATGCCATGGGGATGAGGATTTGTGGAAGAAATTGGAAGATTTGAGTGCTGGAGGCCGGAATTCGCGAGGGTTTGGAGAGTTGGTTGTTGCGATCTGCAAACTGGAAAGAAAACGATCTTTTTATAACCAGAGGAGATCGCGCCGCTATCCTAGATAGCGGCGCTATTTATCGAGGATTTGGAATTCTTCAGTTCGGGTCGGCTAAAATAGCAGGGCCAGACAGAAGATCGCGTCGCTATCTTAGAGATAGCGGCGCTATTTCTAACGCGATGGGAAACGCTATTTCGGGGGCCAACGCTATTTCGGGTCGCTTTTTGGTATTCGATTTGGGAGATAGCGGCGCTATCTTTGAAATTTTTATATTTTTCAATTTTTTTTTTTTTTACGCAGAATGGAAAAGGAATTAAAACTAAACACGGGTTGCCTCCCGAGAAGCGCTGCATGGATTTACGAGTCTAGAGCTTGACTCGGTGTTGCTCTTTTACTTATTTTCGCCCATCATGGCGAAATGCACCTCCTCCGTCTCAGTCACGCCTTCATTCTCATCTTCATGGTAAAGCTTTAAGCGATGCCCGTTAACACTGAAATGACCATTTTTGGTTACTAGGTCTACGTATCCCGATGGGTGTTGTTTTAAAACAGTATAGGGACCCACCCATTTGGATTTAAGTTTTCCCGGTGAAAACTTATATCGGTATTGATAGATTAGGACCTTGTCACCCGGTTGGAAGCATTTATGAGTTTTCAGTTTCTTATCGTGCAAATACTTGCTTCTCTCTTTGTAGACTCGCGAATTTTCATATGCTTCAAATCGATGCTCATCGAGAAGATTGAGTTGATGATTACGTTCGGTCCCGACGGGAACGATGCTCATGTCACATTCTTTGATAGCCCAATAGGCTTTGTGTTCGATCTCGAATGGAAGGTGACATGCTTTCCCGTAAATCATCCGATAAGGAGTATGGCCGATGGGAGTTTTGTATGCGGTACGGAATGCCCAAAGAGCATCCTCAAGTCGTTGAGACCACAACTTGGGATTTTCTCAATGGTTTTCTCTAAAATTCTTTTTAACCCTCGATTAGTGTTCTCGACTTGACCACTAGTTTGGGGATGATATGCGGTCGAGAAACGATGGTGGACGCCGTATCGTTGGAGAGTTTTCTCCATGAGATGGTTGGCAAAGTGCGTGCCACGATCACTAATCAGCGCCCTTGGACAACCGAACCGGCAGAAAAGAGATTTAAGAAAGTTGATCACGACTCGGGCATCATTCGTTGGAAGAGCTTTTGCGTCGGCCCATTTGGAGACGTAATCAACCGCAACAAGGATGTATTTGTTACCTTGGGAGCTCGGAAACGGACCCATGAAGTCTATGCCCCAAATGTCGAAGACCTCACAAACTTGGATTCCATGATGTGGCATTTCATCCCGTTTGGATATACTTCCGATTCGTTGGCACGCATCACAAGTTTTGACCAATTCTTGTGCATCTTTAAATATTGTTGGCCAATAGAAGCCCGCATCAAGAACTTTCCGGGCGGTGTAGTTTGGACCGAAATGTCCACCGGTGGGGCCGTTGTGACATTCATTGAGAATGTCGTGGGCTTCATCACCGGAAACGCACCGCCTATGCATCAAATCGGGACCGACCCGGAAAAGATGTGGAGCGTCCCAATGGTAGTGTTTTAGATCTGAAAAGAATTTCCCCCTTTTGTTGATGGGTCATTCCTTTAACAAGAACACCCGCCGCTAAATAATTTGCAAAATCAGCGAACCACGGGTCGTTGGTGTCTTGTAAAGCATTGACCGCTTCGATGAATTCATCGGGGAAAGTATCATGAACCCCGTCTTCATTGCACTCCTCAAGGTGAGGGTTCTCTAATCGGGATAGATGATCCGTCGCAAGATTTTCCGCACCTTTTTTATCTTTTATCTCAATGTCGAATTATTGTAGGAGAAGAATCCAACGAATGAGACGCGGTTTTGCATCTTGCTTGGCGAAAACATATTTCAATGCTGAGTGATCCGTATAGACAATTGTTTTAGATAAAACAAGGTACGGACGAAATTTGTCAAAGGCGAATACCACTGCAAGTAGTTCTTTTTCAGTTGTGGTATAATTCGCCTGAGCACCGGTGAGTGTTCGGCTCGCGTAATAAATGGGTTGGAAATGATTGTTTAGACGCTGACCCAAAACTGCACCGAGTGCGAAATCACTAGCATCGCACATGAGTTCGAATGGTAACTCCCAATTGGGAGATACCATGATAGGAGCTTATGTGAGCTGATTCTTGAGAAGATCGAAGGCTTCCACACATTTCGGGGGTGAACACGAAAGGTGTATCCTTCTCGAGAAGGTGAGTCATGGGTCGGGTTATCTTGGAAAAATCCTTGATGAACCGACGATAAAACCCCGCATGACCTAAGAAACTTCTCACAGATTTAACATTTGAAGGGGGAGGTAGTTTGACAATGACATCAATTTTTGATTTATCGACCTCAATCCCCTTCGCGGAAATTTTGTGACCTAACACGATGCCTTCGCGCACCATGAAATGACACTTTTCCCAATTAAGTACGAGATTTGATTCCTCGCACCTAATGAGGACTCGCTCTAAGCTAGAAAGACATGATTCGAAGGAGTCTCCAAATACTGAGAAATCGTCCATGAAGACTTCCATACAGTCCTCGATCATGTCTTGGAAAATCGCAGTCATGCACCGCTGAAATGTTGCAGGAGCGTTGCACAACCCGAATGGCATCCTCGGATACGCGAATGTACCGAAGGGGCACGTGAAGGTGGTCTTTTCTTGATCTTGGGGATTGATCGGGATTTGAAAGTAGCCGGAGAAACCGTCCAAGAAACAATAGAAGTTGTTTCCGGCTAATCTCTCCAACATTTGATCAATGAAAGGTAAAGGAAAGTGATCCTTTCGGGTGGCCTCGTTGAGTTTGCGGTAGTCGATGCAAACTCGCCATCCCGTGACAGTCCGAGTGGGGACTACCTCGTTCTTCTCATTACGCACGACTATCATTCCCCCTTTTTTCGGAACCACTTGGACCGGACTCACCCAAGGACTATCAGAAATGGGATAGATGAGTCCTGCATCAAGCAGTTTAAGAACTTCCTTCTTCACGACTTCCTTCATGTTGGGGTTTAAACGCCTTTGTCTCTGTACACTCGGTTTGAAGTTCTCTTCCATCAGAATTTTATGTGTACAAAAAGAAGGGTTTATACCCGGAATATCTGCGGTTTTCCAAGCTAGAGCTTTTTTGTGTGTTTTTAAAATTTTTATTAATTTTTATTTTTCTGGAGGAGCTAGAGCAGAAGAGATGATTACGGCCAAGTCAGATTCTCCCTGAAGAAATGCATACTCTAGATGGTCTGATAATGGTTTAAGTTCAAGAGATAGAGGGTCCTCAAAAGATGTTTTAATACGGAGCTTTTGATCAGGATCGAATTTCTCAAAAACTACTTCATTTTCTTCCAAATCCTCTTCGTTAAGGTGAAGCAGTTCCTCGAGCTCTGAGAGATCTTGGATGGATTCGGGAGAGTCTAGAGTGACATCACCATAGGTAGTAATGTCATCGCAATCTAGGTCTAGAAATGAAGTAATTTCCTCCTCCATGCATACATCGATGATGTCGATGAAATTGCATGTATCATCAGAGGCAGAGGTATGCCTCATCGCTTTCTCAATGGAAAAAGTGACTCGGTCATTCCCGACACCTAGACTAAGCTGTTTTTCAGGAACCAAGATTATGGCACTGGCAGTGTTCAGAAAGGGTCTCCCTAAGATGAGAGGGACACTGGGCTCTTCTGGGATATCTAGGATAACAAAATCAGCAGGGAATATGAATCTATCTACTTTTACTGGGACGTTCTTTGCTATGCCTAACGGGTATTTAAAGGACATGTCTGCTAGCCTAACACTCATCCTAGTCGGTTTAATATCCGTTAATCCTAATTTTAGGTACATCGACAAAGGCATTAAATTTATACTAGCTCCTAAGTCCGCTAGTGCTCTACATGGTGGTATGTTATCTATAAGACAAGGGATAATAAAACTCCCTGGATCGCCCTTTTTCGGAGGCATGTTTGGTTGGAGGATAGCTGAGCATTCCTTACTTAGTATTGCTGATGATGCCTCCTCATTCAGCGTCTTGCTAGATACCAGATCCTTGATGAACTTCCCATAGTTCGGCATTCCTGCTAACATGTCAACCAAAGGGACGTTAATGCGCACCTGTTTTATCATGTCAACGAACTTACCGTATTTCTCTTTAAGCTTTTCCTTCCTCAACCGTTGAGGGAAAGGAACCTTCGGTGTGTACGAGTTTGTTGCAGCTTGTTTAGTAGACTTGTGTGCATCCTTTGGTTCTGCTTTTTCCGGTTCTTTTGGAGTATCAATCTTCTCCATAGCTACCTCCTCTTCTTCAATTTGAGTCTCCCCATTAACCTGTACATCACAAGAACTTTCATTAGTATTTAATACAGGTGAACTTACCGTTTTACCACTTCGAGTGGTGATAGCTTTAACATTCTCGAAGCCCCGTTTAGGATTATCTTGTGTACGAGGTGGTAAAGTGCCTTGTGGACGTTCTTGTAGAATTTCAGCCATCTTGCCCAGGTTTCTCTCTAAACTTTGAATTGCTGCCTGCTGATTTCTGATAATTTGATCTTGTTCTTCAGCTTTCTTGTCTTGTTTTTCCATATATTTTTCGAGCAAAATTTCCATTGAGGATTTTTGCCCTTGACCTGCAGCATTATCTCGCGATGGTTGATTCGCCTGATTATCACGTTGGAAACCAGGGGGTTCGAGTTTCTCGGGGGATAGTTATTGTTTTAATTACTGTTGTTATAACCTCTGTTGTTGTTGTTGTACCCTTGATTTCCACCTTGATAATTATTACGGTACCCATTGTTGATATAATTCAACTCCTCCTCCGCTGACATTGGCTGCTGTTGTTGGCAATCTTTGGTGAGATGTGGTCCTTTGCATTTGTCACACCCAACCTGTGTAGCATGTAAACAACTAGTTATTTTATCTAATTTTTGTTCGAATTCTTGTTGACTGTTCTTTAATGCGGCCACTTCATCATTCTTTCTATCATCCACCATATTCAATTGACCAGTTCGTCTGTCAGTTTGCCATTCCATACTGTTCATGGCCAGGTATTCAACGAGTTGATATGCTTGGGTTGGAGTTTTGTACATGAACAACCCACCACTTGATGAATCGAGAAGAGATCGAGATGTGTAATCCAATCCCCTGTAGAATATGTGTACTATGTTGTTTTTCTCGAAACCATGGTTTGGGCATTTTCTCAATAGACCCTTCAACCTCTCCCAAGCATCCGTTAACTTTTCACCTGAATCCTGCATAAAAGCCATAATGTAAGTTTTTAATTTGTCAGCCTTAGCAGGTGAAAAATATCGAGTGATAAAGCGACTTCGGAGTTCATCCCAAGTCGTAATTGAGCCTGGCTCTAACGATTTGACCCATTCTCTTGCATCCCCAGTTAGACTGAAAGGAAATAATCTGAGTCTCATGGCATCCAACGGTCGCGTTGTTTGAACAGTTCACAGATTTCCAGAAAGTTCTCGAGATGTCTGTTAGGATCATTTCATAATCTGCCATCGAAGTTCAGATCTCGCACCATACTAAGGAATTGACCTTTAATCTCAAAATTGATATTGTTCAATTCTGGAACTGTGATAGATGGAGTAGTGGGAATTGGTGGTGTCTGTCTAATGTTCCACACGGGTTGCTCTGGTGGCGGCTCTGGTGGATTATTATCTCCCATATTGAAAATGGGGTTGTCAGTAGTTCGAAAGTTGATTGATTCTAGGTATTGTGCGGCTAAAACTGCTGTACGTTGCTGGCGAAAAAGTCTCTCTGGCTCGGTATACGGTATTATCGGATCAGAGTCAGAGCTACGGGTCATACACCTGCAAAACTTCAAGACAATTGTTAAAAACGCAACTGTTTACTAGAATCAATAAAAATAAAATAACTTATCCAAGAATGAATTCTTAGATAAGGATCGATTAAAAGATTAGTTCTAATTTACTAATCACGCAATTGTTCCCCGGCAGCGGCGCCAAAAACTTGATGTTGTAAAACCAGTTATAAATTAAATGTCCTAAATACTCCTATTCCAGATTACCACACTTTTAGGCAAGTATGACCTAATCGTGAGCAATATAGTTCAGGTAAGTAAATTCGGGTATATTCGTCTCCACAGGGAACAATTAAGCTGATTATGTAATATAAAACTAATTAATTAAACTGAACAAATAATTAAAAGGGGTTTTCATTTGGAATACTTTTATTTGCAAACTGAATAATAAAACTAAAAATGGTTGTTAAAAGTAAAAAATCAACTAAAACGAAGAGAAAGTCTTTTAATAATAAGGAGGATATTCACTATGAGTCGATTCCATCTAGGTCTAGGTTTGGTTTTGAAGTACCGATTTAATTCATGTTCTAGGAGTTTAAGGGACTAGATTTCTCTCAAAACCTTACAATGAGTCTAATATGATCTCTAGGAATTTCTTCTCAAGAAACCTGTTTAAATTCACACTCCTGCTTGTTATTTCTAACTAGGTCCGACTTTCCGAGACCTTCTAATCCTAAGAATTTCTTCTCTGAAGATCTGACTTTAAGTTGCACCTAAGTTATTGGTATAAAATCTCGGACCCCTATTTCTAGCGAGTCGCTGACTAAGTCAACAGGTATGAAAAGTCAAGGGTATTACTAGATCAATTAAATGTTGTCAATATTTTATCAATCTAACAATAAACAGATTCAATAATGCAAATGTAAAGGTTTAACAAAAAGGGTCTTTATTAAAAACACAAGTGTTCAAACAATCACCATAAAATCCTAAGCATATCCAAACCTAAAACCTAAACTTCATCTAATCATAGCGAATATAAGATGATTAGCACATAGACATGCTAAAAATCATCAAACAATCATGAAGAAACATAAACATAAACATAATAGTAATTAAAAGTGATAAAAACCCAATGTTTAATGCTTGAAATCTTGACCTTGAGTGCTCCTAGGGTATTTTTCGGCTGCCAAATCGTATTAGGTCAAAAGTTCTGTTCAAATCTGCAATTCTCGCTTAAATATACGTCAGATCGCTGGAAATCGCGTCGCTATCCCAAATTTCGCGTCACAAATGTGAATCCCGCGTTAAATAGCGACGCTATCTTCCAGATAGAGGCGCTATCTCGTCTTTTTGATGGCAAACAGAGACCCGAAATCGCGTCTTGAAGGAAAATAGCGTTATAGATAGCGACCATAGATAGCGGCGCTATCCTTAGATAGCGGCGCTATCTCTGAATTTTCTGCAGATTTTCATTTCGTTCGTCGTTTTGAATCGTTTTTTATACTTTTTCTTCTATAGACTGAAAAATACAATGAGAACTATATTTGAGTGATAACATTATGTTCTAATCAATAAACACATACAAAAATAGGTATATTGGCATATAAATATATGTATAAATATGCTAATATCAACCTCTTTGTTAACAATCTCGTTTCGCTCTGACGCCATACCACGCTTTGTCTGCTTTATCGGACGGAAAGAAGGGTTGACCATCAGCCTGTCCTCTGCAACCTCTCGGGATACTCCGGTCATATCCTTCGGTTCCCACGCGAAAGCCTCCTTATGCTTTTTTAACAGCACTTCTAGGCTTTTTTGTAGTGGTTTTGGTAGGTACCCCCAATTCTAACCGTTACGCTGGGGTATTCTGGATTGACCACAATGTGAGCTTCTTCCTGCTCCGTCCAACTGTCTTGATGAGTGACACTATTGCACTCTAGTGGAGGCATGGGCATGCTTTGGACCGTGAGAACGCCATACTCCGAAGGAAACTTCAATAGACCGTGAATCGTTGAAGCTACAGCCTGGAACTGCCACAAGCATGTTCTTCCTAAGATAGCATTGTACCTGGAGGGTGCTTCTATGACAATAAATTCCGCCAGGATCGTCTTGGAGTGGGGCTTTTCCCAATCGGTTAGCATGAGGGGGAGGTGTATTTTTCCTTTGGGCCACACGGACTGTCCGGAGAATCCTATAACCGGAGCCTTGGCAGGTTTCAAGAGAGCTTTTATTTCAGCCAAAAACTTGTCAAAGCAGTGACTATATACGATATTCGCGGAGCTTCCTCCGTCTACGTATATCCGCCGGACCATTGTTTTTGCGATTACTCCGAAGATAACTAAAGGTTCCGTCCCCAGATAGCCTTCCGGCATTGGTTCTCCTCTGCCAAACTCTACCACTCCCCCACGCCTCTTCCCCAAGAGAGGAGCTTTCGTTTCTTCCTCCAAGGCAAAGATCTCCGCATTATACGCAGCTGCTTCATTTTTCGTGGGGGCCTCTACCGTTGCCACCTCCGTCCTTCCTTTGTTTTGCGTTTCTTTCTCTCTTTTATAACTTTCACATGAAGCGGTAGTGTGTGCCATGATTATGTGAAAATTACAGTACGCGTTCGGGTCCCTGGGGTACCGCTTCCTTTGCGCCTTCCCTTCCGCGGACCTCCGCGTTTCATGAGTGGAAAAGACTCCTTGTCGGGACGAAGGGTATCGATCATAAGGAGACTTCCCTTCGTGAGCTCGCCCATGGTACGGAGGCTTTCCCGCATAGCCTGATCGAAGCTGACTTCTCCCTTTTTCTCCGTTCCGGAAAGAACTGGAGCTTGTCGTCCCCTTCTTTTCTTGTGCCTCGAATCGTAACTTCTCTGCGCTTTCTTCCTCCTGTTTGAGTACCTTGTTCACTGCGCTAATCATATCGTCTGCCTTTTCAAAATCTCTTTTTGATAGTTCCCTGAACAGCTCTCCTTCACGGAGACCGTATGTGAAAGCCGCTATTATAAGTGAATCTTCTCGGACGGGCATTTTCCGACTTTGCTCATTAAACCTCTTGAAATACGACTTGTTAGATTCTCCTTCCCGTTGCCGGCAAGCCATTATCGACTGAGACCGCTGCTGATACTTCTTTTGTTGTATGAAGCTGTGGCTGAATTGCGCGACCAAGTCTTCAAAACTTGATATGCTTCTCTAAGGAAGGCTCGATAGCCAATACCGGGCGGACCCTTCAAGGGTTCCTGCAAAATAGAGACACCAGAGCTTCGGATCCATGGGGATCATCCGGACGGCCCAATGAAAACTAGCCACGTGGTCATCTGGGTCTCCGGTTCCATCGTACGATTTTACACGCGGACCCTTCAGACCTGGGGGGATGGGCATTTCGTTTATTTCATCCGTAAAGGGTGACCGAAAATTCTTGGAACCGGACGCCCTGTGATGACGCGAAATTTCCCTTTCCTTCTCGTGCACTATTCGTCTATCTCCTTCTGGATCTTTTGGTCGAGTGACCCGCTCTCTTCGGGGTCTTCTTGGAGGACTCGGGTCCCTATATACTACCTCCGTGGACTCCTCTTCACTGGAATACGTTAGATTCCTTTCTATACCGAGCATCTCCCCCGTTCCCTTCGCACGTGTTTTCTCCGCCTGCCTCATCTTCTTGAATCTACAAAAAGAGTTATAATCTGCCCACTCTTCAGGTGTGGGCTCGTTCCCTCCGCTTCCCGGCGGGGGGCATGCTGAAAGCATTAGCGACTGCTGAGATTGAGGCGGGAGCGAATTACCCTTTCTCCGGTCCTATGGGTTGATTGGGCGTCGTTAGACGGCGATTCGCGTCTTCCACCGTTACTTCGTGGACCATTTTGTTCAAGGTCCCACGGATGGCGCCAAATGTTGAAACTTGATTTTAACAGGACGGAAGGTACACCACTCCGTCGATATGTAAGACCTCTCTGTTGATACGTCAAACCTGAAAACAAGCAACAACCCTAGTCAGAGGCCTTCTGGGATTTGCTCCCAGAAGACACTCCGATGCCTAAGTAAGAACGAGGGCTATAAATTAAGCGAATAAAGGACTCGTAGTCCGGAATGTATAAAGTATGGTGTGGCTATTTAATCTGAGTATTGAATGTGTAGTCTATTAAATGTGTATTGATTTGGATACCTGTTGTGATCTCTAAGTGTCCCATTTATAGTCGATTAAATGGGCGGGAGAAGGAATGAGCGGGATAATCAGTTGCACAGTTTTACCCGTATCGTCTAAATGTCCATTGGTCCATAGTCTGAGGACTATGCCTTTGGACCGGAGGGTAAAACCATAACACTCCGTCAAGACGCTTCATACGCCGCCGCCCGCATTTAATGCTCATGTGGCTTCACGCCACCTTTCCCTTAAATCCGGATATGTTACCGCCCGTCTCGGGAATTGGTTAATACGATCCATGTTTGTCGTCTTCTATCTTCCTTCGTCTCACCCTTCCGTCTGCTCCTCTCATGCTGATTGCTCCGTATTTGGTATACCTTATCAGTAGTAAATCATTATCAATACTAGTCTTCTATATCTCAACATGTCCTTATCTTTTTACCAAAACGACTAGTAAAAGGATGAGTTACAAGTACTTAAAATCTCCCCGTAGGTTATCTAAACTCGTAAGCTATAGTAATATAAGATGTAGTTAATCGTAATATTTAGTAACTTTAATGTTTAAGCTACCATTTAATCATGGAAAAAACAATCACATTATGTGAGAATATCTACATTAACGTTGCATTTTACCTTGAACGCATGGATGGCCCTGATGAAAATGTAGTAGCTCAAAACTTACAATAGATTTTTAAATTGAGTCCAACTATAAAATTTCTTTTATATATAATATACACAATTTATATCAAATAAAGTTTAGTATTAAAAGTAGGCTTGATATAAAAGTGAGTCAATATGTGTACTGTAGTATTACTTTTTACGTTAATATTTATTATTACAATTATAATTGGGGCTCCAAAACCAGTCTACACCTAAAGTCCCGACAAACTTAGGGCAGGCTTTGCTTGAATGGTTATGAATTTTGGTATTAAATCATCAGCTAAAAAAATTTGCTGTCCTTGTCTAAATTAAGAACCCGTTTATGCTAATCTTTTGTTATAAACTAGACTAGGTTTTTTGTATCAATTATAATATTAGACAATAACTTATACAATATGTAATAATAAGCTCTAACTTAAATATATCATCTATTGCTTAGGAATAGGAATGAATGGCCCTTCCTTCATAAGCATATGTTATGCTTCCCATCTCAAATTCCAATCCTCAAATATGAGGGAATACATTGAAAGAAACGAATGAGCTATATGCATATGATATGTTTCCTGTTTAAAAGCCATTTATTCAAAATGGAAAAAAGGTACCTACAACAAATTAACATACAGGCGTTTGACTAAAAAAAAGGTATATGCGTTTATAACAAGTTATTCGTTATGGTTAAGGGCATGTTTATGAAAGTTTATTAATGAGTTTTTTAGCTTATTAGCTTAATAAGCCAAATAAGCTTGAAATTTCAAGTTTGTTTAAGCGTATTAAGCTAATAAGCTCCTTTAATAAGTTTTCCCAAATACTCCCTAAGTTTTTATCGTGATGTACGCGATTTAATCATTATTGTGACCATTTCCAAACCTTCCACTGGTCATCTAGTAATGTTTATTTAGAGAATGTATCGAACTTATGATCTTTAAAAGATCATTCCAAACATCATATCACTAAGTTATTACCCGATGGTTCCTTTTCAAATTTTCTAAGCCCTCTAATTGTTTACAAATATAATCAAATTATTCGAACCTTAAATCATGGTGCTTTTTACGATTGACAACATCTATTTTAAATATATTTTTCCTTTCCGATTTTGTGGGTCATTGTAATATCATGTGTCTTGAAGCATGCATTTGCCTTTTCTTATTTATATCTTTTGTCTAAATAAAAGTATGTATCATTCATTGTTTTTCCCTTAAATGTCAATTTAATGATGACATTGTATAACTTGCATTAAATCGTTGGTCAATTTTAGTATCATTATAACCTCTACATTACTCTAGTATCACATTTTAAATTTCATTACCGACGATATACGTGTAATGAATGATAATTACAGAATATTTAGCTAATAACCTAATAAAATAGAAATTTGGATTTGAAAATACTTGTTTGATTTAACCAAATATTAACCTACTATTTTTTTTATTATTATTATTTTTAAAAGTATTCTAATTTATAACAAGCACCTTGTGATGGCTAAATTTTTACATGTGACGTATGTGACATAATTGTTGCCATGATTATTTTCGAATGATTCCCTAACTATTTGGTAAATGTTTATTTATGGAAGAGATCGAACTTGTAACCGATAGAAAATCATTTTAAACATACTCCGCTAGGCAATCACAAGACACAAAAAAATAAATTTAAACACATAACAAACACATATTTACTTATAGACGCAAAAAAAATGCATCACGAAAACAAGAAATAAAGTCTTGAATAGTAGGCATTCTTCTCGCGATTAATCGCATATGTCTTGTAAATTATAGGGACGATGATTCAAAGTGGTAAAAGAAAAAAAAAATCATTATTTTTATTCATTTTTTGTGGAATTTTGTTAACCATTAAAAGTATCCATATTATGATATTTCTTAAGGAAAAAAAACACACAAGTGAGGGAGTGACTTCCTAGAGGTCATATATTCGATGAGTTTGATTCTTCTTTGATTAAGCATTTACTAGATAAACAATGTAAGATTCATAAATAATCACAATATCAATTACGTCGCGTATATCACAAGTAAAATTTGATCATCCGAAAACATGCTATAACGAGAATACATATTTATAAAAATTAAAAGAATAAGTAAGTGGGAGTGGTTTAATTTTCATAGGAAAGAATTAGAGTTTATTAAATGGACCCTTCCTTAATCGAACTCACATGGGCTACTAAATATTTAAATTTAATGTAGGCACGAATAATTTTGATTGAGTGGTTTATAAAAGATTGGTACAACCACCGTTTATTTATATGGGCAAGTGAGAGAGAGTGTTAGTAGGTCATATCTATTTAAGTGATCACCCACTTGTATCAATACTCAAATGGATCTTTCCATTGCACTAACTAAATCTCTATGATTTCTACATTCAACCTTCCATTCAGTTTATAAAATTAATCAATTCACAATTTCATATTTGAAAACAAATTTAAGAAAACGTTTAAACTCGTCACCTTTCTAAGTGTTAGTTAAGTCATTACGTAATACATATATAAGATTCGTTAATCTAATTACATAATGGGTATGATGGCGTAGTGTTGGCACCATTCCTATGTGGAAGGCAAATGGCGGCGCCATTTAGGCATTACCGCACCGCCCGGTGTCATTTCCCAAGCCAAACTACTGCCGCGGTGTTATAGTGATGAATGAGAGGATATTTTAGTGTGTTGTGTGAAAAATAGGAATACTGAGATAGTGCTTAAGTGGTTAATAAAATTAATACTCAAGTAAAAAATAATGAATAATAGAACTCAAATAAATTTCCTAAATGAAGTTATTAACGTCTAGGCAATGTTGATTGTTATCAACACCATCGCAAATTGGAACGACAATCAAATTTTTATGTAATTGTCTTATTCATAGTACATAAAATTCATAAGCATAGGTTATGAGGACCAACCCAGAATTTAGTATTGCTATATAATCAAATTTATAACATTTTATTTACACTCCGGTCTTTAAATGTCGATGATATTCTTAATTTTCATTATCTGGTTTTGTTTTTATCGCCGGTATTTTGGTTTGCTGTAATTTTCGATAGTTGACTAGCTGATTCGAATATTAGATCAAACGCTATTATGTTTGTATTTCATTAGATCCCCCAAAAACTCTTACAATATACAAACCGAACTTGTTTGATTTGATCATATATTATTGTTCGGGTATTATTATAAGTTAACAAAAAATGTACAAAGATGAAGAAGTTAACGATACACACGTTTACCCATTAGAGTTTGACCAATATCCAATCATCATAAGGCCCAGGCCCAACTATTTTAGCTACAATATTTTGATCTGTGGAAAGAAATTATGATAAATTTAAGTTTGGGCCATATGTAGATCTTAACAAGAAAAAAATGTTTGTTTCCTTCGTTGGATAGTTTATTAAATTGTATTCACAAGTTGGTGATATGTAAAGGTGAAAAAAAACCGGACCAGGTTTCTAAGCCGGATTGAAAACCAAATTGAAGCTTGGCAGATTAATATCAGTTCGAGTATTCGTAGGATATTAGTTTGAAATATTGACAACTACATGACTCGAACCACATTATGAGATTAATTTTTTTTCATTTCAATCAAAACAATTTATTACTAAAGTGATCAAACATGAACCTCTTTACCGAGAAAGGATTAAAAAATTGACTGAGTGCGACCTTTCATATTATTATCTTTATTAATCAACTGGGCTAGTAGGATAAATGTTAATTACTTGACTGCAATTACTTATGTATTTTATTATCTTTATTAATCCATAAACTCATATTATACTATTGACCACCATCATTATCACCATCATTGTTTACCACCACCCACCACCATGAGGGATGAATAATTGGCGTAAGGCACAATGTCAATTAGCGGTTTTGGGCGCCACCAAAGCTCCTTTGGTGAGGGCTTTGATGGAACCAAACCCAATAGAGCAATTAAATATGTTCTAGAAGATTTAGCTAAAAATGTTTTCTGGTTAATGAGTTTTTATGTGCAATTTTATTTTTATTATATATGGAGTACATATTTTTGGTATTTTTCTGGTGACTTTGATTTTTGCGTGGCCAATATATGAATGGTAGAAGTAGAATGAAAACGAATTGGAATATCAAGAAATAGATAGTGGAACTGACCCAAACCAGAATCTTTATCCATGGGCCTGAATGTTTATCTTTTAAATTTCGGCCTAAGAATAATATATACATGGACATTAATTTATATATTTTTAAATTGCAATAGAATCATGTACAGGTGTCAATATGAACAAGGAATTAGAGAAGATAACAATAACGATAATGATGAATAATTAATTTGTGAATCTGAAGCATGCGGTGTGGTATATAAGCAAGCACGATATTTTTCCTCATCATTCATCAATATTCAATACACGACGCATGAAGTTGTGTCACCCTTCCACACTTGACCATATAGGCCCCGAACACAAACCACCAGATTTGCTATTTTTCTAACTAAAAAAATCATATATTCCTACCGAAACCTTTTACATCTTTTGAAAATGAATATGATTAACAATTATAAACTATTATTAAAAAATAGTGTTAGGATTTGATTTATTGATTTGAAATCACATTAATCAAACAATCAGTTTTTTAATATTTAATAAAAAAAAATTAACTTTGTCCTTCTACAATTCTACACCTTTATACAAAATTTATATATTGGAAAAGCTTCCTTATCAAGATTAAGCTAATGTTTAGTACTACATTCGTCCTAAATTTATTATCCATTAACAAAAAACATATATTTTAAGAAAGTACATTTATTACACTGTGCAAGTGCAACCAATAGAATTTTATCTTTATCATTTAACTGTTTTTTTATTGATGTAATTTTCAAGTTGAAAATAATTCCAGATAATACTAAAAAGTAAATGCAGACAATAAAATTAGAAAGGGGAGAGTAATAAATAAGATTTAAAATGAACATATGTTAGTAAAGACTTTATAATAAATTTAAAGAAACCTATTTTCACAAGCTGCTCTCATACTTACTCGTAATATATGTAACTTAATCGTTCTCGTGGCCGTTTCCAAGTCTTACACTGACCATCTAATAAATTTTTAAAATAAAGGAATCAAATCCGTGACATTTATAAAATTAATTTTAAACTCCCTTTAACATTTAACATATGGAATCCGTTATTGCATTAGAGTCTATCAAATTGTGGATTGAAGATGATGCCTTTTTTTCCAACTCTGTTAGAGTTTTTATACAAGCAATACATTTTTTTCTAGCCAGAAGAATTATTATTTTGTATGGCGCGAGTAAATTCCAATTTAAAAAAACGTCCAAAACTGAAAACTAATATGAATATCACAGCAACATTTGTCTTTTGTAGTCATGACTTTGAGCTGAAAATTAAATTAAATTAAATATTATATAATTAAAAAACCATTCGCCGAAAAAAGCAAAAGGGAAACGGTCTCTCTCTCTTTTCTCTTTCTGCTTATATATGTATGTGAGTATACAGATAAAAAGGTAGGGAAGGATTGAAAAACAGAGACATAAAAGAGTAAAAGATCAAAAAATCATATCGCCAATTACGAAATCGCTTTTTCTCTTCTGGATTCGTGATTCTAAATAAAAACTTCACCTGATCGTTCGCCGGGAATTGCATCTGAGCGCTCGCCGGAAGCTTCAGCAGTTACTGTCTCGATCAATCGAGCTGAATTTTCCGTCTCGTTCTCGCAATAGCTCAGGTTTGTTTGATTTCGTTTCAATTTCTAAAGTAATACTACCTCCGTATCAAAATAAGTGATACATTTGGCGGTTTTTGAGGTAAAAGATTGAAAAATGATTTAAAATAGTATAAAGTGGATAGTTAGTGGATAATGGGACCCACTTCTTTTGGATGTAGTGAAATTAATGATGTTTAAAAGTAAAAGTAGGGGTAAAAGAATAATTTTACTTTATTAAAGTAGATAGTTAGTGGAGAAGGGGTCCCACTTTTTTGCCAAATAAGGAAAGATTTTGAAGTGTATCACTTATTTTGTTCCACCCCTTTTAGGAAAGTGTATCACTTATTTTGATACGGAGGTAGTATAACTGTTTGATGAAATGCATGTATTCACGCAAACGAATCTAATCGGTTTGTTTAATTTAAGATCGGAATTCTACAGATCAGTCGATTTATGCATTGTGTTTTTCGTAATCGTTTATCGCTCGTCAGCCATTGATGAATGCGATACTTACGTTAAAACGTATGCGTGTGTTTGTGTGTAAATGTGCTGATCGACTTGAGTTCTATGTTGCACGGATACGGATACGGATACGGATACGGCACGGGAAACGGATACGCTACGGATACGGGAAACAGCAAAAATAAAAAATTCAGGATACGGATACGGCAGAGATACGGAAAATATAAAATATATAAAAAAATACATATATGTTAAGAAATTCCAATATAGGTATATATTGATGTAAAGTATAAACTACAAAAGTAATAAATATTTCAAAGGCAATTAAGTATCAATAATCAAACGAAGAGACGACTGGACGAGGGTATGAATTCTGAAATCGACGAGTTGTTTTGTAGACGATAGGTATTTTTTAAGGGATGATTATAAGATTACTTTAGCCCATTAGATTTTTTTAGACTCAAAAAGCCCATACACCCAATATAGAACAGATATGTTCTGGAAACTCCACGGAAACGCGCTGGATACTTCCCCCGATACGTTTCCTCCATCGCCGATACCTATCCAGGCGTATCCATGGCGTATATGTATCCCCCATGTATCCGATACGGGAGCGGCTTCCTTTCAGGCGTATCCGTGCATCCGAGAGTTGAGTTGATTAATTTGCTTCTCTGATTTGTGCATTTATGTTTCAATTCTGTTCAAGCTGAATGCTTATTTGATGAGCTATACAAAGTACAAACAAACTGTGTATCCTATATTTTTTACACTATAATTTTTATTACTTTCACTACAACTATGTGTTAGAAATGCTACAAAGTATGTACAAATGAATTCTATGGTAAACTATATGAAAAAAATAATCAATTAGGCATTAATTGTTATACTTTTGAAATTTTATTACATTAAAACGAAATTTTTATAATTCATTACACACAATAGCAATTCATACATCGACGGACACGTTTCCATATAATTTTGTCAGTTTGATATTAATCGTGGTTATTTTTCTATACTTATCAAACTTAAAAGTTTTTATTTTGTTATTTATTCGAATTTAGAAATCGAGATGGAATTTGAATAACATAAAGTTTAAAATCCGAATTTTCAACTTGTATTAGAATACAACGAATATGTAGCAACAAGCTACAGAAGGAATATATCCTTCCATCTCGTTATTTTTCTCTTTTAAAATAGCTTAATATGCCCGCATTATTCTTGTCCATAAATCCAAAACCAATCCCTGTCAAAAGTATATAAATACAAATACCATATACCATCTCTTTAAATTTTTGTTAATATTCTACATCATTAAAATAACTTATATATATACCACCAATAACTTAATTTTAAAATTTATCCACTTAACTTATTTGTCAAATTAATAGAAGTAAAAGGTGCTAGTCATGTACAAACCATTTTTGTTGCATACTAATATCAATAAACATCAATAATTTATAATGATGATGGTAAATTGTTAAAAAGTTACAACTTAAAACATAATTAATTTGCTTTCAGCAGTGATTATTTTTTTTACACTAAAGTCAATTAATAGCATTAATTTGTACGTAACGATTATAGTAAAGGTGAAGTTTTGTTGAAAAATAGAACATAACTATTCTTCATATCGTGTTTATATAATATGTGTTGGCCAAAAGGAATCTGTGAATATAGTTAAAGCTATGAAATGTTTGTATTGGTTTGGGATATAGTGAAGAAAAAACAAAAATATAAAGAATTAGTTTTATAATAGTATGTACCATTTGTTGCATGCACATTTCTTTTAAAAGATACATGTGGTAAGTTAAATGACTATTTTATTACATGAAATATGTTTAAAAGAATTGTACATACAATAAAATGATACTCCGTATAAAGTACTGAGTTTTAAATTTGAAAAAAATGTGAGTTGCATCATTTGTGAAATTAACTCAAATATAGATAGGAACGTGGTGATCCTAGGCCAACAAAAAAGAGTCGAATTTAGAGTTTAGATAAATTTAAGATTATATATTTACATAAATACATAGAATAAGTTAATTATATATTACGGATGTCATTGTCTAGACTCGAACCACTAGCATATTAACTTGTCGTTAAAAAAAAAAAAAGTAAATGATTTGCATTTATTTGAATATTAACGTACAAGTGGTTTTCACACATGTGATTACTGCTCAAAAAGTTTTAGGGCCTGTGAATATAATTATGTATTAATTAATAAATTGTAGATCGACTGAATAGATAATATGCAACATGGCATGCATGAGTAACTGACTTAATGATAAGGCAAATATTTGATATTTCACACGGGAAATTCAAGTGGCAGCTTTAAGCTCATCTCTTCTCCTAACTTGACATTGATATTTCCATAATTCCATTTTATCATTTTTTTAACCGGTTTGAATACGTAGAGATACATAAATAAATAATAATACATAATTTGTAAACGAGCTAACATATATATTAATTATATATAGATGTAATACCCATAACACTCTTGAAGTCTTGATCGATAATCTTGTTTTATTTCCAGCTTAAATGGGAAACCACACAGTTGTTTTGTTGACTATATTCACTTTTATTATTCTTTATTAAACTATTTGTTCCCTATGTTCCTAACTACAACAAATAATATAAGCTAGGTTCGTTTGATGAATTGTTTTAATACTACTAAATTTTCTCTAGAATATATCTTCGATAATAACTAAATATATGAGTTTGTTGACTAACACAGTAACACACCAATAGTTGATAGTTGTTAACCATAATATGGTTTGAAATTTTCAAAACAAATAAATTATAATGGTTGTAATTTTATATAATTATGGAAAATCACGCCTGAATTTATGTGGATCAATTGATTCATGGGTTAGCCATGGTTAATTAAGTAATACTCCCAGATCTCACCATCAATGAGATGGTCACATACCCATGTGACACATAGACGTTACTTAATCTTTATGTCTAAATGAAAAACGAAATATAAAAAAAAATTAAAACTAAATAATAATGCAATAACTTACCTCATGGTTTGTCCAGTCTCTAGGTAGCATATTGATATTGTTTCAGGAATTATTAGTGCACAAAGTACACTTTAATTCCAAATATCACCATACATAATTTCTTTCCATGCGCATATTAAAAGTAACCATGATTCATAATTTCATATCTTGAATTTCCAAATTATATTCCAATTTTTTTTGGTACACTTCATTTAACTATAAGAAATCCTAACAATTGTATACATTGCAGATGATCACAGAGCACTAGCTCCTTCTGTATAACTTAAAATAACAAAATGATGATCGCAAAACTTGAAGCTGGTACAAATGAAAATGCAAATGCAACTGAAAATAACAATAACCGGTATGCCAACATCTTGACGGGTTCTTGGTGGGCCCAGTTTCGCTATGGGTCAAACCCGTGGATGGCTAGATATGTGTATAGTGTCATGTTTCTATTAGCTAATTTGCTTGCGTGGGCCGTACGTGATTACGGGCATACTGCATTATCAGAAATGAATAGTAAGATTATATTTTTATCATCATTTTTATTTTCTTGATATATTTTAATTTATTATGACTCATAATTAAACTTGTGTTGTTTGCAGGATTGAAAAATTGTAAAGGTGGTAAAGAGTGTTTAGGGACGGAAGGAGTTCTGAGAGTGAGCTTGGGATGTTTCGTATCCTTTTCTTCAAAATTAGATTTATTTTTAATTAACATATGAAAGAAAACTAGAAAACAGATACAAAATTTAAGATTTTTTTGAAAGCCTTAATGAAATATATTAGATATTTTATTTCACAATGTTTCTTTCAACTAGCGGTACCTCAAAGTTGTACGGACGAAAAGAATTGTGGCATTCGGGCTGGTGGTCTGCTAAAATCTTCCTCATGATTGCTCTAATTATTCTGCCCTTTTGTCTTCCTACACAAATTATTCTGAAATATGGTTAGTGTTCTTAGCAAAATAACTAATCATGTTTGTTTGTCTCATTTTTGTTAGTGTTCTTCCTACAGCTTTAATGTGGCTGATAGATTTTATATTAATTTTGGCAGGGGAAATTGCACATTTTGGTGCAGGGTATTAAATTTTTCCAACCTTCTATCTTTATTTCTGGAGTAAATTATACGGATGGTTTTTTTGGATTGCCAAAAAATTTAGATTTAGTCACTAAGTATCAGAAATTACACGGATGGTCCCTAATTCTGCAACTTGTCACACATTCGATCTCTAAAACAAACATCGTTAAAATGGTTGTTGAAGTCTGTGGTATCGAGGGTAAATTTGTTTTTTTATGTTATTTTTCTCTTTCTCTGTTCTAAACAAATAAAATAAATTAATAAAATGTAAAAGGAATATGAAAATATGGTTTTACAGTACTCTTATCCCATTAACAGAGGTTGTTAACTGGTTAAGTTTTAGGGACCAAATGCGTGACAAGTTTTTAAATTAGGGACCATCCGTGTAATTTTTTATACTTAGGGACCAAATCCAAAATTTTTGACAAATTACAAGAACCATCCATGTAATTTACTCTATGATCCCTCCATACCAGCTTGAGGAAATCTTAACCATCAAAGTTATTTTATGACATTTTTCAGGGTCTTTTTGCTAATTCAGCTAATTAGCGTAATCAGCTTCATCAAATGGCTAAACAATTGGTGTTTATCCGAAAAATATGCGGAGAGATGGTAACTAACTAACTAACTTTCAGTAAAGCTTAAATTATAAATAAAAAAATTAAGTTTTAGTATTCATAATTATTGTAATGATGTTTTACTACAGCCATGTTCATTCCATGCTGCTTGCAACTAGTGCATATGTTGTGTGCATATTGGGGATCATTTTGATGTACATTTGGTATACACCACAATTAACTTGCTTGCTTAATATTTTCTTCATCACATGGACACTTGTACTCCTGCAACTTATGACTAGTGTCTCTCTTCACCCAAAAGTAAGTTTAACTGTCAAAATGTTAAATCTCCAATATTTGTGCTGTCAAATTGATTTAATTTTTATTTTATTTTTTTGGTTTTTTTTTTGAATTAGGTTAATGCTGGCTTCTTGACTCCAGGTTTTATGGGGCTGTATGTCGTGTTCCTATGCTGGTCCGCCATTAGAAGGTAGTGTTTTATCTCAAAAGGGTCAAATTAAATGAAAAGGCTAAAAAAGAAATGGGTCAAACGGGTCAAACAAGTAGAAAGTTGTGAAATCCTATTTTAATGCATTTGACTTCCTACGTTTTATTAAAATATTTGATTGTAATAATATCTTCGTAATCATATATAAAAAAATTGAATACAAATGTGATCGACCCAATTTAGCCCGTTTCAGCAAGGCCCATTTTGACCTGTTGTTTATGCTTCAGATTTGACCATATGTTCTTGTGCCTACAGTGAACCACAGGATGATAAATGTCACAGGAAGTCTGAAGCCTCAAGAGACTGGCTAACCATCATAGTAAGTTTCAAGCTGGTGACAAATTTTTTTATATGGTAAATTACATAAATTGTCCGTTTTTGTCCCTAAACTTTTCTTTTCCTGGTTTTTTTGTCCATGTAGTCCTCATTTTTCATTTATTCCGTCCTTTTCCGCCTAAATTGATCATAATACCCTTATTTTTATTTATTTGAAGTAATAATTTTTTTTGAAATTTTCATTTACAAAAATACGTGATTACCACAGTTTTAGAAAAAACGAAAAACATACATATTTACTGCATAGAATTATTGTACCATAAAGGCATAAAGTATTCAAAGGGATTAATATTTAATAATGAACCAGAGCTTTATAGTTGCGCTACTTGCAATGGTGATTGCCACATTTTCAACTGGCATTGATTCCAAATGCTTTCAGGTAAAACGAAAACTTATATTGTCAGGATCGATTAACTATAGACAAGTTAATAAACACCTTAGATCTAATTGATGATAGAAGTTGCAGCGGATCAACACTATATCAATAATTAAGAACAATGAACTGTATGAACAATATGAGAAATATTAAGAACACAGTTTCACAAAAAGCTTCAATGTATATTATCAAGTTAACAATACACACGTACGTTTACAATTCGTAAGGAACTATATATAATAGTCCTTGAAGCTAAACTATTTACCCTAGTTATTCTAGGATACGATTTACATCTAATTATAAACGATATACATTGATTTACATTCTATAACTATCTCTGCGAAGATCTCGGACTTGATTTGTTCCAAATATGCGTTGTCAGTAGTAAAACTAATCACCAGTAGTAAATATGAAGATCAGTAGTAAACTTGGTGATCAGTAGTAAGTCCATAATCATCGTCAGTAGTAACTACTAAGATCAGTAGTATCTTCAATCTTTGTATGATCAGTAGTAACTAAGTTATAGAGAACACCAGCATCAACTTCATCAGTAGTAAATGTTTCTGCCCCATCAGTAATAAACATAATTATCACTAACTGCAGCATCAGTACTAAGTTGATCTGTGATTTGCTCCAACAATCTCCCCCTAAACTTATTGATTATCCTTTAATTAATCAAGTTTTCTTCTGTTCTTCTTCTTCTTTCTTTCTTCTTTCTAATGTTCTTTGATTTTGTTGAAGTCTTTGTTCAATTATGTATTTGCTGTTCTTCTTGGTAAAGTAATTCAATTTATTTTGGAACATAACTGCATCAAAGGGCTTCATTAGAGTGTTGATGAATATCTGATACATTTCCTTTTCTGAGTGAGGATATTCTCTTTCATATAAGTACAACTCACAATTTTTACTTGATCTTTCAAAGAAATACATATTGCAAGTTGGGAGAACATTCCATGCATACACATTTTCTGGATTTGTAAATAACTCTGGATAGTTATCTGGATAAAAAGCTGCATCAATCATTCTTGTTAAGTATCCAGCTCCAGATTCTTTCCATGATTTCTTTGTCATTCTTGGTTTCCCAATAATCAAAAGTTTGATTACATCACTTCTTGAACATGATCTGATTAAGGGTAACCATCCAGTGAATCTTTGTACTACTTTGTCTTCCCTTATGACTTCTATGACATTATTCTGCATCACTCTCCAGTTAAGAATTGGATTGTTCTGTAGAGGAGCAACTGGCATTTCAAGAACAGGTATAATTTGTTGTTTTGATTTCTTCTTGGAGCTTTGTTCTTGATCAACAGATTTTCTTTTTAGTGATTGGGGAGTTGAAGTATTACCAACAGTTGTAACACTACCAGCTTTGAGCAAATTTAAGCTGATTGGTACTAAAGTTTTGGTTTTGGCTTTCTTTGATTCTTTAGCTTCTTGTTCAGCCAGGTCTTTCTTCTTCTCAGTGCAGTATTTTTCAATAATAGTTACCATCTTCATTCTTCCAAAAGATTTTGCACTGTGACCTCTTGTCTTCAGAAAGTCAATCATAAGAGACTTTTGTTCAAATATATCATCAGGTAACTCACCTTTTGTTCTTTTGCATTCTGCTACAAGCTCTTCAAGACAGTTCAGATGTTCTTCTTCTACTTTTCTAAGCCTTTTGAATTCTGCTTCTTGGCCTTCTAACTGAACATCTTTAATTTGAACATGTGCTTGAACAGAAATTTCTCTTTGATTCTTCTTTTGTTCAAGAGCTTGATACTTAGCTACCTTATCCCAAAATCTCTTATTCTTCACCTTCCATTTGTCTTGTTTATCAGCTCTAACAAGATTTATCTTGTTTACCATGTAATGACCAAGAGCTCTGTTAGGGTAATCTTCATCATATATTTCTTTACCCTTTCCAATGTGTGCTGAAGGTGGAGGTGGAATATATTTCATGTCTGGCACTCCACTTATTATAACAGAGGGAGAAAATGATCTAATTTCATTTTGTTGAAGTATTTTTGGATGTGGAGGAAGTGAGCATTCATCAACCTCAAACCAATTCACATTATCATCAATGTCAGGTATGATAAGTGGTTGATCAGGTGTCGGTGGTTTGGTAATGATGACATGTCTTCTAGCATCAATGAGTTCAGGAAATTGTAGTTCTTCCTCATCAGTAGTAACCAGAGTAGTTACTACTGGTGTTATTTCAGGAGTTACTACTGATAGGGCATCAGTAGTGTTTAGTGCAGTTAATTCCTCTTCTTGACTTACTACTGCTATATCATCAGTAGTAGGAGTTACTACTGGTATCTCTGTTTCAACTTGTTCTTCCATTGTAGCAGTAGTAATGGGCTCATCTTCTGTAATCATCATCTCTGGGCCTTCATCAACTTCTGTTTCTTTTAAATTCAAGAGGGAGGAAGCTGCTGCTGCAATAGATTCATCAATCATTGTCTGTATGTTATCCTTCTCCCCCTTAGTGAGCTCAACTGGAGGAGCCTCACTATCATCAATCCTCTTTTTCAATTTTCTGATAAGCTTTGATTGTTGATGAAGCCTAAGTTCATATTGTCTCATTCTTTTGTTGATGATATTGACATTTCTTTTCATAGCAGCCATAGTTTTTCCTTGATTTGTTTGATAATAAAGACAATCTTGTACAGTGGATTCCAAGGAATCCACTTTAGCCGTCAATTGTTTGATTTTAATACTGCCCTCACTCCATCTAGCAAGATCATCGGGCTTACTAACAGGTACATTGGTTTTAAGGTTTTCCTTCCTTTCCATCAATTCCACAGATCTGCCCTCATCACTGCTTGGTGATTCATTGGGTCTTTTAGACATTCTCTTCTTCCTAGAAGAAGCAGAGATGTCCCCCCTTTTGGTTTCTTGGCACCGGGGTCCTTTGAGTAACTCCTCAAATGAGTCATCACTCAAAGTTGCCGAGGTTTGGGTCCTAATGATGTTTTCACTGTCCTGTGCACCCACCTTTGGGGCATCAGTAGTGAAAGCCCTCCCCTCATGTCCTCTCTCCTCCTTGGAGGACAACTCTTTGAGCCTGGGGTGTGACTCGATTTGTCCCCTGGTGTCCTTTGAAGAAATTTTCTTTCTATGATAAATTGTGGATATATTTTTGGTTTTGTCTGGTAGGTCTTCCACAGAGTGAAGAGTAGCACTCTGCAGATTTATATCAAGTTCCTGGGACACATTCAGGACTTCTGTTTGAGTTGGTGATTGAGTGGCTATATGGGGTGGTGTTTGGGCTGTATTTGGGGGTGATGGAGTGGGTTGAGGTTCAACTTGGGTTGTAGCAATGGTTGAACCTTCTCCAATATTGGGTTGATCTTTGATCATGTTTGGAAACAAAGGGGTTTCCTTCCCTGAAAATTTAAATTGTTTTCTCATATTTGAGAAAACTTTCTTGTTCAACTCAGGTAATACAAAAATGTTTTTAGGAGTTGACAAGTTTTGTAATTCACAGTTTATGATATGTTGTAGAAATCTGGGATACATTAAAAATTTAGAAGAACTAAGATTTCCCAACATACCATCAAAAATCATATTAGAAAAATTGAATACTTGGTCTGTGCATAAACATACAACAGCAGATGCTATTGCCTTGTTAAACTCATTCCAAGTACTTCTTTTAGGAGAAATACAATGCTGAATGGTATGAACCAGAAATTTCCATTGTGGGGATAGAAGGCCTTTTTGAAAAGTTACAATATTAAGTCTGCCTTCATACCCCATTTTATTTAAAGTATCAGCAATGTATTCCTTAGGAAGGGTATACATACCTGAATCATCATGAAGTTGTAGATGATGTCTGATTGATTGTTCAGTTACAGTGATGTACTTTCCATCTACTTTTGATTTTATCATTGATGATGTTGTTCCTTCTGTTCGCTCAGCATTGGTCCAGAAATCCACCAAGTGCTGTTGATATGCCTTCGGCTTTACAGTTAAGGCAAACTGTATATACGAATTTCTCAAGAATTTTACGATTGGACGGAAATCTTTTGTTCCGTCGGGATTTTTTAAAAATGCAACCATGTTGTGAAATTCTGAGTATTTGAGATCGGTTTGCACATCGAGAGCTTGTAAAGTTGCCATTGTTGTTGAGATTTTGCAAGAATTTTGTTTAAAGATGAAGGGTTTTTGATCGTAAACTAGGGTTTATCGAAAGGTGTTTAGAGAATCGAAGTGAAGATAATGCTAAATTAATCATCTGCCGCCTTTTATATCTTTCGATTAAACCTGCAAAACTACGAAAATAGCCTTCGAATCATAACATAACGGTTATTTTCATGGGGGTTAGATTGGTAATTGTGTTTATGAAAGACCAGTAGTAAATAAGATATCAGTAGTAAAACATCAGTAGTATCTACTAACATCAGTAATGACTAAGGATTTTGACATCAGTAGTAATTATAGACATCAGTAGTAACCATTAACATACACGACCAGTAGTATATGAGAATACCAGTAGTACTGACTTGCCAGTAGTATTTGTGTAAACCTAAAATATACCAGTAGTAATGAATTACCAGTAGTATTTTGTGCATACACTTTCACACCAGTAGTACAGCAATACCAGTAGTAAAACACTTAAAAAAATATTTTACAACACTAAATTTACACATGATTTTAAGAGAGATTTTAAGTTATTAAAATCATTCCAATACTGCTGACCAAGAAGTTGAATCTTCCTACATCAAATGCTTTTGTAAAAAGATCTGCTAATTGATCATCAGTATGGATTTTAACTACTTTGATTAATTTCTTTTCATTACAATCTCTTATAAAGTGAAATCTTATTTCAATGTGTTTAGTTTTTGAATGTTTTACTGGATTATTCACAATACTAATAGCACTTTGATTATCAATAAAAATAGGAGTTTTAAGGATAGAGATACCAAAGTCTAGAAGTTGATTTTGAATCCATAGTACTTGAGCACAACAAGCAGATGCAGCTACATATTCTGCTTCAGCAGTTGATGTTGATACATTTGTTTGTTTCTTACATTGCCATGACACCAGTCTTGATCCAAAGAATTGACATCCACCAGTGGTGGATTTTCTATCTTGACATTCACCTCCATAGTCACTATCTGTATAGGCTATTAGTTCAAAGGGTGAGTCATGTGGATACCATAGACCTAGTGATGGTTTGCCTTTCAAGTATCTGAATATTCTTTTAACAGCCTGCAAGTGTAGTTCTTTGGGTCTTGCTTGATATCTTGCACACACACAAACACTATACATAATGTCAGGTCTTGATGCAGTTAAGTACATCAAAGATCCTATCATTGATCTATATAAGTGTTCATCTACATCCTCCCCCTCAACATCAGGATGTAGGTGTTTGTGTGTTTCCATTGGTGTACTAGCACTTTTACTGTCTTTCAAGTCAAACTTTTCCAAGATGTCTTTGACATATTTTGATTGATTTATCAAAATACCATCAGTTCTTTGACTGACTTGGAGTCCAAGGAAGAAGTTCATTGGACCCATGGAGCTCATCTTGAATTTAATCTGCATCAGTTCTTCAAATTCTTTGCATAATAAATCATTGGTTGAGCCAAAGATGATATCATCTACATAGATTTGTACCAGTAGTATATCATCTTTGACTTTCTTTGTAAACAATGTTTTATCAATGGCTCCTCTTTTGAAATTGTTCTTTAATAAGTATGATGATAGTGTGTCATACCATGCTCTTGGTGCCTGATGTAGGCCATATAGAGCTTTATCCAATTTAAACACATAATCACCATGTTTTGGATCTTCAAATCCTGGAGGTTGGCAAACATAAACTTCTTCTTCAATCTTCCCATACAGGAAAGCACTCTTCACATCCATTTGATAGACTTTAAACCTTTTGAATGAAGCATATGCTAGGAATATTCTTATTGCTTCAATTCTGGCAACAGGAGCATATACTTCATCATAGTCTATACCTTCTTCTTGAGTGTATCCTTGGGCTACAAGTCTGGCTTTATTCTTGATCACTATCCCTCTTTCATCTTTCTTGTTTCTAAAGATCCATCTTGTTCCAATGGCTCTTTTTCCTTTGGGTAGAGGTACAAGTGTCCAAACAGCTTGTAACTTGAATTGAAGGAGTTCTTCTTGCATTGCCTCAATCCAGTTTGAGTCCTTCATTGCTTGTTGAATCTTCTTTGGTTCATCCTGAGACAGAAAGCATTCATACATACATTCATTAGCAATTAAACTTATATTACACATATTTGCAGTTAAACTTTTGTTTAATTTGCTTCTTGTTTGAAGTGGTGAGTTAACATCACTTAGAACAAGGTCTAATGGATGGTTCTTTTGAGTCCTTGTTGTTGTAGCTTTATCAACCACTAGTTGATTTTCAAGGTTGGACTCATTTGCCTCAGGTAGTTGTTCTTCTTGAGATCCTTCATTGTCATTAGTATTTGGTTCATCATTATCTTGGTCAGAGTTACTACTGCTATCATCTTCATTGAGATCAGTAGTATTGAAGTTGTTACTGGTATCAGTAGTATCTTGAGAATCTAGGTTATAGTTGGGACCAGTAGTATTTTCAGTACTATTACTGGTACCAGTAGTAGTGGAATTACTACTGACTTCATTCTCAGAGTTACTACTGCTTTCAAAATTTGAGTTATTACTGACATCAGTATTAACTATGGGAGGAGTATCAACAACTATGTATCTCATCTTTTCTTGACCAGTATAAACAGATGATGTTCCTTCTTTTTGATTAAGACAATTTGAGTTACCTGCATTGAAATTCATATTAGTATTAAAGGATTTGGTTAGATTGTCTATGTCAAATAGCCAATCTGGACCATTTCCTTGTTCGTTAGGTACATTTTCATTAAAGGATACATTGATGCTTTCTTCAATTATCCTTAGTCTTTTGTTGAATACTCTGTATGATTTGCTTTGAGTAGAGTATCCCACAAAGATTCCATCATCAGCTTTGCAGTCAAACTTGCCAATTTGTTCTCTTGTAATCAGAATAGTACAAGGACAACCAAATGATTTTAAGAAACTTATAGAAGGTTTTCTTTTATTAAAAAGTTCATATGGTGTTTTAAAATGTGGCTTAACTATTAATACTCTGTTTTGAACATAACAGGCAGTATTAACAGCTTCAGCCCAAAAAGTGATTGGTAATTTTGAGTCTGCAAGCATTGATCTTGCTGCTTCAATGATGGTTCTATTTCTTCTTTCAGCTACACCATTTTGTTGTGGAGTTCTAGGTGAGCTGTATTGCCTGTCAATACCTTTAAGATCACAAAAGTTAATTAGGTTAGTATTTTTAAATTCTGTGCCATTATCACATCTTATGGCTTTCACTTTTTGATCAGATGTGTTTTCCAGTTTGACAATTAAGTTCTTTATGAGTTCACTTGTTTCATCCTTTGTCCTGAGAAAGAAAACCCATGTATATCTGGAAAAGTCATCAGTAATAACAAGACAATATTGTTTCTTTCCAATACTCATTACATTTGTTGGTCCAAAAAGGTCCATATGTAAGAGCTGTAAAGGAACAGAAATAGAGTTAACAATTTTGGACTTATGAGAAGTCTTGTGTTGTTTACCTTTTAGGCATGCAACACAGTGATGATCACACATGAATTGTTTTTGGGGTAGTCCAATGACCAGATTTCTTTTTACTAAATTATTCATGTTTTTAAAATTTGTGTGACACATCCTTCTATGCCAAAGTTCTGATTCAGTGGTGTTTGCCTTGGATATAAAGCAGTTGACCTCATTTGAAGAAATGAGTTCTCCCCCTATATCTAGGCAATACACATTGTTTCTCCTTGGGGTTCTTAAAACAACATATTTTTCATCAAATATAAAATCAGGAGAAAGAATGATGCACTCAATGTCTGTGAAAAGAATTTTATTCTTCTTATCACATACTTGAGACACACTGACAAGATTGTATTTTAGCTCAGCTACATAAAATACATCATCAAAGGTAATCTTTCCATTTGTAACAGTACCTTTACCTGTGATCTTACCTCCTTTTGGGTTCTCACCAAAAGCCACATATCCACCATCAAAGGACTTGAAATCTTTAAGAATTTGCAGATTTCCAGTCATGTGCCTTGAGCATCCACTATCAATATGCCATGTTCTACCTTCTTCTGGGATCTGAATGCTCTGCACAAGAGTAAAGGATTAGTTAAGTTTGGGAACCCAAGCTTTATATGTCTTGGGTTCATCCTTTGAGAAATGAGCTTTTGGGGATTTAATTTTAAAGACTTTTGGTACCCATACTTGTTTATTACTGGTATTTTGTTTTACTACTGTCCTTTTGTAGTTATTACTGGTGTGAGAATTTCCTACTGATCTTGGTTTATACCCATTGTTTTTAGCTTTTGAATACTTTACTACTGATGGACCAGTAGTATTTGGGTACTTACCATGTTTAGAATGACCAGTAGTGTTTTTAGGGTTAACACCAGCAGTGTTTTTGAAATTTGTTTTGGGAGCAGTAGTATTTTTGAAATTAGGGTTATTACCAGTAGTATTCTTGTACTGGTACCATACAGCATTATAATTAGGGTTAACACCAGTAGTAAATTTGTTAGAGTTTCTACTGGTGTTAGAAAATTTAAAATATTGTTTATTTTGATTGGATTTTCCATTATTCTTGAAGTAATTGCTGTTCTTTGGGCTTCCAGCTCTTCTGTTTTGAACAAACCTTGGTTTACTTCTTCCAAATCTTGGATCTTCAACAATTGGATTTTTAATTTTATTTACTACTGAAAGACCAGTAGTAACTTTTAACTTTTGAGTTTTAGCATTTTCTTTAAGAACTTTAAATTCTTTTAACTCTTTGCAGTTTATTGGATTGTAGTGACAATCCTTTGCTAAATGGTTCATTTTATTGCATATAACACATCTTATTTTCTTATTTTTAGCACCTTCAGGTATTCTTTGGTCTAAGAGTTGTGTTTTATTTCTTTCATTCCCCCTTGTTAAAATTTTTGGTACATTATCTGCATTATATTTGGGAGATTCATTTGGACTTTGAGCTGTGTGAAAACTTGTATCAATTGATTTTGGTGATTCACTTTGAGATATAGTAAATTCAATTGATTGTTCATCATCAGAAGAATTATTTGATTCAGATGTTTCATTAGATGATTCAGTTTGATTTTCAGTTTCTAATTCATTAATGATTCTTTCTGAACTGTTTTTAAGAGGTGGAATGATTTTATATGGAGGTGGTACAGCATGATATCCCACCCCATGAACAACCTTTTCTGTAGTTTGATTATTAGTTAATTCATCAAGAATTTTAGTGCTTCTTTCAAACTTTTTAATTGTTAATTTATTTTGTTCAATTTCAAGCTGACATTCTTCTATTTTACTTGTTAGTTCTTTATTTTTTGTTTCATAAAACTCTTTCTCATCAACAGCTTGAAGCAATTCTTCCTTGATCCGTTGATCAATCATCTTGTACACCTTTATTTGATGTTCTTGATCAGCAATCACCCCATCAAACTCATGATTTCTTCTGATTGCTTTTGCTAAATCTTCATTTAATTTATTGTTTTCTTTTTCTAGATTTTTAATAATTTTAGCACATTCAGGAGTACAAGGTTTAGATTTTACCTCAGTTTTGTTGTCAGTAAAGGCCATGAGAGCTTGATTTTGAGCATGCTCTTCTGCTTGGAAGCTCCAGTCATATCCTTGTCCTTGTTGTGACACAAGAGCAGTTGATTTTGATCTTTTGTCTGGTTGAGGACATTCTTTTGCAAAGTGACCAAGGTTGTTACAGTTGTAACACTTGACTTTAGTTTTGTCAAATCCTGCTTTGTCACCTTTGTTGAAATTGAGGCTTGTCCTTCCAGTTCTTTTTAGGAATCTTTTGGTCCTTAGGCTCAGCATAGCCATCTGCCATTTAAGATCCATCTCCTCAAGATCATCTGGATTCAGTTGTTCCAAGTCATCACTAATCAATGCAGTATGCACATGACTAGTGAAGAAGGATTCTCTTGCAGTATCCTCAGAATCTGCAGCCTTTCCTGCGGAGGTTTCTTGTCCTTGACCTGTACTGGACACAAAAGCAGCATTGTTAGAAGAAATAGAAGGGTTTTTGTGATTTACCTCAGTTTCAAACACTCTGAGATCATTATAGAGTTCATCTAACTCCTTTTCTTCTAAAGCATCTCTTTGTCTGTACACCACTGTGTACATAGCCCATTCTTCACTAAGAGACCTTAGAAACTTCATGTTGACATCCTCTTGATCCATCTTTACACCAACTTGGTTGAGTTCACCAATTAGTTTGTTGAATCTGTCAAACACTTGAGTGAGTGTTTCATTGGGCTTTCCTTTGAAATTTTCAAAGTCTTGTTTGAGAACAGACTTCATATTCCTCTTGGTGCTCTTTGTCCCAACGAATCTCTTCTCCAGTGCTTCCCATAGTATTTTTGCATCATCATATTCAACAAAGAGATGTTGATAATCATTAGGAATGGCCAGTAAGAGAGTGCTTAGAGTTTTGAGTTCGATGCCTTTATCTTTCTTTTCCTTCTCACATTTAAGTTTTTCTGCCTCAGTTGCAGAGCTGCTTGCTTGAAGTTGACCAGTTTTGTTTCCTTCACAAACGACTTCCCACATGGAATAATCTGTAATAAGCATGTATTGCTTAATACGATTCTTCCACATCCCAAAGTTATTGGGTGTGAGTATAGGAATTTTGTTGGCCTGAGTGCTTTCATTATTATCAGACATGATTAATAATGTGTGTGTTTTAAAGATTAAAACTTTTTGTTGTTCTTAACAAATAGTAGATCTAGAACCAATATGCTCTGATACCACTTGTCAGGATCGATTAACTATAGACAAGTTAATAAACACCTTAGATCTAATTGATGATAGAAGTTGCAGCGGATCAACACTATATCAATAATTAAGAACAATGAACTGTATGAACAATATGAGAAATATTAAGAACACAGTTTCACAAAAAGCTTCAATGTATATTATCAAGTTAACAATACACACGTACGTTTACAATTCGTAAGGAACTATATATAATAGTCCTTGAAGCTAAACTATTTACCCTAGTTATTCTAGGATACGATTTACATCTAATTATAAACGATATACATTGATTTACATTCTATAACTATCTCTGCGAAGATCTCGGACTTGATTTGTTCCAAATATGCGTTGTCAGTAGTAAAACTAATCACCAGTAGTAAATATGAAGATCAGTAGTAAACTTGGTGATCAGTAGTAAGTCCATAATCATCGTCAGTAGTAACTACTAAGATCAGTAGTATCTTCAATCTTTGTATGATCAGTAGTAACTAAGTTATAGAGAACACCAGCATCAACTTCATCAGTAGTAAATGTTTCTGCCCCATCAGTAATAAACATAATTATCACTAACTGCAGCATCAGTACTAAGTTGATCTGTGATTTGCTCCAACATATATTTTAATTTATTATTTAATTATATGATAAAAATGCAATATTTGCAGTTTCGAAAGGATGAAAAACAGGATGAAGATGATGTCCCTTACGGTTTTGGATTCTTCCATTTTGTTTTTGCCACTGGATCTATGTATGTTGCAATGTTATTAATTGGTTGGAATTCTCATCACACCATGAAAAAGTAAGTAATATCATAATTTAATATTTTTAATTAAATTGAAGCTTATATAATTATTAAGTGTTCATTTACCTAAATGCCCATTTCGCAGATGGACCATTGATGTTGGTTGGACCAGTACTTGGGTCAGAATAGTAAATGAGTGGCTAGCAGTTTGTGTTTACTGTAAGTATTTGATCCATATTACTTTGTTATTTTTCTCTGCAAATCAATAATTCGGGTTGCAAATATGCGAAAGAACACGTAGATTTCTTTTATTTAATACCTATTTAGTTCATCGCCAATGTTAGCAAGTAAGACTTTGAGACACTAATTACACTTGTTTTAAAGAATACGAAATTAACAACTCATTATGAAATTGTTAACTAGTAGTAATTAGTAATTTTATGCATCTGCTATTACGGGTCATGTAAAACATGTATACTATAAAGAACAAATTGTACATGTACATTTATAATTTACAAATGTGTGTTTCTCATACCAACCCGGTTAGGTCAACCTGACAAACACGAAGCCTGACCAACCCACTTCCTTATAGGGTCGGGTTTCGAGTTAGATTTTTTTTATTTCAAGCCCAACGGACACGACCCGATAAGAGCTTGACCCAACCCGAAAACCCGATTTGACACCCCTAGATGCAACTAAATGCACCCTAAAAAATGGAATATATAATTTTACATTAACTTTTAATTTTATATTTTTGGTAGTGTGGATGCTTGTAGCCCCAATCATCTGGAAAAGTCGACAAGTGGAGGAACCCAGCAAAACACAATGTCTTCCTTAAGAAAGACGTCTAATACATCTAACATCTTCACTGCTCAAACAAGGCGGAAATCAAAGGATGTGTTTACACTCAAATGAAATGATAAAGAAACCGAAGAAATTGATTTAAAATCACTCACAGAAGAGGAAAGAAGTGAACTGAAGAATATACAAAATGAAGCCTAATGACTTGTATAATGGTTAGGGCTAAACACCTTCCACTCATTTTTGTACATTTTGTATCAGTTGTTTGTTCAATTATTATCTCATCATCCAAAGGCAAATGGGAGTTGATGTCACTTTCTGTAATACTTATTTTTCATCTTACAGCACATACATAAAGCAACACCATTTGCCTTGATCTATTTCAACTACCATTTTCATTTATTTTTGTCTTTTTTTAAAAGGGTATTCCCGTTTATAACAGCGCTGAGATGTACGCGACCTAACGATTGTCGTGGCCGTTTCTGAACCTTCCCCTGGCCATCTGTTAAATGTTTACACAGGGAGAGATCCCGTGGACTCTAGGAAGCCATTCGGGAGCTCTTACCACTAGGCCATCATCAGATGGTTTCAACTACCATACTACAAGAATCGATATTATGACCATAAGCAGGGACTTGTGAATTTAACGTGTCGTTTTTGCATGGAAAATATATGTACATACCTGACCAATTAGGAGAAGGAAGAATGAGTTTTTATAACTCGATCCTGCATATGCAAAAACCATGAAACCCATTTTATTTATCAAGCCAAGATTCATATGAACATTAACAACAACACTAGAATAAATACAGTTCTCCTATAGATATAGATATACATATAGATACGGAAATCAAATCTAAAGATTATACAAATTGCAAGGGAGTCATACACCCGACGGACAGTCTTCGACCTCCCAATATCCCCCATTTTGGTCCTCACTTGTTTATATCTTATACACAACCAAAACTCTTATTCCCCAGTTATAGGGCCAATAAACTTAATCTATAACACAACCAAAACAGTTTTTGATGCAATGGTTTCTGATTCAACCAAATGGATTTCCATTTCCTCCACTTTGATGTTGACTAAAATTATAGGATCCGAATGAGGTGTTATCCACTCCAAAACCACCTACTTGTGGCCTGTATGTATATAGCAAAATGAATGTTTGTAACTGTAATCATATCCTCATGAAGATGAAAATGAGACTGGGAAATTACCTGGATGGAGATGGCACGTTAGGAGCTACCTGTCCCATAAATGGACCTATAACACGATACAAGACTATGTCAAACAATGAGACTAGAAAATATGATTGAGTTCATGATACACGGGGACAATTTTGGCCTATAAAAAGACGGACAAAAAAGTGTTTGTAATTCAACCCGATCCAACACACTAAAATGACTAGCAGGGTACCCGCGCAATGCGGTGATGGATACCCTGTAACTATATTTTGCGGCGACCAATTGGTGGGTGGTGGTGGTGGCGGGTGATGGTAATTTCAACTTATTAAAGTTGAAGGGATTAATAACGATAATTATAGTAAAGTAATGAACATATGGTCTAGTAGCTCAGTTGGTTAGGGAATTATGCTAATAACGCGGACGTCACAAGTTCAAGTCCTGCATGGTGCATATTTTTGAAAAACACAAATCTGTTCTGAAATATCAAGTGTATTGGCTGAAAATTAAGCTCTGCTAATTTAGGAAGGTCCCAAATGCATTATATATAGTAAAAATATGTTTTAAACAACATGCTCATGTTTTCATCTCTGCAAATAAAGAAACAAAGGGGGTTTACTTACGAGAAGGCATTGAAGATCCATATGATGGTAATTGTGGTTGTGACATTGATAATGGATGAGATGATTGGGTTGATGGAGTACCAAGGCTTGTGGTACGGTGTATGCTTGTTGGTGGTAATAATTGATGAGATGATTGGGTCGGCATCCATGCGCCAAGGCTCGAGGTACGGTGTATGTTTGGTAAATCCCCTTGTAAAGGTCTCATAGAAGGAAACTTCAACATAACATAAAACAAGCCATTAATTAACACGTGTTACACACGCGTACACATTTTTTAAAGGGTTTTTTTTGTCTAAAGTAACAACGCACTTTTACATTTGTCAAGTTGGGTTCCAATTGATTTTTTTTTATAAAAAAGAGTAAATTACAGAAATTGTCTTTGTGCTGTCTCGAATTCTACAATTTTGTCCCTATACTTGTTTTTCGTTTTGTCCTTGTCCTTGTACTTTTTGATAAAAATAGGGGAAACTAAAACGTACAGGGATAAAAAAAGTATAAGAACAAAATCGTAAAATTTGGAAAACCACAGGGACAATTTGTGTAATTTACTCTATAAAAACTATTATTTGAAAAGTGATAATTTTTATGAAAAAAATATTTTAATTTATATATAAAAAAATTATATTAGTATATGAAGATATATGTAATATGAGATCATTTAATGATCCAACTGGGACACAAACCATCGTTTTATGAACAAAAACTTGTACAATGACTAAACATCAACACATGTACGAGTATTGTGTTACTTTAGACAAAAAAAAAGATCTTTTGGATACTAATTTTCAGTCGAGTGATCGATTTAATAAACAAAAGAAAGAGTTAATTAAGTAGGCATACTGTTGGTCCTTGAACTGGAGATGATTGATTAACATCAAATGGATTTGAAGGTTTCAATGTCTGCAGGTAGGATGGCGGCATGGACTGTAACAATAACAACAAAAAATCAAAATCACATTTCAAATATAGAACAAGAACTTGGGGAAAATACTTAATTATATTATTATATCATTATTATCATACCATTGGAACATTATATTGAGGGATGAATCCTGTGCCATATTGTTGAGCAGGGAACCAACCTGGACCAGGAGTAGCAAAGGAAGAATAATTGGAAGAAAATAAATCCTGCACACGGAACAAGACTTTTATTAAGGGCATGTTTGGGGAAGCTCATTAAGGAGGCTTATTAGCTTAATAAACTTGAAATAAACTTGAATTTCAAGCTTATTAAGCTAATAAGCCTCCTTAATAAGCTTTCTCAAACATGCCCTGAGATTAAAATGAAATTTGTATAGGAAAGGAATAAAATAAACCATATTTACCACTGGTAGTTCTTTTTTAGCAATCGGTTTAACATCAACCCCGTGAGTAACTTGTGACTGTGCAACTTGAGAACTTGAAACCACTTGGGCATTCCCACTAACTGAAGGGTAATAAGGCTGCAAACGTTAAAAAAAATTAAACAAAATAATAATAATACTAATAATAATATAATAAGAAATAATTATAATTTTAAAAACTAGCCAATATTAGAGGTGGCAAAATGGGTACTGGTAGAAGATGGGTACTTTTTGGATAAGGCCAACCAGCAAACATTTTTTTTTATTTTCTTTTCATGGATTTTATAAGATTATTGATGTTTTAATATGACTAAAGTACTACATTGTTACGATAAATTAATATAATTTTTGAAATACAACGATGTAGAAGGTTTTATGCATTGTAAATATACTTTGCAAGACATTTGTTTTCATTTAGCTAATTTTGTTTTTAAGTTACCCGTTTGACCCGTGGGACAAAAAGTATATAACCCAAATTGACCCATTTATGCATAAACGGGTCAAAATTCCCACTGCTCACCTGGTTGTTTTGAGATCCAGCAACAGCCTGATTAAACAACTGGGATGAAGCCTGATTCTGCAACTGCCCACCATCAGTAGCATCAACAAATGGTGAGAATTGTGTGTTGCCCGGCTGTTGAGGTGCAGGTAATGATGGTGGAACTGATAATTCAGAAAGTATATCTAACAAATTAGGGTTTGAAGGAGACTTAGAAGTATTCATTTCTTGTATTGACTCAAAATTAGCCCAATTGTTGTTTGATGGTTGAGTGATAGATGGAACAGAAGAAGCAGTTTGTGGAACTTGAGTAATTGAAGGGGGTTCAGAAACAGCATCAAAATCGATTAATGCACTTTCTGTTTTATGTTCAGTTGGATTCTCGTTGGAAGATACACTTCTCTGCAATCACACGGTGTCAATTATGGTTACAAAAACTGGGATGTGTTCAAGGGACTAATCTCAACCATTGATCAATTATAATTAATGGTCAAAATTAATCACATATATTAGACATGGAGGGGTATTTTGGTCATTTGACACTCTCTTAAAAAAATATTTTTTTATTTTTAAAAATTCATTTAAAAAGAAAACATCATGTGATTATTGTATATTTGATCACATGTGATTGTACAAAAACATCACATGTGATCAAGTATACAATCACATATGATTATACAAAAACATCACATATGATTAAGTATTGAATCACATGTGATTATCACATAATATTGTTTTTTTTAATGAAAAAATAATAATTAAAAAAAAATTGGATTAAAATTTATGTGGGTGGAAAAGGACCAAAATACCCTTCAACGTATAAAATATGTGATTAATCTTGCCCATTAATTACAATTGATCAATGGTTGAGATTTGTCCCTTGTGACTACAAGAAAATTAAGGAGTACCTTGAACAATTACCTATAAAAACTATATTATTTCAATAATAATAATCTATCTTTTTGAATAAAAACACTTTATGGAGAAAAGATCTCACCTGTGATGGTCTGGGTCCATTGACTTTTGGGGGTTCAATAACCTTAAGAGACACTTTATCTCCCAATATATCTCTAACAGGTCTTACTGCAGAGGGAGTAGAAATATCTGGATCTTCTTGGTGATCAGGGGATTGGAATTCAACTTTGAATCTATCTTCTAGTTTTCTATCATTCACACGTGCAGTTGGAGGACTTCCACCTGGACTAGGCCTGAAAGGCGGGCTTCTAGAAGCTTCTCGATACGACTCTTTTGTTTCCCCCTGTTTCATAAGAAAGCATCACTTCTAATTCTGTTTTGTGTCATATTAGGAGGTGTTTGTTTAAGCTTATTTTCCAGCTTATGAGCTTAATTTCTAGTTTTAGTAAGTCATAACAAACTCATAAGCCTAGAAAAATGGGCTTATAAAGAATCAATTACATGCTTATGACAAATAAACTATCACAAACACCTTAATGATTATTTTAAGGTTAAGCAGTCATACCACTTTCACTTCCGGAACCCTGTTAAAGCTCTTGGCATCAGTGTATCTTTTATCCACATAGACATGCTTAATAAATTCCCTTAGCCTCTGAACATTACTGTCAGCATTGATAGAATTTAGAATTTCAGTTTCTATTTAAATGCCATATAAATGGATTAGGAGTAAATAATGACAGACCTACTATCTGGGAAACATTGACGTTGAGGATCCCATTCTTTGAAATAAATTTCCTTTGCACTCTGATTTTGCACCCAAAAAAAGTCAAATTTGGAAGACTTCAATTATAGCATCAAGTTGTGAAACATGTAATTTGTATGTAGGTATATGCAAGAATATATTACCGCATTTCCCCCTCCTTGAAGAGCACTAACTTCTTGTGAAGTAAACTTGGCCATTGAAACTGATTTTACCCGGTGAGTGAACTCACGGCTACAAAAAGATGTAACGAATTTAGTAGGAATTTAATTTTATTTCATTCTTAACAAAGTAACAGATTCTCTATGAAAATTCAGTTAATTTCCTACAAAAGCATGTGAGAGCTTACTGTACTCCACTGCAAGTAGTGCAAACAAAAGTCCAGAAGCTTGTGCATACATATTGAGGTCCCTGTTTAGTAAAATTGCATGAGATATTGTAGAAATATCAGTATCAATATTCTTGGCTACATTTGAATTTCTATATTACAGAAATAGATAATAGGCTTAGTAGTGTAAGTTTGATTCAAGTGTTGGCTCTTCAAGTTACTGCCTGTTACAGCTGCAGGAGAACCAAAACCGAAAATTTCAAAAAATATAAATCAAAGGTTCAATTATTGGCAGTAACTCCAAAGCAATCATCAAGTATTTAATATAAACCAAATTACTTGTCCATATGCTGTGAAACCACAAAAATGTTCATAAGTTTATCACCAACAATAACATGTACCTTTGATCTTTGCAAATTTCAGAAACAGAAGTACAGAACACTAATTAAACTGTGTGAGTAGATTAACTAAATACACTAACAATAAATGCAAAATTATTATGAAAGCATATCATTACACAGTAGAAACAATCGGAGTACATAACTTAATAAGTAAGCTAGAAACTAAGTGCAGACATTACCAAACTGTTGCAGTTAATACACCTCCGATTCTCAGGAAGTTTAAGAAGATTCCTTATAGCTCTCTCGTTCCTCTCATCCTCTTTCAATCGACTAGTCATTTCCGAACTCAAATCAAAGCCCTGATTTCACCAACAACATCAATCAACAACCAAAACATACGTACATCAATGATCATCACACAGTTCACTTCCGAAATCAAAATCATCAACTGAACTAGCAAATTTCAACAAACAGACCTAATACACATAAAACTTAACATGAAACACCGTATGATTCGATCAAATCGTATATCAGAACTTCAATTTTGAATAAACAACATATTTAATTATCTAAACACATCGGATGCATATACAGCCTGATCACATGTTACAATTTTGAATAAACATGCACAAAGCCACAAATACATATGCATATACATACACATACATATAATATAAATACGTAATCTGTAGATGGAGAATCTAGAAACTGACCTGATCGTAAGGTTTTCGAGGGAAAACTGAGTAATCGTTTGCTAATTTTAGTTGTACGAAAGAGAATGAGAAAAAGAGGGGGAAAGATAGGGTGAGCGCAGACTCATAGGACTGATTTTGGAAGTCTAAAAATGCGGGGCTGAAAATAATGTACAACTTTTCGCGGTCTTTGTGGGGTCCGCTCTTTTGATGACTCCATGGACATGATGACTAGACCAACCAGATTTTATAAAAAATATATAAAAATAAAGGCAAATGATAATGACAGTCCTAAAGGCTGTCAATAAGAAGAAAAAAAATAATGTAAAAATCGCCCCCTGAATTTTAGGAACACTATTCCATCAATGAATATACACACGTTTTATGCACGTTAGAGACAGATTAACAAAACCCAAAAATAAATTATTAAGGTTAGTTGAGTTGGTTAATGTACAATTAAGGAAGCATAATTGGTAGAGGTGGTTATTAAAATTTAAGGGGGGTGGTTTTTTTATAGTTATTTTACAACATTTTTAAGCAATGATTATTTTCTTAAACAATGCCCTAAGGACACTTGTGACTGATTATTTTCTTAAGCAATGATTATTCACCTTTAATCTCGATATAATTTTTTAATAGGAATTTTCATTAAAATATATGGACTATTAAATTTCATTTTATAAAAATAGTGACTCTTCATGTGACTGATTTTTACTCATGATATATACGACTTAATTATATTAGTTGTTATTTCTAAACATTTCCTGACAATCTTATAAATATCTACCTAAAATAGAGATCGAATTTAAAACTTATTAGAGTTTATTTCGGAGTTTCTTACCGATAAGTTATCATCATGTTATTATATGGACCACTAGGTTAAAGCCCGTGAAAAATCACGGGTTGTCATTTTTAATACTGAACGTAATTATACAGAATTAAAAAAAGTAATCGTTAATTTCATTATTATTAGAATGACTTCAAAAAATATAAATAAAATCAAATAGAACAATAAAAATTGTTTAATATAAAAAAGCAATGTTTTTCATAACATAATAAAATTTAAGATAGATTTCTAAATATATCCTTAAATGCAACTTTTGATGTTTTATTTGTAATAGCGTCATCTTATCTTCTAATACTTCGTAATATTTTTAAACCTTGTCTCCTCATTAGTGTAGATAGTACTACACATAATTGTTTGTGTGAAACAGTCTCTCTCTCAAATACTGACCAATTTTTGACAATGATTATATTTGACTCTTATTAATGGTCATAGCAAAACAAAAAGCTAACAAAGAATTTCTTCTTTTAAGTTTATATGGAACCTTGCAGTCAGATAGTGTCAAAGACAATCATAATACAAAAGTAAGATATGCAACATTATTTTTAGATATTACTGGTTCAATAACACGAATACCCAATAGAATGATAAGAAGTCTAGGTTATAACCCGTAAAAGGTCGCAGGTAGTCAGTAATTTTACTAAATGTAATATTTATAAAATACAAATATAAATCATTAATCATTATCAGGTTAGTGTAAGCAAATGTATATATTTTTTTATACCCCGCCTCTTTAATTTGTATTATATTAAACATTGATTTAATTCGATAACACTAAGTAAAGTTTTTTTTTTTCAATTATATAAAAAAAACTTTTTATGGGTGGTTGACCAACTTAATTAAAAATCATGGTTTTATGTGCATTTCGACATTTCCAGTGATGTTTAACTTTTAAAGTCAGATTGACATATTTAAACAACTTCAACGAAACCCTAAACAAATATGTTTATGTATAGGTTGACTTTTAAAGTCAAATATGTTTAAAATAGAGTACTGCTGTTACAAATTTGGTTTAAAGTTTGACCGGGCCTTTAACCTAAACCAACAAATACATTTACACTTTGATTTATCGAGGTATATTGATATTAAGAATAACAATAATAATAATAATACCTTGGTTCTAGTTATATTAACTGCACCACCAGACAAACCGCTTGAACCAAGAAGGCTTTCTTCATCATTAATAAACAAATTTTTTCATCTAATTCACCTTCTTGAAATATAGCATCATTGCAATCTTTTTCCAAAATGTTTAGATTAGAAGACAAAGAAGATTCCTCCAATAAATCTTCAAAATAAGTCAAACCATCTGCATTTTGAATTAAGTACGATTTATAATATGTTACTATCATACAACAGAAGAAATTGATTATGTAATGTATCTCTAAAAAAATTGATTACAAGCTGCTTCTCCAGCAACCATTAGTCCAAGAAAAACAAAATCAAGATTATCACCTTTTTTAGTGACAACCTGAAATAAGTCAAAAAAATCTTTCTTATTCGGTGTTTGGATGTGAGTTTTAAAAGTGTTTGCGATATTGATTAACTGGAATCAGATAAGCAATTGTATCAAAACATACTGCTAATAATGGTGACTGGATGTCTGGATGTAATTATGCTTGAAATTTTTAATAATTTTTTTTAAAAAATAATTACAGATAGAATGACAAAAAGACATACTCCTGCATAATGATTTAGGCACATACCTTAATTCTTTGAAGATAAAATAGTTGTAGTTTGGTTTGGAACTCAAAGTTGATTGTGACAATTGCACATAAAATCTTACTAAATTGTGGAAGTTCGAGTTTAATTACTTGCACAAAGCGGTCGCATGGCTGTAACGATTGTTTCTGCACCTTAATCGATTCCTTTTCAGTTGTCCATCAATTTGGAAGTAATAATTGGTATGTCCATATTCGGAACTATATATTAAAAAAATTGAAAAAAAATCAAGAATAATATTTGAGTGTTTGACTACCAAGTTTAGATGTTTGAATTTTATAGTCAAATCACTCATAATTTCATAGAAATTATAAATTCCAGAAAAATTAAAGAAACTTACACAAACTAAGCAGCTATTTAACAACATCTGAAGTGCCCATTTGAATTACTATTTAATTTGTTTCTTGTTCAAAGGTTCTTAAAACAACAATTTATGTATGTACCTTTTTCCACGAAGTTCTTTATGTTGGTTTGAGAATGATAATAGCAATGTACCCTTCTCTATCCGCTGTTAAGCAAAACATTGTTTGTTAATCACAAATTATTATCAATAAAGGGTTGTAAAAATACCTTGGGGGACATTTTTCAAGAATTTATTGACCCGATTAAGTCTTGCTTCTTCAAAAGGCACTGAACCAGACATTGCTCTGAAAAGACACAATTAAATATCAACAGAAAGGAAAACCGATTTAATGCTTCAAAACTAAAAATAAAAAGAAATTTCCTAGCAGTCCATTCAGCAACAGCTTTCCCAGCACCACAAAACTCTGCAAATGATGAAAATACAATCAAATAAGTCTTCACATAAAAAAAGGAAAAAACAGAAGATCAGTATGTTTATAAAGCTTAGTTATTAATGACTAAAAACAATATTTCTGAGTTGAAAAATAATAATTTAATAAGCAACTTTCTCTTCAAAGCAGTGCATAAACTTCTCATTGAAGCATTTTATCAAAGACTACACATGTTAAGGACTGAAATATCATGATTTATCTTCGATGATCATGCTATCAAATCCACCCTAAATTTGGATCTGTTGTGAACAAAATTAACATTGACAAAAAGGGACGGAGTTCAAACTGAAAGCAAATAATTTATTTCTTTTACCTGGCTTCGTCAGGGTGAAATAATGGATCTGTCCCATGAAGAAATAGAGAGAAACATAAGAGATGAAGATGAGGAGGAATGTAAAAAAAGAAATAGGTTTTTGGATTTGCTAAGCAAATAAGCGCTCAAATTTAGGAGGGACTGAAGATTTCCTACTATGGAGGCGGTTGTCGTCAATTCCGCGGTTTCCAAATTTGCTGGACCTTAACCGTACATTGCATGAAAATGTCTGAACCTGAGAAAATGACATGTGTCCAGCTGGTTTCTTAAAGGGTCCACCTGTCCTTAAAGAGGCTTTGTATTGGGAATTCATTTATCTACCACAACTTTTACTTCTTATACCACACTATACAAGCATGTAAAACTACAGTTATGGTAGATTAATTAAAATCACTCCCTTTGTTTTATTAGATATATAGATAGATAGATTAAATAGGTAAAGAAACTAAGAAAGCAATATAGAATTTTGGATTGACAAGTGGCTAAGGCGTCAAATTAACGGACCATTAATCAAAAACTATTTGACTTGGATATGGTCCATAACTGTTCATTTGGATCCAACTATCATCACGTTTAAGATGCAACAAGTTCATTTGGGCCTAGAGAAGGACCTTCATAAGTCCTTAAGTGTTCATAATGTGGTCCCAATTTGATGTCTATAACTAATTAAAAATAGATGATTGATGTAATATGAATCAAACTACATGGAATCCACTAATTAACATTAGACAATTTGATGTAATTTGCATGAAATTACATGGAATTCGCCAATTAAAAACTAGATAACTGATGCACGTCGTCAGAAGAGTTAATGCTTTACACACAAATCGATAGAATATCACCGACAGCGGAACAACTGGAGAAGGAAACCGAAGGTAGGGGTTTAAGGACGGATCGATTTTTCAGGGGGTGGTGAGTCTGAATGTGATAGAAGGTTATGGATAAAAAGTCTAGAGTAAATTTCACGGGTGGTCTTTGTGGTTTATCACTTACTACATTCACAGTCCTTTATCTTCGATTTATTACAAAATGCCAAAAGGGTATTTTGATAATGTAAAAAAATTTAGCGACAATAAAAACCACTAGTGTAACAAAGTATATGCATGATGGACGTCTAGTGTAACAAACAAATTTCAAGGAGTGAGATTGTAATTAATGATATCACATGAACATTCCTTGTAATTTACACTATTAAATAACTATGTATTTACTCCTTCCGTCCCACAAAAAACTTCCCATTTGACATGAGCACAAGTTTTAAGGGGATAGTTAGTGGTGGGGTCATTGGTAATAATTTTGATTAAAATATAAGATTGGTTTGGAGAGAGAAAGATGGTTAGTGGATAGTTAGTAGTGGGTCCTTAGTAATAATATTATTTTATTATGTGGAGCCCATCAATTGAATAAAATGGGAAGTTTTTTGTGGGACAAAAAATTAAGGTCAAATGAAAAGTTTTTTGTGGGACGGAAGGAGTATAATAAACGGCATCTGATTATGATAGCCCTTAAAGATTGTCGTAAGACATTTATTAAAAATTTGTATATCAAAACCAACTCTTTAACTTTAGAAATTAATCTCTTACATATTATTATATAATTTTTTAAACGAAAATCTATCAAAATCCAATATCCAATAATCCATAATAAAAATATAAAAAACTTGGTCAAAGTTGCACACTTGGTTGCACATGTCGCCCAAAAAAATCCATCCGTCTTTGATATCATCATCCCCAAAATCTCATTTGTCTTTCTCCCCCAAAATCACCGATCACCATGGCCAAATCTCTCCTCTTCTTCACCCTCCTAACTCTTCTCATCTCAATCTCGACCTCAAACCCCAACCCTACCAATTCATCATCTTTATCACTATCATCAACACCACTAACCGCTCATTCTGTACTCACACACCACGGTTTTCCCGTCGGACTACTTCCCACCGATGTCCTTTCATATGACCTGAATCATACTTCCGGCGACTTCTCCGTTCACCTAGCTAACCCTTGCCGTCTCATACTTCCACCTGATAACTACCTCGCTACCTACTCGAAGAAAATCACTGGTAAGATCCTCGAGAATCGTATTGCGGAAATTGGTGGAATTAGAGTTAGGGCTTTCTTCATGATGAGGTTAGTAGGGATTAACTATATATATATAGGTAGATCCCCAAATTCCTAAACATGAAGCTCGACCACGTCACTAATGAAGATGACCCATGTCACAATTAGACCGGATACTAATGATGGCCCACGTCACAACTCCGCCACTAATGAGCGTCTGTCAAATCATGACCGCCTGTCAAGATTGTCAGCGCCTGTCAAATCATGACCGCCTGTCAAGTGATCATCGCCTCTGTCAGCGCCTGTCATTGGAGTCGTGGCTGACGTCCCGTCATAATGGCGCTTCATGACTGCTTTATTGCAGTCATAATAGTAAGGCGTTACACACGATCATTACGCTATCATAATGGCGCTTCATGACTGCTTTATTGCAGTCATAATGAGCCAACGTTCCATATACCTGACAATGACCATATAAATACATGGCCGACGCCAGACTGACAGACACACACACTGAAACAGAGGAAGAAAGCCTAAAGCACAGAGATAACATACTCTCACTTTCACCTTCGCACTCAACCTCGATCACCCTAGGTTCGCCAAGAGCTTGTTGGGTTTGCACTGTGATCATCATAGGAGATCCAAGGTTGACGTCGCCTGGTCTTTGTGTTTGACAATCGTTGCTCGAACATTGGCGCCATCCGTGGGACACGTTTTTTAACGGCGTTTCACTTTTCCAAACTTTTTTTTTCTTCCTCAATAATCACACCTTTCCTATGGCGGATACACAGCCATCGCTGATCACTTCTTCATCGCCATTAATAACCACTACCGTGATTACCACTATACCCGAGGCGGTGATAACTTCGCCTAGTCGTATCATGGAACCATACGTCGATTCTGAGTGGACGGTGTCGGATGTCAGGACACAAGGTTATCCCTCTTTAACAAGTCCACTTTTCTCCACAAGGCTTGTTGGATCAAGTTCGTTTACCTCACCACAGCCAGTGACGTCCATCCCTTCATTTCAGCCTCTTTTGTCCCACGGGACAAGCTCTCAGGAGGATGGCACGGATCCGGTCAGACAGCCTGTTTCCACCTTTCCACAAACCGCTACGCCAGGAGTTCGGGAGGATCCAATTGTGGAGTTACTCCGAAGGTTGGCTCAGAGTACTCAGCCACCACCGCCTCCTCCACCACCTACTTCATCGGACCTGTTGTCTCAGTTGGTGGCGGCGTTGCGCCCAGCACCGCAGCCAACGGTTGTTCAACCAGTAGATCCGTTGTCACAATTATTGGAGCAGTTAGGACAACCACCCATTCACACCCCACCACCACCTCCACCACATGATACATCTAATGATATGTTGCGCGTGTTGCAAGCACTCGTGGCAGCAGCCGCACCACCCCGAGCGGCCACTATGCCTTTGTCGGTGGTTAGTTCGAAGTTTTGTGACTGGGTGGCCAGATTCCCTCTCCCAAATAAACAAAGAGTTCCGTCCATAGTTGGTACTTACGATGGTACACGGGATCCCGATGACCACCTTGCTCTTTTTGAACAGGCCATTATGACCGAGAAATGGCTAGATCCAGTCGCTTGTCACATGTTCCCTGGCACGTTGCAGGGTTTCGCTCGTGATTGGTTTGCTGACTTACCGGAGAGGAGTATTCAAGACTTTGCAGATCTAAAGGCTAAATTTGTGACTCACTTTATCCAACAAAAGAAGCAGCAGAGAACTCATATAGAAGCACATTTGCTGCGACAAAGGGAAGGCGAGGGGTTACGCGACTTCATTCAGCGTTACACGCAGGAGTGCCAGAAAATTGTCGCCTTACCCGAAAGCCAACAAATTTCGGGTTTTACCCTCTCCTTGCTTCCAGGACAACTGCAAGAAAAGTTAATCAAGAGAACTCCAATTACTTTCAAAGAAGCCACGGACAGGGCATATGACTATCTAAGGTCAAAAGAAACTGTCTCCCTAACAAGAGAGGTAGGCGGCAAGTCATGGACCGACACGTCAGATCGCAGGCATGAAGCTCTAACTGGTGATCATCAACGAGATGAAAGGAGCAACCGGAGGTTTGGCCCATACGATAAACATCCGTCTGAGCGTGCTCTTAGCAAAACACCAAAAGAAATCTTGATAACAGAGCAGGTGTGCGCTACCTTCACACCTCCACCCCAAATGGAGCATAGGTCGGGTACGAAAAACATGAATAAATACTGTGATTTCCATGAAGATCATGGACACGACACGAATGCCTGTAGAGAGCTAAAAAGGGAAATCAGGCGGGCTTTGGAAGAAGGCAAACTAGAACACCTTGTCCCTGGCGCTAAGCAGCAAGCAAATAAACCTCCACTTAAGAAGAGTTATGCCTGGCAAAAGAAGGGGGAAGACACAGAACATCCTGGACCACCTGATGGTCATATCCTCATGGTACATGAGGGAGCCAATATTAACTGACCTATCAAGGTGCGATAGTCTTTACTGTCATTTTTTCCTTTATATTTTCAATACATGTTTCCAAGCACATGGAATGTCATGGTCATGCATGAAACTGGCGATAATAGCATTTGGTCTGATCTTGTATCCCAATATTATCTCACAATATCATTTTTCTATGGTTTTTGCATAAACAAATAAATATTGAAATAAGGATTCAATACAAAAAGCATAAGGCCACAATAGACATCTCAGTCTAAGGCCAAACATGCACTTTCATTACGTACAATGTTACAACTAGAACACGCATGTGCATGTACACAACTAAGAACATAGTTCAATACAACATGTATGAAGCCAAGAAAGACAACCTTGTCTGGCCAAATAACATACAATCATACTCGTCTTTTAATCTACTTGATAAAAGATAAGCACTTCTCACTGGGAAGCGACAATCCTCGCGAGTAAACAAAGTAAAGGTTAACCAACAGAAGTGCCATTGGCACAGTGTCACAGGCACAATATGAAGCATACATCAGAGATACCCAAATCTACCCAGGTCATTGACATCAGAACACCAACGAACCGCCGGTCCACCTAACCCTAAACCAAACCGCCGGCCGTGTGAGTAGTTTGTAGCCGGTCCACCTAACCCTAAACCAAACCGCCGGCCGTGTGAGTAGTTTGTAGCCGGTCCCCAACACCCTAAAACCGCCGGCCGTGTGAGTAGTTTGTAGCCGGTCACCACCAAACCCTAAAATCGTCGGGCCGTAAATCTAAGGTGTCGGGCTCGTACCCTGAGCCGCCGGTCCCGACGATCGAATTTGGTCTTTGCCCGCTGATCGATTTTTCAACCGCCGGTCTAACTCTACCGCCGGTCTAAAAGCCGCCGACCGTGACAACCACCGGTCCATCTAAAACCGCCGGTCAAGGCGCAGCGCTGGTCGAATTAACAACCTGCCCGAAGACCGCCGACCGTAAAAACTGCCGGTCCACCTAAACCCGCTAGTCAAGGCGCTAAACCGCCGGTTGAATACCAATCTGCACCCGCCGGTCTAAACACTAATCGCCGGTCTACGCGCGCCGCCTGTCTTGCGACCGCCGGTCTCACTTAACCGCCGGCCGGCACGAATGCTTGTACCGTTGTACCGCCGGTCTCGCAGGACTGTTATACCGCGGGTTCCCTCGATCGAATTGACAGCCGGTCTCATCTAACCGCCGGTCTACACGCAGATTTCGAGTCCAGTCCGCCGCGCTGCCGGTGTGACTTGCGGCCGGTCCGGTTTGCCGCTAATATTGCTTGCGATGTCGATCGACGTTACAGCCAGTACACTCGATCGCACAAAAATAAGAAAACGGGAAGAAGCCTTACGGGTGATGATAGTTCAGACTTGCAAACCGTTACTTTTGGCAAATCTTAACTCGGGGGCATGATGAGGTTAGTAGGGATTAACTATATATATATAGGTAGATCCCCAAATTCCTAAACATGAAGCTCGACCACGTCACTAATGAAGATGACCCATGTCACAATTAGACCGGATACTAATGATGGCCCACGTCACAACTCCGCCACTAATGAGCGTCTGTCAAATCATGACCGCCTGTCAAGATTGTCAGCGCCTGTCAAATCATGACCGCTTGTCAAGTGATCATCGCCTCTGTCAGCGCCTGTCATTGGAGTCGTGGCTGACGTCCCGTCATAATGGCGCTTCATGACTGCTTTATTGCAGTCATAATAGTAAGGCGTTACACACGATCATTACGCTATCATAATGGCGCTTCATGACTGCTTTATTGCAGTCATAATGAGCCAGCGTTCCATATACCTGACAATGACCATATAAATATATGGCCGACGCCAGACTGACAGACACACACACTGAAACAGAGGAAGAAAGCCTAAAGCACAGAGATAACATACTCTCACTTTCACCTTCGCACTCAACCTCGATCACCCTAGGTTCGCCAAGAGCTTGTTGGGTTTGCACTGTGATCATCATAGGAGATCCAAGGTTGACGTCGCCTGGTCTTTGTGTTTGACAATCGTTGCTCGAACACTTCAAGTGGTGGGGGATTACTGGAATCAAAATTAACGGTGAGAATTTGGTCTTTGAGGTTGGGATGGTGACTGCTAAATATCCTTCAAAGAATTTTGACGAGAGTCCTCAATGTGAGGGCAAAAAACACTCGTCCTCTTAAAAGGTATATAATTAATTGAAGCTTCTGTTGATTCATAAATTGAAGTTTCTGTTGATTCATACTGTGATTTGATGTATTATTATGGTTGATGATCTCAAATTTTGACTAAAGCTTGATTCTTTTGCTGATTATGATTAGCTACATAAGTATGGATAATTGGTTGTTTTAATTATAATTGATGAATGGTTAATCTATTGTGCTTTTGTATTAATAATTGCAATGTGAAGTGTTTATTGTTAATTCTCTGATCATTGAGGAATAAGTATCTTAATTAAATAACTATCTTAGCTTAGGCAAATGGTTGTATAATATTATGATTTTGATCCTACAAATTGCATCAATAACTTATCGTTTAGAGCCAGAGTTTTTGCATAGTGTTTATACTTGTAACTCAAATATTCAGATTATTATTTCTGAAATTGTGATTATTCTTGCAGGCCTAAAGTTATAACTGCTGCTCCAATGGATTAAATTATTATATTTAATATTCCGGTATAAAGTATCCAGCACCGGCAGTATAATAGGAGTAATCAATCAGTAGTTAAAACTTTATTACGATGCTTTGTTCTGCTGTAAAAAAAAATGTATGTGTAACCGTAAACTGAAAAAATGTTTTTAATTTCTTAACACTGAAAAAATGTCTACTATTTCCTGTCATTTGTGAATGTTTTATGTTTTTTTATAGAATTAAGTAACATGTTATTGATTGTCTTATTGATTATGTGTTGTATGTTTGTCTATGTTTAAGGTACAGGGTTTTACCATTTTGACCAAAAATATCCTCATGTTTTGGCTTTTCTTACCGATTACATTTTTGGGCTTATCAGCTTTGTTTATCAAGTTATTTTGTCTGGTTTATTTGTTATAAATTAATTTTTTGGGTTTATTATCTAGCTTATAAATTTAGGGTTTTAATAATGACAGTCGTCGTCAATAAGAGTATTAAAATGTGTACATTAATCAATAACCTCCCTTGCATTTTAGACATCACTTATCCATCAATAAAAATAAAACTTTCTAATGGATGTAATAGCTTGTTATTAATGGTCATTATCAAAACCCATAAATTTGTTATGACTTAAAAGTAAAAAGCAAGCTCATAAACTTATAATCAGAAACCCCGGGTTACTGGTCAGGTTCGGTCTTCTATCCAGTTGAAACCACAAGTCTAGTAGAGTAACAAGGTATGTAACTAACTTTATAATAATCAAAAGCCGGCTTACTTTACCAAAACATGAATTAGTGAACGACTAGTCATTATTGGCAATGCTTCCAGAAGAAAATGTAAGGTGGCAATTTGAGTAGGACAAAACGAAATTTTTTAATAATGAAATCGCCAGAATATATGTACCAAAAAGACAAATAAGTGTTAGAGCTACATTTTATGTCGTTTACATATATATATATATATAACTAAATGTATACATCTGGCTCCATCATACTCCTCTTACTGAAAAAATAATTCGGTATATTGTTTACATCTTATCTATCTTATCTATCTGGAAGCAGTCTTTATACCCCGAGTATAGATATATAACTAAATGTATACATCTTGGCTCCATCATACTCCTCTTAAGTATGTATCGTTGTTAAATGTGTTCCATATTAAAAGCATCTAATGTTCTATAGATGTCTTTTGGAAAATATCTTACTTTTTTGACCTCTATATTAGTCTTTTTTTAATGGCTAACATACGAATATACGATCCTTAATTCTATATTTTTTTTGTTCCACGACAGGGCTTAAACCCACAAACATATGGAACATCATAAACACCAGATATCATTGGACTATAAGTCATTTGGTGACACCTCTATTAGTTAACTGTTATCTTTTAAAAGGACAATTAAATTAAAATGTGTTTTTAATTTAACAGTTCACTAATAAAAAAGTTGTAGTGAAATGAATGGTTTTTCATATTCCAGTGGTGGTTTTTTTTATTCCAGTAATGATTCTAAGCAAAAATATGATTCTGGTTGTACCGCCTCTTATATCAGATCTTAGTTGAACCGGCGGGATCAACCTGGATTTTAAAATAGTGAGTGCAACCGGTCGAATTCTTATATTTATTTTCTAAAATGGTAATTTACCATCTTTTTAAAAAAAAAAATAGACATGCGCACCTTTTTCGATTTTAGTAACAAAAATCTATTATTGACTCCTTTTAGATTTGATGATTTATTTTATGCTTTTTTATAATAGAAAACAAGAATAATTACTCAATTTTCTCTAATCAAAATTAACTAGCAGGGTACCCGCGCAATGCGGCGGCGGGTACCATGTGACTAAATTTGAAGGCGACCAAGTAGTGGGTGGTGACGACGGTAGTGATAGTGGCTGCTGGTTGAATCGATAGTTAATATATATACGCTTTTAAACGGACGTCTTACCTTAACACCGGAGCATATGTCATGGGTAGGGCTGTCGAAAATAACCGAAACCCGTTCTACCCGCCCGACCCGTCTCGGATTTGGGTAGAACGCGTCGGGTAATTCGGGTATCGGGTAGAAATATTTGGGTATCGGGTAACCCGAAAATAAAGCGGTTCGGGTATAAGGTAATATTTTAATTAGGCGGGTATACCCGAATACCCGAATGTTTTTAAAATGCCTTATTTCAAGGTAATTTTTTATAGTTATATAAATAAAATATGATCGTTCTACTTGTAGTTCATTAATTTCATCTAAAAGTCAATGATAGAGCCCCATATTAGTGGGAATTTGATAAAATTACTGACAAAGATGGTGTATAAGATCGAAATATAAATATTGTGGTTGTCGGCAATACAAGTATGTCAATTCTCGGGTATTAGTGGATATAACCATACCCGACCCGTTACCCGAACTACCCATACCCAAATACCCGAATTTAATTTGGTTTGGATATTGGATATTTTTTATATATGAGAAAACCCGTACTACCCGACCCGAGCTACCCGAAACCCGAAAAATAAACCCGATCAACACCCCTAGTCATGGGTAGTATATCGCTGGAAGTCGCAGGCGGGTAAACGTCGCCTGATTTGTAGCATCGTGTTTATTTTACGGTTGTGGTGGAGGCGTTGCAGAATCCAAGTAAGACGTTTTGTAGATATGCGGTATGTTGAAAGATGAACAAACTCATCAATTTAGGAAGTAAATTAATGTAGAGTTTTGTAATGTAGAGTTTATTTTAGTAAATTAAATGGGTGGTAAGACGTTTCCGAAAAATTAGTATTGAATAAGTGTTGAATAGTCAAGACGTTTCCGAAAAATTAAATTGTATCGGATATAATAGTTTTGTACTTCAAGGGTTTGCAGTGTTATGTAGAATTTTTTTTGAGATAAAATAAAGTGTCATTTAGAGCAATTGGTTAACACACAGTCACTACTTATAAGAGGTCTTGTGTTCGAATCCTGTAAGCAACACTTTTTTATTTTCTTTTAGTTGAAGAAGTTACTAAAAGTGGAAAACTCCTTAAACTTAAAATTAATGAGCTCCTTAAACTTCCTTAAATTAGTAGTCCTAAATGCATTAGTAAATAGTAAGATAAGATTAGAATATGGCCTTAAAATATTAATTAAGAGTCAAAGAAGGTGCAAATGATGTCTAGCCTAGCTGGATTGATGCATAGGTTTAATCCCATATGAGGCGTGAGGTCGGGAGTTCGATTCCTGTAAACACCTCTTGTGGTGCCAAGTATGGGGGATTTTTCCCGGAAATCCCTATGGGGGCTGGGTTTGCCTGTAAAGGAGCTCGAACCTGGGGGTGCTGGTTGAAATATTGCGAGTAGGCTTCCGTTGATATTATTTGCCGTTTCCAAAAAGAGTCGAAGAAGGTGGAAGGCCCATTAACGATCTATATAAATAGAGCACGCTATTGGCGTGCTGAATTACAAAACCCTTTTTATACTCATAATTTCGTATTCCGCTACAACAACCATCGTTCTTAAGTTCGTCCGATCTCCGATCACCGCAAAAACCAAAATGAATACTTACTCTTATCTAGTCCGGTCATCGTCTCAGTACCGCCGGCAACTTCGTCGGAAATCCACTCGCCCGCGGCGTTGTTCAACTATTGCGAAGCAACAGAAAACTAGGTTTTATATACTCCGGCGTTGCGTTTCGATGCTTATGTGCTGGAACGATAAATACGATTAACGTTTAAGTTATTGAATCTGAGATCTGTTAGATACTCCGAGCATAGAAGTTTGATCGATTTTGAAAGCGAATGAGATTAGAGTTTTTATGATTTATCTCCCGAGGTTAGCTATGGCGGAGCTGTAAATCGTAAATGATTTGGAGATCTGTAAGAAATAGTTGTTTTTTTAGTGTATATATATGAGTATGAATCTGATTATGACAATGTAATTCTATGTGCGATTTAGCGAATATTAACTTTGAAGCTCAAATTTAAAGGGAGTGATTTTCATACCACATCTTTTGAGCATTATAGCACGATATTATATGTTTGTACAGTTTGCAGGAATAATTATACACTATGGTAGGAGTATCAAAAATTATGGTGAAAATTAATTCCCCAAATTTAATGTGTGTGTATAAAAAGTTTGACAAATTTGGTCCACCTACAAATTATTTGAAGCTTTGATAAATGAATAATCCAATTATCAACTCGGGTAAAAACATTTCCATAACTCGAGCTCAATTTCGATCGATATTTTAAAGTTTGACTCGATTATCATTATTTGTTACATATATCACGATTGAAAAAAAAAACTTTCTAGCTTGTATTGGTATGACTTGGCTCAATTAATCAATTATGTACATACATATATACACACATACTATACTATGAGTATGTGACTACCTTAAGCTCAACTTGACTTAAATTGAATCAACTTTGAATACTTTTTTTTATATTAAAACTCGGCTAACTCGCAGGTCGACTCGAATTAGTAACACCATTTTCTTTCATTGGTTTTGGTTATTACTTGAACCTACAAGACTATACATATAATGTTTAGTTGTATCATTAAGCGTTTGAATGAAATCACAAAAAACACATCATAAAACAAAATTGACAATGAGAGATAGTCAGATAGATGCATTTCGAATAATAAACTTAGAGCAATCCAAAAAATACACGTCGGTACGATTGAAACTATGAAACCTAACTTTTGTTTGTTTACAACATTTTATTAATTCATTATTTTGTATTCCATTGGTTCATTTGTTCACCAAACGGATGTCATTGTCATTTCTATTGCAATTAAAAATTCCTACCATTTCTTCCTACTATGTCCTGCTCTGCCCACAAATTCATTCACTCCATCTCCATCGCACCATATTTTCTTCAATTCCCACAATAATACCACTCTCAAAAACCTATTATTTTCAACTAAAACCACCACTAATTTACGACCCAACACCAGTAGTTTTCCAGAAGAAACCTTGTACGAGGTGTTGGGTATCTCGGAGAGTGCCGCACTCTCCGAGATCAAACGGGCCTACAGAAAAAGGGTGTTGAAATACCACCCCGATATATCACCTTCGGGTCGGGCCAAAGAGTATACCATGAGGTTTATAAGGGTGCAAGAACCATACGAGACTTTATCCGACCCATAATCTTGAGCTATGTATGATAGTTTCGGGTTACTTTGTATATCGTGAAGTTGGGAAATAATATGCATGTCTAATTACACGTGTGGGACATATCCGATATCATATTTGTTTACTCGTTTTAACAAATTAAATAATTAATTAAGCGTATGCTCATGCAAACCCTTTTATGTTTGTAAATTTAAAAAATTAAGAGAAAATTTGGAATTATATAAAGTGTTTTATTGTTCTAACTAAATAAATATATAATGTTAATGTATATCGTGAATGAAAATCCTATCTTATTTCTCTTGTTAGGTTTTGGACCTTGTAATCCTATCTTATTTCTCTTGTTAGGTTTTGGACCTTGTGGTTTGTGAACAATGTCAAGCCGATTTGTAGCCCGGGACGAAATATAAAATGTAGCCCGAACCATAATTTATAAAAATAACAACTAGATAAAATTTTAACTAAACTTGCATTTTCGAAATATAAAATGGGACCTTCCCTAATATCAATCAACTTTTATTTTGGTTAAGTTTGGGCCTTTCTAGCAAGGTATGATTTATTTTGGTGCTAAATATATAGAGAACTACTAAAATAAGGGGTCATTTGACGTTTGGGGGCCCGGGGCGGTCGCTTAACTTTCTCAACCCATTGAGCCGGCCCTGTTTGTGAAGCATATTGGCAAGAACTCAAGAAGGAAGCCATCGAGAAACAAGATACGAAGTATATAATTTACCAATTGCTTTTAAAGGATACATTGTTAGTTTTTCAGAAATTTGAGAAAATAATATTATAATGATAATTATGATTGATTTAAGTAAATAGTTAGTGTGTTCGTCGTACTTACCTTTTAATAAAATGATTTTAAAAATAAAAATAAAAGTAAATATAAAATTATTATTTCACTAGATTAAAGTAGATAGTGTGTTGATCTCACTAGTTACTACTTTTTACAAAGCAAAGTAAATTATCAAAGCGTATCACTTATTTATTCCCCTTTTCAACTTACAATTTAACAAATAAGAATTACACATCTTATTTGTTTAACGAGAATATATTCGGAATCGTAATTTAAAACCATTTAATATTTGTAGTTCTTATATCAATTTCTCATAACTTTCTAATTGTTGTTATCATTTTAAAATTAAATATATATATCTTTTTATTAAAATATTAGAAGAGTTACGTACCAATCTAAGTTGTAACCAGACCCAATTTGGGATGTTACATGACGCCCTTGAGTTGCCAATCAAAGATGTCATTGATACCGATCTTATGAGATATCACTATTTTCATTCTTTCCACATTTATTATGAATTAAAAAGCTTACAGTTCACAAACAATCGGCTTGAATATGTCACCTGCAAACTCATAATGAAAGTGATGTTAAATATTACACACACCACAACCATAATTTGTTTTTTTATACTTGTCCAGTCTACTTTAAAACTTGTTTGGTATGGTGAGTGAATTACTAATAATGCTTTATATATCACCCACCTTTCTAAAAACATAATAAGAATTACCTATAATAATATTTTTCAGAAAGAAATATAATTATTCACTAACTATTCATGCATAATGTTTTTTTAGGTTTTTTAAAGAGTTTTTCTAACATGTACCCCTAGGGCACATGATAAGACCATTTAAATGAAGTCAAAATTTTTAAAAATGAAGCAATTCACATAAATGATACTCAAAGTTTCTAATTTGTTGTAATGTATTAAATACTCCATCTGTCCCACAAAAAACTTCTCATTTCACTTGGGCACAAGATTTAAGGTAATAGTTAGTGGTGGAGTCATTAGTAATAATTTTGATTAAAATATAAGATTGATTTGGAGAGAAAAAGATAGTTATTGGATAGTTAATGGTGTGGTCCTTAATAATAATAGTATTTTATTATGTGGAGCCCATCAAATGTGAAATGAGAAGTTTTTTGTGCGACAAAAATTTAAGGTGAAATGAGAAGTTTTTTGTGGGACGGAAAGAGTAATTTTTATAATTTAATTGAAAGATTAAAGATAATTAAATGATTTCATCACACCCAGAGATATATATTAGAAAAATCCTTTATTTAATTCTAGTGTTAAGAATATATTATTTGTTAATCATAAATAGCAATCAAACACCCCTGAGTACAGTGAATTACTGATCACTTGACAAAACAATTGATATGACATAATGCTCGTGTTTAATCTGGAATGGACGGTCAAGATTAATGGTACGATTAGGGGTGAGCATGGGGCGGTTTGGGGCGGTTTTAGCTAAAACCAAACCCCGCCCCGAAAGTTTGGGTTTTAAAAATTACAACCCGTACGGTTTCAGTTTTTTCGGTTTCGGTTTTTCGGGGTTTTCGGGTTTTCGGTTCGGTTTCGGGGTTTTTTTCGATTTTTTGTTTTCCTTTAAATTTACCAATTTTTTACCTTAAAAATTAATATTATGATTCAAACTCTCAAACCTTAAAACATTTCGTTATAAACAAAAAACAACTACTAAGTTTAATATAATGTAATAATAAATTTAACTAACATAACTTGAATAAGATTAATAATAAAATAACATCCAACAATCTTTTACAACGATCTTAGTCCATGTCTTAATCCATAGAAGTTTCATTGCACGGTTACTTTCCTTTTACAAAGAAATTTATACAAAAAATAAAATAAATACTAAATATAACATGACATATAAGAATATTTTTATATAATTTGAAAGATATATAATGGCGGGGCGGGGTTTTCGGTCGGGTTTTTCATATGCCCCTGAAAACCGCCCCAAACATTCGGGTTTTCTAAAAATCAAAACCGTTGACATCGGTTTTTCAAATGGTTCGGTTTTTTCGGGGCGGTTTTTTCGGATTTTTCGGTTTCGGTTCGGTTTTTCGGTTTTTATGCTCACCCCTAGGTACGATTTTAAAACTGCCATCTCTTTATTCTCTCTCTAACCTGAAATCTCCCAAACACAAAAAAGAATCATCAAATTACTAGCAGGGTACCCGCGCAATGCGGCGGCGGGTACCCTGAAACAATATTATGTGGCGAATAACTCTTTTCTGATAGCAACATGTCGTCTTTGACACTTACTTTGAAAGCCTACATATCATCTTCGATGGTAGTAATGATCTTCCATTCAAAGTAGCATCAATAAACATATGTAACACCTTACTTAGTAACTCATTTGGCTAAAACTCTTGCTAATAACATAAAGGTGCAAGTTCGAGTCTTGTATCCTCCATTTTTAATTCTTGCTAACTCTAAAAAGGCCTAAATGCATTTCGTATAGTAGAGAAAAGATAGTATACACGCATAACATATCAAGCGCTAGTAAAAGGAACATATTTTGATGGTGAGTAACAAGCCATCTTTAATACTTATTTGAAACCTAACATACCATGTATTGGAGTGGTGGCAACATACCACCTATATAAAATTGGTCAAAATCGGCATAAATGAGACAAAACTTTGCAACATGTCATCCTCAAATAGACAAATAGGGAAAAGAGACCAAAAATTAACACAACCGAACAACATTAAATGGGTATTAAAATCAACAAGTCAAGTTTTTTTAACATATGCTCAAAAATATGTAATACATTACAATTGTCTATAATTTACGTACAGAGTGGTATAATTTTCCAGAACAACAAATTAAACGGTTAACAAAAAACATTTACGAAATCAAAACGGGTCAAATGGGTAATAAAAAGTTGCATTATGTTTTATATAAACTGGTGAAATAGGTAATCGGGTCAGTGCAGCCCTTTTTTTAGACGTTTGGTCAACTATTTGTGCAGCCCTTTTATTCCGTGCAGCCCTCAGGGTGGTGCATCCCTTTTTTGGGTCAAATAGTAGTGCAACCCTCGGGGTTAGTGCAGTCCTTTTTGGGTCAAATGTTTATGAATCGGGTCAAATATTTGTGCAGCCCTCGGGTCGGTGCAACCTTTTTGGTTCTAATATCTATTAAACGGGTCGCTTGTTTTTGCAACCCTCGGGTCAGTGCAGCCTCTTTTGGGTCAAAAATTTATGCATTGGGTAACATATGGGTGCAGCTTTCGGGTCGGTTAGTGCAGCGCAATTGTTTTATGTGTTGACATTTGAACTGCAGGTGGCGGGTTCAAAACCCGAGTGGCTCAACTGGCTACAAATATACCTGAACTAAACAAATAAAAATTAGAGAGTATGGTCAAAAATGTAAGAGTGGTTTTAAAAAGAAAATAGGTTATAAGTGTTAGTAAATACTGGTTGTCTGGGTTACCACAACAACAGCTGAAAGTTGGAGCATGATGAAGATATTAGTCATCATAATGAACAATTTTGGTCAAGAAAGTTGCTTAAATTGAGACCATCAAATTCATTAGCGAACGCCCGATAACAAAAGTAGTCATTCATACACTTCAACTCCAAAAGATATAGGAACACTACATAAATCATAATTATTGTAATAGAAAAAATTAGTGTAATATAAATATAAAGAATATTTATAGTGTAATTAACAAAATGTTTCTAATGATATTAACCTTATGTAGTACCACTTCGATCAAGATTTGCATATGCATCGTTGTTGGTTGAGCATTTAAAGCCTGCAAAGAAAGACCTGGAATTAACATTAAAAACACACACATATACATACATATATGTATCAAGCAGCCAGACCACCACCACGATCATCATCATCATAAAAATCAGTTGCTTTTGCGGTTGTGTCTTGTGCACCAATATGATCAGTAACAAAAGATACCTACAAACAATGAACACTTCTTTGTCATATCATGTACTATGAGTTAATAATTCTTATCATTATTAAATACCAGTCGAATAAAGTCAAATACCACACCATGAGCCGCCTAAGACCCGACAAAAATATGAAAAAACTAAAGAAATTACATTTCTATATTGGTACCATCAACAACATAAAACACGCATTACTATCAAGTTCGTTAAAAAATAAAAGCCCTAGCTTCAAAGTCAACCTGGACATCCATGGCTGTCAGAGCTTCTTTTACACAGTCCTCACTTGATCTTCCTGATTTTATCTAAATGAATGTGCTATTTCTGTACAATTTCATGCGAAACAAATGCAAATTAAATGACCAATTCGAAAGCATAAACATAAATGCAAATTAAAAATAAAACAGAAAATCGTGATCAATTAAATAAATAAAGGCAGCGTACCTGAATTTGTTGATGAGAGGTAGAAGATAGATGAATAGGAACGGCTAGGGTTCAAAGCCAAAACTGAAAAGTGAAATCATCTGATTTGGACAATAACAAGGAAATTGTGTTCAAAGTCGTAAGTTGTGTATGTAGGGTTTAGAAAGTTATAAGTTGAAGAGACTAATTTTTTGAATTGAGGTGGGTATTTGAAATGGGTAATTGCAAAATCGAGGTGGGTAGAGAAATCAAGGTAAAAGGCGTGTGTTATGATTGCAGATTTCTAGGTTGGGAGATGAAAATCGAGGGAATTTAAAAGGGTGTGTATATGTTACTCCAGCAGGCGGTAGGCCGAAGTATTTTATTGAGACACGTTTTGCAATTAAAACGCAAGTAGATGCTAGGCCAGCTGGTTAGGTCTATGCCTTCTATGCAGGAGGTCTTGGGTTCGACTTATGACTTCAGTATTTTTTTTTCTTCTGAAAATCTCAAAATAGAAAGAAAATGACTGAATTTTCAAAATGGTATTTTAGGAAAGGTCCTAAATCTTACTACTATATAAAGCATTTAGGCCTACCTCATTAGGCAAGTTTCTTAAGCTCATTAAACTTGATTTTAAGGACCTTTCCACTTTTGTTAGTTAGTTCTCCACCTTAAAAAAATCGCGGCTAATAAGATTCGAACCCAATACCTCTCCTAACTTATCACTATGTGTTAACCACTTGCGATACATTACACTTTGGTAACATCACTCACACTTAACAACAAAAGTCTGTTACTCGAAAACCATTTTACACATTAAATATACGACGCTGTAATACCAAAATCCACATTTCCGTTTAATTATTAATTTCTAGCAACAAGTATTACCGTGTAAACGAACAATACTTACTCGCCACGAAATATGGTTTCTGGGCATAGTTACCAGATTCTTGGGAATACCCGCGATTCGGCGTATGGTACTTGGAGTACCGAATCGCGATACTTTTACGTCCGGTACGCCCTTGGATTCCCGATTGAGTTCGCCAAAATACGTACCCAATTGATCCCGAAACTTGATTACAATCGAAACCGATTCTTATCTAGAAACGGCGATTTGTTGTTCGGTACCAATTAGGAAACGAATCTGTATACAATCTTTACCATTTTATAAAGGAATTGGTAAAAATCTTCAACAAAATTACACGATTCGTTTTACCTAAGAAACGCAATCTACTATATCAACTATACGATTCACTATCCTGTATAAAATCTAAGGTGCGATGAACAATTTGATTCGCTCATTCTCTTCTACAGCATCAATTTCATAATGATTGTATTAAATGCTTAATATTGTGTATGTTTAATGTAAAATCCTTAGTTTTTTTATAATAAAAATGGGTACACCGTACCAGACTATATGGTACATCGTACCAGAGTACGTACCACGTACCGGAATGAACCTACCCCTACCGTATCGGATTCGGCCAATATGGCGTATCGCGTACCGGGTACTCGTCCCCGTACCGGAGCGTACCGCGTATCTGGTAACTATGTTTCTGGGTACCCGCCGCCACATTGCGCGAGTACCCTGCTAGTTCTTTATAAGTAGTACACAGATCAGCTGAAATAGTCTTCGAAACCCTAATTCAACACACTTATTTCAATCTCCATTTCCTTCTACGTATAGATCCATTTCCATTTTCAAATTCTCGAAAACCTTAACATTTTTCCTCATCGTTTTCAGGAGAAAAAAAACATACATTCATCGTCGATTTGGGGAAGGAGGAGAAAAAGAGATTATCAATCTTAATCAGCTCCAGATTACCTCAATTCTATAATCAGTTTATAGTTCTGGTGTTTCCGATCCAATTTGTGAAAAAAAATCTCGATTTTCCTCATATCCCCAAACGTAAAAAGCATTATCATCCTGCGATTCAATAAAATTAGGTTTTCTATTTTAGCGATCTATTGCAAAGCATTTCTACATAAACTAAATAATCGTTGCACAATTTTAGTGTATATTGCACATACAGACATATATACAAGTTTATCTATAACAAAACAAAACCCTAGAAATTGAAATTTTCGATCTGGTGTAGCTTGTAAGTGCATTTGGTATAGAGTAATTGAAGAAAAAAATGGTTGGTGGTGGAATTAGGAAGGATGATCCAATTGCAATTAACAGCACTAATGTTTTTGCTGCTCTTGGAAGCTTAAAAAAGAAGAAGAAATCGGATAAAGAGTCGAAAAAGGGGAGTGGTTCAAAGAAGAAGCAGGATAAGGAGAGTACGAAGGAGAAAGAGCAGGTTTTTTGGGCTCCAGCACCATTAACGGTGAAATCATGGGCTGATGTTGATGATGAAGATGATGATTATTATGCCACCACAGCTCCACCACCAGTTTGGGGTGGCGGTGGTGGTGCCGGAGTGCAGCAAGAGAAAGTGAAAGGAAATGAGACTCCAATTGAGGTGAGAGATTATGGAAGAAATGCTAATTGCTCTAAATTTGGTATTTATTATGATGTTGCTTTGATCATTCATAATGTGGGATGATCTTATATATGCTAATGCTGATTTCTCATGATTAGGTTGATTAGGTTTTGGTTTTGAATTTTGTAATTATGTGTTATACATGATTATAACTTGAAATTGTAACAATACTTTATTAGGATTTCCCAATATAGTAGTGTTGTAAAAATCGGTCTTGATGGCCGATTAATTGCCGCCCAGGGTTGACCTGGTCAAAATCTGTGATTCGATCAAATTTCTACTCGAGAATATCGGTCAAAATTGCTAATATTTTTTTTAGAAAAATAAAATCCTTTATAATTTAGGGTACCCCGCCTAGAAACAAATTAATCACCACCAAGACTGAATGACCGATTAATCACTTTATTTGAATAATTTATAATTAGAATTTTGTCATACAGCGTGCTTTAAATTAACTTCTAACTGTTATAGTGTCAAAACATAACATGCTTTTATTCTTTATTTCTTTATTAAACCATATCTATTTGATAACAGAAAATATCAGTGACTTAAAATTCAGGTATATTACTTGATCCTACTTAAATGGATATGACTCTATGTTGGTTGACCATTGATGTATTCGTTAATTGCATTTAGTTGTGCACTTAGTTTTAGAATAATGTTTTATGGTATATTTACTTACAGTTAATTTGGATTAAATTAATTTTTTTTGCAGGAAAGTGAAAGTGAAGATGAAGGTCTTGATGAAATTGATGATGAAGAACATGATGATGAACCAGAAAAAGAATTGGTTATTCAAAAACCTGCTGAAAAAGAGGTGGTTGTGCCCAAAGATAGTGACAGACAGCTGTCCAAGAAGGAGCTGAAGAAGAAAGAACTTGCTGAACTTGATGCAGTTCTTGCAGAATTCGGATTAGCTGAAAACAGTGCCCAAGAAGAAACCCGTGGTAAGCTACTAGATGGGCGGGTCGGGTTGATTGGGAAACGGGTCAAAATATGGAAAACAGTTGATTATGATTAGGGGTGGTAATTCTTGACATGACGTGAAATAAACGTGTTAAGGTTGGTTCCAAATGTGTTCGGGTTGTAAATGGGTTGGCCCACCTTCCTTTTTAATGTATGGATCGTATTCGGGTTGGCTTGTGGATAAACGGGTTGACCCACCAACCCGTTTAAGTTATAAAATAAAAGATATATAAACATAAAAAATTAACCTGCTAACCCTAATTATTATAGGATGTAATATACTAGTTACCATGCGTTTGTTTCCAGGCGAGAATCAAAATGGAGAAGCAGAAAAGAAAGACAAAAACGTGCCAGGTGGCGAGAGCAAAAATGCTAAAAAGAAAAAGAAAAAAGAAAAATCTTCTAAGGATGCAAAAGAACAACAACAGCCCGTCCCAAACGGGCCAGATACCATGAATTCAGCATCAGAAGCTTCCGAATCACAGAAAGTTGAAGGGTTATCTGGAATTGATGTGAAAGAGAAGATAAAGAAAGTGGCTGCTGCAAAAAAGAAGAAATCCAACAAGGAGATGGATGGTGCCGCCAGGGCTGCCGCCAGCGAGGCGGCGGCAAGGAGTGCCAGGCTGGCGGCTGCTAAGAAGAAGGAGAAGAGCCACTACAACCAGCAGCCCGTTCGTTAAGCCTTTTTTTGGTACTGATATGATATGCTGCAAGTGAGCATGGATCTGAGTGCACAATAAACCGTTTGAATCTTGGTTTCATTTTGAGATGATGTTTTTTACATGGTGATATTTTCGGGTTTCTTTTTAGAATTACTAGAAATTTAGGGTTTTTTCTTTTTACCACCATTATTGGTAGTTTTTAACTTCTCTTTCTTATTTTGTCCCTTTGTGTAGAGAGTAAAACCCTTGATGCTTTTGATTCGATAATTTTTCTGAGGTAGTTGTGGTATCAAGAGCTTGTGTTGGAAGTAGGAGTGAGCATTTAGGCTGAAAAAATGAAACGAATCGAACCGAAAACGAAAATATGTAATCGGCAGTTTTGGTTTTGAAAATTCATGATTTTCGTTTTCAGTTCGATTCGGTCATCAGACATTTGCGCTAAAAAAGTTGAACCAAATCGTGTACATGTAATCGGTTTGGTTTCTGGATCGAGCTCACCCCTAATTGAAAGATAGTGGTGCGACGGGGAAAGAGGGTTGGTTGTCAGTGGAGGCAGATGGTGTTGCCGCCGTGTTAGAGTTGTCAATGATTCGATAAAATCATTATATGTATACACATTTTACATATCTACTTATCTTCATTCATTATCTTCACCATATATAATAAATTCAGAACCTTTTCAGATTAGTAAGATGTACGAAGTAATATTTAGCCAATACTTACTATTTGAAGATAAATTTATGTTTATAAAAAACACGCACCATCACATTAGACTTGAACTTATACACACAAGGTTTTATATTCCCTCCGTTCCATAAAAAAGTTTACATTTCACCTGGGCATAATATTTTATGAGATAGTTAGTGGTGGGGTCCTTTGTAATACTTTTGATTAAAATATAAGGTTAGATTGGAGAGAGAAAGTGTTTTATTGGTGGAATGTTTAATAATAATATTATTTTATTAGGTAGACCCTTAAAATTTAAGAAATTGAAACTTTTTTGTAGGACAAAATTTTAAGGAGAAATGTAAACTTTTTTGTGGGATGGAGGGAGTATATCTTAAGACATAAAATAAAATGCATACTATAATAACATGCTTCACAAAAAAAATTCTTATACATGCAAATAAAAAAAATGCATACTATAATCATAGTTATTGAATTTTATGATTTTTATTAACAGAAAAAAATTGGGTACTACGAAAATGAAAATAGCTGTCACAGGGAAAAGAATACTCGCGGTGGCATGACTGTCAATCGACCAGCAGCAAGAACTCGTCGTTTTCTCTCTCATATTTTTTTCCGATCAATAAATCAATCCCATACCCTAATCCCTAATCACAATTGGAACCAAAATCCTACTTCTATTTCCAATTTTCAACTGCATCTTTCATCAATTCCAATCGATCATAATTAATAAATATATTTATGTGAATTTTCCATCTGGTTATTGTCACTGATTTATCCAGATTGTTTCTATATCAGTGTTAGTCTCACTTTTATCTCCAATTGACCAATTTCTGTGATATTGATATTTGTTTGCATTCTGTTTCGAAGAGTTTGTGAATTGTTTTTGATCAATCAGAGGATTTTGTTTTGTTTGGTTTTGTTCTGATCGAGTTATCTGTTACTGTCAACTTATTGAATTGAATTGTGAATTTGTGATTCATCGATTGTGCAATTGGGGAGAAATTCAGGGTTTTTGATCTACTATCACGTTTTCTAGGGCTGAGTTCGCCAGTGAAACAGGTAAAAAAACAGTTTTTCATCTAATGGATCCTTCGAAAGCTTAATGCTCTGATTGTTAGGGCTTAAACCTTTCAGAAGCACTGGGTGCTAATCAGTCCCGCCAAAGACCGTCGGCCAGGCCGGCTGCCGCCGGCACCGGACTATGGTCATTTCTTAGACCTAGCCCTCCGAAACCTTACTCTCTTCAATATCTCCCTCAAATGGATTTCGTTTTCCGTCACACCTCCGATCACACTCACCATCCACCACCGGAAACCTCCACCAGCTCATCACCACCATCCTCAACCGTCCAACTGCCACCACCATCATCCCTAGAAGAACCTGAGTATCTCGCCCGTTACCTCGTGGTTAAACACTCATGGCGGGGCCGGTACAAGAGGATATTATGCATATCCAACTATGCTGTCACAACTCTTGATCCTGCAACTTTATTAGTGACAAATTCTTATGATGTCAGTAATGATTATGAAGGTGCATCACCGATTATAGGAAAAGATGATAATTCACTTGAGTTTAATGTTAATGTAAGAACAGATGGCCGTGGGAAATTTAAAAGAACCAAATTTTCATCTAGGTATAGAGCAAGTATATTGACTGAATTGCATAGAATAAGGTGGAGTAGAATTGGTACTGTTGCAGAATTTTCAGTTCTACATCTTCGTAGAAAGACTGCTGAGTGGGCCCCTTTTGTAAGTATCTTTTATATTTATTAAACGGTTTGTAAATTGTGATAGTTTGTTTATATGTGATAATTGCAATTGTAAAATGCATTTTCGTACCCTGAACTTACTGACTAGGTCTTCTACTACCTTGAACTACTAAATGTGCAACGTGGTACCCTGAACTAGACAAAATTGTTGATTTAGTACCCTGAATCACTAATTTGATCGTGTTTTCTTATGTGATTTGCATCTTATTTTCAATATATTGAGATAAACGTATATTTTTTAGTCCTGCCAAAAGGTACAATGCGATAAAATTAAGGCCAAAGTGCATATTAGTACCCTGAACTTGACTGACTAGGTTCTCTTACTACCCTGAACTATTAATGGTGCAACATGGTATCCTGAACTAGACATAATGGTCGATTTGGTACCCTGACTCACTAATTTGATCGTGTTTTCTAACGTCACTTGCTTCTAATATCAATACATAGAAATGAACGTATATTTTTTAGTGCAACCAAAAGCTACAACGAAAAAAGTCAAGTAAGAAAATACGATAAAAATTAATGAGCCTGTACTAAATCGATAACTTTGTCAAGTTCAGGGTACCATGTTGCACCTTTAATAATTTTCAGGGTAATAGAAAACCTTGTCAGCCAAGTTCAGGGTACTAAGATGCATTTGGGCCTTTTTTTATATACAGTTAAGTTTTGTATAAAATCAAACAGATAATGAGACCATCAAGCATTGCTTAATTTTGATCAAACTGATGACCGGATGATTATTTGCTCATATTTATCAACAGAAACTGAAAGTGACATATGTTGGAGTTGAACTTATTGACTTAAAATCTGGAGATCTAAGATGGTGTTTGGATTTTAGAGATGTGGATTCCCCAGGTATTATTCTTCTTTCTGATGCATATGGGAGAAAAAATTCTGAGCCCGGAGGATTTATTCTATGTCCACTTTATGGAAGAAAGTCAAAAGCTTTTCAAGCTGCTTCCGGGACTTCAAATTCTGTTATTATATCAAGTTTGGTAAGTAATAAGTTATAAGTTAGTCACTTGACTGTAAAGTTGACTCTTTTTTTTTTCCGAATTTTGACCAGACAAAAACCGCAAAGTCAATGGTTGGAGTATCAATATCTGTTGAAAATTCTCAATCGCTCACTGTTAATGAGTATTTACAACGAAGGGGTAAGTGTATATGTATGTATATACATTTTACTGTAGTGTAAGTTACAGAAATTGTACTTTATATGTATCTGTATATACATTTATTAATATTAATATTAATACTTTTGTAAATATGCAGCTAAAGATGGTGTAGGAGCAGAAGAAACACCTTGTGGTGGCTGGTCTGTTTTGAGACTGAGAACTGCAGCCCATGGGACACTTGGCGCACCGGGATTGGGTCTGGTGATTGGGCCAAAAGGTGGACTTGGGGAACAAGGTGATGCTGTGTCTCGTCAGCTTATTTTAACAAAAGTCTCACTTGTGGAAAGACGCCCAGAAAATTATGAGGTAAGCTGATGCCATATTTTAAAATTTAAAAAAAAATATTAAAAAATGTGAATTTTTTGATTTATTATATATACCGTCTATGTGGCAGGCTGTTATTGTACGTCCTTTATCTGCAGTGAGTTCTCTTGTTCGGTTTGCTGAAGAACCACAAATGTTTGCCATTGAATTTAATGATGGATGTCCTGTTCATGTGAGAATCTAACATTTGGCATTTTGTAAGTTGACTTTATTTGACCAAACTTTCTGGTTTTACAGGTATATTCTAGCACATCTAGAGACGGTTTACTTGCAGCAGTTCGGGACATGATACAAACAGAGGTATACTTTTGTTCGTAAAGTTTTCTCTTTCCCTTTGATTAATCTGTATTTATATTTTACAGGGTCAGTGTTCAGTCCCTGTGCTACCCAGGCTAACTATGCCAGGTCATCCAATTGATCCGCCATGTGGCAGAGCTCATTTACATCTTCAACAAATATCTGGTACTGGTACTGTTACACCACAACATGCTCGTGCTGACATGGAAACCGCCACCATGCATTTAAAACACCTGGCGGCAGCCGCCAAGGACGCGGTGGCTGAAGGTGGTTCAGTCCCCGGATCACGGGCCAAACTTTGGAGAAGAATACGGGAATTCAATGCATGTATTCCATACATTGGTGTCCCACCAAATATTGAAGTACCTGAAGTAACTTTAATGGCTTTAATCACAATGCTGCCAGCTGTCCCAAATCTGTCGCCGGAATCCCCACCTCTGCCGCCACCTTCTCCGAAAGCCGCCGCCACTGTCACCGGCTTCATCGCCTGTTTAAGAAGATTATTATCATCAAAAACCGCCACCTCACACGTGATGTCATTCCCTGCTGCAGTTGGGAGAATTATGGGCTTGTTAAGAAACGGGTCAGAAGGTGTAGCAGCAGAAGCTGCAGAACTGATAGCAGTTCTTATTGGCGGTGGGCCCGGTGATAACAACTTATTAACCGACTCGAAAGGCGATTATCACGCAACAATCATGCATACAAAATCCGTATTATTCGCTCATCAGGGCAATTTGGTAATTTTGGTAAACCGGTTAAAACCGATGTCGGTTTCACCGTTACTATCGATGTCGGTTGTCGAGGTTTTGGAGGCCATGATATGTGACCCGCACGGTGAGACCACACAGTACAGTGTGTTTGTTGAGCTGTTGCGCCAGGTGGCGGGCTTAAAACGGCGGTTATTTGCGTTATTTGGCCACCCTGCAGAAAGTGTGCGGGAGACAGTGGCGGTTATTATGCGGACAATTGCAGAAGAAGATGCAATTGCAGCTGAATCTATGCGGGATGCTGCTTTAAGGGATGGTGCTATATTAAGACATTTATTAACTGCTCTGTTTCTCCCTTATGGTGAGAGACGGGAAGTTAGTAGACAACTTGTGGGCCTTTGGGCCGATTCTTATCAGCCCGCGGGCCACTTGTTGTCTCGGGTCTTGCCACCGGGCCTGGTTGCTTATTTACACACTCGGGCTGAAGGAGAAGCTGTTGAAGATTACTCTAATCAAGAAGGCCCGTTTATGAGTAGTAGAAGAAGACGGTTGCTTCAACAGAGAAACAATCACTCAGTCAAAGGTGTAACTTCACCTAGAAACTATGATGTTACTGATCAGAATGGTCAACCCGGTCAGCTCATTCAGACTGTTCAGCCCGTTGCAGCTTACACAGGTGAAAACTTATCAAGTGAATTGCCTGTTGATCATCCCGCAGGTGTAGTTTCTCCCGATGCACCGTATGCGGGTGATAATAACCCGTTAACAACGGAATCCTCTGTTTCCAATTCGGTTGATTTGGATGGTGTGCTCCCGAATTCGGATATAATTGCTCCAGCTCAAGTTGTTGTAGAGAATACACCGGTCGGGTCAGGAAGATTGCTACTAAACTGGCCCGAATTTTGGCGGGCTTTTAGTCTGGACCATAATCGGGCCGATTTGATCTGGAATGAACGGACCCGACAAGAATTGAGAGGGGCGTTACAAGCAGAGGTTCATAAACTTGATGTTGAAAAAGAGAGAACCGAAGATATCGTGCCTGGGAGTTCATCTTCTGAAACGGGTCAAACGGGTCAAGATAGTCTTCCCCAAATATCTTGGAACTACACCGAGTTTTCGGTCAGATACCCGAGCTTATCCAAAGAAGTTTGTGTTGGTCAATATTACTTACGGTTACTGCTCGAGAGTGGGACCAGTTCACGGGCTGAAAAGTTCCCGTTGCGGGACCCGGTTGTGTTTTTTCGGGCTCTGTATCACCGGTTTTTGTGTGATGCGGATACGGGCCTGACTGTTGATGGTGCTGTTCCTGATGAAATGGGGGCTTCTGATGATTGGTGTGATATGGGGAGGTTAGATGGGTTTGGGGGTGGGGGTGGGTTTTCGGTTAGAGAGCTTTGTGCTAGAGCAATGGCAATTGTATATGAACAGCATCATGGTATAATCGGCCCGTTTGAAGGTACTGCCCACATTACGGTTCTTTTGGATAGGACTGATGATAGAGCTTTGAGGCATCGTTTGCTGCTGCTTCTTAAGGTAAAATGACATCTTTACCCTTAAGTCTACACAACCGTATGTAGTTGTGTCAATTTTGACCCGTTTATATGTGAACAAACGGGTAAAAAAAATTAACATGTTTTTACATGTATCTGGAAAAGTACCCGAAAAACCGGGTATCCGAAATCCGGATATCCGAAAATCCAGGTACCCGAATTTCGGATACCGGATCCGGATAGTGTTTTCAAGATTTTCGGATACCCGATACCCCAAAAATTATCTGATAATAAAAAATATCTGAAAATATACGAAAATACCCAAAATATCCGGAAAATACCCCGAAATATCTGAAAAATATCCGAAATATACGAAAAATACCCAAAATATCCGAAAAATACCCGAAATATCCGAAAATCCGGATACCCGGTTTTGACACCCCTTACCCAACATGCCCATTTGCCACCTGTCTTTTTGTAACAATCAAATGTTGATTTTTGTTATCAGGTTTTAATGAAGGTGTTATCAAATGTGGAGGCTTGTGTCCTAGTTGGCGGTTGTGTTCTGGCAGTTGATTTACTGACAACTGTTCATGAAGTGTCAGAAAGAACAGTTATTCCCTTGCAATCTAATTTGATAGCTGCTTCTGCATTCATGGAGCCTTTGAAGGAATGGTTGTATATTGATAAAGATGGTGCACAAGCGGGCCCGGTGGAGAAAGATGCCATCAGACGCTTTTGGTCAACGAAAAGCATTGACTGGACTACAAAGTGTTGGTCTTCTGGAATGCCCGATTGGAAAAGGTTGCGTGATATCCGTGAACTTCGTTGGGCTTTGGCGGGCCGGGTTCCCGTTCTCACTCCTCCCCAGGTATTTTATATGCTGATGTGGCAAGATGGGCATGTTTGGGTTGGGTTGGGTTGACCCATTAATACTTCTATGTCTGTTATGATTACAAGAATAATATTATTACAATAATGTCGGTTTTATACTGAATATTTTTTGTTGTTCTCCATTTTGACTAGATTATCTTAAATGCATGAATTTTGGGCCAAAATGCATTTTAGTACCCTGGACTTGACTGACTAGGTTTCCTACTACCCTGAACTATTAGGGTGCTAAATCAATAATTTTGTTAAGTTCAGGGTACTATGCTGCACTTTTAATAGTTCAGGTAGTAGGAAACCTAGTCAACTAAGTTCAAGGTTTCAAAATGTAATTTGGCCTAAATTTTGATCATTTTTTGCAGGTAGGTGAGTCAGCATTATCCATATTACACAACATGGTGTCTGCACATTCAGATATAGACGATGCAGGAGAGATTGTTACACCAACACCAAGAGTTAAACGGATATTATCAAGTATACGATGTCTTCCCCATATTGCACAGGTTTGTTTATTCTAAAGTCCAATTTTTTATAACATTTAATAATTTTGCATTAATAATTTAATAAAACAGTTAAATAACTGTATTATTAACATAGGCCATGCTTTCTGGAGAACCAGCAATTGTGGAAGTTTCTGCTGCTCTGATAAAAGCAGTTGTTACCAGAAATCCAAAAGCTATGATAAGATTATACAGCAGTGGTGTGTTCTATTTTGCATTAGCATACCCAGGATCCAATCTGCTTACAATTGCTCAACTGTTTGCAACCACCCATGTCCACCAAGCCTTTCATGGCGGTGAAGAGGCGGCGGTTTCTGCATCACTGCCGCTAGCTAAACGGAGTGTCTTAGGTGGGCTTTTGCCTGAATCTTTACTTTATGTTCTTGAAAGAAGCGGGCCCACTGCTTTTGCTGCTGCTATGGTTTCTGATTCTGATACTCCTGAGATTATTTGGACACATAAAATGCGAGCAGATAATCTAATTCATCAGGTACTTTGAACTGTAAAGTCTTTCGTTTTTTGGCAAAATGGATGGGTCGGGTTTGGTTGACCAAGAACTTTTTTTCCCCAACGTTTTACAATATGTATTGATAATTAGTGTCATATATGATTGCAAAAATACACTTTGATTTTTCAAAGTGATTAAATTAATTTTTAATCTATTTTTACAACATTTTGATTTTTCAAAAATTAAATTATTTTTTAATATATTTTCAAAGTGATTTAGGAGGCTTCATGCACTAAAAAAGTACACTTTGAATGACTTTCGACCCGTTCCCTTTCACGCATATTTGTGATTTACCTGTTTGACCCGTTTAGAGTTGAAATATAACCAGAATCGACCCGTTCACAACAAAACGGGACGAACTTGCCACCTTTAGCATAAACTATTTATTCAAAACAGTTAAGAAACGTGTACACCTTTTAATCATGCAGGTTTTACAGCATCTTGGTGATTTCCCCCAAAAATTATCACAACATTGTCATTGTTTATATGATTATGCTCCTATGCCACCTGTCACATACCCCCAGCTCCGAGACGAAATGTGGTGCCACCGATATTACCTCAGAAACTTATGTGACGAAATCCAGTTCCCAAATTGGCCCATTGTTGAACACGTTGAATTTCTACAATCATTACTTGTGATGTGGCGGGAAGAGTTAACAAGAAAACCTATGGATCTTTCTGAAGAAGAAGCTTGTAAAATATTACAAATTTCTCTAAGTGATGTCACAAAAGATGAATCTGTAGATGATAATTCTAGTTTATCAAAGAAAATTGAAAATATTGATGAAGAAAAGCTCAAGAGACAGTATAGAAAGCTTGCAATGAAATATCATCCTGATAAAAATCCTCAAGGGAGAGACAAGTTTCTTGCGGTTCAGAAAGCATATGAGCGTTTACAAGTATGTTTTTTTTATTTTCATTTTTTTTTTATTTTTATGATTTGAAGTTTTCACAATTAATAGTAGGAGTGAGCATGGTCCAGAAGGCGAACTGAGTTTATTTAACAAAATGGACCTTAAAAAGTTATAATTACCAAATCAGACCATCAACTAAAGTATATTGTTATTTTATGACTTTTTCAGACCAAAACTGTTTTGACCTTTATAAGAATTATTACGATTAATGGAAGTTTTTTATTAATATAATTCTTGATAGGCCACAATGCAAGGTTTACAAGGCCCACAACCATGGAGATTGCTTCTTTTACTAAAGGGACAATGCATTTTATACAGACGTTATGGAGATATATTGGAGCCATTTAAATATGCAGGATATCCAATGTTATTAAGTGCTGTAACAGTTGATAATGCTGACAATAATTTCTTATCAGATGAACGTGCACCTTTACTTGTTGCAGCCTCAGACCTCATGTGGCTCACGTAAGTAGTTCCATAATTCCATATTTTTGGAATTTGTTTTTCTGATAAATCTTACCTTAATTAAGTAGTTTAAAGTACTATATTCCTGAAATTAAAGAAAATAATTAGCAAGTTAGTATGTTAGCCAACCCCAAAATGCAATTTTCCGTTACAATTATAATTATTTTCTAGTACTTTTGTTATGAAGGTGGTGTGGTTGACTATTTGACTTGTTACAGGTGTGTATCATCTTCTCTAAACGGGGAAGAGCTTGTGAGAGATGGTGGGATAAATCTTTTAGCGACACTTTTATCACGGTGTATGTGTGTGGTTCAACCAACTACTCATGGAAACGAACCATCAACAATTATTGTCACAAATGTTATGCGGACATTTTCTAGTTTGAGCCAATTTGAGAGTGCTAGAACCGAAGTGCTTGAAATATCTGGGTTAGTTGAAGATATCGTTCATTGTACTGAACTAGAGCTTGCACCTGCAGCTGTTGATGCAGCTTTACAAACTATTGCTCATCTTTCTGTGTCTTCTGAGCTGCAAAATGCTTTGTTGAAGGCAGGGGTATTATGGTAAATCTTCTCTACCCGTTATTGTTTTTTTTATAAATGGTCAATGGGTTATAAGCTAAATGATTTAACTAAATTGGAACTGGTCAAATAGGTTGAAAGTAGGGGTGTTCAAAAATATCCAAAAAACCGGGTATCCGAAAAAGTACCCGATATCCGAAATCTGGGTATCCGAAAATCCGGGTGTCTGAAAATCCTGATATCCGAATTTCGGACACCGGATCCGGATAGTGTTTTCAAGATTTTTGGATACCCAATATCTGAAATATTAAATACATCTGAAAATATACCGAAAATATCCGAATAAAAACACGAAAAATAATTGAATATTTTGTTTTTTTTCGATACTGATATCTGGTCGGATATCCGAAATCCGGGTCGAATTTCGGATACCGAATTTTGGGTATCATCTTATATAGAAAAGGTTCAGATTTTTATTATAATATATTATTTTTGAACTCGTATTTTACTATTTGACACAAACTATATATAGAAGCTTCAAAGTTCTGGACCAAAAGTGTTCCCAGACAACCTGGCCCGCACAGAAAAATACCCATTTTAGTTCAGCCCGTTACGATTTCTCGACTATTTTCTGATTGGTGTTAATTTTGTCTTTTATGATTAGGTATCTGTTACCATTGTTGCTTGAATATGACTCAACAGCAGAAGAGCCCGATCCCACAGAGGCCCATGGGGTTGGTGCAAGTGTACAAACTGCTAAAAATCTGCATGCAGTTCGGGCTGCACATGCATTATCAAGAATTAGTGGTATGGCAGTTGAAAATCCCACACCTTATAACCAACAAGCAGCTGATGCTCTCAAAGCTCTTTTAACTCCTAAACTTGCTAGCATGCTTAAAGAAGAGCTGCCAAAAGAGCTTTTGGTTAAACTAAACTCCAATTTGGAATTACCAGAGGTAAAATTAAATTTTACTTATTCTTTTATATAGAGTAAATTATAGAAATTGTCCATGTGGTCTTCCAAATTCTACGATTTCATCCCTATACTTCTTTTCCTTTTCTTTTTTCCCTGTAGTTCTCAAATTTCAATTTATTCGTCCATTTTGACCTAAATTGACCAAAATACCCTTATTTTAATTTATTTCGTCCTTTTTTATTTCGGACGTCCGCGGAGCAGATGACCGGATAAAGATATATAAATTAAAAAAAGGAAATAAATTAAAAATTAGGGTATTTTGGTAATTTTAGGCGAAAAAGGAGGAAATAAAGGAAAATTGAAAAACTAAAAGGAGAAAAAAGTCAAGGACAAAAACATAGAATCCGAAATACCACATGGACAATGTATGTAATATACTCTTAATTAAATGTAAACTAAAATAACCTATCTAACTTTTATTTCATGGTTTGATATCCAGTTTTGTTGCAGCTGGTATGAAACTTGTTAACAGTAACTTAGTTTATTTGTGGCCCATAAATATGAATATGTTTCTCCAGACATTAAGTACCATATATTAGTTTATTAGGAGGCTCTTCTTAATTTTCTGTGAGGAATATATCATAATTAATATATTTATGATGTCATCTGGTGGCAGATTATCTGGAATTCTTCAACCCGAGCAGAGCTGTTAAAATTTGTAGACCAAAAACGGGCAGCTTTATCACCTGATGATTCTCATAACTTGAAAGATTCACACGGGTTCTTATACGAAGCTTTATCAAAAGAAATCCTTATTGGAAATGTGTATTTAAGGGTTTATAATGACCAGCCCGATTTCGAGATCAGTGAGCCCGAATCTTTTTGTGTAGCTTTAATCGAATTTATATCAAGCATTGTACACAATCGATCTGCTAATCAGCCCGTTACTCATGTAAGTGACTTGAACAAGTCATCAGAGCCGGAGCCCGAGCCCAGAAGCAATCATGAAAGTGATGGGAAAATTAAAGATGATGATCATGTGACATCATCTGATGGGAACTTAACTGAGAAGGAGAATTTGGGCATGGTTGGAAATCTTCAACTCGGGCTTATTTCTCTTCAGGTATCATGATTAATATTGTCATATGCTACTAGAGGTGGCAAAATGGATGGGCTGGGTAACAGGTCAAAACGGGTAATCGTTTGGTTTGGGCCGAAACTTGTTGGGTCCAATAAGTTGATTATATTATTTCAACAATAATCCAATTGTTTTTTTTACTAAAATACCCTTATTCATATTTTTCGTTCTTTTTGACCTAAAATGACTAAAATACCCTTATACATAAATTCGCAGAATTCAGAAGACCATAGGGACAAAAAAATCACGAAAAAAATAAATAGCTGCAAAGAAAACAAGATAATTGAATAAAAAGTCAGCTGGGGGTGTATTTCAATGCATAAAACCTCCTAGACTATTTATTAAAAAATTCAAAAAAATATGTATACGGGTATTTTAGTCATATTAGGTCAAAAAGGACGAAAAAAATGAAATTCGAGAACCACGGGGACAAAAATCACGAAAAAAGGTTTAGGGACAAAATTATATAATTCGGAAAACCACAGGGACAATTTGTGTATTTACCCTATTATATTTTGTCCGTTTTGACCTGTTAGAGATAAAACACAACATGAACCGACCTGTTTGGAATTGTGATTTAATTTTTGTTTTGCAGAATTTGCTGACAAGCGACCCGAATTTGGCATCGGTATTTTCTTCAAAAGAAAAACTACTACCACTTTTCGAATGCTTTTCTGTCCCTGAATGTTCCAGAAGCAACATCCCTCAGCTATGTTTAAGTGTTTTGTCACGGTTAACAACCCATGCACCTTGTTTGGAAGCAATGGTAGCAGACGGGTCAAGTGTCCTTCTGTTACTACAAATGCTTCATTCCACCCCTAATTGTCGGGAAGGAGTTCTCCATGTTCTTTATGCTTTAGCCACCACACCAGAACTTGCTTGGGCTGCTGCCAAACATGGTGGAGTTGTTTATATTCTTCAACTTCTTTTACCTTTACATGGTAAGTTTTCACTTTTTAAACGGGCCGGGCCGGGCTGAGTTGACCTGAATTACTTTATTGTCTAATTATGTTGAAAATTATTTAGGCCAAAATACATTTTAGTACCCTGAACTTGGCTGACTAGGTCATCTAGTACCCTGAACTTTACAAAATGGTCGATTTAGTACCCAAACTCATTTTTATTGTGTTTTCTTACTTGACTTACTTTCATTGGAGCTTTTAACGGACTAAAAAATAAAAGTTCATCTCAATATATTGTTATTAGAAGCTAATCATATATTAGGAAATAAGACCAAATTAGTGACCCAGGGTGTTAGTGACCCAGGTGTGACCTTTTTGTCAAGTTTAAGGCGCCATGACTGCATCTTTAATAGTTCAGGGTAGTAGAGGACCTAGTCAACCAATTTTAGGGTACTAAAATGCATTTTGACCTTCTGATTTGACCCATTTGAGATAAAACTTAACGCAAATTGACCCGTTACATGGTAAGCGGGTTAACGGGTTGAGATCATAACGGGCTGATTCGGGTTTTTTCCTGGTGCAGAAGAAGTGCCACTACCTCAAAGAGCAACAGCTGCATCTTTATTAGGAAAGCTTGTTGCACAACCAATGCACGGGCCCCGGGTGGCAATCACACTGGCGAGGTTTCTGCCAGATGGATTAGTATCTATTATTAGGGACGGGCCCGGTGAAGCAGTTGTAAGTGCTCTTGAACAAACAACAGAAACACCAGAACTCGTGTGGACCCCAGCAATGGCTGCTTCTTTAGCTGCACAAATTGCAACAATGGCTGCTGATGTTTATCAAGAGCAGATCAAAGGTCGGGTTTTTGATTGGGATGTACCCGAACAAGCCTCTAGTCAACAAGAAATGAGAGATGAGCCCCAGGTATTTATTTATTTATTGCCATCGACCAAAACGGGTTGGGTTGACCCGAACACTTTTTGTCAGAATATGGTTAAAAAATACTATATTTCAATAATGATAATATCTACTTTGAATAAAATGATTTAGGGGGTTTTATGGGTAACGGGCCAAAAATGGATATTTTTGGGTACTGGTAGTGGACATATCAATTTTTATTTTTTACTGTCAAATATGGTTAAAGAAATACTATATTTCAATAATAATAATATCTACTTTGAATAAAATAATTTAGGAGGTTTTATGGGAAACTGGCCAAAAATTGATATGTTTGGTATTGGTAGTGGTCAGGTTGACCTGATACCTTTTTGGTCTTGATTTTTTCATACATAATTATTGTGCCAAGTATGACTAAGAAATTTCATTATCTCAATTATAATTTCTATTCTTGAATAAAATGATTTAGGAGGTTTAATGCATTAGAGATATATTTTGGTTGTTTTTTTAACCCGTGTGTCATTTTCTTTTATAACTTTACCCATTTGACCCTTTAGAGAGAAAATATAACCCGAATTGACCCCATTTCATAACTAAATGGGTCAAAATTGCCACCTCTTAACATTTGATATGCACTTTTGTGAACCAAATCTTCCAAAATTTAATTTTTTTTGCATGTAAATAGTGTGCGGTGTGCCAACAAAAAACATTATTCCAAAAGTAATCTAATTTTTTTAATATAATGATTTATGAGGTTTTATGCATTAAAAGCACACTTAAGATTCCTAAATTGACCAAACATCCACATGCTGATCAACAGGTTGGAGGAGTGTACCTAAGACTATTCTTAAAGGACCCAAAATTCCCACTTAGAAACCCTAAGAAGTTTCTAGAAGGATTACTGGATCAATACCTCTCATCAATTGCTGCAACACATCACGATACTCACGGGCCCGACCCGGAGCTGCCATTGCTATTATCTGCTGCATTAGTATCTCTATTACGAGTCCACCCGACACTTGCAGATCATATTGGATATTTGGGTTATGTGCCCAAATTGCTGTCTGCACTTGCTTTTGAAGCAAGGCGGGAAACAATGTCTCTAGAAGATTCTAGAATGTCAGATGAAAGTGAGGAGAATGTGACATCATCACAAACGCCTCAAGAGAAAGTGCGGCTTAGTTGTTTACGGGTTTTGCACCAATTGGCGGCTAGTACAACTTGTGCAGAAGCTATGGCGGCTACTAGTGTGGGGACCACCCAGGTATTTTTCGGGAGAATTTCTTTTATATCCTTCTAAAATTCATAAATTATTTTTATATCCTTTCAAACCTTTAAAACTCTCCTTTATATCCAAAAACATATTTTGATATTTATTAAAGCATTATAATATCAGTAATTATTATCATCAGATTCATTTATTTCAAAAAAATTACTATATTATCCTTATTCTGTCAAAACAAACCTAAATTAAAGGCATACCTCCTAACGTAGTAAGTAAATTAAAGTGACTAAAGAATAAAATATTAAATTAACATCTTGAAAACAAAATAATAAATATTTAAAATAAATGAACTTGATGATAATGGTTATTGATATTATAATGATTAAATAAATATCAAAATAGGTTTTTGGAAATAAAGGAGAGTTTTAAATGTTTGGAATAATATAAAGTTAATTAAAAAGTTTAGAAGGATATAAAGATAATTTATGAATTTTGAAAGGATATATAAATAATTTATAAATTTTGGAAGGATATAAGAGAATTTTTTCCTATATTCTTTTATTAAGTTTTTGCACATTAGAAATGAAAAAAAGATGTTTAACTGTGAGTATTTATTGGGTTGTGTAGGTGGTCCCATTGTTAATGAAAGCAATTGGATGGCCAGGTGGCAGCATACTAGCACTGGAGACACTAAAACGTGTGGTGGTTGCAGGAAATAGAGCAAGAGATGCACTTGTTGCACAAGGTCTCAGGTCAGTAAAGAAAAATAAAAATAAAAATAAAAATAAAAAAGCCTAAAACAAAAATGATTAATTAAATATTAAAATGGTTGAATTATATATGTAGGGTTGGGCTGATTGAAGTTCTTCTGGGGCTGCTTGATTGGAGAGCTGGAGGGAGAAACGGATTTTCTTCTCAAATGAAATGGAATGAATCTGAAGCATCCATTGGCCGTGTGCTTGCGATTGAGGTTAATTTTTTAATATTATATGAAAAAATGCCAAAATACATTTTAGTACCCTGAACTAGGTTTTTTACTACCCTGAACTATTAAAGGCGCAACATGGTACCTTAAACTTGACCCTGACTCGTTAATTTGATCGTGTTTTTTTACTTGATTTACTTTTGTTGGAGCTTTTGACGGACTTAAAAGTATACGTTTATCTCAATATATTGATATTAGAAACAAATCACGTGAGAAAACAAGATCAAATTAGTGTGTTAGATCATTTTGTCAAGTTCATGCTGCACGTTTTATAGTTTAGGGTAGTAGAGGGCCTAGTCAGCTAAATTCAGGGTACTAAAATGCATTTCGGCCTTGAAAAAGTAACAAACTTAGGTTTCTGTCTGATATTTTTTTTGTTTCAGGTTTTGCATGCATTTGCAACAGAAGGAGCGCACTGTAGTAAAGTTCGTGACATACTAGATTCATCTGAGGTATGCATAATGGGGGAACTTATTAAATATAATATTTTTTTTATTTAATATATATATATTTTTTGAATGGCAAAATTTTTATTTAATATAATCAATTGGGCAGGTATGGGCAGCTTATAAAGACCAGAAACATGACCTATTCCTTCCATCAAATGCTCAAATAGCAAGTGCTGGAATTGCTGGACTAATTGAGAACTCTTCTGCATCATCATCATCATATTCCTTAACTGCACCGCCACCACACCCTAACTCATCTCCAAAATCTCCTCCTGCTGTCTCATAACTGCTTTTATAACTACCTTACCTTGAGAAAAATAACAGAATTGTTTGTTTGTATAGCATACATACTCTGTACAGTACACTTCTCTCTCTATCTTTCATGCTTATCTTGTTCAGATCAACTGATGAATTTTGGTATAGATAGTTGAGGTGATTTTGAGTTTGGTGTATCCAACGTTTGTTCTTCTTATGTGTAGATTGTTTCAAGAGTAAGTTTTGCAATTTTTCTATCTTTTGGGTATTGTTGATTCGTATGTGTTCTAAACTGAAGCTTCGATTTGTTGCCAACTCAGTAGCTACCACTTCAATCGATACACCCCTACCAAGAATGGACCTTCATTAATATTTTTGAGCCCTAAACACAAACTAAAACCAAAGATTCCACATGCCAATGGCCAACCAACCCTATTCTTGTTCACATTCTTTTGTCAACATAGTAGCTAATCTAATGTTTGTATAGTGAGCATTTAATATACATCTTTACTATCATATAACACATTTACTACAACTATCACTACCACCACTGTCCACCACCAGTTGGTTGCTGCAAAATATAGTTAAATGGTACCTGCTCCGCATTACCCGATTTCCCTTCTAGTAAGTCTAAAAACATATCAATGCTTTGCCTAGAAACTTTTCAACTATGGATGTAAGTATGTTTATTAGACAAACACTATTAACAACACACAATTTGTCAAACGGTAAAAGAGAGACGCCAAATTTAATCATAATCATCTCAACAGAATATTATCTTCCTAAAGACTTCAATTCTGAGGTTTACAGTTATATTTACAGTTCATGGCTGTTGCTGATTTGAGTCCTGTGCAGGTGAATTGTCATTATTGCCCCCAATTTCAAACTTGCATAACGGACATGATGCATTAATCTTGAGCCATTTATCCACACATTCTATATGGAAAAAATGTGTGCAAGGAAGCTCTCTCAATACATCGTTATCTGCATATTTTGCTAGACATATGCAACAAACCTGCACCATTTTTTTTAAAATAAACACATAATATTCATTAAATCTAGGAAACATTTTTAAGAAAACTAATTGCATAAAAAAGCAAACTTTATAAACACTTACAGCGTCTTCTCCAGAAATGGGGCGTTCTTTTTCTGTCCCGGGTGCTAGAATCCCGCCTTCATCAACTACTGAATCATTATTATTATAATTATTATTATTATCTTTAATATCATTATTCACATTTTTCTTAATTTTGAATTTGTGTGTTGGCAGAGCATTAATAGAATCTTCAGTTGCTCCCCTCATTTGATTCATATCCTCGTGAACACCAAGAATAGAAATTATACATGGCAGACAACAACATATCATTCCACATAATATAAAAGGCATCGCGTAACCGATACAGCTAAATGTAAGAAATACTATGCAAAGCCTGCAAAAATAAATTAATAAATAAAAAACAAGGTTTTTTATTTTATAAATACATATACATATGTGTGTGTGTGTGTATTAGTAGCACCTGTACAAATTGGGAGCATCGGCAGACGAAGAATGTCCTCCAAATATCCAAACATTTCCAACCACAAACCATACAGCAAAAAAGCAATCCAAAGCCATTTTGAAATGATCCACGAGCATAGTAAGCCTGCTAATAAAATCATATAATTAACTCAAATTGCAAAAAAAAAAAAAAAAAAAAGTGTCAAGTAAGCAGAAAAATACCTAGCACTGGAGCCCACATTTAGACCATTCCAAGTATCAGGAGATGTAACGGGCCGATTTTCCTCTTCTGAAGAACGAGCAAAAGAAATTGTTATGTAAGAATTTGATTCTGGTGAATGATTACTCTCAGAAGGCGGCTGTTGACCACGGTTTGACCCGTTTTCAGTAGCCTGATTCCTATGAAGATACCGCCAATATAGAAACGGTAAGCTTGCAAAACATCCAGCTGCATACCCCACAATCCAAGCAAACAGAGGAGTCTGCGGGTTTTCATTTCTTGAAATATACAAAACAACAACCGATGCAATAATCTGACCCAAAGTGAATACAAACTCAATTGAAATCCATAACAAAGTATCAAACGGGCTCCACCTACGCCTGCCCAGCCCGTCCCCTCTCCGCCCGAATGCATTTGACCCGCCCGATGAAGCCCGAATCAGTTGAGAAGTGGAGGCCCGCGGGCCACGAGATAGCCCGTGAAGAGAATCATTTGAACCGTTTGATGATGATGTGGCATCATCAACTCCTCTCTCCAAATCAATTACATGTTGATTTTCATGGTTTTCAACGAGTAAAGGGAAGTTATCAGTTGCATTGTCTATATTCTGCTCTTCAGGTGTTATAGCCATCATAATTTAATTAAAAATATGGATGAAAAAATCGCATAATTGGTGTTATTATACAAATTAGATGATTTAATTTCCTTTAAGAACACTTTCCACCAATAAATAAAGATTCCTGCAATAAACAAAAGCATGGTCTTAAGTTTCCCAAAATTGTGCAATAAACAAATGTTGATTTAATAATTTATTTAGCCTTAATGACTTCCAGCTATAAACCTATTATACCTTCTCCCTAATTGATAAAAAAGGTAAAACACAGACACAAGCAACTTGAATTCAGCTGAACAAGCTACATAAATTCAAACTAGAACTCAACGGAACCATCACAGAGATCGTAAATTATTCGTCAATTTTCACAAAATTCCGTAAATTGATTGTAAAATATCAATCGGCGGATTAACCTAGAATCAGAACATCCAGCCGAAAAAAGCTAAACGAATGTTCACGAACATAATCAATTCGGTATCAGCATGAAGATCCGATAAATGAAATTGAAACAAATTATAAACAAACTATATGAATTTGAACCTATGAAACATTTGAAAAACTAGGGTTAGGAATTGAAGAACATGTACCAGTGATTTTACAGGATTTTTGCAGAAGAAATAACCTTAATTACGGTTGAATTCCCTCTCTTTTTTCTTCCCCAAGAAAGAAAGAATCGCAGCTTGTTTTGTTTGTTGAGAAACCGGTCAAAAGGGGGAATATGAAGCAAAAGTCAAACGTTCATACCCCAACCCATCAATCCAAATTTCCGTCAAAACAAAAATAAAATTTGGTTTTTGGATATTTTGTAAAACTATGTAACCGAATTATTGTAATTTCAAAGTTGTAACGATTAATTTCTATATGTATTTCAAAGGAATCCATTAGTTCTATTACACTAATTAAAATGAGAATAATAATCGTATCCATGTTTTATGTAAAAGTATTTAAAATTATCTTCTAAAAGTTATAGGTTTGATTTTTTTATGTAAACATTTTACTAAATGTTACAGAAAGATTCGAAAAGATTACGGCAACGATTAGTTCATGTATATTACAAGCAAACTCGATCATTCGAGAGTATGTTTATACGGAAATACTCTATTTTTAAATGTTTTATACTACTTCCGTATCAAAATAACCGATACATTTGAAAAATTGCGGTTTTTGAGGCAAAATATTGAAAAGTGTTTTAAAATGTATTAAAGTGTATAATTAGTGGATAATGGGTCCCACTTCTTTTGAATAAAGTGATATTAATGATGTTTAAAAGTAAAAGTAAGGATACAAATATAATTTCACTTTATTAAAGTAGATAGTTAGTGGATAATTGGTCTAAATTTTTTACCAAATAAGGTAAGTTTTAAAAGTGTATCATTTATTTTGTTCCACCCTTAAATAAAAAGTGTATAATTTATTTTGATACGGAGGTAGTATGAAAAAAGGTAGAAGAAAAAAAAATTAGTGATTGAAATAATCCTTACAAAAACTAAGAGAGTGTTACATAAATATCTGTTTTATATGATTTTTTTAAGTGTTTTATTATGTCAATCGAAGAAAATCCTATATACGGGCATATATTTGTAAATATTATAATAATGTTGTTAACACTATTACTAGGCCCTATACACTTTCCGAAAAGAATAATAAACAATATAACATAATATGATCATTAAAAAAAAACATATATTAATACACATGTAAGAAAAATAGCGAACTCCTTATTTTAGTAAACCCTGTTTACATTTATATTCAGAACACCCTTGCCCGGTCCTGATTATTACCAAAGCTAGTGGTGTTCACGAGTGAGTTGATCATGGATAATGGATAGTTGAAAATTTTGATTTGGGTTGTATGTTACGGGTACCCAAGGTTCCAGAAAAAGTAAGGTGTGGCGTGGCGTGGCGGCACCATCAAGGCTTAAGTCATGGCGGACCATGACGTTTCTCAAGGCGTGACTTAACGCGACAAATTTTTTATATAATTTATATATATATATATCAAATTAAAAAATTTATTGATTTATATAACAACTCATATATAAAGGTCATAAAATAATGTTACATCCAAATTTATAATTATGTATGTCATCATTCTTTTAAAAAAAATTCAATTTTCCTAGCCACCTTACTAAAAACTTGTCATAAGGCGCGCCTTTTCGCGTCTTATCTCACGCCATACCTAGCCTAGCCGTCATAGTCTGTTTCGTAACGTCGACGCCGCCATGACGCGTTTTTTAGAACCTTACGGGTACCACATTTGACTATTTAAAAAATGATAAAGAGTAACCTAATAAATTAACCTAACTTACACATAATTTTCTCTTTCAACCTATCCTAATTTGATTTTCATTTATCCTAATCTCCTAGCTAGCTAGGTTGCTTTTGAAGATAATAAATTAGTTTGCTTTATATTTTCTCTGAACCATGGTTGTTTATTCAACAATAACCGATGATACCCGAGCATTTAGGCCCGGTGTTCGTACTGCTTTAGTTGGTGTAAGTGGTGCTGGTAAAACCACTTTAATGGATGTATTAGCTGGCAGAAAAACCGGTGGTATAGTCGAAGGCAGTATTCATATTTCTGGTTTTCCAAAAATTCAGGAGACTTTTGCAAGAATTTCTGGTTATTGTGAGCAAAACGATATTCATTCACCTTGTTTAACTGTTCTTGAATCACTTCTGTTTTCCGCTTGGCTTCGGTTACCATCAGATGTTGATCACAAAACACAAAAGGTATTTTACATCTGGGTCGGGTCAAGTTATTTGACCCGTTGGAGACTTCACATAAACGGGCCTGATATAACAGATTTAATGCTTTTTTTTCTTCAGATTTTTGTTGAAGAAGTGATGGAACTTGTTGAACTGACACCACTAAAAGGTGCATTAGTTGGTCTACCTGGAGTTGATGGTTTATCAACCGAACAAAGAAAACAGTTAACAATAGCAGTTGAGTTAGTTGCAAATCCTTCAATAGTATTTATGGATGAACCAACTTCAGGGCTTGATGCCAGGTCAGCAGCTATAGTTATGAGAACAGTTAGAAACATTGTAAACACTGGGAGGACAATTGTTTGCACAATACATCAACCTAGTATCGACATTTTTGAGGCCTTTGATGAGGTTTGTTTCTTGAAATCTGTAACTGAAACTGAGAAAATAAACTTATATTTATTAAATATTAATGTGATTTAATTTAATTAATTTCGAGATGCAGCTCTTATTTATGAAGCGAGGAGGACAACTCATATATGCAGGCCCACTTGGGCCAAGATCGTGCAAACTTGTCGAGTATCTTGAGGTTTGGTCTACTTTTTTTAACTACTTATGAATGGGTCGACCCGGGTTTGTTATATCTCTAACAACCTAACAGGTCAAACGGGTAAAATTGAAAAAATATATATATTTAAAGGAAACGGGTTGAAATTCCCAAAAGTGTATTTTTAAAGCATTAAGACCTCCAATAAAGGTAGTTAAAGATCTCAAATTCGACAATATGGGCTACCAAAAATTTTCTTGCTCATCCAACGGAGTGAAAGTTCAATTTCGGCGAATATAGGAGGGAAAGTTTAGTTTTTTTGACAGTTGTTGGAACGAAAGTTCAATTTTTGACAACTTTAGGGACCTAAATTGTCAAATTTGGGATTTTTGGTGACCGTTGGTGGCAATTTCAGTAAATAATATTTATAATGTTAAGATCATTACAGAAATGATATAAAATTTGCTTTAAAAATTGAAACAATAATTGCTTATAAACGAACTTAAAAAACTTGAATAACAACTATGTTAAGTCAACCCAACCCGTTATGATCCATTACCTAACTCGCATGACCCGCCCCATTTTTCATGATTGGATTTCATGGATTTAACCAGTTTATAATTTTATATACAAAATGTAGGCAATTGAAGGAGTTAAGAAGATAAAAAGTGGACAAAATCCTGCAACATGGATGTTAGAAGTTACTTCACCAGCAGAAGAAACCCGATTAGGTGTTGACTTTGCACAAGTCTATAGGCAGTCAAAGTTATTTCAGTATGTAACATTTCACTTTATATATTTTAATACCATTAAAAAATAATATTATTTCTTATTATTTTAATCATATATTATATTTCAGACGCAACAAAGAGTTAGTTGAAAAACTAAAGAAACCAAGAATCGATTCAAAAGAATTACATTTTCCAACAAAATATTCGCGATCATATACGGATCAATTTGCCACGTGTTTATGGAAGCAATATCTTTCGTATTGGAGAAACCCGCAATACACTGCAGTCCGGTTTTTCTACACTTCTATCATTTCATTGATGCTTGGAACTATATGTTGGAGATTTGGTTCAAAACGGTGCGTATATATACATTTTATGTCTCTATAATTGATGAGGTGGCAAAATAGGCAGGTTGGGAAAATTGGGTAACGGGTCAAGAAAGGTTAATGCTTCTTTTTTTGAAGTTTTAAATAAGTTAATGCATTAAATATGATTGTGAAAGACTATAGTAGTACAATAATAATCTAATTTTTTATGCACATTTAAGGAAAAAGATCATGAAATAGGAATATATTGTGGTGGTTTTTTTTGGTAATTATAAGTTTTAATTGTCCGTTTTGGTAATTACAAGTTTTTAGCCATCCAATTATAGAGTTAAAAAAATGTACACATATATTAAGCGCATAGTGCACAAAAAACTTCTATTAATTACAAAATAGGGACGGAAAAAAGTTAAATTACCAATAAAAGCTAAATAAAAACTTGTAATTACAAAAATGGACTATCGAACGCCTAAAGTATAGTAGTATACTATATTTATGACATCTGCCCTACATTTGTTAAAGAGTAAATTACATGGGTGGTCCGTGAGGTTTACACAAAATTTCACCTATGGCCATTTACTTCAAAAAAATTACACAGGTAGTGTTTTTTAGAAACTTTTTGCACTTCTGCTAAAAATTACAATAGTGGTCCTTACATTGGTAGTTCTTTTTCTGTTAAAATATTTAAAGTAAAAGACACTGGATCATGAAATTTGCTCTTTAGTAAAATGATTTTCTACTCAATATCTTTGTTTCGATTATTATATAATTCTTTTTTTTTAATGTTAGGGAGAAACAACAGGATTTATTTAATGCAATGGGTGTTGGATTATAAACTTGATTTAGCCCAACAATATTGGACTAACAATAAGAATTATGGGAGCCCAAGACCAATATAGCAAGGCCCAAGTCTATTAGATATCTAGAATAATCTTTAAGAAGATTGTAGAATGATGTATTAGAAATATCTAGCATAAGTATCTAGTAGAATTATCTAGATACTTAATATTTAATGTATATCCATGGAAAATATCTCATGTCTAGAATAATCCATGGAGTAGTATAAATAGGTGTTAGAGTCCTCATTTGTAATCAAGCCATAAGTTGTAAGCCATAGCAATAACAATCAAACACCTTTGTAAAATCCAAGTCTTCCTCTCTTCCAAACTTCCCACTAACAAATTCCCTTAAAACCTCTTCATCAAAGTAAGCCTAAAAGGCCCCATTTCCTAACAAAGTGGTATCAGAGCTAGTTGATCAAGATGTCAAACATGATGAATACATTCCAATATCCTCGTCTTACCAAAGATAACTATGGTAGTTGGTGTATCCGGATGAAGGCGTTACTCGGATCACATGATGCATGGGAGGTAGTCGAGAAAGGCTATGAAGAAGTTAAAGATGAAGGTTCTTTAAATGCCACCCAAAAGGGAGAATTGCTAAAAGCAAGAAAGAAGGATCAAAGTGCTCTCACTCTCATCTATCAATGTTTAGATGATGCAATGTTTGAGAAAGTTGCAAATGCAACTACTTCCAAGGAAGCATGGGAGATTCTTCAAAATGCTTTCAAAGGAATTGATAAGGTGAAAAAGGTACGCCTTCAAACTCTAAGAGGAGATTTTGAAAGACTACAAATGGAAGAATCCGAAGCCATTTCGGATTATTTCACTCGTGTCTTGACCATCTCAAATGAGATGAAGAGAAATGGAGAAAGCTTGAGTGACACAAGAGTGATAGAAAAGATTCTTCGCTCTTTGACACCGAGCTTTGACTATATCGTTGTGGCCATAGAGGAGTCCAAAGATATTGACTCTATGACCATTGATCAACTCATGGGTTCACTACAAGCCCATGAAGAGAAAATGAAGAAAAGAAGGGGGAAAGAATCCTTGGAAGAAACTCTATATTCAAAACTCTCTTTCAAAGAAAGAGAAAAGAGCTTTGTACATGGAAAGGACCAAGGAAGAGGACGTGGTACTTTCCGAGGTCGTGGTGGATTCCAAGGACGGGGACGAGGAAGAGGAGATAGGGAAGAAGTAAATAAAGAAAAAGATACACAATGGTCTCCTTCTAGAAGAGGTCGTGGAAGAGGTTCTTACGCTCAAAGAGGAGGTAAAACCCAAGTACAATGTTATAATTGTCAAAAGTATGGTCACTATGCTACCGAGTGTAGAAGTTCAAGACAAGTGGAAGAGAAGGCTAACATTATGGACTTGCAAGATGACGCTCAACTCACTTTGTTGATGGCAAACAAAGATGAACGAGAAAATAGAAGAACTTCATGGTATCTAGATTCCGCTGCAAGTAGCCATATGACCGGTGAAGAGAGCTTATTTGTTGAGATGGAGCAAGTGAAGGGGAACGTCACATTTGGGGACAACTCAAAAGCAACAGTGAAAGGAAAAGGTAAAATACTTATCCTTGCCAAAGATGGAAGTCACCAATTTATATCAGAAGTTTACTTTGTGCCAAACCTTAAAAGCAATATTTTAAGTTTGGGACAACTTTTGGAGAAAAACTACGATATACACTTGAAAGATCGTAGTGCTACAATAAGAAACCATGAAGGAAGGCTTATTACCAAAGTTCCCATGAGTAAAAACCGAATGTTCCTTCTAAATGTTGAGCATGATGATGTTAAATGCTTGAAGACATGCTTAAAGGATCATTCATGGCTCTGGCATATGAGGTATGGACACTTAAACTTTGGTGACTTAAGATTATTATCTATGAAGGGCATGGTGAAAGGACTGTCCCCTATTGATCACCCTGATCAAGTATGTGAAGGATGTCTACTTTGTAAGCATGCTAGAAGCCCGTTCCCAAAGGAAGCAACATCAAGAGCAAAGGAGCCATTACAACTTATCCATACAGACTTATGCGGACCCATTACTCCACCATCTCATGGTAAGAATAACTATTTTATGCTTTTCATCGATGATTTTTCCCGAAAGACATGGGTGTATTTTCTAAAAGAAAAATCTCAAGCTTTCGATACCTTTAAAACATTTAAAGCAATGGCTGAAAAGGAGAAATGTTTAAGAATTAAAGCCATGAGATCCGATAGAGGTGGAGAATTTTTATCAAAAGAATTTAACAAGTTTTGTGAAGAAAATGGGATCCGTAGATTTTTAACAACTCCATACTCTCCACAACAAAATGGTGTGGTTGAGAGAAAGAATAGAACCATTCTCAACATGGTTCGAAGTATGTTGAAAAGTAAGAAGATGCCAAAGGAGTTTTGGGCCGAAGCGGTTGATTGCGCGGTCTATCTTTCAAATCGGTGCCCATCTAAAAGCTTAGATAACAAGACTCCACAAGAAGCATGGAATGGAATAAAGCCTAACGTTTCTCATCTACGAGTTTTTGGGAGCATAGCATATGTTCATGTACCGGGCCAAAGGCGTCTTAAGCTTGATGATAGGAGCGAGAAGCACATCTTCGTTGGCTACGACAAGCAATCAAAAGGTTACAAACTCTACAACCCAATCACAAGAAAGGTGGTTGTAAGTAGAGACGTGGAGTTTGATGAAGAAGGAGCATGGGATTGGAACACGAATGATAGTGAGCGATATGATTTCCTTCCTATTGGCAACGAAGGAGATGAGACATGCGACTTAAATGAAGATGCTCAACAACCTCCAAGTCCATCCTCAACACAAGACTCGCCTTCAAGTTCAAGTGAAAGGTCTCCAAAAATGAGAAGCTTACAAGAGATCTATGATGAGACTGATGAGATTGACGAGCTAACACTTCTATGCTTGTATGCTGATTGCGAACCTCTTAGCTTCGAGGAGGCTGTGCAAAGCAAGAAATGGAGGCAAGCCATGGATGAGGAGATAAAGTCAATAGAGAAGAATGATACGTGGGAGTTGACATCTCTACCAAAAGGGCAAAAGGCTATTGGAGTCAAGTGGGTATACAAAACAAAGAAGAATGTCAAAGGAGAAGTGGAGAAGTACAAGGCGAGACTTGTGGCCAAAGGTTACAAGCAGAAACATGGCATCGACTATGAAGAGGTATTTGCTCCTGTTGCTCGTTTAGAAACTGTAAGAATGATAATAGCTATTGCTGCTCAATATAAATGGAAAATCCATCAAATGGATGTGAAGTCCGCTTTTCTAAACGGATTTCTTGAAGAAGAAGTTTACTTAGAGCAACCAGAAGGGTATGCTATCAAAGGACATGAAGGTAAAGTGCTAAAGTTGAAAAAAGCTTTATATGGTCTAAAGCAAGCACCACGTGCTTGGAATACAAGAATCGATAAGTACTTTCAAGAAAATGGTTTCACAAAATGTCCAAGTGAATATGCACTTTACGTGAAAATTTCAAGTGGAAATATATTGGTTGTTTGCTTGTACGTGGATGATCTCATATTCACAGGAAACTCCCAAAGCATGATCGATGAATTCAAGAGATCTATGGCACGAGAGTTTGAAATGACGGATATTGGGCTCATGTCTTATTACCTTGGCATAGAGGTGAAGCAATCCGAAGAAGGAATTTTCATATGCCAAGAAGGATATGCAAAAGAGATATTGAAAAGGTTTGGCATGGAGAAGTGCAAACCAATTGCCACCCCCATCGCATATGGTGCAAAGCACACTAAGTACGATGAAGGAGAAGCGGTCGATCCAACTCTATTCAAGAGTCTTGTCGGAAGCTTACGCTACTTGACATGTACAAGACCTGACATACTATTCTCAGTGGGATTAATCAGTCGGTTCATGGAAGCACCCACTACATCTCACTTAAAGACCGCCAAGAGGATCCTTCGATATATAAAAGGTACATTGGATTTCGGTTTATTTTACTCATCGTGTGAAGACTTCAAGCTTGTAGGTTATAGCGACAGTGATTGGGCCGGAGATCACGATGATAGTAGAAGCACAAGTGGATTCTTATTCTACCTTGGTGACACTGCTTTCACTTGGTCATCAAAGAAGCAACCTATCGTTACTTTGTCCACTTGTGAAGCAGAGTACGTAGCTGCAACATCATGTGTTTGTCACGCAATATGGCTTAGAAATGTGTTGGAGGAGCTACACATGAAGCAAAGAGATGCGACAGAGATATACGTGGATAATAAGTCAGCAATTGACTTGGCGAAAAATCCAGTATATCATGATCGAAGTAAGCATATCAACACTCGATATCATTATATTCGAGAATGCATTACAAGGAAGGATGTTCGAGTGATACATACAAGATCTGAAGACCAAGTTGCTGACATATTCACCAAGCCACTAAAGGAGAAAGATTTCTCAAGACTAAGGATGATGCTTGGAGTCGGTAAATCAAGTTTAAAGGGGGGTGTTGGATTATAAACTTGATTTAGCCCAACAATATTGGACTAACAATAAGAATTATGGGAGCCCAAGACCAATATAGCAAGGCCCAAGTCTATTAGATATCTAGAATAATCTTTAAGAAGATTGTAGAATGATGTATTAGAAATATCTAGCATAAGTATCTAGTAGAATTATCTAGATACTTAATATTTAATGTATATCCATGGAAAATATCTCATGTCTAGAATAATCCATGGAGTAGTATAAATAGGTGTTAGAGTCCTCATTTGTAATCAAGCCATAAGTTGTAAGCCATAGCAATAACAATCAAACACCTTTGTAAAATCCAAGTCTTCCTCTCTTCCAAACTTCCCACTAACAAATTCCCTTAAAACCTCTTCATCAAAGTAAGCCTAAAAGGCCCCATTTCCTAACAATGGGATCTATGTATATAGCCGTATTATTTATAGGAATTACCAATGCGACAGCTGTCCAACCCGTTGTTTCTGTTGAAAGGTTTGTTTCATACAGAGAAAGGGCTGCTGGCATGTATTCAGCTCTACCCTTTGCCTTTGCTCAGGTCAGTTTTATTTTTCCTGCACATTTTTTAGTAAATTACATAAATCGTCCTTGTGGTTCTTATGAATATATGCATTTCATCCCTCAATTTTTTTATTACACGGACAATCCCTAATTTTGAAACTTGTAACATCATGATCCATATTTTTACAACTTTAACATCGACACTCCGTAATTTCAAAAATTAACGGCTTTTTCTGATTGAGTGGCTGTTGGTCTTACAAATTTTAAAAATTACTGACTATTTGTGGAATAAAAAAAAGTTGAGTGACGAAATTCATATTAACTTACTCATGTTTTTTATATATACTACATGTATACATACGGTTTTGGTGTATGTATAGGGTGCAATTGAGTTCCCTTACGTGTTGGCACAATCACTTATCTACAGTAGCGTATTTTATTCATTAGCTGCATTTGAGTGGACCACGTGGAAGTTTATTTGGTACATTTATTTTATGTATTTTACCATGTTATATTTCACATTTTATGGGATGATGACAACTGCCGTGACATCTAATCATAACGTTGCTGCCATTATCGCTGCTCCATTTTATATGTTATGGAATCTTTTCAGTGGATTTATGATCCCTCATAAGGTAAAATAAACTCAAATCTCCCTCTAGAATTATAAAATTTAAAAAAAAAAGAAAAAAAAAATCTATTTTATTAGAGGTGGAAAAATGGGCGGGTCGTGCTTGTTGGGTAATGGGTCGAAGAAGTAATTTTTAGTGCCGACCGAAATGGGTCAAGTCAGATGGTTTGACCCATAAACTATTTGTTATCTTGTTTTTGCGTTGTGCCCCTTGTTGTTTACCACTTATTACATGCGCAATCCGTTATTTACCACTTATTACATGCGCAGTTCGCTTTATTACAAATGACAAAAAGGGTGGTTTGGTCATTCAATTTTTTTTAACGGTGGTAGGTACCACCAGTGTAACAAAAACTACATACATTAGGGATGTCTAGTATAATAAACAAACTTATAGGACTGAGGTTGTATGAGTAACAAACCTTAGGGACCTTCCATGTAATTTACTCTTTCAAAATTTTGGAGGACTTTCGACTAGTTTGACCAATTTGACTTGTCTCCTTTACAATTAAATATTATAACTTAATACCCTCTTGACCCGTTAGACTCTTAGAGATAAAAGATAAACCAAACGGGTAGAAATTGCCACCTCTACATTCTATGCTTAGATACTGTTATTTAATTATAATCCTTACTAATGAAGTTGGAACCAAATTCTAAATAAATTCATTTACAACTAAAATAATGTTCTTTAAATGCAATTTGGCCCATTTAATAATTATAATATTGCAGAGGATTCCAATATGGTGGAGGTGGTATTATTGGGCCAACCCGGTAGCATGGACTCTTTACGGGCTCGTTGTATCCCAATATGGCGACTTAAATGAGCCCGTAAAGTTATCAGATGGAGTCAACACTTTGCCTATAAAAGTTTTGGTCAATGATGTATTTGGTTACAAACATGATTTTCTTGGTGTTGTGGTTTTTATGGTTTTCGGGTTTTGCTTCTTGTTTGCTGTCATCTTTGCTTTTGCTATCAAATCGTTCGTCTTTCAAAAGCGATAAAAGAAGTAAATCGGAAAATGTCATCAATTAAAGGTTTCTGTATCTATATCTATAGAAAAATACTGCAGAAAACACTTCAAATTTGTGAAATTAGTTATATATACATATAGAATGTTGTAGAGAGCATGTTGAGATGTATTATTTTTTTTGGGGTCGAATAATAATTACTAATGTTGCATTTGTAGTGAAGTTTGTGTTGTAAAAGAACTTGCAAATTCAAAATTTTATATACTCTATATGTCGAAGAATTTTGGAGTTATGTACTTTTTTGTTTAGTTTTTTTTATTAGAAGTATTTATGTTGAAAAGAAAAAAAAAATCGGTTATATGTTATACAACAATATCTAATCCCACCAAAGATGGAATATGGAAGATGTAGATAATCATATTTTGGAAATAGAGAACTGCTTCCTAAAAGACCTTAAGCAAAAGTGTAGTGAAAAAAAAAAAACATTCAAGCATATAATTCTAAAAAGGGATCTAATTCTTATAGAACATTTTTTATCCATACAGAATAATTTCATGTTAAATAACAACTATGCACTTATGTGTGGTAAAAAGGAAGAAAATGCATAATCATCATTTGACATGAAATTGCTCAGTATATATAAAAAACAATTATGTACCCTTCAAAAAATGTTTGATCCTCACTCCGGTCTAAACAATTTTATCGAATGCGCGGTAAAAAAAATAACAAAAATTGGTTCATATTCACTTTTGGAATCTCTATCTATAATAAAAGAAAGCATGACATGTTACCTAATCCATGTCATCTTTGCCACGTCATCTTTGCCACGTCGTAAATCATGTACGAATGAAAGCATTCCACGTCACCTTAAGTTGCCACATATTTGAATTTGTAAAGATAATATCTTTTGATATCATTCTAGATAAACACCAAAAAATCTATATTTTTGGAATCACGTTCCTAACTTTTAGCATCATCCATTTCAATTCCACAACAATCTCGGATTAACTAATATGTTGTACAAGCATTATAACCAGAGTTTTGGAAGTCAATGGACCTGAGAAAGCGACATGTGTTTATGGTTCAACAATGCAAGAATCAGCAGAATATTCCATGGTTAGTCAAAAATATGGTCAAAGGGGGGAGAGATATGATTATGCAGCAGGTACCCCTCCTAATGAAATATTTGAAAAGACCAAAAAAGTAAAAGGTATTTCTTCGAATGTTAACAGATTGTAGAGTGAATTATGATTATATGTATCAGTAAACGTACTTATGATTGCTCATGAGTGTTTACATAATGGATTTCGTAGTTATGCAGATATATAGTTAATCCATATTGCAACCACAACAACATGCTGTCTCTTCTATGCCAAATAAGCTGCTCCCAAAGGGATATGCCAAATCACGTGATTCACATTTTTCATACTAAAACATATTCATCAGGCTTTTTCATACTCATTCAAAAAATATTTTTCGCATTAGTAGATTTGTCAAGATATATGTAGTTTTATTTGGTATATCTTACTTATCATCATTATGCAACAAACGCACCATTTATTTATGGTCAAAATGCATTTTAGTACCCTGAACTTGGAATTTCTACTACCCTGAACTATTAAAGGTGCACAATGGTACCCTGAACTTGACAAAATGATCAATTTAGTACCCTGACTTACTAATTTGGTCTTATTTTCTCATGCGATTTGCTTTTAATATCAATATATTTAGATGAACATACATTTTTTAGTTCGTTTAAAGCTCCAACGTAATTAAATCAAGTAAGAAAACGCGATCAAATTAATTAGTCAGGGTACTAAATCGACCATTTTGTCAAGTTCAGGGTACCATGGTGCACCTTTAATAGTTCAGAGTAGTAGAAATTCCAGTCAGCCAAGTTCAGGGTACTAAAATGCATTTTGGCCTATATTTATCAACGGGTCAATTCAGAATATGTTTTACATGACGGGTCAAATGATTTCATTCGAAGTGTATTTTTAATACTTAAGAGTTAAGACTTCCTAAATCATGCAATTCAAATTAGGGTTTTGATAATGACAGCCCTTAAGTGCATAGAATGTTGTACATTAATTTATGGAGGAAGTGGTTCCAAATATTCAGGAGTCGGTTACGGATTAATATATAGGTATTTTATACATGTCTTATGACAGTTATAAAGACTGTCATTATCAAAATCTTCAAATTATTAGATTATTAACAAACAAATTTGGACAAAAAGTACCTGTTATCTGACCCGTTCATATTGCCACCAATGAGAAGATGAAAAAGCTTTTTACGAAAGTTCTTCTGGTTTGTAGGCGTCTCAAGTTGCGTTAGAAGCTGAACAAGAAAGAAGCATTCATAATAAAGATATATAATTCTGTATCTAAAATTCTATATACATCCACCATTTGCAATGTACAACTTTCTGTTCATTTGGTACAAGTCAAAAGTAAAAGATATCTAATTCTCTGTTTAAATACAACCACCATTTGCTAGGGGTGAGCATAAAAACCGAAAAATCGAACCGAACCCGAAAAACCCGAAAATACCAAACCGAACCATTTGAAAAACCGACATCAACGGTTTTGATTTTTGGAAAACCCGAATGTTTGGGGCGGTTTTCGGGGGCATATGAAAAACCAAACCGAAAAACCCGCCCCGCCCCGCCTTTATATATATTTCAAGTTTTATATAAATATTCTTATATTTTTAAAAGATTTGATATAAATTTATTTGCAAAAGGAAAGCAACCATGCAATGAAACTTTTATGGATGAAGACATTGACTAAGATTGTTGCGAAAGATGGTTGGATGTAATTCTATTATTAATTAAACGTACTAGTTGTTTTTAATTATAATGAAATGAGTTAAGCTTTGGAAGTTTGAATCATAATATTAGTTTTTAAGGTAACAAATTGGTAAATTTAAAGGAAATTAAAAAACCGAAAAAACCCGAAACCGAACCGAAAAACCCGAAAAACCGAAACCGAAAAACGCGAAACCGAACGAGGTGTAATTCTCAAAACCCGAACTTTCGGGGCGGGGTTTGGTTTTAGTTAAAAACCGCCCCAAACCGCCCCATGCTCACCCCTACCATTTGCAATGTACAACTTCAGTGCATTTCGTACAAGTAAATGTAACGTGAGATCTCAAATACTTGTCTAATGGTAGATATCAAACCATCAGATATATCAAAGTCTTCCGACTCACATTAGTTGATATACTTCCTTTGATTCAAAATAAGAAATACATTAATCTTAACTACAAAACTATTTCAAAGATATATAATTTCAATGAATAAAATATGTTTGTAAAAGAAATATGTTGCGAGAATTATTGAATTTTATGAAAATTTCTACAAGCCGTCCGTGATTTATCATGGGTTATAGGCTAGTATCACATTAAAAAGGTTCTTTAAAAGAAAGAAAAATAACACACTAAACTCTAAAAACGGATTTAGAGACTTTTTATGCGTTTTAGCGGATCCAAAATAACAAAATACAAAGAATCAAAGATCATCCGATTAACTACCAAAATCCCTACTCCTCTTGAATTAAGTAATATAACAGTCTTACAACATAACATCTAAGAAACACCTAAAGGTTCAGTCTTTTCCAAACTGAAAACAGTCAAACCCAAAACAATGTACAACTTTTACTTCACAAAGTACAAGTCATTGTCCGGATTCAACCATTTCCGGTCTGAAGAAAGATTTAACCTAAAATATGGGGTACCAACTGCTAACAAAAAGACCAAATAAAAAGTTAGAAGCTTTTTACTCCTTGAAATCGTCTTTGTCATCAACTGGAATTGGTTGGTTTCTCCAATAAACAGCTAAAGCACTCCCACCAAGCTGCATTTATTGTATATAACGAGTGATTAATGGGGGCGTTTTTTGGATCTGATTATGTGATATTGAATCGGATAATAATAAGTTGTAACAATATATATTGCAAAAAATAGTGTTTATTGATAGAAGTTATAAAATCGCCTTTCAAAATATAATAGTAGTTATAAAACATGTAAACGTTACGCGGGTAACCCTTCAACCAAGATGTGTACATAATATGCCAAAATGCATTCCATAACTTGGCTGACTAGATTCTCTACTACCATGAACTATTAAAGGTGCATCATGGTACCCTGAACTTGACAAAATGGTCAATTTAGTACCCTGACTCACTAACTTGATCTTATTTTCTCACGTGATTTGCTTCTAATATCAATATATTGAGATGGACGTATATTTTTAGTCAATCAAAAGCTCCAACGAAATGCCATCAAATTAATGAGTGAGGGTACTAAATTGACAGTTTTGTCAAGTTCAAGGTACCATGTTGCACCTTTAATAGTTCAGGGTAGTAAAGTACCTAGTCAGTCAAGTTCAGGGTACTAAATTACATTTTGGCCTATATAATATGTGCATTAATAATAGTCTTTGCCTTTCAAAAAAATAAAATAAATAATATTTTAATAAAAGTGAAAAGATTCATACCGCCATGCAAACAACGCTTACAGCAGAAGGTACCGCCACAAGAGGATTTGTGAAATGTTTTTGTGCAAGCAAAAACCCCAGGGCCGAACTCTGTAAAAAACACACAAATTGATCAGCAAATTGTTATATTTTCAATTTTATATACATTTGATAGGTCTTGTTTTCATTAAAATAATAATAAATAAATAAATACCTGCATTCCACATTCTATGGAGATGGTACGAGATGTGGATTCACCAAATGATAATTTAGAAATTGCATAACCGATAAAAAATGCTGCCCCGTGAAGAACAGCTACTGGAAGTAGTAACTGTGCACCTTGTGTTTTTAAAACATCTGCAACTTGCCCGATCTAAAACCAAAAAATATCAAGATTATTACTTTTAATACATAATCTTATAAATCATATTTGACACAGTAATTATTTTATATAAAAGTTTGTTAATTTTGGACAAGAATTAAGTATTTATGGTCAAAAACAGTTACAGGTCAACACAACCCTTTTCAACCCGAACCAAAAAACTGCACCTTTTGACCTGTTTGCCCGACCCGCCAATTTTTTTTAAAAAAATCAAATTAAGTATCGAATGAACTAACCGGGCTTGCACAAAGAAGAGTTGTAAGGAGAACTCCAATTAAAGGAGTAACTGTGATGATTTTTGAAGTGAATTTGGGGAAGAATTCGTTCATCAACACTACACCAAAAAAAGTCAAAATTTGATTAACAAACATTTAATTAAATAATATAATTTTCTTGTTTAGGGATACTGCACAATGAATCGCGTTTGTGTGTGAAATTTGAGTCACACATTTAAATATTTAATTAGAGAAAGGTTTAAATTACCTCCAAAAATTGTCGGTACCAAAACAACCTGAAAAGTACTAAGAGCAAGGCCCTGAAATGATCTAAAACGGTTAATAAATAAATATATAGAAAAAAAAAAATTGGAGTTCATATAATAACGACATTTTACTTTATAAAAAAATAAAAAAATTAAAAAACCACTTACGGCTGCATCAACTGGAACAAGTTGACCAGCTAGAAGTTTAGTGAGTAGTGGTGTCATGATAATAGCACCGATAGTTGAACAACTGTAATAACCAACATAAAGATTGTTTGTTAAGATGTTTTTTTAGATAAAAATAATTATGATAAAAATTAAAATTAGATATATATAGGAAATTTTGAAAAATTGCAAAATGATCTATTTGGGTTGAGCTAAAAGATGTAAGTAAAAAAGAACCGGTCAAACGGGCTGAAAGTCATCCAAAATGATGCATACAAATTTCTAAATCACATCACAAATAGTATAGATTACTGTTGTAATAAACTAATACGAAGTAATATAGTTTTGTTATCATATACAACACATCAATTATCTACAAAACTAAAATGTAAAATAAGAGTTAAGATCTACGGGGCAACCCGACCCGGCCCGTTACCCAACCTGCCCTACCAAAGAATAAAAGAATGGATTAAACAATAAAAAATAAAATAAATAAAAAATAAAAAGCTTACGTTGTCATGAGAACAGAAAGTGCAACATTTCCTTTAGATATATAAGTTGCAACGTTTGATGCTTGACCCCCGGGGCAACACGAAACCAGAATCAAACCAGTTGCAAGTGGCGCAGACAATTTTAAAGTCTGTTAAAAAATATATAAAAGTCAACATTTTTATCTACTTTTTGGTGGTAGTTTGACTTTTTAAAAGTCAAACTCGTTCCTATACATACCATTGCAATGAAGAATCCCAGCACGGGTTTAATAAAGTACTGAGCAAGAAACCCAACACCTACCTGAAAAAACAGAAAATGTATATATCTTTAATATGATAAAGAAAAGGGCCAAATGGGCAGCTAGGTCAAATTGGGTCATTTTGTACCCGTCAGGTTGACCCTGAACGCTATGTGTCCAAAAAGGTCACATTTTTTTAACCAATTAGAGTGCCAAATATGTTTACAAAAGTTTTGTAATTTAATTAATAATCTAGTTCTACAAAATAAAATAACCAATTTGGACAACTTACGACCCGTTTAACCCATTTCCTTGTTAACTTGATTTTTTTATTCCACCCATTAGATATAAAACATAAGAAGAATCAACCCATTTATAAGTAAACAGGTATATATATATATATATATATATATATATATATATATATATATATATATATATATATATATATATGTGTGTGTGTGTGTGTGTGTGTGTGTGTGTGTGGAGAAGGAAAAAAAACACTTACAGTCCATGGATTGCGTAAACAACGTCTGAAATCCTCAAATTTGAGTGTCAATCCCATGGAAAGCATAAGAAACCCCAAACCAACTGTAAAAAGGTCTGTTTGTAACCAAGTAACCTGCATTTTGACTCAATCTAATTCACATTTGAACTTTTATAATCAAAACAAAAAATATAAAAATTGCACTTACTGCAGCAGGCTTATAAATCCCAACAACTGTACCTATAATAACCTGTAAATTGCATTGAATTTAAGATAATAAAGTTAAAAAAATGATTAAAAATTTATTAATATTTTTTTTTTAACATACCCATAAAGGAAAAAGTGTTGTTAATGTTTCGATTATTTTTTCATATGTTGTCATTCCATTCGTGACATCGGTGGGAACCTCTCCCGGTACATTTGTTGCTGCTTTGCATTCAACTTTTGTACTCCTGATTATAAATTTAAATAAATTCAGTTAGTTTAATTAAGTCAAATGATCACTCACCAAAATATAACAAACAATAATCATGTTTTACTAACATAAATACTTACTAAAAACACACACCCCTTAAATATCCCAAAAAATGTTCCTTGACCTAATAACTGAATAATATTTCCAAGATAACAAATTTTAAAGATATCATTATTTCTTAATCTTAATTTCAGACTAAAATTACATAATAATAAAATGGAAAAAGCATAATTTCAAGGTTAATTAAACATTAAACAACCCATAAAGAACATAATTTTAAATAAAAAAAATCCATAAAAATAAACACATAGACATGTACAGTACCTTGAATCCAAAGATTGAAGAATTGCTGGAGAGAGCCGCTTATTATTAATACCCAAACTACTTTTAACATTGCTGGATGAGGATAAACAAGCTCCGATTCTAAAAGCTGAAATTTTTCACAAAAAATTGAAAATTAAAAGAAAACCCAGTTCGAAAAATCAGCATAAAAGTCGAATCAATTACATACAAACATGATTTTGAATCCCTTTTAGAGGCAAATCGTATCTGGGTCTTTGAAGAACCGCATCACGTGATTGAAATCTACAATCTTTAGCAACGATTCTTGAAATTGACGCCATAAAGATGAAGAAAATTCGGTGAGAGTGAATTAGTGTGAAGCTTTTTTATTTGAGCATGCGTTTTATTTTGCAGTTGGGAAAAAGATATTTGAGAGGATCGTGGAAACCAAAGGAACCACACATCAGATTTCAAGCCAATCCAAAATCCCCAACAAGTGTCACATGATATGTTATCAAAGTGTGGAAAATTGAAGAAGGTACAAGTTATGATGGATAGTGTACTAGTCTATTAGGGCGACAACTATTCGAATCGACTTTAGAAATTTGAGCTCAATTCATTTAAATAAGGTTTTTGTTAATGACAGCCCTACTAAATTCATAAAAAGCTTGTATATTGATTAAAAAAATAATATTCCTAAAATTCAGGGGGTTGTTTTTTGTTATTTTGCCTTCTTAAAAAAATAATATTCCCAAAATCCCCAACAAGTGTCACTTTAGAAATTTGAGCTCAATTCATTTAAATAATTACTCTTGTTTAATTTGACTCGAACTTGAATTAATTATTAAAATGGTTTCGATTTTCTGTTCGAATATTTATGTATTGTCTGAGCTCAAGTTCGATGCTCGTTTAAATTCTTACTAATATTGTTTTTTTAATCTCGGTTCATGAAACTAATCTTTGTTTGAATTTGACTTGAGTCAAATATTAGTAAACTTGAACTCAAGTAGCTTGTTAATAACTTCACTTATGGAGAGAATAAATATTTGTGGCTCATTATACCTCACGAATTTGTTTCTAGATCAGGCCCACACGCCAAACTTCGAGATAGTCCAAAAACCCCAAGAAGTGTCACATGATGTCAACGTGGAAAATTGAGCAATTGTGGTGCATGTTTGTAAATTGTATAACTTTTAACCATTTTTGAAATTTGAAAGTTTGGCTGGGTATTAGGAAAAATAAACACTTGTGATATTGGTGAACGAGTTATCATATACGAACTCGTAACTATTAAAGATAGCCCTATTCCTTAAAAAGATAGCTTTTATTTCTATCAACTTAGTGCATTTTTCTTAAATGCATCAAGTTGTCTTAAATTAAGGAGTGTGTGTTTTCCGTTCAAGAAAAACAAATAAAAAAAACCTAATCCATTAATGTCAAATTTATTGTAAATTTTAAATGAAAAATATTTAGCGTCGCATATTTTTTTTATGTAAAAATGTGAAGAGAGTTTGGAATCGATTAGGCCCACTCCGGTAGAAGTTGATATACTCAGTCACTCACATACTTAAATAGTTAGATAGATGATAGGCCCAACAAGATGAAGCCCGTTATGAACCAGTCAATGCTTTTAAGTACGTGAAGTGATTTGCGCAAAGAAATAAATTATTCTCTGCAAGAAAAATATAAAATAAATTATTCTTTGCAAGAAAAATTAAAAGAAGTAAATAATCTTATCCTTAAATTTGATAAAAGAAAAAAAGGTTTTGATAGACACGCATCAGAAACTTGTACATCAATCTATAACTATCCCTTGAATTAGGAACCACGTCCTCCCATGATTTAATGTACAACTTTTATGCGTTTAGAGACAGCCATAAGGCTGTCATTATCAAAACTCAAGAAAAAAATATATTTACTCACACCACACACTATAATATATAAAAATATGAGTTGATCGGCGACAGCAGGTTGGGGTGATCGATTAGGTTTGGCACAAGGGTGTCCCGATGTGGTGGCAAAAGGATGGCAACACCAAAGATGAAGGTCACGGGGATGTTGGGCGATACCGCAACTCTTCCTTTAATTACAAGCAATGTTTTCAATTAGAAGATAAACTCATATTCATGAATATAACTTTTTTTTAAATCAAATCTCAAGTAACCAGTTTTAACCTCTATGGTTATCTTCAAGTTTAACATTTTTAAGGTGTACTTCTGATATATAATTTTTAGTTTCAATTATAACAACGTTGTTCATGTGAGCATCTTAAATACAATGATAATTAAATAACCTTAACTTTTTTTACTTTAAAAATAGATTAAAATTTGAGAAATTAAATGTTATACTTCCTCGGTATCAAAATAAGTGACACAAATTAGCTTACACGTTTTTTGAGGTAAAAGATTAAAGTAGATGTTAAAATATATTAAAGTACATAATTAGTGGAGAATGGGTCCCACTTTTCTTGAATAAAGTGATATTAATGAGTTTTAAAGGTAAAAATGAGGGTATAAGGGTAATTTCACTTTATTAAAGTGGATAGTTAGTGGGTATGAGTCCCACTATTTTTACCAAATAAGGAAAATTTTTAAAGTGTGTCACTTATTTTGATACATCCAAAATAGAAAGTGAGTCACTTATTTTGATACGGAGGAAGTATTTCATTTCATTGTTGGCTGCCAGCAAAACGACACTGTTTTTTTCTCCCTCCCCTTTTAACAATATTCCTCCTCTCCTGATTTACCACTCTCCCTCTCTCTCTCTCTAAAACCCTCACTCTCTCTCTCTAAAAATGGCCGCTTGTCGCCGGAAACCTCCCAAATAGCCGCCGGTACCTAACCATCTCACCTCCGTCAGCTAAAAACAAAACCACACTGCATTTATTCCGATGGCTCCTTTAACCGTTTTCCTCATTTCCTTTTTACTCTTGCACCACCGAGTCATCACCGAGCCGACTCAGGACAAGCAAGCACTACTGTCCTTCATCTCTCAAGTTCCTCACGCTTCTAGAATCTCATGGAACTTATCGGAATCTGCTTGCTCTTGGACCGGAGTTACGTGCGACGCCACCAATTCCTCCGTCATCTACCTCCGCCTCCCTGGAACCGGACTCGTCGGGAACATTCCTCCGGGAACAATCGGAAAGCTATCTCAGCTCCGTGTGCTATCCCTTCACTCCAACGGTCTCACCGGCGGTTTTCCTTCTGATTTCTCTAACCTCGTATTTATTCGCAGTGTTTACTTACAGAATAATAAATTTTCCGGTGAGTTCCCACCGAGTCTATCTGATTTGACTCGGTTAACTCGTTTAGATCTCTCAAGCAATAACTTTTCCGGCGTAATCCCGTTCTCTATCAACAATTTGACTCAACTCACTGGACTACTATTACAGAACAACGATTTTTTGGGCCAGCTTCCGAGCATAAACCTCGCGAGTTTAATCGACATGAACGTTTCGAATAATAAATTAAACGGCTCGATTCCGAAATCATTGACGAGGTTTCCGGCAACTGCATTCTCCGGTAACATTAATCTCTGTGGTAATCCTTTACCTCCTTGCAAAAACTCATTCTTTCCTTCTCCGGCGGCATCCCCGTCATCGATTGAACCACCGGCGGTCGAGAAAAACTCTAATAAAAAGCTCTCAACCGGTGCCATCGTGGCTATTGCAGTCGGATCGGCGTTAATTCTAGCTTTACTGTTACTAATTCTCCTACTCTGTTTACGCAAGAAACGAAATCAACAATCCAAGCAACCACCAAAACCACCGTTACAAACGTCGACCGCGGCAGCTTCCAGAGCCGCCGCTGACGCCGGAACTTCATCATCTAAAGACGACCTAACCGGCGCGTCGACGGAAGGTGAGAGAAACAAGTTAGTGTTCTTCGACGGCGGAATTTACAGTTTCGATTTGGAGGATTTGTTGCGTGCATCGGCGGAGGTTTTGGGGAAAGGGAGCGTCGGAACGTCGTACAAGGCGGTGCTGGAGGAAGGTACGACGGTGGTGGTGAAACGATTGAAAGATGTTGTGGTAACAAAAAAGGAATTTGATTCACAAATGGAGATTTTGGGGAAAATGAAGAACGAAAATGTGGTTCCGTTGCGAGCTTTTTATTTTTCAAAAGATGAGAAATTGCTTGTTTATGATTACTTGCCTGCTGGTAGCTTATCTGCTCTTCTTCATGGTAATCCATCCTTCATCCTTTTCATTGCATTTTCAGTTATTTATTTAATTTTAAGATTAATTTATTGCATATATGGGTTGGAAAATTTATGAATCACATGAATGTGGAGTTAGGAATTTAGGGTATGTTTGTTTTGGGTACAAGTGTTACTGCATTGTGTATAAATTAAATAGGTTGGAATTTGGAACAAATTTTGATACTTTTTTATATTATCTATTTAATTTTCATGATTATAGGAGACTTAGGAGTTGGGTATTCTTGGCCCTTGGGCTAGAAAAATCTTGAATCACATGAATGTGGAGTTGTAGGAATTAGACCGCTGCCAACGGGACGTCGGGGGACGCGTCGGGGGGCGTCGAGCCACGACGGCGTTGGCACCGAGCCGTCGTGGCCGGCGTCGTGACGAACACGTCGTGTTTTCGACGGAAGAGAGAAGGCGTCGTGCTGCCGGAAGAAGAAAGGGGGAGAAGGAGGGGGGGCTGAGGGGGTTGTACACCATGCATAATAATTTGTACCTTTTTATTTTTTATTTAAAAAAATATTTTTTTTCCTCTGTTTATTAATTTTAATTATTTTATACTGTTTTAATAATAAAAATATATTACTTTTTTTCAAAAAAAATTATATATTTTTTTGTTTTTTAAATTTTAATAAATTTTTTTTTTATAAATTTATATTATTTTTTATAAATTTAAACAATATATTTTAAATCAATGTAATATATTTATTTTATAATTAATTAAAAATGATGATGTGGAAAGGATGAGTTTAGTGATGGGTTAGTGATGTGTAGGGTTGTCACGAACGTGTCAGTATCGGGTCAGTAAGGATGCGATGACGTGGCGCTAGTGATGGGTTTAGTGATGGGTAAGGGTTGGGAGAGGCCTTAGGATGTGTTTCAGGGTACAAGTGTTACTGCATTGTGTACAAGCTTAATAGTTGTGAAGAAAATGTCACTACATTTTGAATTATCTAATTTTGGGTATCCATGGCCATGGTGTATAAGTTGAAAATGTTTGAACAAATTTTGACTAGGAGTATCGGTACAGAAATATGTTAACATCAAAGTACAACCAATAATTTTTTTGTACAACCAATAATTTTTTGGTACAACCCTCAAAGCATAAAAGTGCAATTGGGATGGTCAAATCAAGCTTCCTTATGCTATAAAGACTTGTACTTTATGCACCAAAAAATGTTTTGTGAAAAGGCATGTTGCAAAATGCTTGTTATTTGGGGTTTGTTTTCACATTTAGTTCATTGCATATAAAATTAAAAATTTAGCTTCATCATGCTATGTATAGACTTGTACTTTATGCAATACTATTTGTACATTATACCTTGATAGAAGTCTAAAATGGATTTATTAGATAAGCCATGCATCTTATTATTTAAATCTCATGTGCTAAAACGAGTGTTGTAAACAATACTCAAAACAAATATATTAAATCCTATTTAACCGTTGTATTAGATCCTAATCTTTGTTATTTTTAATGTTTTTAAAGTACAAAAACATACGTAATATTCGGGAGTATGTCTTTTTCTCTTTAATAATTACACTCATGTGGTGTGTGAAATGCGCATCCTAGCGCATGATATATGTGTGGGCTACCATACCAGCATGTCTTTTGGCAAGTGAGTAGTAAATGTTACACTTAAGGTCCTTTAAGAAACCAATAATTACTTCACGCCCCCCACGTTTCCCCCCACCAACATGCTTTCCATTCTTCACAATCATGAAAAAGAGAATGTCTTTTTTTTCTTCCATTTTTGCCCCCTTGTTGTCTTTTGGTTTCCTTCATTCTTACACTCCCCTTCGTGATCACTTAGAAAGATTAAAATGAATATTAGTACTCTGAATTTTGTTGACTAGGTCATTTACTACTCTGAACAATTAAATGTGCAATATGGTACCTTGAACTTGCAAAAATGGCCAATTTAGTACTCAAATTCATTAATTTGATCACGTTGCCTTACATAATTTACTTCTTCATCTCAATATATTGCAAGTAGAAGCAAATCATGTGAGAATTTAATACCAAATTAGTGAGTCAAGGTACTAAATTGACTATTTTTTCAAGTTCAGGGTACTATGCTGCACCTTTAATAGTTCAGGGTCTAGTCAACCAAGTTCAGGGATACTAAAATGCATTTTGTCCTTTTAGAAATTCACCAATGCATCAATGACTTGTACCGTACTATTAATTAATGCATTGATTTAACTTTTTTCACAGGAAGTAGAGGTTCGGGCCGAACACCACTAGATTGGGACCACCGAACGAAAATCGCACTGAGTGCCGCTAGGGGAATCGCGTACTTACACGTCGCCGGAAAAGTGGTTCACGGGAACATAAAATCATCCAACATCCTTCTCAGACAAGAAACCAACAAAGACGCATCCGTATCTGACTACGGGCTCAACACACTCTTTGGCGGGTCAACCACCCCAAACAACCGGGTCACGGGTTACCGGGCCCCGGAAGTTCTCGAGACCCGAAAAGTCACTTTCAAATCCGACGTCTACAGCTTTGGGGTTTTATTGTTAGAGCTTTTAACGGGCAAGGCCCCGAACCAAGCCTCGTTGGGTGAGGAAGGGATTGACTTGCCTCGGTGGGTCCAGTCGGTTGTCAGAGAAGAATGGACCGCCGAGGTTTTTGATGTGGAGTTAATGCGGTACCAAAATATTGAAGAAGAAATGGTCCAATTGTTGCAAATTGCAATGGCGTGTGTATCGACCGTGCCCGATCAACGGCCCGTGATGCAAGAAGTGGTGAGGATGATGGAAGATATGAATCGGGCTGAAACGGATGACGGGTTGAGACAATCGTCGGATGACCCGTCAAAGGAATCGGGCGGGCAAACACCGCCAACCGAGTCACGAAACTCGCCCAATACCGTCACACCGTAAAGCGGAATGATTGATGTGAAGATAGAGTAGAGAATTATTTTTCAATTTTTTTTTTGTGTTTTATGTTTATTTTGATATTTGGATATGATTTTTATGGGTTGGGTTCGATGGGAGTTGGTGGTAAATTAGTTGTTTATGTGTTATTCTTTGGTATATCTCAAAGTAAAAATCCAAGATTCTTGCATAATGTCATGTTTATGTTCCTTTCTTTTCATAAGTTTTTTTTTTTTTTTCTAAAGAAAGGTAATTGCCAGCCTGTAATCTGAAAGTTTTGGTCAAAATATTCCGTAAAATAGTAATCTAATCTAATTACTCAGATGGGCCAATGTAGGAAATTGTTGTGGTCTTTAATGTTAAATGAGTATTCATATCTATGTACGTTACAAAGCTCACTACTTTTTAATTATATAATTTGGGTCCTAAATCTTGAAAATTGTGCTTTTAACTTTATACTCAATTACTCCACTAAAGATGTCTGCAAAGGTAATCTCTATTTTGTATTTTATTAATTTTTTAATTTCATGTTATTTGATATACTACTAACTTTTACTCGTATACTTATTAACAAGTGTTTTGATTTAGTTATGTTGTATACTTTTAATGCATACAACAAACCTAAATAATTTTATTTTAAAATTAATCATAATAAATTATTTATGGTTAAAATCAACTCTTTAATTTCACGAATAGCTACTTAAATAACAATAAATTATTATGAGAAAAATATTTAAAAAGACAATTAATCACATCAATTAGTAAAAGGATGATACAAATAAAAATGTCATTTTTTACGAGAAACAATTAATGATTTGAATTTTCCACTTTGAATTAGGGGTGACCGCGATTCAAAAACTGAACCGAACTGAAACCGAAACTGAAAACAATGAATTTTCAAAACCGAAACCCAACCGATTATATGTTTTCAATTTTGGTTCAGTTCGGTTTCAGTTCAAATTTTTTAGCCACACGCTCTTCCCTTTCGGAAAATCAAACCGAAACCGATAGAACCGAAAGCGAAATTGGTGAATTTTCAAAACCGAAACATAACCGATTACATATTTTCGGTTCAGGTTCGGTTGGGTTCTGTCGATTTTCGGTTCGGTATGGTTTTTTCGGCCCAAATGATCATTAGTGTCATCATCATTTTTTAGTTTCGGTTGGGGTTTATTTAGACTAAGATTAAGCATAACAACAACAATTTTATATTTTATTTATAATATGAATATTTTAAGTTTTCATTACTTTGTATATAAAATGAAAAATTAAATAAATAAACATGTCATTTTTATTTACTAGAAAAGGTAAAAAAAAGAGATTAAAAAGAAAAACCAAAAAGCTAATTATAATAATTAATAATTATTACTAATCTTTATTATTTTTTAATTTATACACTTTATTTCATAAAACCAATCATTAGTGTTATCATCATTTTTTTAATTTGAAGTGAATTTAGAGGGAGTCTATAATTTTTAGGGGGTGATAAATACACCACATCTTTTGATGCATCTACCACAATAGTTGCATCATATGTTTGTACAATCTGCAGTTTTACTTGTACTACGTGGTATATGCATCAAAAGATGTGGTACCAAAATTAATTCCCATAATTTTTACTCAAATAGTCGAGTTTATGTGACGGTGGATTTAGATCTTATAGATTTAGTCTACTAGTTTATAACCTACGACAAATCACACATAACTTACATAAACATTTTCATAATATTTTCATAATCTTTATACCAACTTCTTACTAGATACACCCAAAATTTAAGGTATGATCTTCTAATAATTGTTTTACCATCGGCTCACATGCAAAAAAAGTACAATAAGAACCTTCAAAATTTCAAAATATTCGATCTAAATTCATCTATACAACAATGTTGATCAAACTGATTTTTTTTAAAGATCTTATTGACTTATTAAAATATGATTTTTTTTGTAAGTAAATCTTAGTGTGTGTTTCTCCATTTGATAAGTAAATAGTAACTGTATCCAATTTTTAAAAAAATCTTAATTATTTTCAGTTTTAGAATCTACAAGTCACCCAGCAACCCAAGTCCATTTGGCATGTCTAGTTGTTCTGTAGGGAAAAAAATCATCTTGGGTGATCATCTATTATTAAAAATATCTAAAATGATCTCATATAAGTGGCGACTTTATTTTTCTTTTGAGTTAAATATTATCAGATAGATAACTAAAAGAAAGTTTGTAAATATTTATGATTAGATTACATATATCATGAGTAAATCTTTTTAAAGAAAATGTCATAAACGAAAAAATCTTTTTAAAAATTTTCTATAGGGCGAAAAAAGCATGTGAGATTTGTGGTACCAACATCTAGTTGGCATTTGGCATGATGTGATGGAGGGTACAATTTGAAAAATAAAAATAGAGAGGGAATATAATGTGAATTGTAGTTAAGATGAGGGGAGTATAGTGTAAAAAAGTGGGCCGGCTTTTGTCTGAGACCATTTCTTTCTCATCTTTCTCGACCGGGGCGATCTGACAAGACAGAGTCTTCCCAACAGTTGGATTCCACACAACGATGTACTGTCGTTTCAACAGAATGTACAACACTTTACAGCGTCTTGTTGTTGTCCGTTTCCATTCCATTTTCATGCTTTTGCATTTTCAACTTCACCTGGTCCAAAATAGCATTTTCTATAATAAATATACTGTACCTTTTTTTCCTTCCTATTAATTACTCGTATTTTATGGACAGCTTTATAAAAAATACGTGATCAAATCTATTTGAGCTACATTTTTATAAATGTCCGAGCTGTTTGTTAATTTTGCTCACTAAATTTTAAAAAGGATACGTGATATACTGATATAACTGTAAGCCTGAAGAAAGATAACATGTCAAGATAATATATACCGAGACATTAAATAGTTACCATGTAATTTTTTAGCATAACCTATATAGTTTTACATTCTGTAACTAATACATGTGTCAATTATTTAGTGATTAATTAGTGTTAAAAGCTCCTAAATGATTAAATATTATCATATCGCTATGAGAATGTTAAAAACAATCATAACAATAATTAGATCGTGTAGATCACGAATAAAACTTGATCCCACGAGGAAGTGTGCTCTAAACTAGAATAATTTTGAAAAAAATAGTATGATATGTTTGGATCATCGTATACTTGCCTCCTAGCCAACATTGTTTATATTTTATATGGATAAGACTATTTTACCCTCTACCCAACATCCACAATATTCAAGATTGAACTTGTTGCTCTTAGAAGCAAAGAACCACTTATAATGATTTTAAAGTTCAAATATACACAAGTGTGATGGTAGAAATGATTTTTTCCTTTGTGTGTACAAGGGTCCTTCTCAAAATCATTATATTTGAAGTGTATGTTCTAAGCATTTGATTATAATATACTTTTCTTCAAAGGAGATGTATGTCAAAATTCAATTATAAGGGCGATTTAGGGATACTGATTCGGATAGATTTTGGAAATACGGTATTTAAAAAGCCATATGAATCGGAAAAAATATACGTTAGTATTGAATACTCCATCCGTCACATAAAAAAGTTTACATTTCATTTGGGCACAATCTTTTAGGAGATAGTTAGTGGTGAGGTCCTTTGTAATACTTTTGATTAAAATATAAAGTTAGATTGGAGAGAGAAAGTGTTATATTGTTGGAATAATTGGTAAAAATATTATTTTATTACGTGGACCCCTCAAATTTGAGAAATGTAAACTTTTTTGTGGGACAAAATTTTAAGGAGAAATGTAAATTTTTTTGTGAGACAAAATTTTAAGGAATAATGTAAACTTTTTTGTGAGACAAAATTTTAAAGAATAATGTAAATTTTTTTGTGGGACGGAGGAGTATAATGCCAAATGTTTGATTACCGAAAAGTGTAAAACACGAAACAATCAGATTAAAAATGATTAAAAACTTCCTTAATCACTGCTCAACTTTTGATCAAAACTTTAATTATCAAATGATCAATTAAAAGGAGTCTTTTAACTAAGTAAAACTGAGATATAAATTAAAGCTTTTAAGTTATGCACAAAATGCCCAACCAATACCAACTCTTAATAAGAAACCACTTCCTTAAATTCCACTTTGGATTTGGCTTGAATCATTAAAACGTACTATAGGTTGCAAAGTATCATTACAACTTAAGTTTTACCATTTAATTAGTGGCTAGCTCATTTGACCACCAAGCTTGTCTTGGGGAGATTTTCCCTAGATGGTCATGGGTTCAAACCTGTCAAAGGTGTATTCTAACTAGGTGTTACTAATTTCTAACCACTAACATATGTAATATTTGCCGGTTAAAAAAAACTTAAGTTTTACCATTTAATTTTTAATTAGTAATTTCATAATGAACCTATACTACTTTATAACGTATTTGAAACTTTTCTAAAATAAAAAACTTAAAATATATTTATAATAGAAAGATTTGTGTTACTAGAGTAAACAAAATGTTTTACCCAAATAATTATTTTGGGTGATTTCTTAATATATACTTAATGAAATAAAAAAATCTCCTAAAAAAGTCTAGTATTCTCAATTTTCCCCAAAATAGACCGTGCGACTAAGATCCTCGTGCTACTCCACTAGAACGCCACCACGTGTCCGAGTTAGTACTGCTCACTTTGTTACTACTGCTCGTTAGTACTGCTCAATCTTGTTACTACTGCTCGTTAGTACTGCTCAAATTTGTTAATGCTGCTCGTTAGTACTGCTCAACCTTGTTACTACTGCTCGTTAGTACTGGTTAACACTTAGTGCTGCTCAATTTAGTGCTGCTCAAGTTAGTGCTGCTAAACAGTTAGTGCTGCTCAAGTTAGTGCTTCTCTATGGGAGTCGACCAGTCGCACGGGGTATTTTGGGAAGATTGAAGTCTATAGATCTTAAATGGAAATTGAAGCAGTCGCACGGTCTATATTAGTAATTATTTCTAGCTAAACTTGTACAAATTCCATTTAAGTTGTTTAATACTAATTAACTTTTGATTTGCGTAGATAATATATGTAACGAAAGAAAACGAAGCAATGACGCATTAAATATGAGGAAAGCGTCAATGCATCTAACATAGCTTAAATGCAAGTAAGAGCGAATTTATTTAAATACTTAATGTATTAGTTTACCTTTAATGGACGTAAACTTCGTTTAGTTAGATGCATTTATCATTTTCCTATTAAATATATAACTAGAACTTCAAATAAAATATCCCGTATCATAACTTTGTTGTCTTACAAAACACAGAATAATAATGTATTATGCTGTCCTTCCAGAAACAAATATAATTTTATCTTTATTTGTATGTAATGTTGCAAGTTATTTTAGGGACCTCTTTCTATTATCGAGTATTGCCAACCAAAAGGGATGGACGAGTCCCACACTAACGTCAACTTTCGGTGCACCAAATCACAAACTCTTCATCTTCCACAACACGCCACGTGCCTCCGCTATATGTCTTTCTCTAAAAGCTAATGGGGGCCTTTTTATAATCCATGCAACATAAGAACACAAAAATAAAATATCCTGCATATTTAATTTGGTTTAATGTAAAAATTAAAAAAATTATAATAAAAAAACTAAAAAGTGAAATTATTAATATAATTAATCTCACTAAGTTCTATTAATTATTCTGCACGTAAAATATCGCAAAAGTAAATACATACTGTGTTTATTTATAAATAAAAATAATATTAACTAGTTTTAGTATAACTCGTAATGTGTAATTTCGCTGGAAGCCTCTCTAAAATTAGTCTCTATCTAGCATAGGTTTTCTTTTGCTGCTATAATTTAATATTATTTTTTAATAGATTTTGTAGTTCCATAGACAACTATTTGAAGCTATTTGGGTGTATATAGTGCTGAATAAACATGCATCTTTTTTGTTAGGCTGCATGGTATGGGTACCACATATAGTACCCCTTTTTCTTGCCACATCATCGCCACCTAAGTAACCACACCACCACCACACCACATCATTTAGTGGAAATACCCACCACACCACACCACACCATTTTAATTTCCATCTCATCATTTGTTTTTTAATTTATTTTGTAAAATTAAAACTAACATATTATTAAATTAAAAACTATTTAATTAATTAACCAGATTTTAATTGAAGTTTAAAAAAATAAAGAAGTTTATAAGAATTTGATAATATAATAAATCTGTGATGTGAAGCCCAATTTTTTTTAAAGCCCAAATACAACATCTTTAATATTTAAAGCCCAAATACATCACCTAAAACCTAATTAGTTCGTCTTCCTCATGTTGCCTCCTTCACTTTTCTGTGCACAAAGCCACAACTCCATCCACCATTTTCTTCCAGGTATTTTTTTTTTAATTGCAAAAGTAGCTTCACAATGGTCAAATAGATTCACAACGGGTATAATTCCTTCGAAAATCGCAACCCCCACACCGTTTCACCCCGTTGCCCGTTGCACCTCACCACCACGCCAACCTCCCACGCCGTTGTGGGGGGCGGTGTTCCTCCAACCCCCAACGCCGTTGCCAGCCTCCACCTCAGCACCACGCCCCACGCCCATGTCCCATACCGAGCAGCCTTAGAACAACATACACATATTGTGCTTCCTCGAGATGACTGAGTTAACTCGTGATATATGCGGCTTAACTATCGTCATGACCATTTTCGAATATTCTCCTAGTCATATATATATATATATATATATATTTAGTATATTTACCTAGAGAAATATTGAAATTGTGACATGAATCATTTTACCACCAGATCACGAGTGATCATCAGTCATCACCATCATTTATAGCATAGCCAGTTGTCAACCCAAAAAACACCTATCAATAACCCAACCTGAAACTACACCTCGTAGTGTTGGGCCTTTTGACTAATAATGGGCTTCATCCATGGTTACTTAGGCCCGATAGAAAATGATTTATTTGTTCATTGTCAACATTGATATCACTTGCGTATTTTCTTAATAAAACTTTACAACCTTTTCTATTATGAGGCGTCTCATGTAATTTAAAGGTGTATTAATTAATTTACCTACCAAAAGTAATTATTAACAAATTATGTGTAAATTTAGTCACATTTTAACACCTTTCCTACTATACATATTAATTGCATAATTATTAAATTCCTTTTATCGAAAAATTACGCTTCATCAAAATGTTTAAAAAAATCATTTATGAAAAAATTCGTTCAAACTTTCGAAAGTTGGTAGTTGAGTAGCCAATAAACTTTAATACAATCATGGTGTTAAAGGTTCAATCCATGATATGTGGAAGTGGGCTTCTAATAGACTTTAATCACGTGGGTGGGCCGACTCTAGAGTCAAGTCGCTAACATGTTTTAAAAGGCAAATCATTGATAAAGTTACATCATCATCAGATTTTTTATGCTTTCCGAAGTGTGACATCGATACTTCAGTATTTATCAAATCAGCGTTACGTCAATTGACACTCAACTAATACAATCACGCCAATAATATCAGTTCATTTAATATTTTATACATGCACATTCACAAAATATATATACCCCCAAAATACTCACTCTCGTCACTTTTCACCTCCTTAAACCGAACCAAAACCAACTAACAAAGAACCGAAGATTCGATGCCATCCACTTCTGTTTGAAGAATCCCTTCAGTTAGAAATCGAAGAAACAGTTGGTAGTGGCCTTGGTAGTGGAATTTTTTTCATTCAGTCGATTATGCCTTTTTTTCAAAAAAGTTGGGCCCAAAAACCAACGGGCCAAGAGCACGTATACATTTAGTGTACTTGGGCCCATCAGTTGGGATAGAATATTAGCTACAACAATTAACCTCCAAGAGGAGGGGTAACTATTTGAGCTGAAAAAATGAATAGAACTAAAAACCAATCGAAATAGAATTGAATTGAAACTAAAAACATATAATTGGTTTGGTTTTTAGTTATGTAATTTTATGATCTTCGGTTTCGGTCATATCAGTTTCAGTCCGGTAATATTAGGTCCTCGGATTGGGGTGACCATTTGGGCTTAAAAAACTGAACCAAAATCGAAAATAGGTAATTGTTTCGGTTTTCAATTTTAAAAATTTATCATAATCGGCTTAAGTTTGGTTCAATTCAGTTTCTGGACCATGCTCATCCGAGTATTGAAATTTAAATATGTAACAAGTAAATAAACTATATGATTTTAAAAGAGTTACAAATCTGATTTAATGCATCGTTTATAAATATATCGACTTACCATCACACATACTTTTTTCTATTTTTATTTTATTTTAAAAGGATATTCCCATACAAGACGCGAGTTAGCCGAGTATTGCTCATGATATATGCGACCTAACCGTTGTCGTAACCCTTTCCGAAGCTTCCCTCGCCATCTTTAAATGTTTACTTAAGAAATTAATCGAATCCGTAAGATCTAAAAAATCATTTTAAACGACCTTTACTACTAAACTATCACTATATGATTACTAATAATCAAACACAATAGTATCGGGAGTCAGTTCAAAATGGGGACCGTAACACACTAGTGACAAGTCCCTGTTTAGAATTTGTTCGGTCTAGGAATTGGTTTAAAATATATTATCACTTTATTAGTTTATTATACTTTTCGTAAAAACGAGTATCACGCAGCTCCATTATTTATGCGAAATCAATTACCACGATACACCTGCCCAACAATTATCCACCATGTCGTATCCCCCAATTATTTTTTTCACTAATTTAATTTCAATTTCAATCACGTTAATAAATCACAACCTTTTCATTCAACAATCAACTTTAATATAAAAGTAAGAATAAAAGCAAGCATTGTTCTATTGCTATCTGCCAGCAATACGTACGGCTCTGCTTTTCTTTCGTTCCCCATTTGTTAAAGTAAAATAAGTTTGGCAATTATTACATTCAAAAGGGCCTGTAAGAGCTAAAATTCATTCTGTTCACTAAAAAATATATACAAGAAAATAAATTACAATAACGAATTGTAAGTTACGATATGATACGGAATGTTAGCAGAAAGGGAGAGAAATAGAGTTAGTTGAGTCTCGCGTTTAATACGATACCCTTAAAACAAATCATCGTTTGTTTCTTACGGTACAATAATCGGAGCAGTTTATACCGCCTGAATTAATCCATGTCTCGAAAACTTACCAACAAATTTGGTGTGTTAGCTCAAGAACGAGAAAGAAAATTTATGTTCCGCTTATTTATACTTATTAAAAAAAAAAAAAAACTTATTTATACTTATTTATACTTATTAAGTTAAAAAAATAAAAAAATCCTCTAAATAAACTCTCACAACCATGCAATTAGTTGCCTTTTCAAGTCACACTATTTAGAGATATTTCTGTCTCTCATTCCCTCTCAAATTTCCAAATGGCCTTGTTTCTCATATTCCTCATTTCCCTTATCTTCACGCCGCCACACCAAACGACATCCAAACCTGAAGGAACGTTAAAGCAAGACACCGAAGCACTACGCGCCTTCTTCGACAACATTAAAATACCCAAAAAATACCAACCAAACACCGAGGAATCCGCTTGCACCTGGAAAGGTGTTAAATGTATAAACGAAAACGCCATCGCATACATAAGACTCCCCGCCAAAAGTATCATCGGAGAAATCCCACCCAAAACCATCGGAAACATAACTACACTTCGTGTTCTATCCCTCCGGCTTAACAGCCTCAGCGGCACTATTCCTACCGATTTCTCCAATCTCCGACACCTTAAAACATTTGTTATTCATAACAACTCTTTTACCGGCTACCTTCCGTATATAAACGCACCCAAGTTAAAATATTTCGATGTTTCTAATAATTCATTTATCGGTTCGGTTCCACCGCCGTTGGCTAAGTTTTCGGTATCGACATTCTCCGGTAACACGAAACTATGTGGTAAACCGTTGAGTGCTTGTGATCGTATTAAAACATTTCCTTCTCCGCCGCCGCCTCAACAACCACCGCCGCCGCCTGAAAATAACAACCTACCAATAGAAGCAATCGTCGGTATAGCGGTTGGATCACCGCTAGTGTTACTGTTACTCCTCTCATGTTTACAGAAAAAGAGAACTTATCCAAACGAACATGATCTTCAAAAACCGATGTTTGAAAAGAAAGGTGACTTGCCAGCTGGCACGTCAACTGATCAAGGTGAGGGAAACAAGTTGGTGTTCTTCGATGATGGGATTTATGGTTTTGATTTGGAGGATATTCTGCGGTCGTCGGGGAAGATTTTGGGGAGAGGGAGTGTCGGGACGGCGTATAAGATGACGGTGAAGGACGGTACGACGGTGGTTGTGAAACGGTTGGAAAATGTTGCGGTTACGAAACATGAATTCGATTCACAAATGGAGGTTTTGGGGAAAATGAAGAACGAAAATGTCGTTCCATTCAGAGCTTATCATTATTCTGAAAATAATACACTGCTTGTTTATGATTACATGCATGGTGGTAGCTTATCAACTCTTCTTCATGGTAAAAATAATTTCTCTCATATTTTTTTCATATTATGTTATATTTTTATATATATTAATTTACTAAGAAACCACATAATTAATACTACATCCTTACCACAATAAATGATACATTTTTTATTTATGAGTGTTTTATATTAAGTGATACACTTCAAAAGTTACCTTATTTAGTGAAAAAGTGGGAGTCCTCCTTCACTAACTATCCACTTTAATCAAATGAAATTACCTTATGGCCTTATATCCTTACTTTTACTTTTAAAATTCATTAATATCATTTTATTCAAACAAAGTGGGATATAACCTCAACTAGTTATCTACTTTAAATACTACTCCCTCCGTCCCTAAATAAAGTTCTCATTTCTCTTGGGCACAACTTTTTAGGAAATAGTTAGTGGTGGGGTATTTTGTATTACTTTTGATTAAAATATAAGATTTGATTGGAGAGAGAAAGTGTTTTAGGAGATAGTTAGTGGTGAAAGTATTGGTAATAATATTATTATATTAGGTGGGGCCCTTAAGTTTGAGAAATGAGAACTTTATTTAGGGACAAAATTTTGAGGACAAATGGGAACTTTATTTAGGGACGGAGGGAGTATATTTTTTAACTCTTACTTTAATCTTTTACCTCAAAACCCGTGAAACTCTAAATGTATCACTTATTGTGATACAGAGGTAGTATGAAGAAAGTCATATTGTATTTTTAAAAATAAATTATAACGATCAATATAAATTTTCATTTTACAAACGAAAAACAATATTATGTTTATCTACTCCATCCGTCCCACAAAAAATTCTCATTTGGCTTTTGCACAAGTTTTTAGGTGATCGTTAGTGGCGGGGTTATTGATAATACTTTTGATTAAAATATAAGGTTGGATTGGAGAGAGAAAGATAGTTAGTGGATATTAGTGGTGGGGTCTTTAGTAATAATAATTTTTTATTGTGTGGAGCCCATCAAATATGGGAAATGAGAAATTTTTTGTGGGACAAAAATATAAAGTGAAATGGGAAGTTTTTTTGTGGGACGGAGAGAGTATTATTTATGTTTATTAATTTTCAGAAAAAAACATACGACTCAACAAATAGTCGAAAACGGTTTGATCATCATGATTATTTTGCAGGACGTAGAGGTTCAGGTCGAAAACCGCTCGATTGGGACCACCGGATGAGAATTGCATCGAGTGCCGCTAAGGGGCTGGTGTACTTGCACACGGCGGGAATCGTGGTTCACGGGAACATTAAATCATCAAACATCCTCCTAAGAGAAGAAACCAACAAAGATGCGTCTGTCTCTGACTACGGGCTCAACACACTCTTCAACAAGTTAAGCCCTCTGAACACTGGGGCCACGGGTTACCAGGCCCCAGAAGTTCTCGAGACCCAAGAAACCACCTTCAAATCCGATGTCTACAGCTTTGGGGTCCTATTACTAGAGCTTTTGACGGGAAAATCCCCAAACCAAGCCTCGTTGCCCCAATTGGTCCGGTCAGCTGTACCCGCAGAATGGACTACCGAGATTTTAGATGTGCAATTGAGGGGTAATAATGGAAATAATGAAGAGTTTGTTCAGTTGTTCCGAATAGCAATGATTTGTGTATCATTAATGCCGGACCAACGACCGACAATGCAGGATGTAGTGACGATGATAGAGGGAATTCATCATCAAGAGACAATTCTCGGATCTTACCCGACACCTTCGACCGAGTCCCAAAGTTCACCGAGATTTGTTTCACCGTAAATAAAATATCGTATCCTCCGTGTGTTGTGTGCTATTTGTTTTTGAAACTCTTAAACGTCTAATGTCTTTTTCTATATCTACATTAGAAGAGCTGGTCATGTTAAAAAACAATTTATCTTGTGAATAAAAAAAGTTCGCGTAAATGAAAGTTAGTCCTGAATTTTTAAATCAAAAAGATTTATACGAAATGGTTAAACGAAAGGGAGAGGGGATGATTTTTACATTATAACTTTTATTGTATGTATCATAAGTACTAGTTTCATAGCCCGCCCGACTGGGCGTGCATGCTTCAAAAGATATATTAAAGAAAAATAACAACAAATATTAATTCTTTTAAAATGACATAAGAATTCATAGCTGTAATGATAAGTTTGTATAAATTTTGATACATGAATAAATGTTACAGAAAATTTATAGACGAAATAAGACTTCTTTGTAAACGACATTTGTTGTTAAATTAGTGTAATTGTCAACCCTGTCACAACAAATGACATTCAATAATGTTGTTAGACAATTAAAAACAACCCATACTATATAATTAAGAAGCTTAATTGTTTTTATTAAACAGTTTTTAAGAAATTAAAAAACAATAAAAAACTGCAGTTAGTAATTCGGAGTAGACTGTTTTTAAAAAAATTAAAAACACTGAAAAATATGTAACACTATTTAGAGAAACTATTGTAACCATATTGAAATATATGTAACACTATTTAAAGTGACTGCATATGATTTTTTGCTATAAGGTAGACTTATTTTAATGTTGACCTTTATAGTATGGTTAAAAATCAGTTAAAATATTGTGTTTGCTACACCTGTTATAAAATCTAAATCACCAAAATATAATAGTCAAAATAATGAACAGTAATACAGTGAAATTGTATTGGCAAACTGTTAATATTTATAATCAGATTTGATTTTTTTATTTTTCTTAATTTTTCTTTAATATGTTTAATGTGGAATATAAGCAACATAATTTAAATTGCAGGTTAAAAAGCGGTAATTTTAATAAGTTATTATATAGAATAGTGTTGTTTTGAAGATACCTGGTATCTGAAGACTGTCCTCTGCTACTGCAAAGACGTTTCCTGAAGAGTAACATAAAATTTTTACTCTATATAATTTTACTTTTAGTGAAAACAGTTCTGATTGTATTGCTATTCGATGCAAGAACTTATTTTTTTTAAGAAGTAAACAGTTGGTGTAGATGAAAAGTTGAAGAGTTGAATAACTTTACACGAAAATCACTTTACCTTATGATGCTTAGTAATGCAGAGCTTGAGAGTAGCGCCTAAAACTGTAAGTCGTATAGCTAATAGGGTGTATGGTTTAAATAGGGTTAAATGGTTATCAAAATCTTATAGATGGTATAGATTTAGGTAATTACTAATTCACCTAATTTATTGCCAGAATTAATGTGATATCAAAAATTCCATAATTTTTGTAGTTATCTTATTTAGGTTTGATTGATTATTTAATGTTTTTTTTTAAAGCTGGCATCGTTGTAAAGTTGTAATCGGTTTGACTTATAATAGTCATACATTAATGTTGAAAATTGTATTAAAGTTGAAAATTGTATTAGATGGAAATCAGAACCGCAAAAAAGGAAAGAATTAATGTGATTTTCAAAAATTCCGTAATTTTTGTAGTTATCTTATTTTAGGTCTTTTATATTTAATGTTTTTATTATTATTTTTTAAGCTGGCATCGTTATAAAGCTGGTATCGGTTTGACTTCTAAAAGTCATACATTAATGTTGAAAATTTTCGTCTAAATTGTGTATGAAATCAGAACCGGAAAAAAGGAAAGAATTAATGTGATTTCAAAATCCCGTAATTTCTGATTTTTTAGCTTTTAAAATTAAAGTAGTTATAATACCTATCTTTTAAATGATTTTGCAGTATAATTTTCCTAAGATGGTTGGGTATTAAATGGAAAACATTTATCTGGAAAAATGGAAAGAATCAAAAAATGATTATGTTCTAAAATTTCATGATAATCCCTATTAATTGTGTGATAATTTCGTTAATATCGTGTATTTTGTTTAGGAGGAGAGATAAAACAATTTGTAGAATGTAGGGAGGATTTCACATGGCCAATAGGGTAATTACATGTGGCATTGTGGACCAATGAGAAAGCTTGAAACTGATTAGTTGGCAAAATAAAATCAAACCTAGGCCTCATATATAGGTTAAGATTGCTTAGTTTGGTTGTAAAGTTAGCTGTCAAACTCATACTATATGATGTGAGCATTAAAACTTGTGGTGTAGAAATGAATTCTCAATTTTTAAAAATAGATAAAGTAATGTAGGAGCTAATATCAATATTATCATATAAAATATAATATAATATGGAATTTTGAAAAAATAATTACAATGATTGAAACAAGAATATGTAAAAGATGTAAATTTTATTTAAATCGTTTCTTTTTCTTTTCATTTTCTTGAACGTTTTTGTTAAGATTGTTAAGATGTAAGTAAACATATATATAATATACTAACTAATAAGTATGAAAAGGGCGATTTTATAAACCTAAAACTATATATTTATTAATTACTTCCTCTTATTCAAAATAAGTGATATATTTTCTTTTTTGTGGTGATTCAAAACAATTGATACACTTTGAAAAACTACTTTATTTGGCAAAAAATAGTTGGATACACACCCGTTAACTATCCACTTTAACAAAGTGAAATGACTCGTTTATCCTTACTTTTACTTTTAAAAATCATTAACTCCACTTTATTCAAAAAATATGTGACCCATTTCTCACTAACCATCCAATTAATCTTATTTAACTATTATTATAATCTTTTGCCTCAAAAATCGTAAAACCCAAAATGTATCACTTATTTGAATCGGAGAAAGTATATGAAAAAGTAAAAGCAAGAAAAAGAATAATCTAAAAACCTAAATAAAAATTTAATAATAATAACAATACAAAGTTACAAACAATATATAACGTTAAGAAAAATGCTTGTTTGAGCCTCTAATTACAATGCAAAGTATAGTGGCTTGTTTAGTCAATATAGATGGAAAAATAAAAAGAGTAACGTTTTTCTAAAGTAGATAAAGTCAAAATTGAGTAGCAACGGTTTATACCTAGGATCATGCACTCATGTGGCAAGCAACACAGCTCTCCACCTAAAGACTATATATACAATTAACTTTCTACATTAGAGCGGTTGGGAAAGTGGTCTTAAAAATTCCCAACAAACACCGTCCTACTAAAAATGATAAGAAAAATGAACACAATAATTTACGTGGAAACTCCAAAACCGGAGAAAAACCACGGGCTTTCAGAGAGAAAAATTCCACTATATGATAAATATTACAATTTTATAGACTAATCTCTCAAACCAACCCCAAATACACTCACACTCTCCAAAGATTTGACTCACCACTCCCTACTCTATACAAAAGATACAAGAACTAAATAATCAAATACTTAAAGTGTATATTTGATTGGTGTACTTTGAAACCAAAGCCTTGGACTCCTTTTATAAGCATGAAATCCTCTTCAACTTTCTTCACTCTATCAATGTGGGATGAAAACACCTTTTATTTATGCCAAAGACTCCATCAAACTCTACCTTGGCTACAATAAAAGAAAAAACATTCATGCTACATTTAGAGAAACATTTTCTAAACTAGACCTGGCAAAATCAAACACGACACGATAACTCGACACGAACCCGACACGGGTTTGGGTTGCAGGTTTCGACACGTTTAAGTAAATGAGTTGACTCGACATGACACGAAAGTTAAACGGGTTGGGTTAGTGTCAATATTTTCAACTCGAAACTAACCCGAATCACCCGTTTAAGTATGTATATATTTTAATAAATTTTATATTATAATATATTATATGTACATAATGTAATTCAGTAGTTCTAGTAGAAAAGATTGAGCTCTTATTTAATATTGAGCCTAATATCTGATTATATTACATTTTTGTTGGAGTTTTATTATGTTTTTTTGAATTTTTATTATATTTTTGCTCGATTTTTATTATGTTGAATCGCTATATGTGAATTTCACGACATAAACGGGTTAAACAGGTTGGGTCGAGTTGACACGAAATTAACCGTGTCGGGTTTGGGTCAATGTTTTGAACCCGTCTATTAAACGTGTCGGGTTTGGGTTTAGGGGTCTCAACACGTTTAAGGTCTCGACACGACACGAACCCGACACGACACGACCCATTTGCCACGTCTAGTCTAAACCGACAATCATAATTCTCAAATAATAGAACTATCATCTCCACCATAAAAGAGTATCACCACTTAGAATATCTCAATTCTAAGAATTTCCCAACGGCACATGTCGAAAACTTGTTGAAACATTTATGGTTCAACTTCCCCGTTTGGCTATCCCGGAAGTTCATCAGCCATCGACATCATTTTCCACCACACATTTTTCATCTTTGCCAACCAATGCCCATGTGTAACTCGTGGATCTGCTAACACATCCTCTATCATGGCGCGGACAAACCATGAGGATCTACCGTCTCAAAAGAATTAATCTCCATTGGAGATGACAGAGACAATGTTAGCTGACTCGGAGCCCTTTGTCGCATCTGCTCCACCCGGATAATTGCTCTTCACATGCCCAGACTGTCCACACTTCCAGCAAATCAGATTCTTCCTAGAGTTCTTCCTCTTCTCATTCCTACACACCAAAATGGTACCTTCTGATGAAGTAACGTTGCCACCTTCCAATCTCTTCTCCTCGGACAGAAGTTTGCTAGTGACATCTTCATACTTCAGAATCTCTTTCCCATACATCAGAATAGGTTTCATGTGCTCATAAGAAGAAGGCAAAAATAATATAAGCCTCAAAGCCTTATCTTCATCTTCAACCTCAACCCCAATGGCCTTCAGTTCTGAAACGATGTTATTAAGAACACTCAGATGATCTGACATTTTTGTATCTTTATTCATACGAAGAGTATGAAATTGTTCCTTGAGATACAACCGATTCGAGATGCCTTTGCCCTGATATAGCTGCTTAAGCTTCTCCCAAAGTACTTTCGCCGTTGATATCCCATGCACATTCGCAAGAACATTCTTTGCAAGACATAAGCGAATTGCACTCACCGCTCTCAAATCCATATCATCCCATTCTTCATCATCGAACTTACTGCCCTTGCCTGAATCACTGCTGGGACCAGAGGTTGGTTTACCCCTTAAAGCCTTGTGTAACCCAGACTAAATCAATACATCCTTGACTTGAACTTGCCACAAGCCAAAATTGATCCTTCCATCAAATTTCTCAACATCGTACCCTTAGAGGGCTGAACTTTGACATCATAACTGTGTCTCACCACCATATTTCGTGTACCAGAAAAGTGTAACTAACCAATGAGTAGTATGCCCAACAAAGGATTCCTAGGAAAGAGAGGTGAGTCACAATGGACACACTTAATTACCAGTCTTTCCTTAGCCAGAACCTTCCCAAGATATACACCCACTTCAGGTTCAAACACAATTCTATCGTACACAAAATAAAGATAGAAAATCCGTTTTATGATGTGCAAGATCAGAAAACGCTGCAACCACAGAGCATACGACGAACCTCTAAAAATCGAAACCTCCTTAAGTCTGGAGCTCTGATACCACTTCTTGGGAAAGTGGTCTCTGTAATTCTCAACAAACACCGCCCTGCTAAAAACGATAAGAAAAATGAATACAACAATTTACGTGGAAACTCCAAAACCGGAGAAAAACCACGGGCCTCCAGAGAGAAAAACTCTACTATATGATAAATATTACAATCATATAGACTAATCTCTCAAACCAATCCCAAATACACCCACACTCTCCAAAGATTTGACTCACCACTCCCTACTCTATACAAGAGATACAAGAACTAAATAATCAAATACTTAAAGTTTATATTTGATTCGTGTACTTTGAAACCAAAGCCTTGGACTCCTTTTATAGGCATGAAATCCTCTTCACCTTTCTTCACTCTATCAATGTGGGATGGAAACACCTTTTACTTCCTCCGATTTAAAATAAGTGATAAACTGTCCATATTTGGGTGTATCAAAATAGGTGATACACTTTGGAAATTTACCTTATTTGGAAAAAGTAGTGGGCCCCACACCCACTAACTAATTACTTTAATAAAGTGAAATGACCCATTTACCCTTACTTTTACTTTTAAACATCATTAACCTTACTTTATTCAAAGATTGTGGGACCCAATCTTCACTAACCATCCAATTTATCTAATTTAACCATCATTATAATATTTTGACTCAAAAGGCGTGAAACCAACAATGTATCACTTATTTTAAATCGGAGGAAGTATTTTTGACAAAGACTCGATTAAGAGCATCCGTAAACGTTATATCGCACTCCACCTACATGGCAGTCAAAATGGCACTTGATGAGGTTAGTAGGGATTACCTATGTATATATAAGTAATTCCCCAAAACCTAAACATGAAGATGGGCTTCAATGGTCACGAGCCCATGCGTCGATCTGCCAGTGTTCACGAGCCCCTACGTCGATCCGCCACTACAACTGTCAGGATGACAACTTTTGTTACTTGAAGAGTTGTCAACCATGTCCAAGTTATCACCGCCTGTCAAGTTATCACCGCCTGTCAGGATTGTCAGCGTCTGTCATTGAAAGCGCGTGTCTTATTGGCTGACGCCCGTCATAATGGCGCTTCATGATAAATACACTTTAATGGGCGTTGCATTAGACGATTGATGATCAACGTAGCTCAAGCGTTCAGGATCATCATTAATGGGCCAACGTTCCATATACTTCGGACTAGCCATATAAATACACGGTCTAAATCATTGTCGAAGACACACAGACACAGACTAAAAAACCCTAAAACCCAGAGTTCGTATACTTTGGGAGGATCCAATTGTGGAGTTAGTTAGAAGGTTGGCTCAGAGTACTCAGCCACCACCACCGCCTTCTCCAACACCTACTTCATCGGACCTGTTGTCTCAGTTGGTGGCGGCGTTGCGCCCACCCCCGCAGCCAACGCTTGTCCAACCAGTAGATCCGTTGTCACAATTATTGGAGCAGTTAAGGCAACCACCCATTCACACCCTACCACCACATCCACCACATGACACATCTAATGACATGTTGCGCGTTTTGCAAACACTAGTGGCAGCAGCCGCACCACCACGAGCAGCCACTATGCCTTTGTCGGTGATTAGTTCGAAGTTTTGTGACTGGGTGGCCAGATTCCCACTCCCAGATAAGCAAAAATTTCAGACCATTGTTGGTACTTACGACGGTACACGAGATCCCGATGACCACATTGCTCTTTTTGAACAGGCTATTATGACAGAGAAATGGCTAGACCCGCTCGCTTGTCACATGTTCTCTGGCACATTGCAGGGTTTCGCTCGTGATTGGTTTGTTGAGTTACCCGACAGGAGTATTCAAGACTTTGCAGATCTAAAGGCTAAATTTCTGACTCACTTTGTACAGCAAAAGAAGCAGCAGAGAACTCATATTGAAGCGCATTTGCTGCGACAAAGAGAAGGCGAGGGGTTACACGACTTTATTCAGCGTTACACGCGGGAGTGCCAGAAAATTGTCGCGTTACCCGAGAGTCAACAAATTTCGGGTTTTACCCCCTCCTTGCTCCCAGTACAACTGCAAGAGAAGCTGATCAAGCGAACTCCGGTGACTTTCAAGGAAGCCACTGACCGAGCGTATGATTTTCCTCAGATCCAAGGAAACTGTTACTCTCACAAGGGGAGTTCTCAACAGGAGAGACAAATGGGGGAGATCATCAAGCGCTCGACCTGACAATCGCCAAGGCACTAGGCAGGATAGAAGAGAGACCAATGTAGATATTTCAGGCGAGATGACAGAGGTAGCAGGAGGCCTACTCCCTATGATCGTGGTACAGGTCCCAATCTAAGTAAAAATCCAAGCGAGATATTAAAGACAGAGCAGGTGGGGTCATCTTTCAAAGCACCTCCTCAGATGTTACACAAGTCTGGAAAGAAAAATATGAGCAAACGCTGTGATTTCCATGAAGATTATGGTCATGATACAAATGCATGTAGAGAGCTAAAGGCAGAAATCAAGCGTGCCTTAGAGGAGGGGAAATTAGAACATCTCGTACTAGGGGCAAGACAACAGGCAGCAAAAAATCCGGCCAAAAAGGCTTATAGTTGGCAGAAGAAGGGAGACAATGGTGATCATCCTGGACCGCCTGATGGCCAAGTGCTCATGGTTCGAGGCGAGGCATCGTCTTAGAGAAAAGCATCGGTCCTCCAAAGCTGGATGATGGTTCCTATTTCATTTCCCCCAGTAGCAGCTACTTCCAATAATCCTGTTGTCATTAAGATCCGATTGTCCAATTATGAGATTAACAAATCTTATGTTGATACAGGCTGTTCTATTGACATAGTGTTTGAGCATTGTTTCAGGAAGTTACCCCAAACAGTCAAGGACACAAAAAGACCAGCGCAGGCACCGTTGGTCGGTTTTTCTAGAGAAACACACTGGCCTGTGGGAGAAATAACTGTACCGATGATGATGGGGGAATATCCACAGTATAGGGTTGAAATGGTAGACTTTGCCATTGTCAACACCCCTTCGGAATACAACGTTCTTCTTGGCAGACCATCGCTAGAGAAGTTCAAGGCCATACCTTCCACTATTCATGGCATGGTGAAGTTTCCTACTCCATCTGGAGTTGCTACTGTCAGGGGGCAGATGTCATGGCCACAGGAATGCAAGCAAGTCGAAAAGCCAAAGCAAAGCACCGATCGGGCTACACAGGCGGAGGTCACGGAAGGTCCAGAATCCAAGGTAGTACTCAATGCCAATTTTCCTGATCAACCTGTCATTATTGGCTCACAATTACCTTCGCAGATAAAAAACAAACTCATTAGTTTGTTAAAATCCAACCTAGATGTTTTCGCATGGCTGACATCTGATATGACAGGTGTCCCTAGGAGTTTTGTCGAGCATGCTCTAAATGCCAATCCAAACATTGTCCCAATCAAGCAGAAAAAGCGCGGGCTTGCCATTGATCACAGCAAAGCAGCATGTGAACAAGTCAACCAAATGGTGGCAAGTGGAATCGTCAGGGAGGTAAAATACCAGATTTGGATTGCTAACCCGGTCATGGTCAAGAAAAGTGATGGTTCATGGCGGTTATGTGTCGACTTCAAAGATATCAATAAAGCATGTCCGAAGGATAACTACCCACTGCCAGAGATTGACTGGAAGGTAGAATCCTTGGATGGCTTCCGGCTAAAATGTTTCTTGGACGCTTACAAAGGTTATCACCAGATCCACATGTAGCGCAGTGACGAGGATAAGACAACTTTCCATACAGACCAGGGCATCTACTGTTTCCAAAAAATGCCATTTGGTCTAAAAAATGCAGGTGCAACTTACCAGCGCTTGATTGATCAGGTATCTACTGTTTCCAAAAAATGCCATTTGGTCTAAAAAATACAGGTGCAACTTACCAGCGCTTGATTGATCATGCGTTCAAGGATCAGATTGGCCGAAATGTGGAAGCTTATGTCGACGACATCGTCATCAAAAGCAAAGCGGAGGATATCATGTTGGCAGATATAAAAGAAACTTTTGAGGCACTGCGGGGGATCAACATGAAGCTTAACCCCTCCAAATGCAGCTTTGGCATGGAGGAAGGCAAGTTCCTAGGGTACATCATCACGCCAAGAGGTATTAAAGCCAATCCCAAGAAAATACAGGCTGTTTTAGACATAGTCTCCCCATCCACCAAAAAGCAGGTGCAAAGTTTGAATGGTAAGCTAGCAGCACTCAGCCGCTTCCTCTCAAAAGCAGCTTATCGGTCTCTACCATTTTTCCACACTTTGAAAGACTGCATAAAGAAGCAAGATTTTTCATGGACACCTGAAGCTGAATTAGCATTTCAAGAGCTAAAGCAGTTTTTGGCCACCCTTCCTACGCTAGGTACCAGGAGAAACATTGGTGGTATACCTGGCTGCTTCTATGGAATGTGTTAGCGCAGTTATGATGGCGCAGCGTGGGTCTACCCAAATTCCAGTTTATTTTATTAGCCGCGTGTTGAAGGGTCCAGAAATAAATTACCCGTGCTTGGAAAAATTAGCCCTTGCTTTGGTACATGCAACTAAGCGTTTGAGGCGTTACTTCCAGGCTCACCCTATTCATGTCTTAACAGACAAACCAATTAAGCACGTACTAGGAAAGCCTGAGGTGTCAGGACGTTTGGCTAAGTGGGCAGTGGAATTGGGGGAGCATGAAATTTCCTTTCATCCAAGAACTTCGATGAAAGGTCAGATCTTGGCCGATTTCCATGCCGAGATAGACGAAGAGGAAAAGGAAAGGCAAGTGCAGGAGGAGGAAGATATCCCATGGACACTTTTCACTGACGGTGCCTCTAACTTGGAAGGTTCTGGAGCGGGTTTAATTCTTACAGACCCCAATAAAAATGAGTATACGTATGCCCTTAAGTTCGAGTTTCCCACAACTAATAATGAAGCGGAGTATGAAGCTTTGTTAGCAGGCTTGAAAATTGCCAGGAAAATGGGGGTGAAAAGCATATTTGTATGTGTAGATTCACAGCTTGTGGCCAACCAAGTCAGTGGAGCATTCGTTGCGAACCAAACCTCCATGCAGCTATACTTAGAAGAAGCTAAAAAGGTGATCTCAGAATTCACGAAAGTTACCATTGAGCAAGTGCGCAAAAATCGCAACAAGTTAGCTGACGCACTAAGCAAGTGGCTTCGTCCGCCTTTGCCCATCTTAAAAAAGAATTACTGGTGGAGATCTTGACAGAAAAGTCCATTGGGCGACCAAAGGAGGTTACCACTGTTGCAGAAGAAGAATATTGGATGACTCCGATCTTAAATTTCCTCAAACATGATGTACTACCGGCTGATCCACAGCTAGCAAGAAAAATTCGTATGAAGTCACCAATGTAAACGTTGGTGGACAACTGCCTGTTTCGCAAATCTTATTTGGGGCCACACCTACGTTGTGTTGGCCCAACACAGGCTAAAAATATCATTAAGGCTGTACATAGCGGCACATGCTACCTCCATGCAGGTCCACGCTCTGTCACTGGTAAAATCATGAGATTAGGGTACTTTTAGCCAACGATGCATCAAGATGCAAGGGAGGAAATCGAAAAGTGCACAGCCTGTCAACAAAATGCTTCTGTCGCCAAATTGCCAAAGCAAGATCTTATACCTGTTACCACTGCATGGCCATTTTACAAATGGGGGATCGACATTGTTGGGCCATTTCCACCCGGCGTTGGCAATGTCAAGTTTCTCATTGTTGTTGTTAACTACTTTACAAAGTGGATAGAGGCAAAGCCCTTGGCAACTATCACTGGGAAGCGAGTTATCAATTTTGTCTGGGAACACATAGTTTGCAGGTTTAGGGTACCGCATGTCATGATAAACGATAATGGCAAGCAGTTTGCAGAATGTTCGTTCAAGGCTTGGTGCTCTGACATGAACATACAACAGACATTCACGTCAGTGGCACATCCTCAAGCCAATGGCCAAGTCGAGGTCATGAACAAAGCCATCGTGAAAGCAATCAAAGCAAAATTGGGCCGGCGCAAAACTGCATGGGCGGATCTATTACCAGGTATCCTTTGGGCTCATCGAACTACCCCAAGTACAACTACATCTGGAACACCTTTTAGCTTGGTTTATGGCACAGAAGCAGTTATTCCTCCATAAATTACTCATCCAACTCAAAGGGTTATGGACTTCCACCCTGAAGAGAATGAGGAAGCACTACGAGAAAACTTAAACATCATAGAAGAGCGTAGGGAGATCGCTCTCATCAAACAGGCCGCCAGTCACATGCAGATGGCAAAATATTACAATCAGCGAGTCCGTCCTCTCTCTTTTCAGCCACGCGATCTGGTATGGAGGAAGAATGAGGCCAGCAGGGTAGAAAGGCGAGGCAAGCTAGGCCCTACATGGGAAGGCCCTTATCAAGTACTTCATGCTAATGGCAATGGGTCTTACACCTTCTCAGACATGGACGGACAAACTATTCCCAGGACATGGAATGTCAATATGTCATGAACCTGGAGAAGTGTTACGTTTAATAATTTGGTTTGATCATGTATCCCAACTTTTATTCAATAAACTCAATAAGATAACACTTTTTATTATGTACAATGTTACAACACATGCATGCACAAGTGACATAGTCAAGAACATAGTTCAATATAAATTATACTAGGTCAATCAAACAACGTTGCTTGGTCTATACACATGCATTCAATTTCATCTTTTGATCAACATCCTATTCGGAAGCAACATCCTCGCGAGTAAAACATTTTTTCACCAGTTCACCAACAAATACATACATAATTTCTATAACAACGTACACGCATAGAAAGAAACCAAGTAATTTCAATCATATAAATTCCACAAAATTATTCAAAGGCTACAAAGCAATAATCCAATCACAAAAAACCAAGTCACAAAGTCATAACGTATCACATGCATGGACAAACAAGCTAAGGCTGTGGCTATGCCGACAATAAGGCAATAATAGATGGAAGTGACAACTCCAAATCTTGCACCAGGGTAGTCATAATGGGAAAAGCCCTGTCTGCAAATTTCTCACTCGCACACGTCATGTTACCATGCGCACTTCCTCTTGACAACGACTAGCTGTAGTCCGCTCCAGCACTAGACCTTTCTTTAGAGAGGTAATCTCATCTTTGCTATTATCAACTTGCACCTGAAACTCGGCGCACGACCTCTTTAATTCCCCATGTTCATTGCTTACAAGCTGTCAGACATAATCCTTAAAACAATTGAACATATTTATATCTTATGCACCAATTACACCCTCTGTACTCCCGTTTATAGATCTTGATGGCACACCCTCGCTAGTTGAAATAGGCAGGGTAGTACATGGCAAAACGGGAGACTGTGTCATGCCAAAATTTTGGCTCGATGCTAACCTAGTGGATCCAAAAGGAGCGCTGATCGTCCCAAACATACTACAGGTTGCACTAATTGTGGCGGTTGCTCCAAATGATCCAGTATTACCCCCGCGATTTACCAAAGTAGCATTTGAGGAAAGATTAGAGGGGAAAGTCAATTTTGGCACCTTCGGCAAAGGGATGTCATAATCGCTTACATCTAGACTCACCTCCCTTTTACCAAGTCCTAACATATCCCGGTCATCCAATCTGGGATCTAGAATTGACGTTGCCCCCAGGTAATCGAAGTCCTCTGCATATTCACAATAAGGTCGTTAAGTAACAGGTAATGAGTTGGCAACGACTATAATTATAGTGTTACCTGTTTTATCTTCGTTGTCACTCTCAGTAATAGTCCTGGACAGTGACTTTTCATTATCAGCGGCACATGTGTAACATAAAGCATACGCTTACCTTTTACCATAGTAAATACATATGTGTAGAGGTTGTGCAATTACCTGGTGTCGAGTTTGATGTCATCTCGTTGGTTGAGGTCGTGTTTATCCCAGAATTAACATGCGAAGTGGCACCAGTTTCTTGTTCACCAAGGGTAACATCAGCAGGATGACTTTCAATCTCATACTCCATAAAAGCAGGATCTCCCTCCATGAAATCCATCAAGCTCATGGCTGCAGGAAACGTACAATGAGTCAGTACCTGTAAAAAGATAATATAAAAGCATGACAATATAACAACAAGAACCCACATTTCCCGGTCTCCGAGTCCATTATCACAGGCTTCATCCCTTCAGCCCAATAATCCGAAATACCAGCTAACACCAAGGCACCTTCCTAATAAACTCGAAATACAATTGAACAAGTTACTAGCCCAAATATTTCTGAAAGCGGCATCGACAAACACATATTTATATCTCCAATTCCTATGACTAGTAAAACACTCCCGAATTTTTTTTTCTTTCTATCTTTTAACTCTACCGAATACCAATCATGAGATTTCATCAGCTTATAACACGCCCTAAACAAAGGTACTGAGGGTTTTATTCCCATTGCCACCAATAACATCTCAAAAGTCGTGATTTTCGATACAGCTACTGGGTGTAACTGTGCAAACCCCAACTTGAAGTAGTTCAACACACTCAAATAAAAAGCGGTGGCCGGAAATCTAAAATTGGAGTGGGAAAGGTAATGGATATAGAGGGCTACTTTTCCTTGCGGAGGGGAATGGGCTCGTTGGTTTGACGTAGGTACAATAGCATTATATTTCCTAAGGCATGGATAATCATCCATAAGTTTTGTTAGCATTTTGTCATTGACTGTGCTAGGGCTCCGAGCAACTGATGGAGTTTCCACCACAATCGCCTCTGACACTGGCTCTCCCATGTTAAAACAACGACAACATGCCTAGTAAATAACAGCGGTGTAAACAAAACAAACGCAATGGAGAGGCAAATACGTACCTGTAAGGTAGCGAGCAACCCAGTTAAACAAGCAGCAAGACATACAATTACAGTTAGGAAGGAGTTAATTATTTAAAGCGTACAAAGTGGTCTGCCGGTCAAGGGCTCCCCCTAAACCGCCGGTCCACTTAGCCTAAACCCTAATCCGCCGGACTAACTCTATACCGCCGGTCTGTACGGTTAATCAACTTGCCCGGTCTGCTGCTGACGACCGCTGGCCTTGCTTTGTACCGCCGGTCTGCACAGCTTGCGACCGCCGGTCCGCCTTGAGCAGCCGGCCCACTTCGTGAAGACCACTTGCGACCGCCGATATGCCTTGAGCAGCCGGTCCACCCTACCTCGTCGCAGATCGACATCCAGTCCGCCTCACCGCCGCAGCCGGCCCACCTCGTCGTATCACTTGCGACCGCCGGTCTGCCTTGGGCAGCCGATCCCCCAACCTCGTCGCGGATCGACCGCCGGTCGCCGCCGGTTTGAGCAACCGGTCTATCCTGCGCTGCCTTGCGTCCGCCGGTTGTCTTGTACCGTCGTATTGCGCAGTCGGTCCACTCAAAAAAAAAAAGAAAAAGAAAAACCGGAAGAAGACTTACGACTGATGATAGTTCCGACTTGCAAACCGTTGTTTTGGCAAATCTTAACTCGGGGGCATGATGAGGTTAGTAGGGATTACCTATGTATATATAAGTAATTCCCCAAAACCTAAACATGAAGATGGGCTTCAATGGTCACGAGCCCATGCGTCGATCCGCCACTACAACTGTCAGGATGACAACTTTTGTTACTTGAAGAGTTGTCAACCATGTCCAAGTTATCACCGCCTGTCAAGTTATCACCGCCTGTCAGGATTGTCAGCGTCTGTCATTGAAAGCGCGTGTCTTATTGGCTGACGCCCGTCATAATGGCGCTTCATGATAAATACACTTTAATGGGCGTTGCATTAGACGATTGATGATCAACGTAGCTCAAGCGTTCACGATCATCATTAATGGGCCAACGTTCCATATACTTGGGACTAGCCATATAAATACACGGTCTAAATCATTGTCGAAGACACACAGACACAGACTAAAAAAAGCCTAAAACCCAGAGTTCGTATACTCTCACTTTCACTTTCGTACTCAACCTTGATCAACCTAGGTTCGCCAAGAACTTGTTGGGTCTGCGCTGTGGTTATCACAGGATATCCAAGGTTGACGTCACTTAGTCTTGGTGTTTGACAATCGTTGCTCGAACAGCACTGCCACCACACTCCAAGTGAGGTGAGTGAGAGGCTACTACACTTTGGTGGCGGAGGTAGCGGGTGTTTTTCTAATGGTTTTTTGTGAGTGAGAGATATTTTATTAAGTCTTAAAAAATATGTTGTGTTGAATTATGAGTGAAATGATATTTGTCTATTTGTGAGCATGTACATGAAATATGAAATGTTAATTTTCAATTATTAAATTTTTTTAATGGGTTCGCCAACCTATTTACTTACAATGGAAAGATTTGTGTTAATTTAATTATAAATGAAGATATAGTAAGTTGAACGTTTTACACAAACCATTAAATATGTATAAATTCAGTTTAAGTCGTTTATACAATGATATGAACAAGGTTCTAAAAATGCGCCAAAGCACGAACCCACCATAGGGAATAGCACATGAGAGTGTTATTAGGCGTGACATAAAATAAGACGCGACAAGGCGTCATAAGACGCTCCGTATAACGGGGTTTTTTGTGGGCCGTTATGAAACTTGAGTTTAAAAAAAAACGAAATGATTACATATAATTATAAATTTAGATGTAATACTTAATGTTATGACTTTTAAGACTTAAGTTTGATAGTGCTGTCACATTACATCTTATGTTTTTTAAATCCTTGAATATATAAGATAATAATTAATTACTATTTTGCACAATTACCTGTATATGGTATTTTATGAAGCAAAAAAAGACAATTTTCAAATATTATTGTTGTGATTTTTTTGTATAAAAAATTATTCCTATTCCTTTGAAAGCAAACGCTAAGCAGTAGCAAACAATTTCTTTTAATACATTATACAAATTACTTTCCATGCATGCACCCCCACTAGCTAGAAAATATTATATTTGCACAAATAATGCTTTCCAAAAGAAAATATTCGCACACATAATCTTTGAATACAACAAAGTGTTGTTAAGGCCCACGCAAGTTATATAATTAGCATATGATTCTTCAAATATCGAGTGACATATTAAGTGTTCATATTATAAGCTCGAAATATGAATGTGATGTTAAATAATTGAGTATCCTTCTAGTAATATATAATATGAATGTGATGTTAAATACTCGGAATACGAATGCGATGTTAAATAATTGAGAGGCCTAATTTTTTTTATAGACCATCATTTATATAATTGACTTCTTACCGAATATAAGTAACTTTTGGCCTTTCGTGGAAGAAAAACAAAATGTGTATACAATGATAAGCTGTACTTTGAATCAACGTGTATTCAGGGAAAAATTGAAGGATGTCGGTTGCACATTTTTTTTCTCAGGGTCTCGTATATACTGAAACCAAAATTAAAAAAATTATAACACTATTTGAGAAAATATTTCAAAGGTTGCATTCATACTAAGTCCTCACCTGCTTTGAATCCAACTTTCTATTAATTAGCATTGAAGTAGCGTCGTCGTTCTTGAATTATCCTATTTTAAGATTTTTTGATACCCTAAGGTAATTGGCCGGTATGGTCAAACACTCAAAATGCTTAGTTGTAAAAGTGAATTTTCCACGATTTGAGAATTAATGCAAGATTATTAAATCTTATTTCCTAACATTGCTCACCATCTCATCATTGTTAAAAACCCGACAAATTGAAAAGTTGCATTATTTGAAGACGACATTTTCCACTAAAGTTGAAACGTTGCATCATTTGAAGACCACATTTTCCACTAAATTGAAAAGTTGCATTATTTGAAGACTACATTTTCCACTAAAATTGAAAAGTTGCATTATATTTCCTTATTGATTTACAACAAACTTTTATATTCTTCTACACAAAATACGAACCTAATTATCCAAAGATGCACATTAAATGCTCATTCTCCCTAATCATACTGTTTAGTGAGCCTCTTAATGATTCAGTTAAGAAGTCAGCCTTTTAATCGGACAGATTCAGAGCGTTTGGCCGTAAGACATCTTAATCAGCCTCTGAATAAAAAATTTAACATGTTCTGCCTCTTAATCTGAATCATTCAGACCTCTGCATCATTCAGATATTAATCATTCAGATGCTACCAAACAACACATAAATCAATAAGAGGCAGAACCATTCAAAACTATCAAACCGAACTATATTGGTTTGGGTATCGGTTCTTGGCCTGGTTTGGTTATGAGCGATTTGATTCGGTTCAAAACCGAGAAAAAAATCAAAAAAGTCAAAGAAAGTTCTTTGGTTCGGTTTCGGCCGGTTATTGGTCTGGTCGAAACAATTTTCTTGGTTCTCGGTTCGATTCGGATCCAAGCGGTTCGATTCAGTTCATTTCTGCATAGATAGAATATTCGCTACTAGAAAAACTGCCATACCAACAGGCGAAATCCGTTAGTAATTTGGCTAAATCCGTTGGTGATTTACTATCCGTTGGTAGAATTCCGTTGGTACTATCAACTTTTCTAGTAGTGATTTAAAAAAGGAAAGCATTTCAAGCAACACTTTAATGACTTTGAACAAATATGTAAAACTACTATTAAGCCATATTATTCAATTTGTTGATTTTGTTCCCGTTTCGATATATTTTCATTTTTGGTCATACGAACGGTGGACATACCAATACGGCGAATTCATATGAATATGCATAAAAACATTCGTCAAACCAAATACCATCTTATTATAAAAACGTCCGACCATGTAACAAACAATATTTCACAAGTTAACAAGGAAAAAGTACAAACAACGAGAAACAAGACCTCGGTAACACAAACTTTTGAAGTTACCTATTAACCAGAATTGGAAACTAGAAACACACATCGTCTCATCCTAGCTTTATCGTTAAGGTGAGGGACTCCTTAAATAAGAACGCCACTTATCAATTAACGGTAATTCGGTTGCGTTCAAGTGTGGCAGTTCTTGACCTTGAAGTTTGTTAAGAATCTCCTTAGTCTCGCCAAGAAGTCGGACTGCAACACGCACGTTGGCCTCCCTTTTCTCTATCGTACTCGTGTGGCATTTCGTTTTTATGACTTGTGGTAAGTTGGTGAAACAAGCAACCAATATGTCGGAGATCATTGATGATAATTCCTTAAATAATTTATCTTGGCTAACCCTGTCATCATCGTTGGCGTCGCACGAAGGCATAATTGTTTTGGTGATACGATACATTGAATAGGCACAACATAAAAAACCCGTGTCACTTGCCTTAGTGGCAATGTTTGTAGCTTCAGTCATAAACCATTGAACAATGTCACTTGCCGTTGGTTCCTTTTGAGAAGCACGGTCTTTGATCAACTTGGTTCCTATGTCTTTCAACTTGGTTCCTAACCATTTCTTGTCGACTTCAACTTCTCGCCACAACGTTCTAGCTGCTTTTTGAACGTGTACATAATCATCGTTCGCATTGAGGGTTTTTTCCACAAGTTTGACATATTCGATACCTTCACTCACACCTTTTAAAAAACTTTTAACTTCGAGTTTTGAGATTTTAGGAAGAGAAACCGCGATGGTTGTTAGTGTTACCAACGCTAAGCTCCAACAATCTTGATATTCTTTCGATAGTAAAGTTCGAACATAATCATCGTCATATTTTTCAACTCCTTCAAAACCTTTAGAACCATTTAAAAGCTTTATAAGATTTTTAGGCGGCTTCTCTTCACCCTTTTCGATCAATCTATCCAAAGATTTCAAAAGACCTTCCAATGTTCCTTCACCAAGTTCCACCTCATCATCAAGTTGCAAAACATATTTACCAAAATCTTTATTTTGCCCATGTTTCTTGGTCTTTAACCACCAATACGAAAAATACGGCACCAAGGCTATAATCTTACATGCTACAACAACCGTCTCTTGAAATTCTATACAAAAGCTTAGAATTAGAGCTTTAAATTTCTCAATTACCTTCTTGCATTTGCGGCTACGGAACGGGAACGGTATACTACTTCGTTTCCAAATGAACAACTCGTGAGTCCAATAGCTCTCCACTTCAAAAACTTTATTAAAAACATTTTTTATTGACATCTCAAAGCTTAGTGGTGCAAAACATCTAGCAATCGGTGCGATCGTACCAAGTAGGACTCCGATTGATTGAATTATGAAAATCACTACCATCGACAACTTATAATCCGACTCATAATCTTTTTTCAACATCGGTTTTATACACCAAGCGATGGTAATAATATGTAAGATAGCGGTTATAACACATAGTACACCAGCCGCCGAGATTGTAGCATAGCAAGTTGTTATAAATTGCGGGCTACCCGTTTCGGCCATGATCCAATACTTTCTCACATGCTCGAGCAAACTCTCGGCCGACCATTCTTCAGGTTTTTTATCATCGTTCGAAGCGGTATTGTGACGATCTTTATATTTCGATTCTATAATCTTTTTAGATTTTAAAATCGCTAAAGACGAACATACATGTATTACCACCAACGCTAGTAAGATACTTACATAAATGGATGCAATTATTCTATTGCGATGTTTATGCACGTCTCCGAAATGAACATCGGGTGCAAATATCATAAGCATTTGGGCATCTTCATGAAAAGATACAACACCGGTTTGTATCTGAATGATAACATTAATAACCAAAGTAATTACCGAAATAACCAAACCAATTATGTTTGATAAAAGTGCATTATTGTCCATGGTTGCTAAAGAAGGCAAAAAATTAGCCATCATGATGCACATAAACGCTACACTCCCGAGCTTTGTGGCTTGATCCACATCGCCCGGCATTGACCCGGTTAGATCCACGGGTAATTTCATTGCAACGGCTATCACGGTGAGAGTAGCAGCATTGATAGTGAAAAACTTACACGGAAACCAAAGCTTTCTGTTTCTGAAACCATGTAATAAATCAGCCGTCATTGCAACGACACAATAAAATGATGCAAAAGCGATATAAAGCCCGATCCAAAACATTGGTTCGCTGTATTTGTCTTGTTGTTCTGTTCGGTATATAGACGGTAAGAACTTTAGTAACGAATCTAGAGTATCGTCGGGAATATTGCCATCGGATGCGAGATCATCGATAAGATCGATATAACGTTCCATGGAGGTGTTACTCACAGCCATGTTTAATGTTTCTCTTAGGGAAAGAAAATGATTATTTGAGATAAATGAAAGTTTGGTCTAGGAAGAAGGTGGAAATAATGTACAACTTGGGGGGTTTTCTCGAGAAAGACTTTAATATCAGTAGTTTAATTTCAAAGAAACAAGGTATGCTTCTTTTAATGCTATGAATTGAATGATTAAAATGTAAAAAATATATAAATACAAGAAATCCTGCTAGCCACTACTTTTCGTCAAAAGGTGCATGAGTGTGAGGAAAAAAAAGGAAATGCATGATAGTTTTATCACTTTATGTAGTTGTTAAAGAATACGATGTTTAAAATTATGTCATAAATGTTTATTAGATTGCCAGAAGAATGTCCGGATTTAATCATGAAAACGATTAAGTCACATACATAACTACCAAAGTTTGATCACCCGAATAGCCCATTATATTATATACATAAATAAGAGTAAATTACACGGATAGTCCTTGTGGTTTGCTGAAAGTTTTGAATTTAGTCCCTAAATTTCAGAAATTACACAAATGATCAATAACACTGAAACTTCGTCTTACTTTTAGTCTATAAACGTAACTGACGTTAAATTTTACAGTTAAAACCCGTTTTAACCAATTCTTTTACATGATCAAAGATTATGCATTTAATTCTTTTAACCAATTCTTCACACCACCACCATCGTCATATTCCCATCATCATCATCATCACCCTCACACCATCATCATCACTATCTCAAAAATACCAAACTATATCATCTCAAAATACCAAAAAAACCAAATCTGCATCTACTGTTTCGATTAAAGATACAGAATACTAAAAAACCCCAAATCACATCATCTCAAAAACATAACCCATTAAAAATATAACCTGCAATTTTCGATTAAAGATAATTTAACATATATAACCATTAAAAAAAGGGAACCATGGTTTCTGATTATGCAGGAAGAAAGGGAACATGAAACCCAATTCTTCCTAAAACATAACCTGCGTAGTCCCACAATCGAAACCATAATGGCAAACATGATTTCACCAACGTAAGTAGTTGTTGACCAGATTATGAGGTGTAGTTCCATGATGTCGCTATCATCAGATTTATGAAGAATTGGGTTTTTAGATTGATGAAGAATTGAGTTTTTTAGATTTATGAAGATTTGGGTTTTGCTTAAAATTTGTTCAGGTGATTTATTTAGGTGAGTAATTCATCATTGATTATCTGTGGTTTTTTAGATTAATTATAAAGATTTCTCTGTTGAAGAAGAGATAGAGAGAAGAAAGAGAGGTAAAAGAAATCTCAATGTTACTGTATTAGTGATTATCGGTGTAATTTTTAGGATTTAGGGATCAAATCCAAAACTTTTAGCAAATTACAAATAACATCTTGTAAATTACTCCATAAATAAACTTAAAAAAATTGTTGTAGAATTCTATCCATCACTGGCCCGGATACCCATTAGGCCATCACGCACGTTGGTACACTCCACAAAAGTGTCTCCGTAAAAGTCCTGATTATTTATGGATTGGGTTAATTAATTTGTTAGTTCGGGTGATGTGAGAAGAGTGATTTATAGGGATTATTTACTGGAAATCGAAGAAAAGACAATGATTTCGAGAAGGTTGATGAAAATATATTAATTTGATGGATCGCTATAGCCGTTCAAAAAAATAAAATAAAATAAAAATAAAATAAAATAAAATAAAATAAAATTTGATGGATCGCTATGATAATCTATCAATAATTTAACAATTATTTTATCAATTTATTATACACGCAAATTCACAATATTCTATAGAAAATGGGGACCACAACACAATAGAATTTGTTCGGTTTCAAATAGGGCTGGGAATTTTATATAATTAAAAAGTTGAGATAAACAAAAAGTTAATATGTTGATTCAAAATAATACTAGAAATAATTATTCTAAAATTATTGATTCAACGAATTGCTATAGAACTTCAAAATAGACACAAAGTTTTGAATGAATCTAATTGACAAGTGGATAAAAAATAGCTCGCAAATAAAGTCCAATAAGATGGGGAAAAAATATAGAATGCAAATTTTATCTATAACAATTATCAAAGGAGGTGTATTTACCCTTTTACCCTTAATGAAATTAAACTAAACAGCCCCTCAACACCCCTACACTTTCTTAAAGTTTTAAAACAACCCCTTTTGTCCTTAATGAAACTAAACGCCCCTCTACTTCTCTAAATCCCACACACTTTTTTAAAGTTTTAAATCAGCCCCTTTTGTCCTTAGTGAAACTAAACGCCCCTCCAGTTTTCTAAAATTTAAATCAGCCCTTTTTGTCCTTAATAAAACTAAACATACTTCCTCTCAACAGTCCCTCTATTTTTCTGAAAATCTTAAAACAGTCCCTCCACTTTTAAACATGGCTAATTTTATTAAAAGTTTAAATGCTTCTTAAATTTATACTTCATCGGTTTAAAATAAGTGATATACTTTTTATTTTAAGTTTAAAAAAAAGTGATACACTTTGAAAAAGATAAACCTTTGTGGTCTTAAAGGGTTTTTCTTCTCATATGAAATATCTTTGCACCCATATTTTTTTTAATATAAAATGATATCATATATTAAATTAATACTTCATCTGATTCAAAATAAGTGATACACTTTGAATTTCATGGTTTTTGAGGCAAAAAATTATAATGAAGGTTAAATTAGATTAATTGGATGGTTAGTGGGGAATGGGTCCCACAATTTTTAAATAAAGTAAGGTTAATGATGTTTAAAAGTAAAAAGTAAGGGTATAAGGGCCATTTCACTTTATAAAGTAAGTAGTTAATGGGTGTGGAACCCACTACTTTTTACCAAATAAGGTAAAAATTTAAAGTGTATCACTTATTTTGAATCATCCAAATATAAAAAGTGTATCACTTATTTTGAATCGGAGGAAGTATTTTTATTTGAGAGCTATGCTATTAAAATTATATTGTGACACATATTTCATTTTATTAATATAAAACAATTTTTTAGTATTGTATGAATATATCAATAAACAATTTTTATACTATATGAAATCCCCACAGCATCGCGCGGGTAGTTATCAACTATTACTAATAAAAAACAACATTTTTTTGTCCGAAAATTCCGTAAACGTTTTTCATGTTGCAAATTTTGATTTAACTGGTTTTAAAACTCAAACAGAATCTCATAACCCAAGTTATTTCTCCATAAACAGAGGACTCTATTTCTCCATGTTGAAACTACATTGGAATCGATTTAAAATATGGGGTTTTGATAATGACAGTCCTAATGATTGTCTCTAGATGAATATACAAATCATTTATACATATCTTATGATAGTCCTTTAAAACTGTCATTATCAAAACCCTATAATATATTATCACTTTGTTATACTTTTCGCAAACACGAGTATCACGCAGCTCCATTATTTTATGCCAAATCAATTTTCATGTTACACCTGTCTAACAATTATTCACCATGTCATATTCCAGCCCAATTATTTTCTCACTATTTAAATATCCATTTTAAAGTAAAATAATTTTATCTATTCCATTCAAAAGCTCTTCACCCAAAAAAATGTGAACTGAACTATTTTAAAATAACTAGTCAATAATTAAGAAGGAGGTTTCTGTCTCGTTCACTCTCAAATTTGTTTGTGATACTAGCTCGGTTTTAATAATTACACAATTTTAAGGTTCATTTTATAAATTACAAGTTTTTAGTTGATTTATGTTTTGGTAACTTAATTGGTTAAAAACATAAAAAGATAATAACCACATTTAAAAAAAAAAAAAAAACTCATTTTAATTACTGCCCATATATGAAAGGAAGAACCTTAAGAATTTATAATGTTCAAAACGGACTATGGCATGTATATTTGCCCTCGTATAGTATAAACCATTTGCAGATATTTCTATTTGATAATTTCAATCTTGTTGAATCTTTATACTTTCGGTCATATGAATCGACGATAGACCAAGACAACAAATCCATAAGAAAATACATCGAAACATTAATTCATCAAACCACACCAAATATCATTTTTACCATAAAAGCATCGGACTACATGTAATTAAGTAGAAATATATTACAAGTTAACTAGGAAAAGTACAAATGACGAGAAACAAGAACTTGAGCGTTAAGTTCCCAACAAACTCTTCGACTGGTAGTGCATGTTACTTCTTGAAGGAACAAAATAACCTTACGACGACTAATCATTTTCAACTTATTGCGACTACAAGTCGTCGCGAAAGCCTATCCTAGTCTCATCCTTTACTTTTAAGGACCCGTTAAACAAGCACGCCACTTGTCAATAAACGGCAACTCATTTGCATTCAAGTGATGTGGAATTTCACGATCTTGAAGCTTGTTAAGAATCTCCTTAGTCTCACCAAGAAGTCGGGCTGCAAAATGCACGTTGGCCTCCCTTTTTTCTATCGCACTCGTTTGGCATTTCATTGTTATGATTTGAGGTAAGTTGGTGAGACAAGCAGCCAATATGTTAGAGATTATTGATAATAATTGCTCAAATAGTTCATCTTGGCTAACCTTGTTGGGCCGAAGAGTTTCAGAGTTCGGGCCGAACTACAAGTGGGCCGAACAACTTACTTCGGGCCGAGCTTGTTCATCGTTCTTGAAGCCGAAGTAGTCGACGGGAAGAACATACGTACTTTTCTTCACTATTTTGATCCGTTTTTGCTCAATTCGCAATCAATTTCAGTGATTCCAATCACTATATGCTCGAAAATGCTTTTCTAGTCATCTGATCCGATCAAATAACCCAAAACATAACACATTTGATCGGATTTTTGCAAATTACAGTCACTTTTTGAGTTTTTCACTTTTTCACAAAAATCACGAAATTGAGAGCAATTGTTGATGGATTGGACTGAAATTTGATTCTATTCTTATTAGAATCACTGGAGAAACATGAATCTTCAATCAAATCTTCAATTCGAAACAAAAATTTACAACATTAAATTTCAAGTGACGAACACAACTTTTCTTCAAAAAATCTCAGATCTGGATCAAATCATCACGAATTTGGATATACTCTTAGAGAGTTTATGCTCTGATACCAATTGAGAGATCTAATGAGATTGAAATGAAGCTAATTCATGATGATTTGAGAAGAATTGATGAATTAAGTGTGTGTGTTCTTGGTGTTTTAGTGTGTGTAGTTGAGAGAGAATGAAGGAGGGAAGAGAGCTTTCAAAATCTGTAATTCAATAAGTGTGGGAAAGCTTACATCCAAAGTCAAACATACAACATTATATACTCCTCACCACTTAACAAAGGAAAAGTTAACTAACAGACTTAAATGTTAAAATCTATTACAGAAATAGTCCTAACAAAATCTTTACATCAAATCGATACAACTTATCGATGGTTTCACTCTAATACTAACACCATCGGACCCAAACAAAAATGGGTACCAAAAGTTGTATGATTTGTTTTGCAGTATGACTTATACACACATCAGTGTATAACTCGCGCCACAACATAATGACTTATACACACTTCAGTGTATAACTCGGGCCACAACAGAATGGCTCTTACACACTTCAGTGTGTGACCTGTGCTTCAAAGAAATGGCTTTCAAGTACTTCAGCTTGAAACCCGATCCTCAACGAAAAATGGTTTCTGATCAAAACAGATTCAGAACCCGATCATCAAAAGAAAGCACGAAGCTCAATCAATCTTCACCGCGAAAACTCTCCTTCAACCCTCTGACGATGTTTAAGGTACGTCCTCAAACCTCTAAACATTTTCATACCTTTGTTTTGTCGTGGGGGAGAAATATTAATTCTAGGGGGAGAATTATTATTTCTAGGGGGAGAAAACATAGAAAATCAAAACAAAATACCCAAATTAAACGGTTTTAAGTTTGTAACGTTAATTATAGGTCGTTGTAATATCTGTAAACGATCTCTTTACTAGATCCCTAGTAAAGATAGCATCTGTTTATTACAAATTCTTTTAATTCTCGTTACTCACTATTTCAAAAGACTTTCCTTCCAATGGTTTTGCCAAAACCGGCTCTACCTTCCCAGGGTATTATTTATCAACCAACTGGTAAATGTGAGGGTTTAGGTCTAGGGTATAGTAATAGGTGAGTGCAAGGTGATGTGAAAACATGATAAATCAAAGAAAACACACCTTTGAGTGCATCCAAACCGTCAACAAACCGGGCAACCATACAAATAGGTGATCATTTATGCGTTGAATGTTTCACTAGACTTTACTGGCCCAGTAAAGCAAATGCACGCCACCACCAACCACTCAAATTCCTCTTAACAGGAATTTGTTTCATTTCATTAGGGGACGTAGCACAAAATCTAGTGACTACTCATTTGGAGTTTGTCGGTATTGAAATATAATAAGCTCCTGCCCCGGGTTAAGTCTCTTTGTATGCACAGTGTGTCTAGTACTCACCCTCAAAAATCTTCCAATATAGGACACTTGCACTACAAAAATGGATCTCCGTGAATTCATCGGAACACTCGTAGTGGCATCACAATCTGATGTTTCATGAGGATCGAGTGGAAATCCTGCTAGAGCTAAAATCACGCCAACTCTAAGTGCAGGTCACATACTTGGATCAATGGTTGTGCAAACGACTACCGATCCATACCGTGTGCAAACGGATACTCTATGTGAGTCCGGTGTTACCCAAAAAGAACAAGTTGCTATGCCTTAACTTCAACAATCATTCAGGCAACAACTTATACCGGAAACACATAAAATTCCGATGAAAAGTCCATGTGAACCTCTTAAAATGCAACATCTTAAAAGGCTGATTAAAATGCACATGAGCGTAATAATCCACTCTCAAATAACTCCTATGATCTGCTATATCCAGCATGATCTTCCCCGGAGCCACCGACAATATAGGAACTAAACAGTGAGTGTAACACCACAATCTTAGAGCCATTTTTTTATTATTATTTTTTTTAAAATTGCATACGGAAGCGATTAAAGAAATCATAAATCCTAAATTATTACACATCATAAAAACTTTACATATTAACCAAATATATATAAAAACATTTTAAGGTGTTACTAAAACAGGCTCGACCCGGTATACAAAAATTAGAGTGCGGTCAAACTTCCAAAACCCGACTCTAGTCAAGCTAAATCCACAACCTGAAAAGAGTCAACAAATGAGGGATTAGCACAAAGCTAAGTGAATAGAAATAACAATCAATTTGCATAACCACAACAAATTAAAGACAAGAGAAATCAATCTGGAAACCCGTCCAAACTTCCACAAGCAACTGGACATTATGAGAGTATCGGCGGACTTGCAAAGTACCTACAACTGTTGTTGGCCGAACAACAGTTTACCGATGGCCACTTTACTTATTAGCACGGTACTCACCCCTAACGGAACACATCCGTAGGAGTCCGAGCACCCCATCCAATAGTAACGAAGCCTAGCCAAACCCACTCATAGCTAACCTCTAGAAAACATGTGCACATACTACCATTAACAATCCCACAATTAATGGTACCACTGGAAAATTAATAAAAACCAAGAAAAATGAATTTTCCCAAAACCAGCCAAGATAGCGCCGCTAACTTCCAGAGATAGCGCCGCTATCTGCCAACAGTTAGCGTCAGCTATCTCAAAGCCAAACGCGATTTCGAGCTTCTGCCCCAATTTTCCAAAAACGATAACAAGATAGCGCCGCTATCTACAGATAGCGCCGCTATCTTCCTCTGACAGACAGAAATCCTGCAATTTCTCTTATGAACTCCACCATTTCAACCTTTTTGTACATTACACAAAGAAGAAGGTTAAATCCACTCACCTTTGCTTCCTTAGTACCGAGCTCAGTAATCTTATATCACTGAGGCTCCTTCCCTTTCCTGTACAAAATGAATACCGAACTAGTCACCCGAAATCATCAATTGTGTAACAAGTAATATAAGTTTAAGACTACATCTTGCAACAACAAATTACAACCAACTACTTGCATTTTCACACATAACCAATACTAAAGTCTAACACTTTATCAAGTCAATTCATTATACAATTTGACCAAAATGCACCTTAGGCCCAAACGGGTCAAAACAAGAATAATGGATCGGGAAACTACACAACACTTTCCAATGAGTTAGACTACTTGATCAACATCAAAATTACATATATAACAAGTTACTTGCATCCAATTGCAAGTTTCACCAACTTTGGCCTTATTTAGGTCAATTAACACCAATTGTTAAACAAACGGGTCAAGATCCTAAACCAACATGATTATACTTCCCAACTAGACAACTAGCATATAAATGACATGAATTTGACAATTAAAGTTTACAAGCTATACAAGACCAAAAGTCAACTCCCAGGTTTGACCAAAGTCAACAATTCATAATTCAACTAATTTATGACTAAATTCCATATATCCAAACACTACCATTCTAAAGGCAATTTCACAATAGCTAACTAGTAATCTTCATAACTAACAATTATAATTCTAACATGCATAATTTGACATAACAACACCTTAAGAACAACAAGATTCATATTTCACTAAATTAGGGAAGATCTACATCTTCTTCCCAAGAACACCATTGTTGGAGCTTTATGAAAGCTTCACCAAATGAGTTATAACTAACAACAATTCATACATTACTTGCAAGAACTCAATTAGACACCAAATCATGCATCAATTTCGAATTACAAGCAAGATTCATCAAGAAATTCATAAAAACCCCCTAACTCAAGAACCCTAGTTCATCCATGCATCAAGAACATGAAACCCTAGCCAAGGAAGGAGAGAACTTACTTAGTTTTGCTTCTAGATTCCGAAAATCACAATTAGTAGGCAAGATCTTCAAGTTTCAAGCATCAATTTAGAAGAAAACTCAAGTGTGTGTGTGGTGTGTGTGTGTTTGTGTCGTGTCTGGGAAAGAAACAAGAGGGGAAAAGAACAATTTTGACATCTGCCTCTAACATCACACGTACAACCCACCCCCCAACACAAGTATTTTCATTTAAACACAGTACAGAATGTTAGGTTCACAGATAATTAATTTAAACCTAACTAACTCCAATTTTAACAACAAAGATATTTTTAGAACCCCGGTTCAGAAGTGAACCCAAATATGTAAAAATCATTTTGACATATCAATATCTCAGTTTTACCAATTTTTAACCCCATGGTTAAAAATACAACTAATTCAAATAAATCAAATAAAATCATATAAAATAATAAAATGATAAACAATAAGATATTACTTACCAAAAGTAATAAAATATTATAGGTCGGGTCTCGGGATGTTACAGTGAGGGTCCCTAGGTCTAGGTGAGCAGAATCAAGAATTATGGGATCTTGATTGGGGTGCGCTGAGGTAAAAATTGAGAGGGGGTATGAAGTATGGGGTGCAAATCAGCTTATCACATGGTAAAACAAAACGAGGGTGTGGTTGAGAATGAAAAAGTGAGTTTGAGTGAGGAGTGTGTGTGAAAGGGTTAAAGAAAACGGAAAACCCTCCCTAAACCGAACAAAATCCGGGTAACCACTTCTATATCAAACTGCATGAGTTGCTTTCTGATAAAGTCATCATGGACCCAGTGATGCAATGCACAACCCCACTGACCACTCAAGTACAAAAAGTACTTGTTTCAAAATCACAGAGATTACCACGTACACTATCGACATCTCATTTGGAGATTGTTGATATTGAAAAAGAGGATCCACCTCCAGTCCTCGCCTTCGTTTGTCCACGAATAGAGTCTAGAACCGAATTAAATATCTCTAGGACACAGCCATTCCACCAAGCATATCTTTGTGATATTGCCAGAACATTCATAGTGATACCAAAAATATTGGTACTCCACGATGATTGAATGGAAATCCTACCAGTGCTAACATCAAAGCCAACGCTGAACGTAGGTCACACATTTTCTGTAATTGTCGTGTTAACGGGCAATCTATGTGATCCTGGTTTACCCTGATTGAATATGGTGCAAGGATTTGATAACTGTACTTTAACCTCATCAACGTAGGTCACACCTTATGAGTGCATCCAAACCGAAAACAAACCGGGCAACCAATTAAACAGGTGATCATTCATTCGTTGAATGTTTCACTAGACTTTACTGGCCCAGTAAAGCAAATGCACGCCACCACCAACTACTCAAATTCCTCTCAACAGGGATTTCTTTCATTTCATCAGGGGACGTAGCACAAAAGCTACTGACTACTCATTCGGAGTATGTCGGTATTGAATAATAATAACCTCCTGCCCCGGGTTAAGTCTCTTTGTATGCACAATGTGTCTAGTTCTCACCCCCAAGAATATTTCCAATATAGGACACCTGCACTACAAACATGGATCTCCGTGAATCCATCGGAACACTCGTAGTGGCATCACAATATGATGTTTCACGAGGATCGAGTGGAAATCCTGCTAGAGCTAAAATCACGCCAACTCTAAACGCAGGTCACACATTTGAATCAACGGTTGTGCAAACGACTACTGATTCATACCGTGTGCCAACGGATACTCTATGTGAGTCTGGTGTTACCTTAAAAGAACAAAGTTGCTGTGCCTTAAACTTCAAAATCATTCAGGCGACAACTTATACCGGAAACACATAAAATTCCGATGAAAAATCCATGTGAACTAAAATGCAACATCTTGAAAGCTGATTAAAATGCACATGAGCGTAATAGTCCACTCTCAAATTACTCCTATGATCTGCTAAACCCAGCATGATCTTCCCCGGAGCCACCGACAATATAGGAACTAAAAAGTGAGGGTCCCTAGGTCTAGGTGAGCAGAATCAAGTATCATGGGATCTTGATTGGGGTGCGCTGAGGTAAAAATTGAGAGGGGTATGAAGTATGGGGTGCAAATCAGCTTATCACATGGTAAAAACAAAAACGAGGGTGTGGTTGAAAAAAAAAAAATGAAAAAGTGAGTTGAGTGAGGAGCGTGTGTGAAAGGGTTAAAAGAAAACGGAAAACCCTCCCTAAACCGAACAAATGACCGGGTAACCTCATCTATATCAGATTGCATATGTTGCTTTCTGATTAAGACATCATGTACCCAGTGATGCAATGCACAACCCCCACTGACCACTCAAGTACAAAAAGTACTTGTTTCAAAATCACGGAGATTACCACATCCACTATCGACATCTCATTTGGAGATTGTTGATATTGAAAAAGAGGACCCACCTCCAGTCCTCGCCTTCACTTGTCCACGTATAGAGTCTAGAACCGAATTAAATTTCTCTAGGACACAGGCACTCTACCAAGCATATCTTTGAGATATTGCCGGAACATTCATAGTGATACCAAAAAATATTGGTATTCCACGATGATTGAATGGAAATCCTACCAGTAACATCAATGCCAACACTGAACGTAGGTCACACAGTTTCTGTAACTGTTGTGCAAACAGGCAATCTATGTGATCCTGGGTTACCCTGATACTTTCTCGTGCGAAGATCAGACGATCGTACTCCATTCTTATCAACAACGGTCACTATGTCTGATAGAAAATCTGATGAATGTACTTCAATCTTATCAACAACAGTCAATAAATCAGATAAGGGATTCTATGACCGTACTCCAACATTATCAACAACGGTCAGAAAATCCACAACATATCAACATTCCGCACTGCTTCAACTTCATCAAACATCAGGAACCAAGGATCTGCAGCAAATCGACAAACGCCACAACTTCAAGAAAGGACTTCCGCTGCTAACCGCTCTATCTATGGGTCTACATTCAGTCGATTTGCATGAAGTCTTCTGGAATACTTTATATTGGTTGAAAAGCCGATTAAAAGTATGTCTGTCACCGATGATCAAAGGCTGATGCTGTTTTATCAACAAAACTGCTCAACGGTTCAATTCTCAGCTCCAGCCTTACAATCACAGAAGTCTTCAAAGATATGCAACCTAGTCTACTATTACAAAGGGGGAGATTGTTAGGTACTAGATATGTTGTAATAGTTAGTCTAGGGGTAATAGTGTAACAATGTATAGATGTTAGGTTTTATTACCAAAATGGTCCTAACTAACCAAGAATTGAGCCATGGTATAAATACCAAAGTGTAAGGCTCAATTCTTTAACTTTTGCCATTAATCAAATTCTCATTTCCAGCAATTGTTCTCTCTACCATCTCTCTACTTTCTCTCTCTAAAAGCCCTAATCTCATTCTTCACTTTTCTAGCCAAAATCATCATCCAACACCATCAAATGGATTGAATCAGTGTTATTGTGCTTTTCACAAACAATAGACCATATTCTTACATTATCAACGACGGTCAGGTTTAAATGATAAAATGTGTTATATATTGATTAATTCAAAAAAATGAATATATCATTATTCAACACATTTTATCAATGGGCTTCGTCATATTCAATTTATATTTTCTCCTTAAATTGAAGATTCAACTTAATTTCAACTCGCAGAACTTCACGGTTTACATGATGAATCGGATAAATCTTATTCATCATGAGGGGGAGAAGATACATTACAGAACTTCTTTATATAAAGAATTCATACATTCAATGAATATTCTTCTAAAAGCTCAATCTGCGTGAACAAATTTTGGAGAATCCTTGAATTTTATGGAGATTATTGATACGTTAGCCCAGTTTACTCAACATTAATAAGATATATGCACCAGTTAAGGGGGAGTAAACAAGAAACCAAAGATCTATGAAGATATCATACAACTTTCATAGTTGAATCAGGAAATTCGTTCACCGGGGAGTAAATTTCAAAACTTTTAATCCAACTCCCGTGAAGTAATAATTGTTTGTTTGAGGGGGAGCGTAACCGTTATCAACATGTTACCCTAACAACAATTATCAAGAATCATTGATCGACAAAAAGCCACAAACTTAAAAAAAAGACTTCCGCTGTTAATCTCTCTATCATTATGGGTCTTATTTTTCGTCGATCAATATGTATCTTCAGTCAAATGTAACATCCCAAAAATCAGTGGAAATTTAAATTTTTTTAATAAATAAAATAAGTCATTTTCCCCCAAAAGTACAAGTAACTCAAAGGTCCCAACACATAAATAAAAAAATATAAAACCGTCTCGTGGTTTAAATGCGGAATAATTAAAGATTTTAAAACAAAACATGTTTGACTCGAAATAAATGTTTTAATCCAAATCCATAAATATAAAAATAGAAATACAGCTCATCAACCATTGACCTTCTCTTTGCCCTTACTAGTACCTGCAAAATGGGAGGGAGTGTTTGGGGTCAGCCACCGCTGAGTGAATAATTAACACAATAAGCATACACATACAAACAATCCAACCACATAAGTGGTCCCTAAAGACTCTACTCAATTCTCGATTATTAGGTCTTTTATTAAATTTCACTTGGTTAGCCAATGCCGTGACGAATCCACAACGCGTGCCCCTGCTCTCGCGCTCGTCACTAGCACCCCCTTCCAACACCCACCAGTGTCCCGCAGTACCACGCTGACAGTCGTGAATTGTACTTGGCTCGGGAAGAGTTGGCTACCTCATGAATCTCAAATATAGTTAGTTAGTTTTATTAACGTGTTGACCCATTACAACATGTACTCATATAAACTAAGTGCATATAAACTCATAATCAAATCTCAAGTACACAGATCATTCTTACAACAAGCTCAACTCAATCAATCACAGTTCATAACATATAACACGTAATCATGAATCAAATGTAAGTGCAAGTTTAGAGTGAGATTACCCACCTCGAGTAGACGTATGCTCCTAGCTATCCGTAGCACCAAAGAGCGTCTCTAATCAGGTCCTATAAGGTCCTACATAGCACAAGGAAGCTCGGATTAGAATTTAACTCGCAAGTAGTTTCAGCAGAAACTTAACAGCACTCAGCACTCTCACGGAAACGGCCATAACTCTCAAACCGTAGATTAGATTTGTCCCAAATGTTTACCACGGAAACTGGACTCAGAATACTACAAAACACTCTCAAGTGGCTTCTGCCCAAAAACGGACTCTAAGGGTCTCAAAACAGGCTCACAAAACAGCATAGCTGCACAGGTAGAATTTTCTGACAGTAGCATATTAATATGTTCATAACTTTTAAACGGTAAGTCAAATCGACGAGCGGTCAGCGGCAACGGAAAGAGGACTCAGAAAACTAGAGACCAACGAGGGCCAAAAATCCATAAACGTATTTTAAGTGTGTTAAAAACGTATCCAAACATAGAGAACAGATTCTGCCTAAAATTCAGTTTGATATTTAAAACCCGTTTTAAATCCCGACATCAACCCGACAGTCCAAAAAATCACTTTTTATCACAGCAGCTGATACCCATATAAACCTGGTAATTTATTTAGAAAAACTATTCGGTTTAGGGAACCAAGAACCCTACGGGTTCGGTTCCCGGTTTTCGGCTAGCAAAACATTTAAGTTATCGACAAAAGGTTTTCCCCAACCCGACAATAAAACTCAACAACCAAAACAGTGACTTGAGCCTCGAAAACAGATTAGGATAAGATGGACAAAACAATAACTCTAGACTTGATGATCAATTAGAAAAACGGAGACGACAACTATTCAACGATACAAGCAACAAAGCTGCAAAGTAAGCAACAACAGCCCCAAACCGAGACCCGACCTTATACAAATTCAGTGATTAATTAACGAGGCCAAAACAGTTCATCATAGGCCCGCTTCTGGAACTTAGAAAACGGAAGTGTTAAAAGTACTTAAACAACAATGACCGAGCCAACGATTTTTGCACAAAACAAATTAAACCCGACAACCCTAGACTCAAAATAACGAACAATCAATCAAACCTAACCAGAACCGAACCTGCGATCAGATTAGTGCATGGAAATTAAGCTAACAACACGAGTTAGCAACAATTTAGCGCCACAATAATTATGGAATAGTCAAGAATGGCTCGGGGATTCCCGGTTACCGAATCAATCCAACATTTGCAGCCCGACAATCCACACTCGATCACCAACAACCTTGAATCCAGTAATCACTTTTGCTCAGGAAAAAGAATAGAAACCCGTCATTCAAACAAAACATAATCACATTAGAACAGGGAATAACGAGTAAATGGAAAGATTGAATAGAAGAAGATGATGACAATCGGGAATTTCTTACCAAGGAACAACTTGCTCACCTCTTGAAATTCCCTCACGATCACAGATGGTTAGCGGCTGAGGACAGAAAACGACGATGATTAGGAAGGCTCCATGCTCGATTTCTGTTCTCTCGATAGTGTTGATGATCGAATGAAAGTAGCTGGCAAGGACTAGGGTCGGCTGAATGAGGGTTTAATTCACTTCTAATACATGGAAATCAGATTATGGCCCCAAGCCCGTATCCATACTCTCTCTCGGTTTAGCCTTTGGCCCATGCTCGACAATCACAGCTAAGGCTTACCTGTAATCCCACTTGATTGGGCTGGCTCAATTAAATAAACTCGGGCCAGCTAGACCAACTACAAAGAACCACCGATTGACAAATTAAAGGACCAACTACAAAGAACTACAAGTATTGCCGGAAAATATTTAAATCGATTTTTACCGACTACTTGTCGTCGGGACAAATAGTGCCGGAAAAGAATTCCGGCAACTCTATCCCGACTATTTGTCGTCGGGATAGAGTTTAATAAAACATTTCTTTTAAATGGGAAAATAACCACCGACGATTTTTCTAGGGACTATTTGTCGTCGGGACAGAGGAAGCTATGGCGACGACATCAATGCCGACGAAAAGTTTACCCTATATCTACGAAGCTGTGGCGACGAAATGTTCCCGACCGCTTGTCGTTGGGATGCCGCCGCTGGCGGTGGTGGGTAATGGGTTTGGGTCGGGGGTAGTTGGTGTGGGTTGGGGCTGGTCGGTGTGGGTGTTCGTAGTTGGTGGCAGTTGGTGGTTGGTGGCGGTTGTTGGTGGCTGGTGGTGGCTGTTGGCGGTTGGTGGTGGATGTTGCTTGTTGGTGGTGGCTGTTGGTGGTGGCAGTTGGTGGTTGGTGGTGTCTGTTGTTGGTTTGTGGTGGCTTTTGGTGGTTTGTGGTAGTGTTGGAGGTGGTTGGTGGTGGCTGTTGGTGGTTGCGGCCTGGTTGTGGAAGGTGGTTGTCCGGTGGTGGGTGGTGGTTGACCGGTGGTATAACCGATTTGATATATATTTAGGTTTATAAATACCTTAGTAATTGATTTGATATATGTTTAGGTTTATAATTACCGATTTGATATATGTTTGTGGTTTTAATTGTTGTTTAATTGTTATTTAATTATTGTGTATATGTTTATGTAATTTCTAACTTGTTATATTATTCTAACATATGTCTACACACGTGGCGCGGGGACACGGAGGTGATGGCGGGGATAGACCCCCACACGAGGATCCACATCGGATAGCCAAGAGTTGTCAGATTGGTAAGTTTTACATGAATTTATTTAGTATTATATATATTTTTATATTGCTAGTTTTCTAACAGGGCAAAACTTCCATATCATTCTTCTCATGGAAGTCAATCATATGCCCAAAGGCGGTACAAAGAGGTAATAAAACTTAATTGGATTATATAAACACATTATTAACAATTCTATAAAATTGATTGCATTTTGGCTTATTATAGACTCAAGATGGGGATAAAAAATGAAAAGATATTGAGGGGTGGCGGCAAATGCATTCCACAGAGGGAAAAGGGTTTGAAAACCCTCGCGCCGAACACGATTGGGTAAGTACAAAAAAATTAATATGTTAGAAATTATTTCTATTATTGTTGAAAATTTATTAACTTATTTGTTTGTTATATTTTTTTAGGGTTTGATACAAGATGAACTTGGTATAATGAGACAAGAGCTTGGGCCGGGTCAAGATGTTGATGAGTAAGAGTGCATAAGACGTGCCCTCGGTGAAACACGCGGGCACGCACGCGGAATTGGAAGAAGACCCCCGGTCGATTAATCCTTTGTTAATAAAGGCAAAGGCAAAGGCAAAGGCAAAGCAAGTTCATCATCGTCATCTCAAGACCTCGCTCAAGCTCAAATTAGAATTAACCAAGCGGAGGCCAAAGTTGACCGAATGGCGGATTATGTGTATAACACCCTTCAAAATCAAAATGCATATTTGGCGAGCCGATTTTCAGATTATGTACCACCAGATCTTCCAAATTTTGATGATGTGTTAAATGGACAACTGGAACATGCTCAAGTTAATCCAAGTGCTCCCCATAATCTTGAAGGCGATGAAGATGACGACGGTGGGAACGAAGAGAGTGATGATGATGAAGATGAGGACGGTGGGAACGAAGAGAGTAGTCGGGACGAAGGTGAATATGAATCGTCGGATTAGTTTGCAAGAACCATTTTAGTTTTTAAACATTTGGATTGTAATCAACGATTTGTACTTTATTTGATATTTGAATGTTTATATGGTTTTGATTTTTTTGATTCTGCGTTTGATAACAGAAACTGGGAATTCTGCGATTTCGGGTAAAACCTGGAATGAAACAGAAACTGCAGAAATTGGGCAGGCTGTTTTCCACCTATAGCGACGACATGTCGTCGCTATAGGTCCCGAATTTTGACTTTGACGTTTTCTATCGCGACGACATTTGGTCGGGATAGAGTTGAATTTTGACTTTGACCTTTCTCTATAGCGACGACATTTGGTCGGTACAAGTATTGCCGGAAAATATTTAAATCGATTTTTACCGACTACTTGTCGTCGGGACAAATAGTGCCGGAAAAGAATTCCGGCAACTCTATCCCGACTATTTGTCGTCGGGATAGAGTTTAATAAAACATTTCTTTTAAATGGGAAAATAACCACCGACGATTTTTCTAGGGACTATTTGTCGTCGGGACAGAGGAAGCTATGGCGACGACATCAATGCCGACGAAAAGTTTACCTTATATCGACGAAGCTGTGGCGACGAAATGTTCCCGACCACTTGTCGTCGGGATAGCCTATGGCGACGACATTTCGTCGCTATAGGCCATTTTCTTGTGGTCGCCATAGATGGTTTTTCTTGTAGTGATAAACGCCATACTTCCTAGCTTTGCCACTTGGTCCCCATTACCCGGCATCATGCTACTTAGATCGAAGGGTAGCTTCATTGCAACCGATATTACCGTTAGTGAAGCTGAATTAATAGTGAAATATTTGCATCGAAACCATAGTTTTTTATTTCTAAAACCATGTAATAAATCAGCCACCATTGCGACAACACAAACGAAAGATGCTAAAGCGATATACAACCCGATCCATAACATAGGTTCCCTGTATTTGTCTTGTTGTTCTGATCGATATATAGAGAAAAAGTAAGACAACATGGACAATACTGTCTCATCGGGAACCTTGTACTTAGACGAGAGTTGATTTAAAAGATCGAGATAAGAATTGGTTGAGATGGAATTCATTGAGAGAAAATCCAAATTAGGTTTCTTCTAGGGAATTAAGACAAATATTATTTGAGATGTAACGAAATTAAGTTGGGTCTAGGAAGATGATGTAAATAATGTACAACTTGGTATTGTGATTGAGAAAGACTTGATTTATATAGAAACGTACGGAGTACAACATATGTTTCTTTGAATGCTGTGAAAGTGTGAATTATTGAAGGAGGTAAAAGTATACAAAATCCCACTTTAGATTAAAGTTTTCATGCATGAAAAACCAAATGACACTTACCTACTCTCTACCAAAGGCTGCATGAGTGTGACCATGCATATAGGAAAAGCATGATATCATAATTTTATGTGGTTCTTATAGCATCCTATAAACGATTCTATCCATCGCCAGAGTTCCATTACGTGGAAAACACTTCTCAAAAGTGTTTCCACTATCTCGGACCGCATTATTTAAAATACACTTTTCAAATATGGGATATATCGATTTGATTTTATTGTTTATATAAATTACAAGTTTGATTATTTTCTTACAACACTAGGCTTTTAAAGGGTGGTGGTCTAAGAAGGTGATATTTTTAAACAACCTAAAAAAGGTGATAGTGTTAAAAACTGAGTGAAAAATATATCAGTGTCTATTATGAACACTCTTGAATATATTGGTGAAAAATATATCAGTGTTAAAAGTAGTTGTCTAACAAAATAATTATCAAATTGATTATCAGATAAATTTGAGTTATAACCATCCGGTGGAGGTAATATAAGATCGAGGACAAAAATACCTAAACCAATCAAAATTAAAAAAAAATGAAAGAACGATCAATTTAACGCACGTAATAGTGATGGTGCGGATCATTTGGTGCGAGAGGTCGTGTTGTCTAATGAGCATTGGTGCCGCCAAAGCCCCATTAGCGTGACTTTGGCGGGATGATACCACATGCTCTAATGGTAATGGTCTCAAATGACTTCCTAGAGGTCACGTGTTTGATCCCTCATTATGTAGACATTTACCAGATGTCCGAAAAAATATTCAGGAATGATCACGACAACAGTTAGATTGGATAAATCACGAGTAAAACTCGACCACCTCAGGAAAGGCCCTATAAGGAAAATACTCTTTTAAAATAATGAGATACAAAAAAGAATTTGACAATGATACTTGCCTCAAAAAAAAGTTTTGTAAATAAGGTTCATCTTTTAACTATAATGTTTTATGAAAAACAATTATTTTTAAAATTTATAAATCTCTCTTAACAATTATTACAACTTATGTGTACATTTATTACATTTGAGTATCTTTCCTACTATAAGTTAAGCACTACAAATTTATATTTTCAAATGAGACTAATCGTGTTGACTTGTCTAATTATTTCAAATTGATGTTAACGTACCAAAACTTTCGATTAAACAATACGAATGTTACGATGTTTAAAATTTTACTTCTATTGAGATTGCTTAGTGATTTAGTAAACATAGTTAAGTTGGGTTGGAAAGCCCAACTGAGCTAACATATGCTTTACCCTGGACTTGGGCTGTTAAAGTTAAAGTTAAACTATAACTTTCTTCTTTTTGTTAAAAGACTAACGCATTGTTAATAAAATGTTGGGTACTATTTTGTTGTAAATAATAGTCTAGGGGGTAGATTGTAACATTGCATATTGTATTAGGCTAGTTAATTAGGATTAACTAGGAATTTAGTGATTAGTATAAATACCAAGAATGTAATCACTAAACACAACTTTTGCTCATTAATCATATTATCTTCTTGCAATTGTTCTCTCCTTTCTCTCTACTTTCTCTCTCTAAAATCCTTTCTTCTCTACCAACTTTGATCTAAAACCTTTATCTAGAATCATACAATGGATTGAATGCTCTATCTAGTGATCTTATAAAATAATGACTTGCAGTCAAGCAGAAAATATAGCTCTCAAATCCCAATCATGACACCAACTAAAAATTTAGTTTCTATCAAATCAATGATATATCACCTTATATTTCAACTGACACTCTCATACCAACAATATCTTTCACAATAATATACTTCCTTCGTTTCAAAATAAGTGACACTTTCTATTTTGGGTTGTTTCAAAATAAGTGACACACTTTGAAATTTTCTTTATTTGGTAAAAAATAGTGGGGTTCATACCCACTAACTATCTCCTTTAATAAAGTAAAATTACTCATTTACCCTTCTACTTTTAAACATCATTCAATTCACTTTAAACATAATATGTGGGGTACCACAAGGGGGTGTCCTAGTGGTAAGAGTTTGGTCTCCATTGGCGAAATTGCTTGGAGGTCCCAAGTTCGAATCCCACTTGGAGCAAAAAATATACCCCCTTGTGGCCACGGAGGTTCACCTGCGCTGACTCCGGGCTACCTGCAAAGCGGGTGGTCGGCCTGGGATTAGTCGGCTTGCAAAGCAAGTCGGAACCCAGGTTACCAAAAAAAAGAAAAACATAATATGTGGGGTCCATCACTCATTAAATATCCAATTTAACCTTTATTAAAAAAATTGACTCAAAAAAGTGTAACCCAATTTGTGTCACTTATTCTGAAACGAAGGAAGTGGGTAAAATATACACATACAAAAATACCAATACCCACAAAATTATCCTAAATATTCATCTCTATTCACGTCACCTAGCCTAAGGGAAAAAACGATGGCACCCATCCGAAGTGACGTGCCAATAGTACAACAAAACTGACACGCGTCGGTTGCCAACCGGTACCTACGTTAGCACTAGTCTAAGTATCAGAACTTTTATACGAGAGTTTTCTTTTTCTTTTAAAAACAAAATACATGTTCTTGTTATAATGGGCTCCCCGGGGTGGACGGGTTTACTCGTGATGCACGCAACCTAGAGGTAGACATTTACGTACCCAACTTAACAATGCTCTAATGGTAATGGTCTCAAATGACTTCCTAGAGGTCACGTGTTTGACCCCTCCTTAGGTAGACATTTACGTACCAGATGTAAAAAATGTTCGGGAATGGTCACGAGAACAGTTAGACCGGGTAAATCACGAGTAAAGCTCGACCACCTCAGGAAGGGCCCTATAAGGAAAATGCTCTTTTAAAATAATGAGATACAAAAAAGAGTTTGACAATGATACTTGCCTCAAAAAAAGTTTTGTAAATAAGGTTCATCTTTTAACTATAATGTTTTATGAAAAAATTTATTTATAAAATTTATAAATCTCTAACAATTATTACAACTCATATGTGTAAATTTATTACATTTGAGTATCTTTCCTACTATAAGTTAAGCACTACAAATTTATATTTTCAAATGAGACTAATCGTGTTGACTTGTCTAATTATTTCAAATTGATGTTAACGTACCAAAACTTTCGATTAAATATTACGAATGTACGATGTTTAAAATTTTACTTCTATTGAGATTGCTTAGTGATTTAGTGAACATTGTTAAGTTGGGTTAGAAAGCCCAACTGAGCTAACATATGCTTTACTCTGGACTTGGGCTGTTAAAGTTAAACTATAACTTTCTTCTTTTTGTTAAAAGACTAAACACTTTTTAATAAAATGTTGACTTGCAGTCAAGCAGAAAATATAGTTCTCAAATCCCAATAATGACACCAACTAAAAATTTAGTTTCTATTAAATCAATCATATGTCACCTTATATTTCAACTAACATTCTCATAACAACAATATCTTTCACAATAATATACTTCCTCCGTTTCAAAATAAGTGACACACTTTCTATTTTGTGTTGTTTTCAAAATAAGTGATACACTTTGAAATTTTCTTTATTTGATAAAAAATAGTGGGGTTCATACACACTAAATATCTCCTTTAATAAAGTAAAATTACTCATTACCCTTCTACTTTTAAACATCATAAAACTCGCTTTAAACATAATATGTTGGGTTCAACACTCATTAAATATTCAATTTAACCTTCATTACAATCTTTTGACTCAAAAAACGTGTAACCCAATTTGTGTCACGTATTTTGAAACGAAGGAAGTAAGTAAAATACACACACACAAAAATACAAATACCCACAAAATTACCCTAAATATTCGTCTCTATTCACGTCACCTAGCCGAAGGGAAAAAACGATGGCACCCATCCGAATTCCGAAGTGGCGTACCAATAGTACAACAAAACTGACACACATCGGTTGCCAACCGGTACCTACGTTGGCACCGATCTGAGTATCAGAACTTTTATACGAGAGTTTTCTTTTTCTTTTAAAAACAAAATATATGTTCTTGATATAATGGGATCCCCGGGGTGGACGGGTTTGCTCGTGATGCACGCGACCTAGATATTGCCGTAGTTGTTTTCGAACCTTCCCTTGATAATTTTAGCTAATGCTTACCCAGTGAGAGATCGAGTCTGTGGCTTCTAATAAGTCATTTGAGAGCTCTTACCACTTGACTATCACATGTGCTTTTTAAAACCATACGATAGTCAATTTCGCCAATACATGGTTAATTCCATACACGTCCTTATAAACTTTTAATATTACGTATATATCCTTGCAAACTTAATTATAACGTATATATCATTTCAAAACCTCAAAATTCTCACATATATCTTTTTACCTAATTTAATAATATTTAAATCAATTAAAATTTAATAAAACATAAATGCTAATCTAAATTAATAGTAAAATGCCCTAAATACCCTTGATGATCAAGGGGTTTTTCTTTCATCATAGGTATTTTTTGTCAAATTCGACAATTACATTTTATTTCGTCAAGAGTTTTGAGACGATTTTACCATTAATTTAGATTAGGATGTATGTTTTTTAAGTTTTAAAAAGATTTATACGTAATAATCAAGTTTGAGATTTTGAGATTTATACCTAATATTATTAAATTAAATAAAAGGATATGTATGAGAATTTTGAGATTTTGGAAGGACATATACGTAATAATGAAGTTTGCAAGGATACATACATAATATTGGAAGTTTGTAAAGATGTGAATGAAAATATCCTATAAATTTTGTGTGTTTGGTCAACCACGGTTTTTAAAACGAATTTTTTCGTATATCATATTTAATTTAACAAGTCCAGTGATAAATAATATTTTTTACATGTTTGATATTTCTAACTTATCTTGAATATGTAAGGAAATTTATCACATGTTAATATTTTTCTATATTATCATTAATCGTACTCTTATCAGTCTATCAATACACATGTTGACAGTATTCTGTTTTGTATCTTTAATCTCAAATTGAAGTTTATTTACATTTAAATGTCCATGCATTGACCCACATTTTGTAGGTAAATTATAAGATTGGACTTAAAAGTTGGCAAATAAATTGGATGTATTAGTTAGAAAGATCCATAAATTGGATGTATTAGTTAGAAAAATCCATTATTTTTGTGTAGTTCAGATGAACAAGTCTCAATCATTGATTAATAAAATCTAATGGTTAAGATTAATCACATATTTTATATATGAAGGGGTATTTTGGTCATTTGGCACTTAAAAAAATTTTGAATTTTTTTATTTTTATTTTAAAATTTATTTATTTATTTTTATTTACTCCGTTAAAAAATAATATTTATTTGATAATTACACGTAGTACTTAATCACATGTGATTTTTGTGTAAAATCACATGTGATTGTATATTTTAATCATATTTGATCTTTTAGTACAATCGCATGTGATTCAGTACACAATCACATGTGATTCAATATGCAGTCACATTATGTGTTATTAATGAAAAATAATAATTTTTTTAAAAAAATTTTAAAAAATTTAAAAATAAAAAATAAAATAATTCTAAAATAATAAATAATAAAAAATATATTTTTTTAAATGACCAAAATACCCCTCCATGTATAAAATATGTGATTAATATTGATCATTACTTGTAATTAATGAATGATTGAGATTTTTTCCTTGGGATTTCATAAAAATAAGGACTTCCTTAAACACAACTCGTATTAGTTAATAGATCTTATATTTCCTAGAAGTTAAATCATGGTAAAATGGTAAATTTTAGTCTTTAAAAATGATGAAATTTGCAGGTGTTCTAAATTCAATCTCTATAAGGAAAAAAAGAACCTTTTGTGGTCACAGAGATTCACTCCAGGTGATTTTGGACTATCCACAAAATGGGATGTCATCTTATGATTAGTGAGCTTGTAAACGGAGTAAAAAAAAAGTAACCAAATTTTGCATTTTGAGGACCAAGTTGAGGGGGTAGCCCTAAGATTGAAGAACATGATGTGGGGTATTATGACAGTAAGGAGTTTTGGGGCCATCATCTATTCAATTTACATATAGTGTGGACCACTTGGACGGTTGGACCCTGGCCCATTATGAAACATTGTCAACCCGGTTGACCCGATTATAAAGAGCTAAAACAGAACCGAATTAAACTGATAGATCGTTGGTTATTCATTTGCAAAACGTCATTGATCCTTGAATCACCTCCGTTGACCTTTGAACCATCTTTAGCAACCCCTGAAATATGGGTGTCCATAGGGCCGGGTCGGTCGATTTGAGGTAAAAAATCCTAACCCGAACTCCACCCGATAAGGAATCAGGTTGGTCGGGTTTTAGGTTGACCCAAATCGAGTTGGTCGGTTTACACCTAAGTTATAATTTTTAGGTAAAACTGAATCGGGTTGGTCAGGTTAATATGTTGAAGTTTTTGTGTTTTGATTTAACACTTGTAATTGTTAATTATTTAATGTGTTAATTCATTGATCTATATTAATAAAAAAATCTTAACTTTTACTGAAAAAAATTCTTTAAACTTCAATCGATTTAAACTGAGTCAACCCGAAACCCGATAAATGTAAGAAATCCTAACCCAATATCCGATTTAATAAGGAATCGGGTTGGTTGGTTCGGGTTTAAGACCCTAATATCAACATAAGACCCGAATACACCCGACCCAATTAGCATAATCGGGTTTGGGTCGCGTCGGATTGACCCTTATCTTAACCATATATTTTGCAATCCATCATATACAAAAAGACACAAAACATTTGAAATCCACCCTAGTTCAAAAACTTGAAAAATCAGATGGAGAATGAGATGGTGATGGCTGTTTCCGACAGGTTTCGACGAAGTCCTAAGAATGTTTATTGCTTTTTTTTCTATTTAATAAAAATATTTAAAAATCATTGAAAACTAAAATAGGATGTATATAAGGATTCATTTTGGAGATCAAATAGCACAATAATTGATTCAAACTAATGTAGTCTGAGTTTTATTTTACTAATTATTGGTTATTGACAATTTGGTAATACCTAAAAGATTTAAAATTTCTAATGACCGGTGGCCATAAATTTTAATTTGCATTGTCAATTTAATTTATGATTATAAGAAATGTACATAATTCCTACAAAGAATTGCAAATAATACCAATTTGGTGTAAAATAGTGTCTCAAATGTACAACACCACAATGCTATCATCTAAAGACATAGTGATAGTTCTTGTCAAACTATAGTGCAATTATTAAAAGTAAAGGTACAACCCACAAGCTAGACAACTAGTATTGGTACAACTTTCCTAAAATAGAATGGTGGAGCATCTAAAGGGGAAGGTTTGGTAACACTTTTTTTACAGCTTTGTAAAATGATTCTTTCTTTAAATGGCTACTTATTGAAATTAGGTATTTCAAATTAAACTTAAAATGCATTATAATGATACAAAAATTCAAAATATTTTACCATTTTTAGATGCATATGAAGTTTTGGCGTAACTCTTCCATCGATTGTTTACCCATAGTTAAAACTCAAAAATTATATCAATATTGTATGAGAAATGATATTTAGTCCTACCATTTGGTATTACTCATAGTCTTACCAACTTGATAGGATGACATGTGTACTCTACTAATTCTCTCTCTTAATATTATCCCTTGATTTTAACATATATCTTCATCTAATGGGTATGATTATGAGGATGACCAAATAGTAGGACTAAATATCATTACTCATATTGTATTATAGTTTTATGTTATGTTATGAATATTGTTCGTTATTATGTAATCCAAGTCTTTTACCAGTAACAAACAAGATTACCTAGTGTGTAGTCAAAAGCGTCATGTTCATGGTTGTGGCAACTAAATATAGAAGGTTTCGATTTATTTCATTTTTATGAACGAGGAGGTTTTGATGTTTTCCTTGCACGAATTTGACGAAGTACCTAATTTGCTTCATATCTATATTGTGACAACATGGTATTGCCCCCCTATATAAACATAGATAGTGGTTTCATAATTCCATTCTAAAAACTATATGGTTAACATAATCCGAATCTAACCTTCATCTTTTTGGCAATTGCACGGTGGCCAAATGTCTTTTTAGTCAAAAACTCAATTTAAATTATTTATGTTTTAAAAAACACAATAAACAGCTAATATGTTTAAAATCACAATGCCAAACACCTCCTTATTGGACAGATTGGGCTCACAACCCGAACTCTATCTTCTAGTAGTTTGTAATTTTTTTATTTTTTTTTTATTTTTTTTTTTTGAATTAGCACATTGCTGATGTTAATGCAATACCCCGTCTTTACAAAATATTATGTTATCTGTGGGGTCCATATATATTTTAAAGTCCCAAGGGATAATCATAGACCCTTGGATCAAGAAGATCAATGGTCCAGATTGTATCTGAAATTAAAGGGGTTTTTAACACGGAGGGGTATAATGGTCATTTGGCTTGAAAGGACCTTCTGAATCACTCACCATTGTTCCCACTCTCTCTCTCTCTCATTCCTTCCTCCCCACTCTTTCTCTCTCGCACATCACACCAAACAAAACCCTCAAAATTCTCTCTATTTCGGTGATTTCTACCGGATTTTCGCTAAAATCGTGTGCTCTTCACTCATTCAACATCGGTTTTCTTCTTCATTACTCTGTTATTGACATACAATGGCGAAATCTCGGTCGTCTCCTTCGAAAACCTCCTCTGATGTACCTCTCTGTAAGTTCGATCATGTTTTTACTGTTATTATTATTATTTTTTTATCGTTTGTGCACAAATAGTTGTTCATTTACTTATTTTTTTTATATTTCAAACTTTTCTAGGGTTTGTATTTGATAACCAGTCGATTTCATATGTTTTTTTTATGTGTTCTCTGTTTTGTTGTGTTCTATTTAAATCACAAGTGATTTTCGAGTCATTTTCAGCTTTCTAGTGTTTTTTTAGTAAATCACGCGTGATTTATAGTTTATTATAGATTTTCAAGTGATTTCAGCTTTCTAGTTAATTTTATTAGAAATCACATGTGTTTCGTAGAGTGTTCACATGTGATTTGTACTAAACATGATCCCCTTTATTTTGAAAACCGTTGTTTTTAGTAAAACACATGTGATTCATTGTGTGTTCAAATATGATTTGTAGTAAACATGCTCTGTTGTCTTTAGAATCACATGTGATTGTTATTTATTTTAAGTTTGTTTGTACTTATGTGATTTGAGTACAATCACATGTGATTTGATTAAAAATCACATGTGATTTTTATGTAAAATAAAGTTTTTTCATAAAACAGAAGAGTCTATATACATAACAATATCACATGTAACTTGATTAATAATCACATGTGATTGTTATGTAAAACAAAGTCTTTTTTCTTCATAAAACAGGGAAGTCTATATACATTACAAAATCACATGTGATTTGATTAACAATCAGATGTGATTCTTATGTAAAAAAAGAGTTTTTTCATAAAACAGGATTTCTATATAAATAACAATATCACATGTGATTTCATAAACAATCAAATGGGATTCTTATGTAAAACAGAGTTATTTCATAAAACAGATGAGTCTGTATACATAACAAAATCACATGTGATTTTATTAACAATCACATTTGATTAAATATAATGACTTTTTATTTTTATTTTAAAATTTACCTTGTTTTAGTTGGTTTTTGACATTTAAATCTATTGCAGGTTTTCTTCCCTATTATTCATGCAGAACATTTCTATTTGTTTGTTTTCTTCTTTATTCTATCTGTTGCACATGGAGTTATTTACTATTCAATTTGACAAGTCATGGAACACAAGGATGCCCACAGATCTTTCTCAATAGCAGATGATTCTTAACAAGCTAAGAATGCGTTTTGCATCCAAAATTTTGACTCATGAGGTTAACTTTCATGTCAAAAAGATTATTGACAAGACTACAATGTTCTACAATGAAAATTCCAAGGAAGAAATCCAAAAGATGATACTTGCAGCACGTTCAAACAGATCAAGTCGTGATAAAGTTCCACGTGAAGCTTGATAAAATTATGCAAAAACAATGTTTGTTTTAAAACATTCTGTACACTATGCATTTGATCTTTTGCCACAATGTGTTTGTTTTGTATGTTTTTAACAATGTTGTACTTAATGCATCGTAAATAAAAATCACATGTGATTTAATTAATGCTCACTTTCGATTTTTTTTGTATTAATGTATAGAATGCTAAAATCACTTGTGATTGTTAATAAAATCACATGTGATTCAATACTAAGTAACATGCTCTGTTTTTTTATACTTGATGTTTACTTTCCCATCACATGTGATTTTGTTATGTATATATACTCATCTGTTTAATGAAATAACTTTTTTTTGCTTTACAGAATCACATGTGATTGCTAATGGAATCACAAGTGAAAGTTAATAAAATCACATGTGATTTAATACTAAGTAACATGTTCTGTTTTTGTGCACTTGATGTTTATTTTCCAATCACATGTGATTTTGTCATTTGTATATACTCCTCTGTTTTATGAAATAACTTTGTTTACTTACATGAATCACATGTGATTGGGAACAGCATCACCAGTGATTTAATACTAAGTAACATGTTCCGTTTTTGTGCAATTGATGTTTACTTTCCAATTACTTGTGATTTTTATTAACAATCACATGTTATTGTTTCTATGTACATGTCACTGTTTTTTGTGCACTTGATATTTACTTTCCAATCACATGTGATTTTGTTATGTATATGGACTCCTCTGTTTTATAATAAAAATTCTATTTTACATAACAAAATCACATGTGATTTTTAATGAAATCAAAAGTGGTATAATAAAATCACATGTGATTTAATAATTAACAACAAGACTAATAATTTAATTTGTGAATTAAACATAAATATTTATAATGACAAAATAGTCATCCAAATAATATTCTACAACTAATAATTAACCATCATTAATTATCAAATAAAATGTAAGTTGAAATAATACATCATTTAATAGTACAAATACCCACTTATACTAAATACATAAAATTAATACTCTTCCTTATTTTTCTCAAAAGTCAAATGACTTTTGGCTTGTCTCTTCCTCCTGTCAAGATTCCATTTCTCATCCCCTAGACTTTCATATTTTGTTTATTAGCTCAATTTCTCATGCATACATGCATTCCCAAAGTTGTTCAACTTTCCTCGGAAGACACATGACACAACACTACTTTTCCACTTTTCAAGTTAATCACCAAAATGGAAATTCCTTTTTGCTTTTTCTTTTCTTCTCAAACCAAGGTCATTGACCATCCAAATATGTTTGAAAATCCATCTTTTTAAGTCTTGAAAGACTTGTTACTTCTCTGCACACTCTCATCCTACTAGCAAAGTTGTGCTCATACAATCACATGTGATTTTTAAAGTGAATCACATGTGATTTGTTTCTTAACAACCTCCCATGTTTTTAAGCAAAGAAATCACATGTGATTCGCTCAACAACCTCATCTCAACGCAGTCAAATAAAGTAAAGCAAACAATCACATGTGATTTGTAAACCGAATCACTTCTGATTTGTTTCTTAACAACCTCCCCTGTTTTTAAGCAAAAAAATCACATGTGATTCTTTTAGCAACCTCACATGAAGCAGTCAACTAATGCATAACACACAATCACATGTGATTTTGTAAATCGAATCACTTGTGATTTGTTTCTTAACAGCCTCCCCTGTTTTTTAAGTAAAGAAATCACATGTGATTCGCTAAGCAACCTCACATGAAGCAGTCAACTAATGCATAGCACACAATCACATGTGATTTGTAAAGCGAATCACTTGTGATTTGTTTCTTAACCACCTCTCATGTTTTTAAGCAAATAAATCACATGTGATTCACGCAGCAACCTCATTACAACGCAGTTAACTAATGCATAGTATACAATCACATGTGATTTGTAAAGCGAATCACTTGTGATTTGATTCTTATCAACCTCCCCTGTTTTTAAGCAAACAAATCACATGTGATTCACTTAGGACCTCATATAAATCAATCAAATAACGTAAAGCACACAATCACATGTCATTTTGTAAAGCGAATCACTTGTGATTTGTTTTTTTATCAACCTCCCATGTTTTTAAGCAAACAAATCACATGTGATTCGCTTAGCAACCACACATGAATCAGTCAACTAATGCATAGCATACAATCACATGTGATTTTGTAAACTAGTAATCTACACAATGCTACGCAAATAAATCACATGTGATTATTACCTGAATCAGCGGTTCTTTTATCTGTTTGATTGCTATTGACATATTCTGGATTCAGATTCATTGATAACGTCAGTTTTTTTTATTTTGATTTCAGATCTGCGTTCAATTTCTGTGATTTTATAAAATAACGCGATTCGATTTCAGATCTGCGATTTCTGTGTTTGCTGCAGTCGATTCGATGTTTGAGATTCAGATCTGCCGTTTACGAGTGATTTTTGAAGCTCTGGATTGAAGAAATCGCAAAAGGAACTCCAGCGGAAGAAAGAAGCTCTGGATTGAAGAAAGAAGGTCGACTAAGAATGTTGATTCAATTTTTGGACGCTTGGACGATTATACCCCTCCGTGTCTAATTAAATGAATTGATCTTGATCATTGAATAAACTTGATCTAAGGGCTGTGATGTGTTCCTTGGGACTTTATAATTTTTGTGTTCTTCCCTGAACACAACTCTATGTTATCTAGTATATTATAAGAATAAATGTTTAGAAATTCAATTTTAGAATAAATAAAGTATATATTTGAAGGAAAAAATAAAAGTAGCCCACAGATTGAATAAAAATTGATGGATAGAATGTGAGGCCTAGTGACAGTGGAAACTCAATACAGTTGCAGTGATCAGGGCCGGCCCATGGGGAGTTCAAAGTGTACTAGGGAACAGGGCCTACTAAATTTAGGGGCCCAAAATTTTTACTGCATGTTTAATAGACTAAGTTCATTGGCCCAACTTATATTAGGTTTTAATATTGACAGGGAATCAACAGCCATCGTTAATTCGTTAGCAACACAGTAACGAGATGAGAAAACCAAACGGCTGAAAAATGCTTCGGTTATTGAAAAAGCATGGAGGAAAAATTAATGATTGCAATTTTCGACAAAAGATTGTAAACAGATTAGGTTCTACTTTTCAATTGTTCTTATTACTTCTTTCTAGCTGTTCAATATTCATCTTACTTCTTTCAGTTATTTCTCTCAGAATTGAAGCTGTTCTCGGAGTTCATCTAATTCGTTGTTGGCGCTAGATACATGTAACTGTTTTTGCTCATATGATAACCTAGTTTTGCACATTTTATATTGGTTTTTGCACTTATTGGTGTATTAGTTTTTGCAAAAAGAGACTTGTAATTTCGGATGTTTTATTTGTAACTAGTGATTTGCATATGATCTTTTACATATTTTTAAAGATTACCGAGCATTTTGTGGTTAGTCAAAAAGGAATATGCAAATCACAAACAAGATGTTTTCTCTCCTATGTATAGTTTACTATGCCTAAAAACATGAATCTGGTTGTAAAAATATGTAATAAAATTGGCGTTGATGCAGTAGACTTTTGGATAAAACTAATATTGAAGATGGTAATTGAAAAGTTTATTTCAACAAATAATTAAGAATTGCTTTTTTTCATATAGAAGAAAAAAAAATTATTACTATGAATTTTGAATCAAATTTGTGCTTATTTATTGCAATTTGAAATGAAAGAGCATAATTTTCTTTATTTTTATTTTCAATCATTTAATTTTTAGGGCCTATTTTTTAAAAAATGTACCAGGTCTTCAAAATCGCTGGACCGGCCCTGGCAGTGATGGGGGACACAACACACCTTCATGTGATTACACACACATTTCCTTTTCTCCCTCACTTTCATGAACATGTAAGAATCCACTCATTATCATGCTCTCTTCACCTTTAAAATTTTGTGGTCCAAATATTAATTGATAATTGTTACATCTCATTATCAATATACTTTTTTCTAAAAATAACCGATGTTTGACATACTCATATTTTATACATCTACATTTTTATAATTAAGTAATCTCGTGTGTAAAAAATATTAAGAGTAAATTATACTATGTATCCTTGTAGTTTGACTAAATTAAGTCCAGTTCTTCATCTTTATTTTGAAAGATATAACACCATTAGTGCACATAATTTATAGAGAAAATTACATGGGAGGTCTATGTAGTTTGTCATTATTATAATATTATTTCTTTAAATTCGTTTATTACACTAGACATCTTGATATATTTAATTTGTTACATTGGTGGTCCCTACGAATGTTAAAAAAAATAATGACCAAACTATCGTTTTGTAATAAATGAGGATAAACGACTATATATGTAATAAGTGACAAACCACATGAACAATCAGTGAAATTTATTATATTAATTGATTTCTTTTTCTTTTAGAGCCTAGTATTTCCATCAGATTGGAAAGAAATGTATATGATAGACGTTTGGATACATTGCTTTAAAGTTGTCTGCTGCGTTGTCTTTGTTGATGTGTTTAGAGATCTATTTTGCTTTAAAGTCGTCTACTTCAGTGTCTTTGTTCATGTATTTCCATATTTTATATAAAATCATGTTATGTCGATAAATTATGTATAAAATGTTCATTTTTATAAATCTATCCTCATTATGCATAAACTTTCCAAAAGCTTAAAATTGTATATGTATTTAGTTTTGAGTTCAAAAGAAATAATTATAAAGAAATGTTCATAATTTATATCTTTTTCGTGTCACATAAGCATAAAACACATTTTACAATGCTCCACAAAAATATGGATTTCTTTCATCCTTTTCAGAGCTTTTTGTAAATCTACCATTGATGATGCTCTGATAACTAAATGGTTGTAGTTTCATAGCCTTATATAAACCTGCCATTAGATATTCTCTAATAATCAAAAGGTTGTAGCTACAAATTCTATCTATGCCTTGGACATATATAAATTTTAAGCTTTTGTTTCTGATTTTCTTTTCTTATTTGCACATGGCATTCTAAATCCACAAGACGCCCTGAATCCTGATCATAATAAAGAACTTCCGTATATGATATTTTATGTTATATTCAAATCCTAAATCTTTTGACGCATTTGGAAAAAAGAAAAAAAAAATGAAGTGTATACATATTCTTTTTTCTTTTTTATAATACAATAGTTGCTTTTAAGAAAAATATGTATGTATGTACTAGAAAAATTGGGTATGAAGTCATACTCCCCCAAGTCTCCTTCAACCACCATTACATCATAACATCAATCTTTCATATTTTTTTCTAAAATATAAGTATCATTAAACCCCACAAATTTAGTTAGCAAAATCCCTCCCTACCTACCGATAATTATATACCATGTTCACCCAATGTATCGTGAGTTTAATTATAAACTTTACTAAAAGATAACAACCTAAAAAATATATATATTTTAAAAAAATAAATGCATTTCACTACCTTAAAAATTGGTTGACTTTGTTTTCTACTACCTTAAACTATTAAAAGTGTAATATGATACTTTAAACTTGTAAAAATTATTATTTTAATACACTTACTCATTAATTTGATCGCATTTTCTTAAATATTAATTATTTTTTAACTTTTAATTTCTAAAATATACGTTTATATCAATATATTGAAATTACAAGCAAATAACACGTGCGAGAATTCAAAACTAAATTAGTGAATCAAATTACCAAATTGAGTATTTTTTTCTAAATTTAAGATATCTTACTATACATTTAATAGTTCTATCATAGTAGATATTCGGGGATTTAAGGTATCAAAATATATCCCGGCTTAAGGGTGCTACTATTTGGACACCCCTGACTACCAAATAAACATCCCAATTAAAGTCAAACTTTGAAAATTTTAATCACAAATAATTAATTAACATGGTTATCCATATTTTTTATAACTTAAAACTGGTGGTCGACGGTGGTGGTGGTGGTGAGTGACATATGCGATGGTGGTAGGCGGTAGCTGAATTAGTAATTGGTGGGGTCGGAATGAACGACGGAGTGAATAAAACGAGATTGTGGTGGCGGAGCGAGCGGTGACGACTGTTAGCCGTGTAACACCACAATCTTAGAGTCATTTTTTTTTAAAATACATACGAAAGCGATTTAAGAAAACATAAATCCTAAATTATTACACATCATAAAAACTTTACATATTAACCAAATATATGAAAACATTTAAAGGTGTTACTAAAAACTGGCTCGACATGGTTTACAAAATCAGAGTACGGTCAGACTTCCAAAACCCGACTCTAGTCAAGCTAAATCCACAACCTAAAAAGAGTCGACAAATGAGGGATTAACACAAAGCTAAGTGAATAGAAATAACAATCAATTTGCACAACCACAACAAATTAAAGACAAGAGAAATCAATCTGGAAACCCGTCCAAACTTCCACAAGCAATTGGACGTTATGAGAGTATCAGCGGACTTGCAAAGTGCCTACAATTGTTGTTGGTCGAACAACAGTTTACCGATGGCCACTTTACTATTAGCACGGTACTCACCCCTGACGGAACACATTCGTAGGAGTCCGAACACCCCATCCAATAGTAACGAAGCCTAGCCAAAACCCACTCATAGCTAACCTCTAGAAAACATGTGCACATACTACCATTAACAATCCCACAATTAATGGTACCACCGGAAAATTTATGAAAAACCAAGAAAAATGAATTTTTCCCAAAACCAGCCAAGATAGCACCGCTATCCGAGATAGCGCCGCTATCTTTCAAGGAGATAGCGCCGCTATCCAAAGATAGCGCCGCTATCTACCAAAAGATAGCGTCCGCTATTTCAATACCAAAAGCTATTTCGGGCCGCTGTTCCAATTTTCCAAAAACGAAGCAGAGATAGCGCCGCTATCTCCCCCAGACCAGCCAAAATACTGCATTTTTCTCTTACAACTTTACCATACCAAAACCTTTGTACATCACACAAGAAGAAGGTTAAATCCACTCACCTTAGCTTCCTTTTAGAACCGAGCTCAGTAATCTTATATCACTGAGGCTCATTCCCTTTTCCTGTACAAAATGAATACCGAATTAGTCACCCGAAATCATCAATTGTGTAACAAGTAATATAAGTTTAAGACTACATCTTGCAACCACAACTTACAACCAATTACTTGCATTTCCACACATAACCAATACTAAAGTCTAACACCTCAACAAGTCAATTCATTATACCCATTGACCAAATTGCACCTTAGGCCCAAACGGGTCAAAACAAGAATAATGAGTTGGGGCTACAAACAACATCATTAAATGAGATATCCTACTTGATCAACATCACAATTACATAATAACAAGTTATTTGCATCCAAATGCAAGTCTCACCAACTTTGACCTTATTTAGGTCAAATTGCACCAATTGTCAAACAAACGGGTCAAGACCCTAAACCAACATGATTATACTTCCCAACTAGACAACTAGCATATAAATGACATGAAATTGACAATTCGAGTTTACAAGCCATACAAGACTAAAAGTCAACTCCCAGGTTTGACCAAAGTCAACAATCTACAAATTTAGCTAGTTATGACTAACTTTCCATCTAGCCAAACACTACCATTCCTTAGGCATTATCTTAATCGTTAACTAGTCATCCTTATAACTAACAATTATAATTCTAACATGCATAATTAACCTAATCACAACATCAAGAACACCAAAATACATAATTCATCAAATTAGGGAAAACCCATCTTCTTCCCATAACCACCATTGATGGAGCTTTATGAAAGCTTCACCAAATGAGCTATAACTAACAATTCAACACATATAACTTGCAAGAACTCAATTAGACACCAAAACATGCATCAATTTCGAATTACAAGCAAGATTCATCAAGAACTCCATCAAAACCCACTAACTCAAGAACCCTAGTTCATCCCTACATCAAGAACATGAAACCCTAGCCAAGGAAGGAGAGAACTTACTTAGTTTTGCTTCTAGATTCCGAAAATCACAATTAGTAGGCAAGATCTTCAAGTTTTAAGCATCAATTTGGAAGAAAACTCAGGAAAGTGTATGTGTGTGTGTGTGTGTGTGTCGTGTACTGCAAGAGAAGGAGGAGAAAACCCAATTTTGACATCTGCCTTCAAACATAACACGTACCCCCTCCCTCCCAAAACCGGTATTTTTCATTTAAACACAGTACATGATATTAAGTTCACAGATAATTAATTTAGACCTAACTAACTCCAATTTTAACAACGAAGATATTTTTAGAACCCCGGTTCAGAAATGAACCCAAATATGTAAAAATCATTTTAACATTCAATTATCTCAGTTTTTACTAATTTTTAACCCCATGGTTAAAAATACAATTAATTCAAATAAATCAAATAAAATCATATAAAATAATAAAATAATAAACAATGAGGTATTACTTACCAAAAGTAATAAAATATTATAGGTCGGGTCTCGGGATGTTACAAGCCGATTCCGATGTGAGTGAGTTAGTAGGGTGGTGGTTAACGGCAAAGTTCGGTGGCAGCTATAAAAAAATTTATTAGTTAATTATTATGAAATTATGGGGTGTCCAAATAGAACTATGGGGTGTCCCAATAGTCAATCCCCTTAAAAAAATCATATGATGTAAGGAAGTAGCGGTACATGTAGGTTATATTGTCCGACCGAAGTCTGGATTTAATTTGACTCAAATATTGACGTTTATTTAAATTAGCTAGAGTAGTAACTACGACCTACTCCGTCCGTCCCTAAATAAAGTTCCCATATCCCCTTCAAGTTTTGTCCCTAAATAAAATTCTCATTTCTCAAACATAAGGGGTCCACTTAATATAATAATATTATTACAAATACTTTCATTACTAACTATCTCTTAAAACACTTTCTCTCTCCAATCAAACCTTATATTTTAATCAAAAGTAATACCAAATACCTCATCATTAACTATCTCCTAAAATGTTGTGCCCAACACAAATGAGAACTTTATTTAGGGACGGAGGGAGTATGTTTTAATAACATTCAAGTCAAAATTTACTCTTAAAAATGTAGGTGCAAAATAAATCGATTATACAAATTCACATCAATTCTTAAATGTAAATGATTAAAGCCAAAAATTACAAATAAAACGATGGATGACTTCAAATTTGCATGACTAAATTTAACTTCACATATGTAACATATTATTACATTATTGAGGATGGTTTACGGCCCCATTGCAGTGTTCGGTTTTGGAATCGCTCGCCAAGCCGAGGCGGCAATAAGGGGCCGGTTATGCCATCCTAGGGTTAAACACCCTTCTTGTTCCTCTACAGAATACCCTTCGGCTGAAAACAATGTCAATAACATACGCGCTTGCTTGAACGCGTTTGACCCTAAGTGTAAGGGTGCAAATCCTGCATTAGTTAATCGATCTCTCCATTTAACCAACGTTTCATGCCTCTCGACTCGAGCCGACCCTTCGCAACATACCACATTACATATCTCTCTTTGTATGTATAGTTCGGCTAGGGTTTTTTCGGGTTGGGTCGTGCATGCGTCTAACGAGTCAAACATTGTTGAGTAATAGTATAAGGATTCAGTGAATCGGTCCAAGAATTCAGGCTGGTTGTGGTTCGACTCTTGTTCCACAACCACTAAAATTCTTGGATTTAGATCACGGATCCAATCTAGGACCAAATCAATTGGTGGCCCGCGAGGGATATTTGGTCCTAGAAGCTTGTGTAGCTGCATTATCGAGTTCACTGCAATGGCCTCTTTTGGGCTGACTTGAAGCATCCACGGCTTCACGTCATCTAAACGTGACGCCACGACACCTCGAAACGCGAATCTTACGTTAACCGAACGGGCTAGCTCGGCTAACTTGAGCCCGATTTCACGTAATGAGTCACGTCCATCTGGGGACGGTGGGCCGATCCCGGTGAGCCGCAGTAAAGGTGGCCCACGGGGCCGAAGAGCTAAAGCTTGTATCAAAGCCGGCCATTGTAAACCTTGCATTAAATTAAAGTCGATGACGTGGACACAATCTTGACCGTCAAATGCTTCTAAGATGGCTTGATTAGCCGTGAAATGAGCGAACTTTAAATAAGGGCAAGCTTCATAATAATGGTGATACAAAATCTCATTCTCGTAAGCTGATAAGTCCACCTGAACTATGCCGTTTTGTGGCGCGTTTACACGCCGACTGAGCGCGTCGACGAAAAAGCTACCAACTTTTCCGATGCCACATACGCTGTTTACACGTCCGAGTAAAGCTTGTAGATCGTCGATTAACAACCTAGCCAATGAGAAGTCGGCACGTTGGACTGCCTCTGCACACGTCATTAACACGTGTACTAACCGGATACTAACGTCTTCCTCTAACGGCGTCACGGCTTGTTGAAAAAACTCACCGTGTAACGCAGGCGCATGGTTAGTACTATAAGTATTCATATTTGCCGGAAACGGGTGTAGATCCGGAAGATCACTGGGGCCGGGTACGGGTGGTGCAACCGAGTTGGAATCTAACTCAGTGAGTAACGAATCAACCCATGAGGCGAGGTCAGTAGGGTTATAATGAACGGCGTCATTTCCAAGCTCCGAAATCTCCACCGGCGATGACTTAACCATAACGGTTTCAAGGTGTTCGAGACGCTCAGCGACTTGATGGAGGTCATCTGACCGGACTCTGTATCCGGCGCCGGCGAGTATATGGTCCATCTGATCAGGCGGTTGCGGCGGCTTGGTGGAGCTTGAGCATGTGGAGGACGACGATGAACTGCTTCCGCCGGCTGCAGCGGAGATAGAAGAATCGTAAGGAAACATGTGAAATTGAATGTGTAGATTTGGAATTGGGGTTTGAAATTGGTGAATTGGGATGAAATTAGAAGAGAGAGTGAATCACAGAAACGGTGCGTACAGGGGTTGGGATGTGTGTGGAAAAGAGAAGGGTCACATATGATACGATACTACTGTAAGATGCTCCATGTGAAGGCCTTTTTTTAGTTAAAAATTTCGATACTTTCTAAATTTTTATATAGAAAAAGTAATAAAATAAATAATATTTTTATTTAAATAGGTTTAAGCCAGAAAAAAATAGTTTAAGGGGCATTTTTTTTGTTGATATAATATACTAATAAAATACGGTTAATTATTAAACAGAAAATAGGGAAAGGGCTTGAATCATAAGATAGGGACATTGATTGATGGATACCTTACAATTAAAAACCCATAAACTCGTTATCAGAAATTGACTCTTTACCAATACTAATTGCATTAGAATCATCAATCAAACCAGTAAAAAAAATGTATTCTCGTTAGCAATCACGGTGTCGAGTTTATACTCGCTATGTACGTAACCTAAACATTACAGTAACTATTTTTAATATTTTTTTGTCCATCTAATAATGTTTACTCATGAAGGGATTTGAGCCCTCTAAAAAATCATTTAAGGCGAGGGCGGTACCAACTACCAATGGGTGGGCAGGGTAGACATCTGCTCACCCCAAATTTTTTCCGATTAGTATAAATTTTTTATGGGTCGGATAATTTTTTGGCTTGGTTCATCCTAATATACATAATATATGAGCGATAACTAATACACGTCATATATTAGCTCAGTGGCTAACTCATGTATCTTAAAACATACTCCCTCCGTCCCATAAAAAACTTCTTATTGCACCCTAAATTTTTGTCCTACAAAAAAATTTCCATTTCACACATTTGATGGGCTCCACATAATATAATACTATTATTACTAAGGAACCCACCATAACTATCTACTAACTATCTTTCTCTCTCCAGACCAATCTTATATTTTAATCAAAATCATTATCAATGACCTCACCATTGAGTATTACCTTAAAACTTGTGTTAAAGTGAAATGAAAAGTTTTTTTTGTGACGGAAGGAGTATAACATTTAGTTTAAATCCCTTCCATATGCACATATATATATATATATATATATATATATATATATATATATATATATATATATATATATATATATATATATATATATATATATATATATATATATATATATATATATATATAGATATATTTTTAAATCTTTTTTTCCCGTTTTAAAGTTTCTTTTACTCTGTTTTCTATTAAAATCTTCTTTTCTTTTGAATCATTTTCCCCTAGGTTTATTGGTTTAAAAATATTATGCTTATCATTTATTTGATCACACATATACTTTAACCAGTGACATATTAGTCCACATCATCTATATATGAACACTTTAAAAACTTACTTGAACGTTATAACAAAACTGAATACGAATATGAGTTAAGAACATAAACTGTGTATACGACTCTACCACTATAAAATAAAATGTAATCTATTTTTTATATTATTAAATTTTAGAATTTTTATTTTCGAATTAACTAACACGTAAATTTTGATTTTGACTAATTTAGTTTACGTTTAGACTTTCTTCAAACTAAAACTGATTTGATTTGGTTTACGATTTGATTTTAAATAAAACCTCACTCAAAAAACCTGACTTGCACTCCAAAATTGTGCACACCTTCAAAAATTTGTGTGGTACCACCCCTGATTTAAGGGCACTGGGCACCTTCCACTAAACTACCACCAAATGGTTAATTAAAATTGTTAAATGTATAGTTAAAATACGTAATTTAAGTCCATTGTACAAACAATCTCATGTCACACATGTCGTTGCACACTCGAAATAACTAATAGTTGGTACATGACATGTACTTAATATTAAAAAATACATCAAGAAATAAAAATCATTGTTACTTTAATTACATCTGAAAATGATATACTTTTAAATAAGTATTATATCAATCGACGTAACCACTATTTAAATATACGTGTGGGGTATTGGAGTAATCTAACATGCGATTAAAACAATGCAGAAACTGTGTTTAAAGATGTCAACTTGATAATATTAATTTACGGAAATTAATATCTTATGTAAAATGTGGAGTTAATTATGTTATTTCTGTAATGCCAAGTCAATATTTTATAATGTAAATTTTATTTTTGTGAACTCTTAAAAGATAAATCTCAATTCTTAAATCAATTAACTTTCAAATCATCATCATCATTACCATCATCACATGTGATTCAATACATCAACATCACCACCACCACCACCACCTCATGTGTATTAAATCACATGTGATTGCTGTTGAGTAACGTCCCACATTGGACAAATATCGAACCTGTAATGTGTTTATAAGGATCATGAACTACTCCTCTTACAACCAATTGGTTTTAAGATGGAACCCCACAAACTGACATGGTATCAGAGCAAGGTTCACCCGTAGTTGGTCAAACGGCCACACGGACCACACGTAACCCATAAAATATCCACGGGTTAGGCGCGGAAAAAAATGACGCCACACATGAGGGGGCGTGTTGAGTAATGTCCCACATTGAACAAATATCGAACATGTAATGTGCTTATAAGGATCATGGGCTACTTCTGTTACAACCAATTGGTTATAAGATGGAACCCCCACAAACTGACAATTGCACATCGTCGACCACCTCCACCACCACCACCACCGCCAACATCTTCCGGTCACCGTCTCTACCACTGGCAACCCCTTGCCACCGCCAAATGCTTTCTATCACATGTGATTGTGTATCCAATCACATGTGATTGTGGTGGCGGGCGGCCGCGGTCAACGGCGGCGGCGGCCGGTGGCAATAGTGGCCGACGATGGTGGTTGTGTATTTAATCACACGTGATTTGATGATGGTGGTTGTTAAATGATTTTTTGATCCAATAGATAAGATTTGTCCCTTCAGACTTTGTTTTAAAGGTGGACTACCTAGAACTAGGGGTGAACATGGTACGGTACCACGTATATTTTTCTCATACCGCGTACCGTACCAACTATAATTGGTACACTGATTTATCTACCATTATCATACCAAGTTTACTTGGTACCAATTTGTTTGGCTACCAACAATCTTGGTTGGTACAAATTGGTAATGGTATATACCAACATCACTAACTCATATGAAATTAAAAAAATTAATAACAAAAGAACAATGATATTTTATCATTATCGACCAGTTAAACATATTAACAAGTGTTCCGAACATAGAAACAAAATAAGCAAAATGATATAATATGTTACGTGCTATATAAACATAATCTAGTACGATAAAGTAACAAAAGATGTAGCTATCTTGTCGTAACTGAATCACTGATTTGTGTGAATGTACATATAAAATATTATATTTTCAAAGATGTTTTTAGTTTTAAAGTTAAAATAAGTATGTCTTATTATATTATATTAGTTTCAGAGATATTTTTTGGGCACATCTATAATTTAAATAAAATATCGTATATTTTAATATCTAATTGGAATCTTGGGCAAATAGTTTGCTAGTTTGTTATAATATATTAAACTAAAAATCATATAATATATATCTTGGTTGGTACGGTATACCGTGGTATTTAAAAATTTGTGTACCATTACCGTACCATGATTACACAATTGGTACGGTACTACCAACCAAACATGTTGGCTACCAACATATTGGCTACCAACTATACTTGGTATGGTTGATAACATGTTGGCTGGTTTTGTTCGGTACAAATTTGACACCCCTACCTAGAACACAACCCTATAAAGTTAAAAGGGTTAGCTTTTACTCAAGGTTTGTAGCTTAGTGATATTGGTGTAAGGTATAAGATGTTGCCCATGACCTACAAGTCATTAGTTCAAGTTACGCCGTGGACAAATAAAGTAGATAATGTATCGTTAAAAAAAAGTTTTCGTCTCTTCGATCTTCAAAAATGGTGTTTTCCATTTAAAAGTATAGCATTGTGCATGTCAGTATATATTAGAATTTAATTTTATCTCGATTTCAATTCGTTTTGTGATTCGACTAATCACATAATGATTATCGTTTTGTGGATAGCCTGGAGTCAACGCATGTAAACATACATGACCACAATGGGTTTTTTTTTTTGTGCTCGTAACAGTCCAGAACCTACTAAGAATTTCTATGAAATCGTGTTAAGCAGTATATGAATAATGTATTCGAGGTAAGACTATTTAAACTAATGACCTAATGACATAAGAGGCAACATGATATAGCAGAAACGGTATCAACTATTATTGTGTGAATGTTACAAATTTCACTCAACTATAGGTGTAGTAAAAGTTAAACCTTCGCATAATACATACGTACCCTCACTTATTTAAAAATTTTAATTAGATCTTAAAAATATACGTATGTGTAGTGAATTGTTATGTATACTATCAAATTACTTTATACACTATAATATATAATTGTAAGTTTGTTGGGTTTCATCTTGATTGTAAGAAGAGTAACACGAGACCTTTATAAACACGTTATCGATTCATATCTTGTCCAACGTGGGATATCTCAACAATAACTTTTATACTAAATTTTATTAACATATACAATTTCTGAAATAATTTGTGTAATTTAAAAATCACATTGCATATTTATGTATGTATATGTGTACTTATTGTCTCTTGGGAGCCTATTGGGAGATGAGTATTTAGAGCTCCAATGAGCCAATTATATGACATTGGTTGCTTGGAGATTCTTGAAAATTATTGTGCCTCTCAAGTCTTACTTTGAGTAAATCCATGTGTTTTTGTACCCTTGGATACCATTTTGCATTCCATATTCATTTACTTATCAAAGATTTATATCTCAATAATATTTGGTATTTAGGTGTTTTATAAAGTTATAGATTTAAATTTTATTATGAATAAAAAATAGTGTAGATTAAACGAGGGTATCTTACTCGCTAAAAAAAATATGCATATAAGCTAGCATTGTTTCTTCACTTTTTAATTTTATATTTCAAGAAAAGTTTCAATCCTTTTATATTGTTAATATTTAAGAAATAGATTCGTGTACTTGTGTGTTCAGATTTTTGCAAATAAAATATGCATACACAGAACTGCAATCTGTTTTATTAAAAAATATATATATACGTAGTATATGTAATCATGCATCCGTGCACAGAGATAATCTATGTGTATTTTTCTCTTTTCAACCGAGTTGCGAAAATCCATCCAATCTCGATATTTTTTTATTAGAATTGGAGTTCCCTCTAATAAATCTTTGATCTTAAACTGGTAATAATTTCATATCATTAATTTTAAGTTGATATAACATTTAATGTATTAATTTGAGATGCTACAAAATTATACAATACTAATGAACTCTCAAGCTGTAGTGAGTTAAACTCGTGCATCTTCCTGATATTGATTTAATTTGTATTTGTGATGTGCATCAAATCCAAGTGAGAAGTAAAAAATAGATTAAACAACGTCTCTAACTTAAAAAAGATACAGTATAAAGTTTTGGCTCGGCAATTTAGATGGACGGAAAAATCTTGCTTTGACTCTTGAGCCCAAATTCCCCGTATCTCCGATTTTGAGTTTGAGGTTTTTTATTTGTATTTTTATTTTTATGTGGACATTGTTAATAGTTATTGTTGAATATTCTATATCATGTAACAATTTTAGTAATAATCAAATAACCAAAATAAATATGCAAACCTGAAAATTGACGTGAATCAAACTGCACGGAATGAAATTCATGTCCTTTAAGGTTTATACGTGCTTTATACGCTGTAAGCCTGAAACGTATATACCCAGGATTTGATGCAGTACAACGGTATATTACACAGCAAAGAATCACTGTGTAACACAAAGTGATTACTCAGAAACGCAGGAAGAACGAGCAAAGAGACTTTGAGATAGCTTCTGTTTTGGTGTTTTTCAAACTGTCAAATGAGTCCCTTTTATAAGGAGACAAGAGGCAAGTGAACCAAAAACGGACAAGAAATTAAGTCACTCTTAATCATCATTATTCTGTGACAGCCCTTTAAACCTCGACCGTTACAGTTGACTGTTTGCGTGCAAAGTGCGCCTAAATCGGGTCATTTCACGTCATTGGTCTCAGCTCTGCGCGTGTGTGGGTGTAGCCATTAATCCTCCACTTAAAGCCTTTGAAGACTTAAAGGATTAAATGCATTATAAACACATAAAATATTCTTTCTCTCACAAATGTGGAAACTTGCCAACTTGCAAGTTATTAATTAATATTACTATTAATTAATAATTCCAACAGTTATAGGGAACATTGATAGGAGTTAGTTGCAACAAAAAATAAAACACCAAAGGGCCGTTTGTTTTGTCATAATCATCTATGAATGTCTACAGCATTAATATGTTTGGAATTTTATTTCATTTACGGAGGGATGTTTTGATAGGTTTTTCTTTCGTAATTCAATTCTTACATAATTCTGAAATACATTTTCGTTGTAATTGGAATCTTTGCTCAAGGCGTATGAATTCAGTTACGTTCTTTTATTAAACTAACAAATTTGAATATCTTGTAAGTTTCAGACTATAGAAATCATTCAAATATATTAAAAAATTAAAAGAATTAAAAAACAAAAAAACAAAAAAAATAAAAATAAAATAAAAATAAAAGTTAAAAAGTTAAAAAGTTAAAAAAAATTAAAAATTAAAAAAATAAAATAAATTAAAAAAATGCATGAATATGGATCTGAATTCCAGCTAAAAATTGTAACAAAACACATAACGGAATTTAATTACAACAGAATTCAATTTCTTCGTAATTTAATTTTATTACGAAGGATTATGGCGTGACAAACGTACTCTAAATAAAAATTTACATTTTCAGCCTCCTAAGATTTATATAAATATGATTGACACTTTAATTAACTATTTGGTGCACGTAAACATCCGTGCAATTAATACCATATACTTCCATTTAGTTTATAAAAGATATATTATGATCACTTCCATTTAGTTTTAAATTGATTTGGGAATTATATATTTGGTAGATTTTTTTTTTGTTTGTTTGGATTGAGGTGTTATACAACAACAATACATTATCCTGTTAAAGGTTAGTTATCAGAATGTGTGATGTAGACAATCATACATTTATATAGGAGTAAAAAGACCGTTTCCCAAACAACTTAACAAAATTATATGAGAAATTATGCAAAACATTGTCGTGAATAATGGTTGTGACTCGCGGGAAATAGAAAGGATGATTTGGTGGTATTTTTGAAGTAAATGTTTAAAGGGGCATACTTTTGCATACAAGATATAGTTTATCCTAATAGGTAAGGTGATCTGTAGTGGCCCATAACTGATATATTAGTCCTTTGAGTTTGGGACCATTACATTATGGCCCCCTAGAAAGCATAGACATACATGTGACCTCTCTACTTCAATACTACTACTGTTGCCATTTCATTTTCCTTTTTCATCTTCGCTTTTTTTCTTTATTGTTGACATGTGTTAGAATGTAGAAATGTGCAATTTTTGAGAAATGCTACTTGCTTTATTTACTTTTATTTTACTTTTTAAAAACAACAACTCCGTAATATGTCAACGTATCATAAAAAAGACACATAAAGTATATTATACGTATGATACTTATGTCCATGTAATTTGATAGGCATCTAGTAATTATTTTACTTTATTAATTCAATATGTGTTTGTTAATCTAAAATGGTAAAATATTACTTCCTCCGTATCAAAATAAGTAAATAACTTTGAAGTGTACGTTTTTTGAGGCAAAATAAAGTAATAAAATATTAGTGAAATTAAATGGGGTAATTAGAATGGATGAGCTCACACCTTTTATTATTTTGTTGACTTTTCTAATTGGTGAAAAAGTCAAATATAGGAAAATGACAAAAATAAATAGGGCATCACACCTTTAATGATGTTTAAAAAGGGATAACTAAGGGTAAAAGGATAATTTTAAATATAAAAATTTACCAAATAAGGTAAATTATTACAGAGATTCATTTATTTTGATACACCCCAAAAATGAAAGTGATTCACTTATTTTGATACGGAGGAAGTATTAATTTGCAACATGTAAGTCTTACATAGCATATGAAGCAAGGACGGACTTACCGTATTTGTAGCACAGAGTAATCTATGCAACCTTAAAAAATTTACTCGTATATAATACTGTTTAATTTTTTTTTAGATTTTTTAGTATAAATAATACCATAAGCAAAAATAATGTATATTTATTTGTGGACATAATACGTTGCTCGTATTATGTCATAAACTATTGTATAACTTATTTCAATAAGATATATTGAAGGAGGATGAGACACTTAAAATTATAAGCCAACATACAATTTATACTTTGGTCGATGTAAGATTCTAACAATTTACATACGAACAAATTTATCTTTGGATTGGCTGCCGTTCAAGATTTAAATTAAACACTCCAATGAGATTGATGATTATCTTGAACTTTAAATTCCCACTTGTTGAAAGTATATTGTATTCTTAACGTGAAATTAATATTTAGTTGTGGTTGCATGTATCAAAGTGTAATTAGTTCAGACTTTAAGGTAAGAACGGTAAAGTTTCATTAAAAGTTTTCTATATTTTGGTATTGTGGTATTGTGCAGGGGCTGGAGTGTATTTTTGTGTTAGGTTGGTTAGCAGTTTTATAATAAATATTTTCTATTGTATTGGAATTAATTCAATTATAAACGTGTGTGAGTTTTAGGGTTTTATCTCTCTGGTTCGTCTTCGTCTTTGTTCATATCGTTAAAGATTTAGGTATTGATTCAGTCTGTTGAATCAATCGTCTAGGTTAGAATAGGTGTGTGATTGAGTGTTGTAGTGAGGTTATTTTGTTCGTGTGTTGAGAGTTGTAGTGAGGTTTCTTTGTAATCTGTTCTAAGAACTTTATGTTCTTATTTTAATCGTTATCCTTTGATAGATCTGAGTGTTTTGCATATAGTTTTATACTTTTCTTCATGGTATCAGAGCTATTTGCTCTTGATCGGTTTGAGTGGTAGACGATTTCTCGTCGTCGTCAGTTAGGGTTTGTTCGGTGAAAGTTGTTTGCTCCATTCAGTATCTCTTACTGATCATCGATTAGATCTGTGGTTCTTCATCTCCGTTTTCGATTTAGTTTGTGATAGATCCAGATCCAGATCTGATCTAGGGTTTGGTATTTTGTTCGATCGATTCGGTTCTTCGCTGCGAACTCTGTTTAAAGAGTTTGTTCGAGTGATTCTGGTTTCCGCTGCAAGATCTGTTGAGGATTTGGTGTTCAAGTCTTCCGCTGTAAAAGTTTTGAAGGTTGCGAGGAGTACTCTGTAAGTCTTCTTTCTCTCTTGATTCAGTAGCAAGCCCCTGGTCCTTGGAGTCCTCGTTGCTTAACGACGATTAACTGCCCCTTGGATTTCATGCTTGGCCTATTGACAAGGCTCTTTGTGTGATTTTAATTCTGTTTGTTTACCTAGGCTGTACTAATCCTGTTTTGTAGCAGAGAAGACCCTGAGTTAATACATGTCCAGACTCCTAGAGAGTTCTGGAATCTTGTAACTTGCTCGGCTGTCTTTTAGGTTCTTTATTAGAAATTTTATTTGTTCTATGGTTGTGGTGTGATTGTTTTCTGTGTTGTATTTCCTTGTGGTTGTATTATCTGTTATTAGTGTTTGGTGTGTATGCTTGCTTTATTTGGTGGTGATATGGATGACCAAAATGAGATTACCTTGATTAGTAAGTTAGATTTCAGTGACCCTCTATATCTTCATGCTAGTGATACTGCTAGTACTCCAATTGTTAGTATTAAACTAAAAGGAACTGAAAACTATGGTATTTGGAGTCGTTCTGTGTTACTTGCTTTAGAAACAAAAAACAAATTAGGATTTATTGATGGATCTCTTGAAAAAAGTTTTACAAATGATGTTTTAAGTAAGCAATGGGATAGGTGTAATTCTGTTGTATTGTCATGGATTTTAAGTAGTATTTTTGAGAAGAGTTGTTTGCAGGATAAATTTTTAATACTGTTGCTTCTATTGTGTGGACTGAATTAAAAGAGACTTATGATAAAGTAGATGGATCTGTTATTTTTAATTTGCATCATCAAATTAATTCATTAAAACAAAATGGTATACCTATTTCTGACTATTATCATAAACTTAATTCTTTGTGGAAACAATATGATGCTTTAATTCAGTTACCTGTTTGTCAGTGTCCTGGTGGTAATGGTTTACAAAATCATAATAAGTTGTTAAAAATAATGCAGTTTCTTATGGGCCTAGATGATGTGTGTATGCCAATTAGGAGTAATATTTTAACTAGAGAACCCATTCCTGATGTTAAAACTGCTTATGCTATAATTTCTAGAGAAGAATCACATAGAGGAGGATCTAGTAGTAATGTGTCTAAAGGTCAAAATTCTAATTTTGCTACTCAACTTAATTCAGATAAAAAGAATTTTAGTAACTATAAGAATTTTAATAAAAATAAAGGTTCTACTCTAAAGTGTACTAACTGTGATATGAATGGTCATACTGTTGATAGATGTTTTGATATAATAGGATATCCTAATGATTATAAAAGAAAATCCGATTTTCAAAACAAAAATCAAAACAAATTTAAAAGTTCTAACAATGTTGTGTGTAAAGAAGATTCTTCTTCTACTGGTTTGTCTACTTGCTTTACTAATGAGCAGATTGCTATGCTGAAGTCTTTAATTGGTGAAAGTTCTGTGTCTACTTCTGGGTTACAATCTAATATGGCAGGTAAGGTGTATATGAACAGTAGTAAAATTTTTAACTCAAATTTTGCCACTTTTTTCAATGCTAAATATGTTCTTGGTAAAAGGAGTTTTGTATCTGGATGGATAATTGATTCAGGGGCAAATCAACATATGACTGGTACCTCTGAGTATTTAGTTGATGTGGTGGATGTTGCTGATCTGAATATAAGTGCTAACCATCCAAATGGAACAAAAGCTTTTATAAAACAAATTGGAAAAATGAAAATAAATAATAATATTACCTTGTTTGATGTGCTTGTTATTCCTGAATACTGTGTTAGTTTATTGTCTGTGCAAAAACTTGCTAAGGATTGTAAGTTGTATGTGGGTTTTGATGAAAATGAGTGTTATGTTCAGGACTTGAGAACAAGGGTGACTATGGGGACTGGTAGAGAAAGTGGTGGTCTATATGTTTTAAATGTAAGTAATAAACTGCCTAATTGTAACAATGCAAGTTTTTGTTATCTGTCTAAGTCTCTGTGGCATAACAGACTTGGTCATCCTGCAGACCAAGTTATTCAAGTGTTAAACCCTGTTTTGAAAATTGATGGAGAAATTAAATCTTCTCCTTGTGAGATATGCCATAAGGCTAAACAAACTAGGCAATCTTTTACCTTAAGTGAACATAAAACTAAAAGTTTAGGGGAGTTAGTACATCTTGATGTTTGGGGTCCTTATAGGGTAACTTTCTAACAGTGGTTGATGATTTTCTAGAGCAGTTTGGGTGTTTTTACTAAAAACAAAAGATGAAGTTTTTGAAAATGTGAAAATATTTTATAATCTTTTAAGAAACCAATTTAATAAAACTGTTAAGATCTTTAGATCTGATAATGGTACTGAGTTTTTAAATAATAATATGGATAGGTTTTTTTAAAGAAAATGGTATAGTTCACCAAACATCATGTGTTTATACTCCTCAGCAGAATGGTGTTGTAGAAAGGAAACATAGACATCTTTTAAATGTTGCTAGATCTCTTATGTTTCAAGGGGGAATTCCTCTTTATTTGTGGACTGAATGTATTTTAACTGTTGTGTATTTGATTAACAGGCTTCCTGCTTCTGTTCTGTGTGGTAAATCTCCTTGTGAATGCGTATTTGATAAAAAACCTTCCCTGGTTCATCTTAGAAGTTTTGGTTGTTTGTGTTTTGCAAAAATTTTAAATGAATCTGATAAGTTTTCTTCAAAATCAGAAAAGTGTATTTTTCTTGGGTATTCTTCTTCAAAAAATGGTTATAAGTTGTTTTCGTTAGAAAATAAAAATGTTTTTGTATCAAGAGATGTTCAATTTTATGAAACTGTGTTTCCTATGAAAATGACATCTAAAAATAAAGTAGTTTTTGAAAGTTTTGAAGAAGATACAAATTCTGTAAATTGGTTGAACTTCTTTGATGAATTTAATGTGCCCGATGATGAAGGGGGGGGGGGGGTATCTCAGGGTGATGGCAGTGATGGCGGGGATTTTCCTAGTAATTCTAAAAGAGTTGCTAGTTGTGAGAATCAGCCCACAGCAACACCTGATGATGACACAAATGAGCATACTGCTCCTGAGGGTCAAAATGTTCAAAATCATGATATCAACACTAATGAGTTAAGGAGATCCACTAGAACTGTTAATCAACCAAAAAGATTTAAAGATTTTGTGCTAAATCAAAATGTTAAATTTGATATAAGTAAAGTAGTTAATTACTCAAATCTTTCTGTTGAAAATATGTGTTATGTGAGTAGTTTAAATAAATCTGTTGAACCAAGTTGTTATAATGAATCTGTTAAAAATGATCAGTGGGTAGAAGCAATGAATAATGAAATGGAAGCATTATATAGGAATAATACTTGGCATATTACTGATTTACCTAAAGGTAGAAAACCTATTGGGTGTAAGTGGGTCTATAAAATTAAATATAAAGCTAATAGTGAAATTGAAAGATATAAAGCTAGGTTGGTAGCTAAAGGTTATAATCAAAGAGAGGGAGTGGATTTTGATGAAACATTCCCTCCTGTTGTGAAAATGGTAACTGTTAGGTGTGTTATAAGTTTAGCTGTTGAAAATAATTGGGGTTTATATCAATTAGATGTAAATAATGCCTTTTTATATGGTGATTTAGATGAAAATGTGTATATGTCTTTACCTGAAGGATACTTTTCTCCTAATGATACTAGAGTTTGCAAACTTGTGAAGTCTTTATATGGATTAAAACAGGCTCCTAGAAAGTGGAATGAAAAACTTACCAAAGTGTTAGTTGAGAATGGTTTTGTTCAAAGTATAAATGATTATTCTTTGTTTGTTAAAAATAAAAACAATGTGTTTATTGTTTTGTTAGTCTATGTGGATGATATAGTAATAACAGGGAATAATTCTGTTGAAATTGAAAAGTTTAAAGTGTATCTGAATACTCAATTCATGATAAAAGACTTAGGGAAGTTGAAATATTTTTTGGGAATAGAGGTTGTTCAGTCTCAAGATGGTGTTTGTTTGTCTCAAAGGAAGTACGCTCTTGATTTGTTAGCTGAATTTGGTATGACTGGCTGCAAACCAGTTGCAACTCCCATGGAGACTAATATTGTGATTACTGATAAGGAAAATGCCAAGCCTGGTGATAATGAGTTAACTGATTACACAGGGTATCAAAGATTGGTAGGAAAATTAATATATTTAACTTTAACTAGGCCTGACATTTCCTATGCAGTACATTGTTTAAGTCAGTTTATGCATTGTCCTCTTGAATCTCATGTTAAACTTGCTTTTAGGGGTTTAAGATATATAAAATCTTCTCCTGGAAAAGGTGTTAATTTTTCAAAAGGTGATGATTTTAGATTGAGAGCTTATGTGGATTCAGATTGGGCAAAATGTTTGTCATCCAGAAAATCTGTGACTGGATATTGTGTGTTTCTTGGTAATTGTTTAGTTTCTTGGAAAAGTAAGAAACAGTCTACTGTTTCTAGATCTACTGCTGAAGCAGAATACATGGCTTTGGGTTCTGTTGTTTGTGAAGTTGTTTGGCTGAAAAAATTGCTTACTGAGTTGAGAATTGATAGTAAGTTACCTGTTGAGGTGTTTTGTGATAATAAGTCTGCAATTTTGATTGCTGGTAAGGACTTACATTCTGTAAGGACTAAAGTGTTGGCTGGTGTTGTTAAAATTTGGAAAATTGATTCTGCTTTGAATATTGCAGATGTGTTTACAAAAGGACTAATTTCCAGGGCTCATGATTTTTTCTGTAAAAAGTTAAAACTGGTTGATGTGTTTCACGGTTAAGATTAAGGGAGGATGTTGAAAGTATATTGTATTCTTAACGTGAAATTAATATTTAGTTGTGGTTGCAGGTACCAAAGTGTAATTAGTTCAGACTTTAAGGTAAGAACGGTAAAGTTTCATTAAAAGTTTTCTATATTTTGGTATTGTGGTATTGTGCAGGGGCTTGAGTGTATTTTTGTGTTAGGTTGGTTAGCAGATTTATAATAGATATTTTCTATTGTATTGGAATTAATTCAATTATAAACGTGTGTGAGTTTTAGGGTTTTATCTCTCTGGTTCGTCTTCGTCTTTGTTCCAAAAAGAAGACAGCAACAATCTAGCTCCGTTACAGATTTAGGTATTGATTCAGTCTGTTGAATCAATCGTCTAGGTTAGAATAGGTGTGTGATTGAGTGTTGTAGTGAGGTTATTTTGTTCGTGTGTTGAGAGTTGTAGTGAGGTTTCTTTGTAATCTGTTCTAAGAACTTTATGTTCTTATTTTAATGGTTATCCTTTGATACATCTGAGTGTTTTGCATATAGTTTTATACTTTTCTTCACCACTTGATAATTATCTTCAAGTTTGTTATAAAGATTAAACAATATGTTAACTAAACCCGTTTGATGCTTGATCTCTATAACTTCTTCTTGACCTTCTTTCTTTAGAGCATTTATATTCCATGTCGTTCTTTTAAGTCTTCCACTTTTGTAGCACTTTCGACTCTTAGTATCTGTCAAAATTAACATTGTCAACTATTAATAAGTCCAAATTACGACAAATTGCACTCACTCGATCTTAATACATAACTATTATCAATTCTATCACTCTCGTGTTGTAACATTACTAATGACAACTGATTTAATAACTTAACAAGAAAATTCATATTATTTCTTATGAGCGTGTTAATTCTATAAATACAGTATAAAGTTATAAGCGACTCAGAATTATTACTCATACGCGATACATATACATACACACACATACTAGTGTCACTATTCAAAATATTTTGTTATGTAATTAACTTTGATAACATAGATTATAGACGAGCTATTAACGATTAATTCCATAATCTAATTAACATTAATTTAACCTTTTTAAATAAATAAACCATTTGAGGTTTATAACGTTGTTGAGGGAGAGATGGGACCCTTGTTACAAGAAGGAACATGTTGTGTTTGGGACAAACGGACACGAGGCCACAATATCACGTTCTTCACCCACACCGTTATACGTTTCTCTGTGTTCTCTGAGTGAGACAGCCCATTACAAAGGGACCATCCCAAAGGCCCTCGTAGTTTTATTTATTAACATTGTTACCCCCTGATTTTTTAAAAGTTTATTTTAAGCGACTATCAGAAAAAAGGATCCAATGTTTGGAACTTAGAGGTGATCTACTCTATTTGGTGCGGTTTTTATATATATTTTCAGATCCAAAGAGTTCACATAAATGAGAATTGAATTTATTCCATGTTTATTTATTGATACTGTATTCTTTCAGAATATTACATGCTTGTTTTTTTTTATTTATATAACAATGGATTTAGCCTCCTGTGCGTTGCGGCGGGGTTATTTTGTAATAAAATTTTACACCATGATATCAAAAATAATTTATGTCGAATATATACAAATTAAAATAAACTCTAAATTTTCAGTTAAAAACATAAAATTTAGTTACAAAATGGTCCAAATGTTGTTGGAATCTTATTCCATTTTGTATTGATATGAATATTGCAAACATATAAAAAGTAATAAAATTTCTTATAGTAATAAAAAATGAAAAGAAATATATTAATGAAGTTAAAACTATGGGTAAATTACAGAAATTGTCCCTGTGGTATACCCGATTATGCATTTCTGTCCCTAAACTTTTTTTTTTCGATTTTTTTGTCCCTAAAGATTTTTGAATTTTAGTTTTCTGTCCTTCCGTCCAATTTTGGCTGTTAACTAACGATATTTTTATCCATTTCCCCAAATTACCCCTACTTTAACTTTTTTTTTTTACATTTTTCTTTTTCTTTTTACAATTTTCTTTTTCCATTCTCTCTCTTGCTCGTTGTTAACTTGTTGTCTTCTTCATCCTCACAAAACCTGCAAGTATTTTGAAGGAGACATGATTTATCTTTATAAAATCAAAACCTTTTTTTACAAGTATAAATCAAAATCTAACCAAAACACAAATGGCCTATATTTTTCTTAATAACACCAAAACCAAATCGCATATAGACGACATCATCATCAACAACAAAATACACAATTACTCAAAAATCCCTTTCAACCTAAAAACTCAAGAAATGAACTTTCTTCAAAATACTAAAAATTAAGTATGTTTTCTTTTTATTCACCTGAACACTCATTTCCTTGTACTCATCTCTCTCTACACTCTTTCTTTGTCGTCTCTCTACAATTAATAGTGAAGAATGATCAGTAAAAATCGATTATTAGTTTCATGAGATTGATCAAGACTGCCGACTTGAATTTTGAATACCATCACCGTCAACACCCTAAATCGACTCAGGTGCAGAACCACCATAATCTCCGGCTCCACCCTCGCACGTCTTCCACCGCCACACCACCATCATCTCCCGCTCCACCCTAGCAGCCTCGTTTCAACACCATCGCCCCCACATACACACGAGAAAACCCATAAGCAGAAATCGAGTGGTGGGTCGCCCGAATGAAAACCCGGAGCAGAAAACGAGTGGTGGGCCGCCGGAATCAAAACAAGAAATAGAAAGGGGAAGATGGCGCCGATGGAGGGATGAAACCAGAAGCATAAATCGAGTTGGAAATCTGCAGTTGCAATAACGAGATCTGTAAGATGAGGAGAAAGAGTGGATGGAAGACAAGCAACAAGAAATGCTCTTAATCTTCTCGAGATCTGTAAAGTAAGGGTTTTTGAAATGTTGGTTTTAGGGTTTTTCTAGGAAAGGGGATGAAAGAGGAAGAAGGGGTTAGGGTTGATTTGATTTTTTGTCAGAAATTTTGTGATTTAGGATTGGTTCATCCATTTAGGGATTAGGTTTTGTGGATGAAGAACATTGAAGAAGGAATAAGATAGCATGTGAGATTTTGGAGAAGATGAAGAATGGGTAAAAGGACCAAAATGCCCTCACATGGTCCACATTTTTCGTTAGTTAACGGCCAAAATTGGACGGAATGACAGAAAACTGAAATCCAAAAATCTTTAGGGACAAAAAAACCGAAGAAAAAAGTTTAGGGACAAAAATGCAGAATCGGGTATACCACAGGGACAATTTTTGTAATTTATCCTAAAACTATAAATTATACAAGAACAGAAGTTAAGAACATAATTGTTACGAAAACAAATTCATGTTTTCTAAAAAGTACATGTTCGTTTCGTCCACATTTTAAAGTATTATTTGGTAACCATTTTTCTATTTAATGGGTTGTGTGATCATAGATTGCAAATGATAATTATTAGTAAAAAAATTTAGAAGTGTTAATATTTTGATATTTACTAACAAAAAGAAAGCAACTTTTTAGTAAAATATTTTATATAGATATTTTAAACTTGGGTGGTTTGTGTAAAGGTCAAGTGCTTTAGCCAAGTCTACTACCAAACAACATATTAATAAATTGAATAAGAAAATATATATTAACTATTTTTCATCAATTGAACAATCAAATTGAAGTGAATAGTGATGTTGAATCACAATTGTACTATAGGTATAATTACTACTAGGGGTGTCAAATTTGTACCGAATAAAACCAACCAACATGCTACCAACCGTACCAATAATAGTTGGTAGCCAATATGTTGGTCGCCAACATATTTGGTTGGTAGTACCGTACCAATTGTGTAATCATGGTACGGTAATGATACAAAATTTTTAAATACCGTGGTATACCATACCAACCAAGGTATATATATTATATGATTTTTAGTTAAATATATTGTACCAAACTACCAACCTATTTGCCCAAGACTCCAATTACGACAAGGTAGCTACATCTTTTGTTACGTTATCGTACTAGATTATGTTTATATAGCACGTAACATATTATATCATTTTTCTTATTTTGTTTCCGTGTTCGGAAAACTTGTTAACATGTTTAACTGGTCGATAATGATAAAATATCATTGTTATTTTGTTATTAATTTTTTTAATTTCATATAAGTTTGTGATGTCGGAATATACCATTACCAATTTGTACCAACCACGATTGTTGGTAGCCAAACAAATTGGTACCATGTAAACTTGGTATGGTATTGGTATCTAAATCAGTGTACCAATTATAATTGGTACGATATACGGTATGAAGAAAATATACATGGTACCGTACCATGTTTACCCCTAATTACTACACATTTATTAATGGTTTTACTAGATTACGAGTTAAGATGATTATAATGTGGTTTTTCACTCTTAGAGCATGAGCAGTGATAACACTGTTTTTACAATGTTCTCGTAAGAAATTTCAGTTACTGATGAACAAATATTTTTATCTGCCGAACTATTCAATGCTAGATTCAACTACCGTTATTATATAGGTGGAGCTCGTTGTGAAAGACCTATTACTAGATAATTCATAGCTAGAGCCAAAGAATGTGAACACTATTACTAAAAAGTGAAGTGGATGGTAGTGTTTGGACTTTATAATTTTTATAATTTTTTAATTTATATAATTGAATAAATTAAAAAAATAACAAAATAAATAAAATTAAAAATAAATATTCTCATTAAATTTTAAATAAAAAAAGATAACAGCTCCTAAAACATGAAGACAATAATTTAAATTTTCTAAAAATAAAATGTGTTAACGAAAGTAATCAAACGAAAAAGTAACCGAATTTAAAATATTTATATCAATTACCTTTTCTTTTTATACTATTAAAATCATTTAAATATTTATATAGAATTATATTTTGAAGATAAAAAAAATAATCTAAACTTCATTTTATATTTGATGCACACCTCCTACTCTAACACTTTCTCCGTTTCAAAATAAGTGATACATTTGAGATTGTATGTTTTTTGAGATAAAATATGATAATGAAAGTTAACTAAATTAAAGTTGATAGTTTGTGAAAGACGTGTCCCACGTATTTAGATTAAAGTTAGTTTAATGATTTTTAAAAATAAAAGTAAATGTAAATGAGTCATTTTACTTTATTAAATGTGTCATTTTACTTTTTTACTAAATAAGATAAGTTTTTAAAATTTATCACTTATTTTAAAACAAATCAAAAAAGAAAGTGTATCACTTATTTTTGAATGGATGGAGTAATAAGCTAAAACAAACACCCCTATTTCCCTAAATCTCCAACATTCTAGCAATTTAGGTTTGGGCCTTCTAGAGATTGGGCCATTGATCGATTGGGCTATACAATGTCTCCTCTTTTTAACTATTTAGCAGGCATTTGTGTATTTTGGACCAGATCTAGTAATAAGATCAGGTCAGTTAACTGATCATATGATCCTATAAACCAATTCTCGAGTTTTTGCCTAAACCTTTTTGATTAAATTTTTTTTTGTCAAACAATCGTGGATTTATACATATTTAGCAAACCTTAAATATTGTTTTCAGTACTTGTATTTTGTCGTTAATAAAAGACTTCAACCACGTATTAATCCAGATAATAGCAGGTTGCTATACAATCTATACAGTACTCGTGTGATGAATATGAATGTGTATTTTTAATACATTTTAATTTATGATACTACATGACAACAAGAATAAAAATGAATTAAAAAATTATAATATATATATGTTTCTTTTGTAAAACTTAAGCATTTAACACAGTCTCATAAAGCAAATCGAGAAAAAGGCGTTGGTCGTTACATGGTGCCCAAAAGCTATATAAAGAAGTATGATCCTAGTGACACTCAAGAGCTACACAAACATATTGGCGGGCTCATGGTAAGTTAGTAGTGTTGATCAGGGGCGTCTCCAAAATTCTAAAAGTCATGTATGAATAGATGAAAATCAGCCTTATAAATACAAGATTAAAGATTTATATAAAAGCTTGACTTTCTATTTTTTTTTTCTATTAAATTATTAAGTTGGCTTAAAATTTTAAGATTGTATATACTTCCTCCGATTCAATACACTTTGGATTTTACGGTTTTTAAGGCAAAAGATTATAATGATGGTTAAATTAGATTAATTGGATGGTTAATGGGGAATGAGTCCCACACTTTTTGAATAAAGTGGGGTTAATGATGTTTAAAAGTAAAAAGTAAGGGTAAAAGGGTCATTTCACTTTGTTAAAATAGATAGTTAGTGGGTGAGGGTCCCACTTTTTTTGCCAAATAAGGTAATTTTTCAAAGTGTATCACTTATTTTGACTCACCCTAAAAAGGAAAGTGTATCACTTATTTTGAATCGGAGGAAGTATAAGAAATATATAAAAAAAATGGGTCCTTACAAAATGTGAGACTTGTACGGTCGCACCTTCTGCACATGCTTAAAAACACCCTTGGTGCTTATATGCACACTTGAAAACTATGTAAATAGATAATTTGGTCTCTCAAAAATATATTCTTCACTTTCTTTATCAGTTGTGTCAATTTAGCATTACATAAACGCTTCTAAACTAACACATCCCTAACAACATGTCTTCACTTCTTCATCACTTTATTTTATATATACACATCACATACATATATACAAACATTAGAATAATAGAATTGGGTAAAGGCGTAAAGTAATGTTGAGGGTATATGTGTAGTTTGCCATAGGTGTAATTTTTGGAATATAAGTACTTAAGGTGTAATTTGACATATAAAATATGACCATCCATGTAATTCACTCATATTTTTATTAATGTTAAGTTAGTTTTACTCATCAATTTATCATAATCTTTTTGGAAGTTTTGGGAGGTTATATACATCATCAAAACGGAGGATTTAATTATCCATTTATTAAGACAAATCGGGTTTGAACTAAATAGTACCTAATATTAAAGGTTAAAAAGTTAACACATTAAAATAAAACAATCATTTAAATTAACGTATTTCTAAATAAACGAAACAAAATTATATTAAATTGTTAGCAAACTGGTCGGGGTTGGACGGTTGGTCATGACGCGAACTTGCATGCCCCATTTTGTTGGTGTGTTTTTGTGTTTTCTCGTTTTCAATTTCATAACAGTGACCGGAAGATTCATGCCTACTTTTTTTTAGGTTCTTATTTTATTTTATTCCGTTACAACACCTGAAAATAATTACTTTTATACGGTGTTTTATATTATATCATTTTATTATATGTTATTATTATTATTAGGAACCAAATTCAGTTTATCTTATTTGTTTACTAATCATTATTATCACCTGTCTATTATATATCTTTAGTTTGGAATGCAAGTTTTCATTTTTCTAATACGAGTAATAAACATTTTCAAACTCACATGTTTATTCATTAATCAATATTACTTCCTCCGATTCAAAATAAATGATACACTTTGGGTTTCACGGTTTTTGAAGCAAAAATTTATAATGATGGTTAAATTAAATTAATTAGATGGTTAGGGAGAAATAAGTCCCACACCTTTTGAATCACTTATTTAATTAAATTAAATTAAATTAATTAAATTAATTACCTTTTGCCAAATAAGGTAATATTTTGAAGTGTATCACTTATTTTGAATCACCCTAAAAAGGAAAGTGTATCACTTATTTTGAATCGGAGGAAGTATAAGATATTAATATGGTTGATTACAGTTTGTTAACTTTTATCCTTTTTGTTTTATTAGACATACCTTACCTGCTTCATCATTTGCACATTTAAGGATAAAATTTAGTTTAAATTATACTTGTAGACAAATAGAAACCGATGGTTGGACATTAATTAAAAGGGTTTGGCTAACTCATGCCTTAAGGGTATGAGATAAGCACGTTTAATGAACTTAAACTTACCATTTGTATTTAGAAATACATTTAATTCATGCAAAAAATAGAATTAATTAATGACTAATAAATGCATTTATTCGTTACAAAAGGAAACCTAGAGTTCATTGAACACTTCTAATCTCATGCCATTAGGGCATGAGTTAGAAAACCCTAATTAAAAAACTAAATGTTGCACAACTTTTATACCAGGATTTTATGATAGTTTGCTTAAGTTATTTCTTTAACAAATATTTAAATAGATACATATTATAATTTTCTTCCGTTTAAATTTAGAGATCTCGAGCTCGAGCTCGTCTCGTCTCGTCTCGAGCCTTAAGTTTTAAGCTCGAGCTCAGCTCGTTATACATTTTAAAAGCTCAGACTCAGCTCGATTAGACTCGTTTATTTTGTGAGCCTAAACTAGCTAAAGCTCGGTATGAGCTCGTTTAGTTACATGAACTTGCTTAGTTACTAGCAACCTATTAAGAAGCTACTATGAACTTGTTGAGAAGCTCATTAATCAGTGTAATTCTTTCAATCTCAAAAGTTATATAAATATTCATTTGGTTCATAAATTGTTGATTCAAGAATCTTCCAGACGGTTTGGATGGTCTGCTACAGCGTGTGGATCCTGCAATCAACGAGGTAACCCTTAGTCAGATGCTCCCCGGGTGGTTTCCCGTGAGAACACTCCGACGATCAAGTTAGTAATCGGTATGTGAGTATGTATATGACGTGAGGTCGTAACTAGCGAGTACCGTATTGAATGCTTGTAATAAATGATATAAGCAATAAATGTACCGGAAGGTTCTGATCCATCTTAGGCGCCAGTGGATCATATTTATAGCCGGTCGTCTTTGAGCGGGAAAAGGAAGTGACCTGCTTCGGACTGGTCGCCCTCGAGCTCTGCGGATATTAGGTCGTCGTAGGAGGCTTTGGACCGAAGGGTAAAACCTTACCCTTGCGTCGGAGCCGCCCTAGGGACTTGATCACATTTAATGCGGTCGTACTAATGAGGCGCTCTTTCCGTGATTTCCTCATGTCGGTCGGATCGTGATTCTTGGGATCATCAATACTTCCGCGTTCGTGTAATCCCTTCATTCAGGAAGGACCTGTCCGAACCTTTCATTCCGGAAGGTTTCGTTTAGCCGTTTGGTCGGGAAGGTGTATGCGATACACCTCATTAAGTCCCCTAAGTTTAAAAGGATTACTCGCATGATCGTTAATTGAACTTAGTTTCCGTTTATTGGGCACCCGTCTTTTCACAAAAATGGTCGTTGCACTTTTATGACCGTTGGTTTTGCGCTCTTAAAACGTTGGACTTTCAAAGGTAGTCGTCTCTTTAACTTCTCCCTTTATATATACTTTGCTTCTCTGTTGATTTCAATTCTTCACACATCCTTTCTAGCCTTCTTCCATTTCTTAGATCGTTTCCGTCCCTTTGTTTCATAGCTTCCCTTCTGTATTTCTCCGAAATCAAAATGAGGAAAGATAAAACCCTTAAAGAAAAATCTGAGAAATCAATCCCGAGAACTGCCGCCAATACCCATACTAAACTTACTCCTCCCGATCTGAATGCGATCTATGATGATTACCACATTGATCGCTGTTATCGTCTTTTACTTCCTGGTCCTTCTGACACTATCCGTTCCACTCCGGTTGGGTTTGAACCAGTATATCTTCAATTTCTTTTGGGTGGGCTAAGGTTTCCTGTTGACGACTTCGTTCTTACCTTGCTTCAAGATCTTGGCCTTCACCTGGCCCAACTTGCTCCAAACTCTTTTAGAAAAACCGTCGGTTTCATAATATCTAGCCGTGCGCTTGGTATTCCGCTTTCTGTCAAATTATTCCGTAATTTGTACGTTGTCACCGGTCGAGGTGACTGGGCGGTGTTTACCCACCGACCCGATAGAAGCGAGAGAATCTCTGGGCTGAAAGACTCTATCCGAGATTGGAAGTACGAATTCTTCTACGTCGACCGTCTGGCATTCAATGATGTCGTTCTTTCTTGGGGGCCTATTACCGGACGATCCTCCGAAGCTGCTCCGGAATTGACTGCCTCCGAAAATCAGCAACTCGAAAGCTTATTGGGACTGGATATGGAATGGGAAGACCCGGATGAGTACTTCCTTGGGATGGCTGACTTGAGTCCCCATTTCTTCGTTCGTGGAGTTCGCCCAATCTGGCAGGTGAACGGAAAGAATATCACCTTGCTACAACGTTTGAACATGCAGAAACCTCCGAGGGAATCCATAACGGTTACTGAAGGGCCCATCACTCCTTTCCTTCCCCCCACTGAAGCTATCTCCAGTTCTGAGGGTACACCGGAAGCTTTGAGGCCAGACACTGAGGTTGCTTCAAGTGTTTCCTTACCTGTCGCTGAATCGCTAGGGTTCAGAACGGAAGATACCATGATTGCCGATTCGCAATCTGAGCTCTCAAAACCCGTCAAGGTTCGTTCCGTTCGTACCTTATCAAAGAGGTCACACGAGACAACAACTTCATCATCTCTCAAGCGACCAAGGAAGGAAGGTATGATTTACAGCACATATACGTATACTCTTTTCATACACTTATATCCTTTAAAAAAAAAAAAATTTTTTTACTTGTCAGGAGAAAAACCGAAATCACCTCGCCCATATGTTGAATCGTCTGTAATTGTTTCTCTTACTCCTGCAACGTTAATTACTCCTACCACTGCCGTTTCAAGTGCTGTTACCGTTCCGCCAGTTATCGAATCTACAAAACCGGAAGCTGTGCCCGTCCTTCCGAGGGACTCCGCACTTGCCATGTTCAGCGATATTTTGTTTAGTTCTGGTACACCAACATCTTCCGTTATCAAGGAAAGACAAACCGTTCAACCGCCGAAGCCTCAATCATCACTTCCCAACTTTCCATTTCTGCGTGAGTTTATGATTGTTTTTGTTATGTATATGTTATCTTTATTTCCTATGACCTGACCTGATTCCCTTTTCTTTGTAGCCCGTCAGATGCGTACTACGATCGCTCCCCCCACACGGGAAGTGTCAGTCTCCATCGTTCCTGATCCGATCATTCTTGCTACAAAATCAGCTCCCATCTTGCAAGCAACTGTTACCTCTACCCCTCCGATAGTGCATGTTGTTGCTGGACCGTCGTCTTCCGCTCTAGATCTAAACGACGTTTCTGATGAGGGTATCTTTCTCCAAGCACGCTCCGGCTTACTTAACGCCGTCGATCTACTTTCAGAATTGCAACTGAGGGGGGTTCGTAACCGTCAATCATTGGTTGGGCACCGCGAGGAGTTTGCTAAAATGGGAGAGTTAATCGAAACCACTCGTCTTTTGCACCGAGCTGAGGTTGAAGAGAAAAAACGTTTATCCGAAGAAAATAAAGATTTAACTGCGGCCTTGGAGGAAATGAGAAGGAACCTTTCCGAGAAAGATGCCCGGATTCTTGAGTTGAGCGCCGAACAAAGCTCCTCATCCGCCCGTATCGCAGATTTAGAAATGGCGTTGGTGGAAAAAGATAGCCAGTTAAATGAGGCCGTTCGTTGCCATGGGGAACTGGACTTACAAAATGATAAATTGAAGGAAGAGTTTGCCGTTCAGTCTCACCAAGTGGGAGCTCTGCAGGAAGACCTTGGTTGGCTCATCCGGAAAGGTATTCCTGGGCTATTCGGGAGCTTGTTGAGTTCTTCTGAATTTGTGACCCGGAACTCTCAGCTTCAGTTAGAAAGTGTTAGGTTTGGTCAGTATCGCGGATGTCTAGATACTCATCAAGAATATTCTGAGCGGCTCCAGGACGCCAGGCTTGTACATGATTACCCGGAGGCTCAGACAAACATCATGAGCCTTTTCGGCGCACTGGTGACCCCTGACTACCCCTTCCTTCAATCCCTTTCATCTGGTACAGCATCTTTGAACGATATTAAAGAGCTGGTGAAGAAAACGACGACTGGTCCCGAAGATACGGGTGAGAGTTCGAATCGGGGAGAGGGAGCTTCCGCTCCGTAGTTAGCGTGTTAATTGTTGGTTGTGATTGTTCGTCCCGTTGTCTTTTGTATTTTTGTAATGTTTGTACTGGAAGGTTCTACCTTCCTCTGACCTTAACGATGTTATCTTTTGTTTTCTGATCGTTTTATGTAGCTCGTTTTTATTCATAATTTTATCTCGTATTCGTTTGTTAACTTGTCGCATTCGTTTATTTATCGTTTTTGTTCGTTTGTTTTTCGAATATGGTTTTATTTTCTAGCAAGGCGTCCCTCACAGAATGGGAATAGGAAATGTTAACTTCCGATCCCTACCTATTTGCATGCTTTCGTCGTCGGTGTAACCTTTCGTTAGGTCGCATAAGTCATTTTAACTTAGGAAATTTATAATGGCAAAAGAAAAGCTTTCGTACAAGGCATTTCATTAATCATTCGAAACTTTCGATTGTATTGGTAGTGGAGATTCACACTAACAATTCGTACAATATTCGCACCAAAAGGGGTTACGCAATGATTCGTTAAACAAAAAAGAAAAACTAGAAATAAAACTTCCGCAAATTTTGCATATTCCATGTACGCGGAATGAACGAACCGTCCATTGTTTCCAGAATGTAAGATCCGTTCCTTCGAGCCTCCTTTACCCTATATGGGCCTTCCCAGTTAGGGCAGAGCTTTCCAGGTTTGTGCTGGAGGCTCGCTTCGTTTTTACGTAAGACCAAATCGCCTACTTTGCACGCTGCTCCCCGTACCTTCTTGTTATAATAACCTTCCGTCATAGACTTGTACGCTGCTTGCCTTAAGGCAGCGTTTTCACGCCGTTCGTCTATGATGTCCAAGTTGTGCCTTAACGCTTCTTCATTTTCTCCAAGATGGAAGTTTTCGACCCTTGACGAAGGAACGATAACTTCCAACGGTATCACGGCTTCCGAACCGTACACTAGGCTGTAGGGGGTTTCCTGCGTTCCCGTTCGGGCCGTCGTTCGGTAGGACCATAATACGCTTTGCAATTCATCCGCCCAACTACCCCCCGTTCTGCTCAAACGTGTTTTGATCCCTTTCACTATCGTTCTGTTGGTGACCTCCGTTTGTCCGTTAGCCTGCGGGTGAGCTACCGACGTAAAAATTTGGCGTATACTCAATTCAGCGCACCATTTTCTGAACGGGTTGTTGGCGAACTGCTTTCCGTTATCGCTTACGACGGTATGTGGGAGACCAAAGCGACATACAATTTGTTGCCATGCGAATTTAACAATGTTGGCTCCTGAGATACATGCTAAGGGTTTGGCTTCTACCCACTTTGTAAAGTAATCGACAGCTACTACCAGGAAGCGTAAACCTCCGGGGGCCTTCGGGAACGGTCCGACAATGTCGATCCCCCACTGACAGAAAGGCCATGGACTGTGTATGCTAGTCAGGCTGACGGAAGGGGCATTCGGGATATTTGAATAAGCTTGGCACCCTTCGCACCTTTGCACGTATTCATGGACACCTTTGGACATGCCTGCCAGAAGTAACCCATACGAAGTAGCTTCTGGGTTAACGATCTAGCTCCCGAGTGCGACCCGCATAATCCTTCGTGGATTTCACTTATAGCCTTCTTCGCTTCCTGACTCCCCAAGCATCTCAACCATGGGGTAGAGTATCCCTTTCGATACATGACGTTGTTCCTGATGGTATACTTTCCGGCATTTATCCTTATCTTTCTGGCTTCATTTGCGCCAGACGGTAGTGCACCTTCCGTCAAATATAATCGAAAGGGGGCCATCCAACAAACTTCGTCATTTCCGATCTCTGCCACTTCCTCCTCTTCGATGCTTCGCTTTGACAGTACTTCTACCAACACTTTTTTCGTTAAGTGGTGATACAACATTGCTGCTAACTTACTGAGCGCATCAGCCTCCTTGTTTTTGGTTCGAGGGACCTGTGTGATCTCGAAACTGTCGAACCAGCTCACATGCGTCCGGACACGCTCCAGATATCGCTTCATGTGTACCTCCTTCGCCTCATAGGAACCATTGATTTGATTTACTACCAGCATTGAGTCTGCAAAAGCTTCCACCTTCCGGATTTCGAGGCTTTTGGCTAAGCTTAAACCGGCTAGGAGGGCCTCATATTCTGCTTCATTATTCGAGTAGGAAAAGTCAAATCTTAAGGCGTAGGTAACCCTTTCGTCGCTCGGCCCGATTAGGACTATTCCCGCTCCGCATCCGTCTACTCCAGCTGCTCCGTCTGTATACATCTGCCATACTGAGGTAAGTTTTCGACCTACACTCGCGTCCGAACCTTCTTTCTCTTCAATTGCTAACACCCCTTCGTCATCTGGCATTTCGACCAGGAAATCTGCCAACGCTTGGCCCTTGATACTAGGCCTAGGTTTGAATGTAATATCTTATTCGCCTAATTCGATTGCCCACTTTATCATTCGTCCTGACCACTCCGGCCGTAGGAGTATGTTTTTGACTGGTTGGTTGGTTAGGACGGTCACCGAATGAGCTTGGAAGTATCTTTTCAAGCGTCGGACGGCATATATCAAGGCCAAGATCAGTTTTTCGATTATCGAGTAATTGAATTCTACCCCTTGTAGTGCTCGACTGACAAAGTAGACAGGTACCTGCTTTTTATCCCTTTCAGCGATGAGTACTGAGCTAACGGCCTCCCTATTGGTGGAAAGGTACATGACCAACGACTCTCCTGGTATGGGACTGGCCATGATAGGAAGGTTCCTCAAGTGTTGCTTAAGCTTCTCAAAAGCTTCCGTCGCCTCGTCTGTCCACTCGATCTCCCCTTTCTTTGTGCATCCATGCAATGCTTTGAAGAAAGGAACAGATTTTTCTGCTGACTTTGCGAGGAAACGTCCCAACGCAGCTAGTTTCCCGTTCAGACTTTGTACATCCTTTACTGTCCGAGGAGTATGCATCTTTAATTGCCCTCCTACTTTATCGGGGTTAGCCTCGATTCCTTCCGTTGTCACCATATGCCCCAAGAACTTTCCCTTGCTCATCCCGAAAGAGCACTTCTTCGGGTTCAACTTCATGTTAATCTTTGAGAGTTGCACCAACGTTTCCTCAATATCTTCGATTAGATTATCATCACTCTTGCTTTTGATGACCATATCATCGACATATACCTCTAGGTTCCTCCCAACCTGTTTCTCGAACGCTTTGTCGACCAAACGCTGGTAGGTAGCCCCAGCGTTCCGGAGGCCGAAAGGCATTTTGACGTAACAGAAAGTTCCCTTTTCTGTGTGGAACGCGGTTTTCTCTTCATCCCCCCGAGCCATTTGAACTTGATGGTATCCTTTATAGGCGTCCAAAAAGGATTTCCACCGATACCCGCCTAAGGACTCTACCTTCTGCTCAATCTCCGGAAGGGGATAACTGTCTTTCGGACAAGCTTTGTTGAGGTCCTTGAAATCGACGCACATGCGCATGGACCCATCTGCTTTCTTAACCAGGACCGGATTGGCAATCCATTCGGGATATTGAGCACTGCGTAACACCCCTGCTGCCACCAAACTTTGTACCTCTTTGTTGACCACCTTATTTCGTTCTGTCGCCATTCTTCTTTTGGCCTGCTTCACCGGAGGGAAGCTAGGGTTGATCATGAGCTTATGCTCAGCCACCTCTCGCGACACTCCCGTCATGTCTCCGGGTGTCCAAGCAAACACCTTTTGGTACTTTTTCAACAAAGCTTCCAACTCGCTTCTCAATTGTGGGGGCAAACTTCCCCCAATTCGAATGGGAGTGTCCGGGTATTCCGAATTAATCACCACCTGCACCTCCTCTTGTTCCGTCCAACTGTCCTGATGTGTGATGCTGTTACATTCCAACGGAGGCATGAGCATGCTTCGGACGGTGATCACCCCTTGACCGGAAGGGAATTTAAGTAAGCCATGTATCGTGGAGGCGATTGCCTGAAACTGCCACATCCCTGTTCTTCCCAAAATGGCGTTGTACCGTGAAGGAGCCTCGATGATGATGAACTCTGCCAAAATTGTTTTGCTATGGAAGCTTTCCCAATCAGCTAACACGAGGGGGAGGTGGATCTTTCCCTTTGGCCAGACAGATTGTCCAGAGAATCCGACGACCGGAGATTTAGCGGGCTTTAGGAGGGCTCGAATGTCAGGAGGGAATTTTTCGAAGCAGTGACTGTACATAACGTTGGCTGAACTCCCCCCATCAACATAAATTCTACGGACCATCGTCTTAGCTACTATACCGAAGATAACTAGCGGTTCCGTTCCGACATATCCATCAGGAACGGGTTCCCCCCGTCCAAACTCAACAATTCCTCCCTTCCTTTTCCCTAGGAAGGAAGGTTCCGACTCCCATTCGATTGCGAAAATCTCCGCATTATAGGCAGCTGTGTCTTTCCTCGGTTCAACCACGTTCGCCTCCGTTCTTTCTTTACCCTGGGCTTCCTTCTCTCTCTTGTAACTTTCACAAGTCGCAGTGGCGTGACCCATGATCTTGTGAAAATCACAATAAGCGTTCGGATCTCTCGGGTACTTCTTTCTCACCACTCTTCCGTCAGTCCTTCGGGCTTCCGTCGCGGCGTAAACTTCTGGTCTGTACGGACCATACCTATCGCCTTGCGACCTCCCTTCCGGGACTCTAGCTTTGTAGGGGGGCCTTCCGGAAAAACTTGCTTTCGCGAACCCCTTCCCCTTATCTCCCCCTTTGTATGAGTTCGATCCATTAGTGCTTCTCTTCTCCTGAGCTTCGAAGCGCAACTTTTCGGCACTTTCTTCTTCATGTTTTAATACTTTGTTCACCACGCTGATCATATCGTCTGCTTTATCGAAATCTTTCTTTGACAGTTCACGGAACAACTCTCCTTCTCGGAGACCATACGTGAAGGCTGCAATGATCAGAGAGTCTTCCCGGACCGGCATCTTTCGACTTTGTTCGTTGAACCTCTTAAAGTATGATTTGTTGGATTCCCCCTCTCGCTGTCGACAAGCCATAATGGATTGGGACCGCTGTTGGTATTTCTTCTGCTGTATGAAACTATGGCTGAACTGCAGAACCAAGTCTTCAAAACTGGAGGTACTCCTTTGCGGGAGACTTGATAACCAGTATCTTGCGGACCCTTCCAGGGTTCCTGCGAAGTACAAACACCAAAGCCTTGGATCCATCGGGATCATTCGTACGGCCCACCGAAAGCTGGCCACGTGGTCATCGGGATCCCCGGTTCCGTCATATGATTTAACTCTGGGTCCTTTCAGACCTTGAGGTATGGGCATTTCGTTGATATCATCCGTAAACGGAGATCGAAAGTCCCTTGAACCGGAGGAAACACGTCGACAGGGAGTCTCTCTCATTCTTTGGTGGAGGGTTTCTTCCTTCTTCTCGTCTCCCAACGGAGGTGAGCTCTGTCTTACGAGTCCTCCTCGGAGGGGATGGATCTCTGTACACCTCTTCTACTGGCTCTTCATCACTTGAGTACGTTAGGCTTCTCTCGACTCCTAACGTACTTCCTGCCAGCTTTGTCTGAGATTTTTCCATCTGCCTCATTTTACGAAATTTGCAGAAGAGGTTGTATTCTTCTAATTCCTCCGGGGTAGGCTCGCTTCCCCCACTGGTAGGTGGCGGACAGGTGGAGGTCGATACCGGCGTCAGTACCCCTTCCGTCGGCTCCCTGGGTCGAATCGGTGTCACTCGTTCACGATTAACGTTATTTTTCGGATTTTCTTGGACCATTTTGTTCGAGAGGTCCCACGGATGGCGCCAAATGTTGATTCAAGAATCTTCCAGACGGTTTGGATGGTCTGCTACAGCGTGTGGATCCTGCAATCAACGAGGTAACCCTTAGTCAGATGCTCCCCGGGTGGTTTCCCGTGAGAACACTCCGACGATCAAGTTAGTAATCGGTATGTTAGTATGTATATGACGTGAGGTCGTAACTAGCGAGTACCGTATTGAATGCTTGTAATAAATGATATAAGCAATAAATGTACCGGAAGGTTCTGATCCATCTTAGGCGCCAGTGGATCATATTTATAGCTGGTCGTCTTTGAGCGGGAAAAGGAAGTGACCTGCTTCGGACTGGTCGCCCTCGAGCTCTGCGGATATTAGGTCGTCGTAGGAGGCTTTGGACCGAAGGGTAAAACCTTACCCTTGCGTCGGAGCCGCCCTAGGGACTTGATCACATTTAATGCGGTCGTACTAATGAGGCGCTCTTTCCGTGATTTCCTCATGTCGGTCGGATCGTGATTCTTGGGATCATCAATACTTCCGCGTTCGTGTAATCCCTTCATTCAGGAAGGACCTGTCCGAACCTTTCATTCCGGAAGGTTTCATTTAGCCGTTTGGTCGGGAAGGTGTATGCGATACACCTCATTATAAATATCAGGTGAAAAATCCAAAATGACCCGAATATAGAATCCTTACAAATAATAATAATAATAATAACAATAATAATAATATATAGGGCTCGTTTAAGCTCACGAGCCTAATTAATCTTAGTGGATCAAGCTCGGGGCTCGGGCTCGGGCTCGGGCTCGTTTAATACGAGCTCTTAGTTAAGCTCAGACTCGGCTCATACTCGTTTAAGCTCGGCTCGTTTCGAGCTTTTAACGAGCCGATCCCGAGTAGCTCACAAATGGCTCGGCTCGTTTTCACCCCTACCTGCAAGACAATAGCACATGTTTTACATCTTTTTTGCTTTAAGGTGTTATCTACCCTAAAGACAACTAAATTTTTGTAAACAATATTTAAGAAAACTTGAAGGATTACAAGGGCTACCCAATGGTACATGAAAGGTCTGCCCCTTGTGAAGTATGTGTTTTCTATATAGCATATTAGATGAAACCCAGATTTAAAAACTTTTAACTACTAAACTAAGGCTAACTAGAAAAGGTTATACGAAGTATATCAATTTTGTAACTGCTATATAAATTAATAGTATAGTAATTATATAATTTTAACAATAAACTAATAACATTATCTCCATATTTAGAACTTTCACAAGTTTATTATCAAGCATATTTAAATTAGTAAACATTTTTTAATAAATTAATGTATCAATGATTAATGTTAAATAACCTTATATTGCTCGAATCCTACAAGAAACACTAAGTGGGCCCACATATCTATTTGACTATCAAAGCCTATTGATTTAAGCACGACCCCAATCACTATGTACCCAATATGTGTCTTTTTTTGCATCACGCGTGCAATATCGACCATACATTTTTTTTGTGAAACGACGATGCATACTTGCTACTTGTTTGTATGCTTTCTTTTAGTACAAATGACTTTTTCAGTCCCTGGATTTTGAGGGATTGTCACTTGTTGTACTTGTTTTTTTCTTCTCGTGAGAACATTTTACAGATTGATATTTTAAAAATTATTAAAGATATATAATATATTTACCACGTTAATAATCTCTGTGCTTGGCGAGCTTTCATTAATCGTCTCCTCATAAAAAATGATGTCATTAAAAGGAACGTTCATGTTGTTTTATATCACTGTATTTTTTGTAGTTTGGAAACTGAATATGTAGTTCATTGCCCTCTTATTTCTCTTATCTGGAGTTGGTGGAATATGAGTACTAATGTTGGTATCTCTCTTTTAAATGTTGTTATAGGTAAATTTTATTCGACTAATGATGAGGTTAATAAAGATGTCGTCAAAGGAGTAATCTACACTTTCATTTGGGAGTTGGAGAAACAAACACTCTTTCGCCATCAAGCAAGACAGAGAGATCATCAATCAAGAAGACATCTTCCAGTTAATTTAAAGGAATCCGCTCATGTGGTTGGAAAATATAAGATATAGAATAATTGGATTCAAAATTCATTTTGTTTTGATCCGAGTTAATTATTTTTTTAGTTGTGTTTCTTTTCCTTCTTCCTTGTTGATCCTGCATTTTTGCAGTATTCTTGTCATTTTAGGTCCATTTAACGGATATTAAATATATTTGCCTAAGTATTAGGTGACTAAAATGCAAAACTCCTAAAAATAAGTATTTTTCATACGATGAAAGTAATTGGTGGCTAAAATGCAAAGCCCCTATAAATTTGGGTACTGAATTTGAAGCTAGTCCTCTGTCTTTTCATCTACGTCATTGTCAACTCATATTTTACTCTCCATTTTCAATTGATTTGTAAGACCCACTTCATCCATCCAACAAATATATTAATGCCATCATTGTTTGACAATTTTCCCGATCAAACTTTCATGGAAAGCCGCCGGAATTCCACCACCGTCGTTGGTTTCAGCCTCCTCCCATCGGAGCTCATCCATTACATAATTTTCCGGCTAGCTTTACCGGACATCTTCCACTTAAAGGCCGTCAACAAATTCATCACATCACTTATCTCCGATCAAGAATTTGCCCGTGATTACAATTTCCGATCAAGTTCTTCAACTTGGTTGTTTGTCTACAAAAAGAGGTGGCACCGTGATCCGGTGGTGATTCACGGGTTTACCCGATCATCGGAACGGTGGTTTAAGGTGATGATCGGAGATATTTTGAAACCGGTGATTCCTCCCGGTGAAGATCTTTATTTCTTGACGGCTTCCGGTAACTTTTTCCTCTTTGCTTTGAATCGTAGCAAGGAAGTTATTTCAGTTAATCCTATGACTAAAAACGTCAAAAGAATCCCTCATAGCCCGTTGGGCCCGCGTGGCACGTCATCATGGAGACGGTCCGGCATCAAATTACTAGCGGGCCCATCCGTGTCGGGCCAATTTCGGTTTTTGTTTGCGGAAATGGTTGATAATAGTCCGACTTTGTTTGAATATGATTCTAGGATGAATAAGTGGAAGTCAACGGTAGCAAAGGAGAATATCGCGAATTCAAATTCAAATTCAAATTCGTCACATATTTCTAAAGAAGACGAAAACCGTATATTTCTAAGCGCGTCAAACGGGCCAAGGAGAAGTGTCGTGATTTCTGTCGGGTATGACACAAATGAGCCCGCAGTGGTTCGGCCCACGTTTTCAGGAGCTCTTGAGGACGGTGAATTAGCCATTGGATTCGGTTGGGGAAGTGTGATCAATCGGTTACATATTTATGGCGATGGACGGATGTTGATCGTTAGATCGGGTTCCGAGAGTGTTGGCGATGTGAATCAAGGAATTAGGGTTGTAAAAGGGGTGGAATTGTGGGGGTTGAGCCCAAATGGAAGGCAATGGGCCTTTGTTTCAAAGGTCCCAAATGGGCTAATTGATGAATTTAAGAAACCATATGGGGTAATGATGGGGTGTTTAGAGGAACGGAAAGGGACCATAAGGGCAATTTTGATGTCAAGTTTTGAAGGTGTTTGGGATTTTATTTGGCTTAGCTTTGACTTTGAGAAGTCAAAATGGGCTTGGGTACCACTTCCTGAATTTAAGATGGAAGGTTCAAATATGGCTGGGGTCACCTTCTCCTCTGGGCTCACCATCTCTTAGACCAAACCAAACCATTGGGTTGATCTAAACTTTGTTTATTTTGTATAAAATTAAAACTTTTGTATAAGATTGTGATTGTTCACCCAAAAAAAGTTAAGAAAAATAAAAGCCAAAATTTATTCAAAAAACTCCTCTACTACCCTGAACTATGAATTTGCCTAAAAATATCTTCTACCATCCTGAATTATTAAAAGGTGCATCATGATACCAAAATTTAACAGAATGATCAATTCAATACCCTAACTCATAGTTTAGAGTATCATATTGCATGTCACACGGCGCCATGCCAAAAAGTTACATTTTAAGAGTGTATATATATAAGAAACCAATAGCACCAACATACTAAAACAAAAAATACAAGCAAATAAACGCATTCATAATAAATTGTATGCTTAACATTCGAAATTTTGGATCGCTTCGACAAAATAAGTGATATTTAACACTTTAATAGAGCGATGATAACCAATAATAATGTGGAAAATAACCAAGTAATAATCTTTGGTTGACCAAAGGTCACTTATACACCAGAAATTTTACCCGAAATACCCTTTTCTTGATCTTCTTCTGAGTGATCATCAACATCATCTTTATTCTCCATTAGTTTAGATGGAACATTAACTCCAGTTACAGATTGCTGATACAAAATCCCTCCAGCAATCGTTACAAGCAAACAGAACAACCCAAACGGGCTCGCATGTTTATCCCAAATCAAAACATTTATACCAACTGTAAGAAACTTGTTCACAACACCAGTTACTGTAAATGCAGTTGCAGAAATCGCCTTCCGGCATGCAAATCCAAAGAAACTAATCAACAATCCAAACACACACGATAACGAAACCGCAGTAAACGCGATAATTTCAAACAAGTTTCCATGATTTGATCCAACGGTTGTAAACACATCTGAGTATTCACCGGTTATGACCCAAAACAATGGTGCCATCATAAGAGATAATAGATTGTTGTAGTAAACAAACCCCCATGTGTTCAATCCAAGATTTGTAACCATGTGTTTGATGTAAACCATTTCGGTTGTAATTGTGATCAAATAAGCAAATGCCCATGAATATGCAGTCAAAGTAAACCCTGAATCAGTAGCTACATACCCAACAGCACCACCCAATATGATCAAAAGAGATAAAAATGTCAATTTAGATGGAATTGGTTGTTTTCTAAATGTGGTATCTGCAATTGCTACCAAAAGTGGTGTTAATGATCTAAAAACTATGAATGTATCTACATTCGCGTGACGTAATAGATTTGTGTTCGTGAAGATTGCTAGATAGAAAACAAACGCTGCAGGTAGGAATTTCTTAGCGATTTCCCACACGAACGGATCGTGACTTAAGAACCCTAATTTCCCCAAAACCCAAACCCCTAAAGCTGAAGTCAAATACTGTAAAGCAGTCAATAGCCCTGGGTAATTGAACTTAGTGATAGCAAATTTGTTAATCACAGCTAATAAGCTTGAACATAAAGCATACCCGATCACCAGACTGCTTGTAGCATAATGCTGCTTCAGTACCGCCATTGTTCTTCACTAATCGAACAATTGCGTCTAAATCGGTTCCAGTTTCGGCTACAATTCGATGTAATTGCTTGTAAATGAAATGACTCAGCTCAGAGAAACACTAACTGGGATGAAATCGCGCTGATTTGATGAGTTGGGGGAATTGAGTGATCGAATTAGGGTTTAATGGTTCAGGAACGAAATGACGAATTGACGATCGGATCTGGAGGGATTGATAGTAGAAAATATGAAATTGATTCAAGATGTCAGTTTAATAATGGAAAAATGTGTCAATTTGGTAGAGAAAAGGGAAGATTCAGTGATGGGTATGTCGAAATAGAGTGTGATTGGATTGGGTTGATATCGAGAATTGACAGTAATGAAATTAATGCCGTGTTATTTGTCGGTACCTCGGGATTAATTTTATTAATTGATGTATTAATTATTATGCATAATGTACAAGCGATCATTGCACATATATGCTACCACAATCGGTCATATGAGCAACCAAATGAAAAGCAAAAAGGAAGAGTTTGATCTTGGTTACCGTTCGCAAAATGGTCCGTATGAACCATCAGTCGCGTTCGCTTCACGACCAACCATCACAATTAGTCTAAAGGTGGTGTTGGTTGGATACCGAGATTTGTTGGTTTACTAAAACTCTTAGAGGGTGGGGTGTGGTGGCGAACCCCCACCCCTCGCCGGATCAAAATTGCCACATATGCCTCGCCATGATACCCTCCGTTACGTGAGTGAAGGGATTCGCCGAGTGTTCGGCGGAGGAGAGAGAGATGATTTTTTTTAAGGGTATTTTGTGAGTGAGGGGTATTTTGGTGGGTCTCAAAAGAGTATTATTGGTTAGTGATGGTAGATGGGGTATTTGGGGGTTTTGAATGTGAAATGTGAAATGGTGATGTGTCGCATATGTGGCTTCCGACTTAGTGTGACCACACCCAATGCTCTTAGCATGGCCTGGTCGGATGATTGTGGTGGTTGAATGCTTTGGTTTAGAGACAAATAAAGAGATGAGAGAGAGAGAGTATTTTTGTGGATATTGATATGTGTGTATGTGTGTGTATTTTAACTAAAAAATATTAATTAAATATGTATTGTTGATATGAGTATATCAACTGTACTGTCAGTTGACATAATATTAATTTAGTAAAAATTAAAATGTTAGTGTTTGTTACCATTGTGAGAGGCATATCGCCACTTGTAGGGCCTGTTTATCAGTTTAAAAAACCAAGCACCAAAATGTTATTTTTTAAGGAAGAAGTTTTATCTAACTAATATGAGTCAAAGTCAATGAAAGCTTGTATTTTGACTTTTGCCTCGTCACATATTATGAAATAAAGATGATTGGTGTAGTTATGTGCCGTACGTGCATGATTGTTGGTTTTTCACTTGATAAGATTATAATATTTAGTTTTCATTTGATATGATTAGTCTAAAAGTGTGCTATGTTGAAATTAACAATATAAATTTAAACGGACTAATAAATCTTATAAAAAAAGCTAATAGTAGACTTCTCTAAATCTCCTGGTATAGATATATTTAATTATTTGGATTCATACACTATGGCCATTAGCAACTAACTAATTAATTAATACATTCTCAAAGTTAAAAATTCCCCATGATAAATTAGGGTTCTTTTCTCTTTTATATTCTTACTATACTAATATTCATGCTCCTAGAGCATAATCATAATCTCCTTCATCATCATTATCACCATCACCTTCTAGCTAAAATGATATTTTGATGAATCTTAAAGAAATATAATGAATTAAGTGATGAGTGACGGTATATTTAGATATGTGAATGTAATGTGAGAATTGACTAAGATTATCTTGTTTTCTAGACACTATAAAATTTTTGTTTTTAAAATTATACTATCAAAGAATGTTCGACATTCTCTCAAGACCTGTTACGTCAAGGAGCTACAAATCAAGCAGGTCCCCATATGCATGCTTTTTCTACTTCATCTCAGTGTTATTTAGTTAAGACAAAAATATATTTTAGTATTTTGAACTTGACTGACAGAGTTTTCTACTCTCCTGAAATATTAAAGGTGTAAACGGTATCCTAAACTTGATAAAATTGTTGATGTATTACCCTGACTCACTAATTTGATGTTATTTTCTTACTTGAGTTGCTTTTAATCTCAATATATTATGATGAACGTACATTTTTTAGTCTGTAAAAAGCTCCAACAAAAGTAAGTCAAGTAAGAAAACAATACTAAATTAATATTGAGTCAGAGTACTAAATTGACAATTTTGTCAAGTTAAGAATTGAATATAATATTTATATATCTTTAATAGTTTAAAGTGGTAGAAAACTCGATTAGTCTTTGGCATTTAATTAATTAAATATGTAGGCTTCAACAGTGTTCAAAAAAACACATTTATGTGGGCATCAAGGGGTTAATCATATACTACTTATGATCACTGTTAACGTCATGGAATTTCAATATGCATAGACCATAATACATAAATGTTCACAGAAATATATATGTAGCTCCTTCAAACACACAACGAAAGCAAGAAGAAAATCAACAACAATAATAACAGAATCATCATAGCTCTTCAATCACTCGATCATAGGATAATTTCGGGATTTCAGATTTCTATATCGAAATCTATGATTTCTTGTATAGAATCTTGATCAATTTAATTGGCAGGGGTAGCAACCCCATCGTCTTCCATGGGTGCAGCAGGAGCATAGTCATAGTCACCATAATAATAATCATCATCATTGTCGTCATCATCATCATCATCATCATCATCGTCATCATCATCATCATCACCATCATAAACAATGTGATGGGTATCATATTTATAATCATGATCATAAACAGGATTATGATGATGACCTTCACATTCACTTTGATCATCATGCAGATTACACATCATCTTTAGACCATGAAGCATTTTATTCTTCTTTATGGAGAGAGAGATAACTAACTAAAGCAAAATAAAAATAAAAATATTTGATTTGATAGAAGTAAAACAAAATTTCTATTATATAGGAATTAACATTCTCAATCCAATAAAATTAAGCAATCAAGGACAAATGCACAAACCTCAATCTATTTTTTCTTATAAATTAACCTCCTTCTTATAAACCTTAATTATGTGCTAGTGTTACTATCCTTACAATATTGTAAACTATATATGAAATAATAGTTCATAGCAGAAATTTTAATGAATAACTTGTGTTTTTAAAAAAGTTTAGTGGCAAAAGTATACTTCCCCAAGTATTTAAGATCTATAACCCACTTCAGTGATTTAGCAACAGACTCTGTAGTCGCTATTCTGTCACTAAAGGATGTTCTACTTCATTTGACAATCATTAATTTAAGCCGTTGTAACCTATATTAATTAATGCGAATTTAAACATGCTAATTTCAGTTTTTTTTTTTCTTCATCTTTTCATGTTTTAACTCTTTTATAAAATCAACATAATTATAACAAAACTTTCGGTTTTCAACATAATTTTTTAACTTTAAACTTTGAAATTTCTCATTCTTCTAAAACACTAAATATTTTCCAATAAATCAAGTTTATATCAAACTTATTTTTGAGTTCTAATTTCAGGTTTAAAGATATAGATTTTTTTATAAGACCAGTGACAAATAGATCTAGTATTTCAATCTAAAAATCAACCTAATCCATTTAATATTAATTAAACATATATATGACGTCCTAACCATTTTATTTTTCCTCATATACACCACCAGTTTTGTCACTTCTCACAATTTTATTATCAGGTTCTTGAATTAGCCACCTAATTAATCTAGCAGTAAGAACACCTGTTACAGGTCACATCTTCGATATATCATTGCCCTAGGTAATAATATTTTAGGTTCATGAATTAGGTCACAGAACAAATTTCTTAAAATAAAATCAAATTTAAGCTAGTTTTAAGTAATCTCATGTAACTTTTGTATCAATCTAACTACACGCATATTAAAACCTAGCATTAGAAACTATATGAATAAAAAAATGTAACTTTGAAACTGTATGCATGTTAAAATCTAGTATGTATAACTACAAGCATGAGGCATGTCAAAATCTAGCATGTGTAACCTTATACCTTAGTATGGCTTAAAGAATATGACAATGTAGCTTAATGGGGGTTGCTTTGATTTCTCCTTTCACCTTTCTTCTTGCTTTTTTACTTATTTTCCCCTTCTTTTTAACACCCAAAAGAACTCATTGTATAGTTTGGCGTTCTCTCTCTCTCTCATATGAAGTGAGGGAAAGTGTGTATATTTATTTTTTTAATGATTCATTAATCTTGTGTCTTAGGTTTGCTACCCTATCCTCGATGTACAACACACCAGCTAATCATGATTAGGTGTACACAAGTGTAGTACAATTACAAGTACATGCGTCTTCTAGTTGTAGTACATGCTTTTTTAAATTATAAAGCATCTTTTTAATTGTAGTACATACATTCTAACTTGTACTAATGTATACGGTAGACCTATCAAATATAACTCTTTCATACAATTTGTACAATATATATATATATATCTCTACATATTGCCAAATGTTTAGCACGTACGTACCGAGATTGGTTACATTGTAATGGCCACTTTGTGAAGGTTCCAATTGCTAACCTTATACTTTTCCAACTCAAAAATTAGTTTGTAACGATTTGAAAGACCTCAAGAAACTCGCAATAAATATCCATGTCATCAAAAAAATTCGAGCTTCTATGATTCGGGTTTCGCCTATATATAAAGGGTGCAAACAAATGAGCATCGGCTAAAAGCTCAAGAAATCACCCAAAACAAGAACTCAATCAAACCGGCCAAAGGATATATATCTCCAACCTGTAAATCTTTCAAATCCGACACCTAAATAAATTAATCTAAATCATAAAACCTACTCAAGAAAACATGGAACCCCTTCGTTCATTGGCCTCTCGGAATTGAGGTAAATTCCCCTTATAAGAATATCGATCTATATCTAAAACTCCATATAAGAGTGACAAAGTTGCGACATATTATTGACCATTGACTAATTAGATCATGGGAGCTTATTTTTCTATTAAGTATTGACCATTAATTAAGAAGAATTAACTTTGAATCGAGAGTCCTAGCAAGGCGCTAGAATTACAAACAAAAAAACATAAAGGACAATAACAACATTAATTATGGAAAAATGGAGGCCTTCTTCAAAAAACACAACAAAAACACAATCAATAACAACAGGATATGATAAGTACCAATATTATGGAAAACTATGACTCATAGGCAAATTAACTTCAGGAAATTAGATTACTATAAGGAATTCTATGGCTTCTCATTTGATCCAACCAAGAGAAATCTTGATCAATTTAAATGGAAGGCGGAGCAACAACTTCGCCTTCCATGGATGCAGCAGGAGCGTAATCATAGTCTCCATAACCACGACCATCATCATCATCGTCGTCGTCATCATCATCATCATCATCATCATCATCATCACCATCAGCATCAACATTAGCATAAACGACACAATCAATGTGATGGGTATGATCATTATATTTATAAGCATGATCATAAACAAGATTCGGAAGATGACGGGCATGGCATTCAATTTCATCATCATGAAGGTTACACATAATCTTTAGACCATGAAGCATTTTCTTCTTTATAAATGGTGAATGCAAGAGAACACTTCACCTTAAAGCTTCTTAATTTGCTCTCAACTTATTATGTTTGGGAAGATGGTCATGTGAATTTATAGATAAATAGATGACTCAAGAATGAAATGATCGAAAGCAATAAATGACCACATTAAACGAGTCCTTTTTCGTAATATTCGAGCACCTGTTTCCACCAAAAATTGCGAATCATTTTCATTTGTGATCACTTACACTCGTAAACCCGATGTAAAAGACACTTTCTTTTGGGATGATGATGACATAATTATAATTACACAAAGGAATACGTAACGATCATGGCAGATTATGTGATATTCCAGTGTGTAGATGCTTTCTTGAAACATTTTGATTCACATATCAGAAAACACAAACTGGAATATTGAATTAAGACTACTTTCCTGCTATAAAACCAAAAGGAGGTCATGTGATTATGAGATGACGACATCATGCAACATTTCACATATCTTACTGTACTTCTACTGAGTTTGGAATATATATTTCACTTTTTCTAAAAGTCTTTTATGAAACAATCTATCTACCTACGGATAGACATATGAGTGTTTACATCTTAGCTTTTTCATATCCCTTATTTGAAGGGATTGAGTATTATTGTTGTGTTAGTGAGGGTATACACTGATGCGTGTATCTCTATCTCTTAAAAGTGATTTAGTATTATAATCTTTAATTACTATTATATGTCCAATTCTATAAATTAATGACTGCAAAGTTTATATTAGCTTATGCGTGTTTAATATTATTTGTTGTCATTTTACTTCAAGTGTGAAATTTATTTAAACTAATCGTATACGAGTAATTTCTTATTAATTTTATCATTAGTACTTACGTCTAACATCACCTTTTTTATTTATTTCCTGAATGTGCTAATTAATTGTAATCTTTGAGATAGTTACAGATTTCTTGAGAATTATTCATTAGAATTAGATCAGAATTAGATCAAAAGATGTTGTAAGTTGTAATCATAATATAGCCGAGTTATAGAGTTTTTTTTACCTAGCTATAACATGATTCCCAAAATCATTTTTCCTCTTATAACATATATGGGACCCACAAAAAATATCTCATACACCTTTAGCGGGCGTTAAATTATTTGTCTCGGGCCTTTGGTGTGGGTTTAGTGCAATGGGCAGTGTCCTATGACAGCGCTAAAGAAGATATTGCTCGGTTTTTACATCGCAACGTACACCATCTACTATTAAGCATGTATATACACCTGATTACGCACATATTAATTTTATAATTTTAACTAAGTATTTTTTTCGAACAACTCTCAGGAGAAGGCTTAAAAACTCAAACACGCGACATTCATATTATTAGCAAGTTGTCTAATCAATTTAGCTATTAGGGCAAATGTTAATTACATAATTGTAGTTACTTATATACTATTTTATCTTTATTAATCTTTAAATTCATATCATTCTATTGATCATCACTCTCACTACTCACCACCACCATCCACAACCACAATTACCCACCATCAATGTCATTATCACATGATATAACATGAGTAAATTCATCAGTCAATCGATGAGTGATATAAAACAATTAGGAGATCTATGGAGCTCAACAGAGCGATCATGTCTATATCTCCTGCAACACAAAACCACCACCAAACGACACATCCTCCAAATCCATGCTTTCATGCTTCGAAACTCCATCGACAACAACAAAAACCTTCTCTCCAAATACATCGCCACATGTTCCTCCATAGCAATTCAACGATTCACCACCTCATTTGACGAAGCAACTGATCTAATTCAAAATGCCCGCCAACTGTTCGACCATATGCCTGAGAAAGACGATACCTTTATCAGCAACACAATGATGAGAGCTCATCTGGGTATACAACAATACGTTGAATGTTGGTGTTTGTATAAGGAATTAAAGAGAAAGTTTCATTTGAAACCCGATAGTTATACGTTCTTGACGTTAGCAAAATTGTGCACTTCTAGTTTAAATATTTGGGGAAGTCTGCAAGTGCATGATCATGCAATTAAACAAGGTTTTGCACATAATTTATATGTGTCAACATCATTGGTTGATATGTACGCAAACTTAAGGCGGATGGATTATGCACAGAAACTGTTCGATGAAATGCCTGAGAGAAACCAAGTTTCTTGGACTGCACTAGTTAGCGGTTATGCAAAGTGTGGCGAGATAGATAATGCGAGAACGTATTTCGATCAGATGCCTAAGAAAGACACAGCTGCATTTAATGCAATGATCGATGCTTACATCAAAATTGGTGATATGAATCGTGCTAGTAATTTATTCAACAAAATGTTGGAAAAAAACGTTGTCACGTGGACTAATATGGTTGATGGATATTGTAATCATGGTGATATATCCACAGCTAGAAAACTTTTTGATGATATGCCACACAAGAATTTAATCTCATGGAATGCAATGATTAAAGGGTATTATCGGAACAAAAAACCCGACGAAGCATTAAAATTATTTCAAAATTTACAATTGGAAAAATCGCTTGAACCCGATAGAGTCACCATTGTTAGTGTTCTTCCCGCAATTGCTGATTTGGGTGATTTGGATTTAGGTAATTCGGTTCACGAGTTTATCATAAGAAAAAAGATGATTAATGCGACATATGTAGGTACTGCATTAGTCGATATGTATGCTAAATGTGGTGACTTTACAAAAGCGAGAAAAGTGTTTGACTCGTTGACCAAAAAAGATACCGCCACGTGGAATGCTTTGATACATGGGTTAGCGGTTAATGGGTGTGGTAAAGAAGCGTTAAATGTATTTTCGGATATGAACAAAAATGGGATCAAACCGAATGAGATAACAATGACTACATTTTTATCAGCTTGTAGCAGGGGTAAGCATAAAAACTGAAATCAATCCGTTAAAACGGATAAAATCGAAGCCATTTTAAAATTGACGGTCAGATTTTAAATATTCAAAATACCGATGGGTTCAGTTTGGTTTTGGTTTTAACTAGAAATCACCCCATCAATCCATTTAATTATTGTTTATATTATGATGATATGATACAAAATACGTTTATGTTATAGATTTTTGGGCTGAAACTGATATTCAATTTTGATACTTGTTATTAGACATTTAATTTAATGTTGAAAATTAGATGTAGTTGCTTAAATTTGTATATAATGCTGGAAAAATAAAGGTTAGTGCATAATTTATATATTAATGTTGAAAATCATGTGGATTCGGTTTTCTAACTGAAACCGAACCATTTATAGTCAGGACCCACTAAAACCGAAATCGATTGAAACTGGAACCTTTTGATTTTAAAATCCTAAAATCAAAATTAACTAACAATACTCACAAACAGTGACAGAAACTAAATCATCATTTCTATATCTATAACCGATTAACCGTATCTAATCTTTTGACGATTTGTTGATGAGTGACTTATGAATGTGAGTAATAACTCCACCACCAGCAATGGTTCCTTTGATCAGAGTATCGAGTTCTTCATCACCTCGAATTGCAAGTTACAAATGTCTTGGAGTAATACGTTTGACTTTTAGATCTTGACTTGCGTTCCCAGCTAAAAATACCACATTGCTGATTAATATTATGACAATCAGACACGTTTGCATTCATCAATCAATATATCATGATTAAGTCGATTAATCATCCTAATTTTTTCATCGTGCAACAAATTAGGGTTTATACACAAATCGAGAAGCAATTACGCATAAAACTACATACGAACACAAAAATTTCAACAATTACATACAAACGCACACGAATTAGAGACAAATACATGCACCTGGAGACCATCGTGTGAAGATCGATAGTTATAAGTGATACACTTTGAAACACTCTGAAATGAAAAGTTTGTCACTTATTTTGACACGGAGAAATTATATCGTATTCGTGTATTTGTATTGTTTAGCTGTTTTTGGGATTGTTTTTGGAAGTGACTTATTGATTTATTGGGTTTTTGAAACATTAATAATGTTTGGATATGTTATATTTAATAAGAAGTTTTTATTTTTAAAAATCTGTAAACAAAACTTTCAAAAATAAGATTTGAAAAAGTAAGGAGACTATTTACTTTCTGGAAAAGAAAACACTTTGTAATTCAAAAACCAATTTCAATACCCGTTTAGGGGCTTTTTGAATCGTGTAAAGGAATAATATTCAAATGATGTAAAGACTTATACAGATACTCTGTATTAATATGTATTTGAATGATAAATTATTGTGGTTAAGACATCTGAATAATTATCTCTAAATTATAAAAATATCCATTTTAACTCTATAAACAACTTTTTGTTATAATTATAAATTTTACAACAAAATATATAGCATATAAAATCAAATTAAATATAAGATAACAAAATTATGCTATATTTTAATGATTTAAACTATGCTTTAGATGTTAACATTGTAGAATCATATCAGTCATGAGTGATTCAAACTCTTATAAGTTTTTAACAAAAAATTTGAATCTTACCGATTCATATACAACTTCATGAAGTCATAAATACATAATGTATTATTAAGTTATAAAAAAAGTGACCAAAAAGTTATCATGTTTGAGTTTAGTCTACAAACGTAAGATAAATGTAGTGGAATTTTTTTTATAAGGGTAAAGAATGAGAATGATTTATATTCATTGTGTGGCATCCGGTCGTAATTTCTGGGTCATTTTCCTCCCAAAATAAGATTATGAGAGAATAGAATTTCGAATTGTTCAAAAAAATACACTTACCAAATTACAATACACATCTCCTAATTAATTAATAGAAGAAAATATTGTTAAGCTAATTAGCTCCATAAATAAACCCCTTCCAAAATCAAAACGTCCCTTATAAACAGATTAATTCATCTGTTTTTTTCACAATCGCTTTCAAGGTTACTTCGTTTTCGTTTGTTTGATATTCTAGGGTTTTCTGATTTTTGATTAGGTTAGAAATTGCAAAATGAAGGGAGAAATACAGGTAGAAGCTGGAGGTTTCGAAAACCCTAGCGATTCAAAAACTCTGCATCCAAATCATCAACCAGTTGATTCTGAATCAATGTTAACGCCGCCGTTAACGCCGCCGGTCGGTGCGAGTTCTAGTGAGATAAAAGATGTTGAAGGCAATTCGATAGCTACTTGTCGTATTTGCTTTGAATGCGACGGAGTGGAAGGTGAATCACTAATTCACTATCCCTTTTGTGTGTTTGATAAAAATATTCTTTTAATACTAATATTTTAATTTATATCTATACTTCTTATTTTAACTCTAATGAGGTATATCACCTCTCCGGAACGACAAGCACGAAGCAGGAACGAAGCATAAGACGAAGCCCTTCGAGCGCAGTAAGAAAACGACAAAAGACGTTTACATTCCCAAGGGCGGCTAGCGTACCGGATTTTCAGGAAAACATCCCATGCGCATTTAATGCGAAGCGGCGTGATCCGTCGGACAAAAGGTCGGACCGTCGCCTATTAACCAACGGACCGGGAGCAGCATGGGAGACACTGTTGGCCCATCACCCCGCTCAATCCTTCATCATGCATTCCCGCCTAAATCCTTCGACTATATATATGCGGTACTTAACGAACCGCAAAGGTACACAAGCATTGAATACACACATTCAATATAATCCATTCTTATTGTTATCATAAAGACCTTACGTCAATATCTTAATCTACCTTGAGCGTCGGGGTGTTCTCACGGGGATAACCCTCGGGGAGCATCTGACTCAGGGTTTCGGTTGTCCGCAGGTTGCCATCTAGAAGATCCGTCTCGTACCACTCCGGAGGAAAACAGTTACAACATTTGGCGCCATCCGTGGGACCGAGAACAAAATGGTCCTCAATTCAACACCGGAGGGGGGGGGGGGGGAATCAGCCTCCAACGTCGCCAGAAGGCCCTACCCCCCCTCTTCCCGTTTCAGCCGTTGTCAACGTCACAACGTGCCCCCTCCTCCCGGATTTGGGGGGGAAGAGCCGATGGAAGAAGAAGTCAGAGAATTCAATCTCTTCTGCAAGTTCCGAAAGCTTCGAGACTTGGAAAAAAGTAAGAAAAGAACGACAGAAGGAGTAAGCGGAGTCGGGAGGACTCTAACTTATTCCAGTGAAGCATCTGAAGAAGAGGAGTCTGCAGAAGAAGTTTTTAAGGAAAAGACCCCCCGGCTCGGGTTCGAAGCCAAGAGAGGGGACGCGAGAGGAAAGAACGAACCCCGGAAGAACGAAGGGAGCGAACTTCGGAAAGACGAAGAGAACGAACTCTAGAAAGACGGAGAGAAAAGACTCCAGAAAGATGGAGAGAATGAACTCCGGAGAGACGAAGAGAACAAACTCCGGAAAGGCGAAGAGAACGAACACCGGAAAGAATGAGAGAGGAAACTCCGGCGGAAAGGCTGGAAGGATTTGCTCAACACCATCTTCCCGTATCCCGAAGTTTCCGGTCGCCGTTCACCGACGATATTAACGAAATGCCAATCCCTTCGGGACTCAGAGGTCCCAAAGTCAAGTCCTATGATGGAACGGGAGATCCAGATGACCATGTAGCTAGCTTCCGGTGGGCTGTCAAAATGATACCGATGGATCAGAAGCTGTGGTGCTTATACTTCGCAGGAACCCTGGAAGGATCGACTCGATACTGGTTGTCTAGTTTGCCGCAAAGAAGCATAGCTAGTTTCGAAGAGCTCGTCGCTCAATTCAGCCACAGTTTCATACAACAGAAGAAGTACCAGCAGAAGTCTCAATCCATCATGGCTTGCAGACAACGAGAAGGAGAGTCCAACAAGTCATACTTCAAAAGGTTTAACGAGCAAAGCAGGAAGATGCCTGTCCGGGAGGATTCGCTTATAATAGCTGCCTTCACGTACGGCCTCCGTGAGGGTGAGTTATTTCGAGAGTTGTCCAAAAGGGATTTCGTTAAGGTAGACGATATGATCCACACGGTGAATAAGGTGCTAAAACAAGAAGAGGAGAGTGCGGAAAAGCTTCGCTTTGAAGCTCAAGAGAAAAAAGGAACCCCCGGGTCAAGTTCGTACAAGATAGGCGAAAAGGGAAGGGCGTATCAAAAACCTTTGACAGGAGGGAGGTTCCCGTATAAAGGACGATATAATGAAGGGAAGTTCGGTTCCGACCGATACGGCTCGCACCGCCAAGAAACATATGTGGCAAATGAGCTACGCAGGCCTGCTGAGGGAAGGGGTGCGAGGAAACGATATCCCAAAGACCCCAATGCTTAATGTGATTTCCACAAGATGATGGGGCATACCACCGCCACGTGCGAAAGTTTTAGAAGGGAGAAAGAAGCCCAAGGAAAGGGACGGACAGAAGTGACAGTTGCAGATCCTCCCACAAAGAATGCTGCGGCGGTCTATAACGCAGAGATACTAATGACAGAAGAAGCATTTGTTACGGAGGAGAGACCTCCTTCCAACTCGCAGTCAAAAAAGAGGAAGGAGGCGTCGGTAGAATTTGGAAGGGGGGGATCCGATCCCCGATGGGTACATAGGAACGGAACCCCTTGTAATTTGTGGAGTCGTCGCTAAGACGATGGTTAGAAGAATTTACGTAGATACAGGGAGTTCGGCGAACATCATGTATGAGCATTGTTTCACAAAATTCGCCCCGGGTGTAAAAGCTTTACTCAAACCGGCTGGTGCTCCGGTCTTGGGATTCTCTGGTCAATCCGTGTGGCCCGAAGGGAAAATCCACCTTCCATTAGCACTGACGGATTGGGAGGAACCACGAAGCAAAACCATTTTAGCTGAGTTCATTGTCATAAAAGCTCCTTCACGGTACAATGCGATACTAGGGCGCACTGGCTTGTGGCAGTTGCAGGCGGTTCCCTCCACGATTCACGGCTTGCTCAAGTTCCCATCGGATCACGGGACGATCACCATCCGAAGCATGCTCATGCCTCCATTAGAATGCAACAGCGTGACTCACCAGGACAGGTGGGTGGTTCAGGAAGAGGTAAACGTCATAGTTAACCCAGAATTCCCTGACGCGACGGTACGGATTGGGGGAGACCTTCCTGCAAAGCTGAAGGAAGAATTAGGGACGCTACTTAAGAAGTATAAACATGCATTCGCCTGGGAACCAAAAGATATGACTGGGGTCTCCCGAGAAGTGGCAGAGCACCGCTTGGGGTTAAACCCAGCATTCCCTCCGGTGAAACAAGCAAAAAAGGGAATGGCTCTAGACAGAAGTGAGATAGTGAACAAAGAAGTGAACGACTTAGTGGCTGCAGGAGTGCTGCGCAGCACTCAATACCCAGAATGGGTGGCCAATCCTGTTCTGGTAAAAAAAGGGGATGGCACCATGCGCATGTGCGTGGATTTCACGGATCTCAATAAGGCATGCCCAAAGGATAGCTACCCCCTTCCGGAGATAGAGCAGAAGGTGGAATCATTGGGAGGATACCGGTGGAAATCGTTCCTGGACGCATACAATGGATACCACCAGGTTCAAATGGCTCGAGGAGATGAAGAAAAGACGACCTTCCATACAACGAAAGGAACGTATTGTTACGTTAAGATGCCTTTTGGTCTCCGGAACACCGGAGCTACGTACCAGCGTTTAGTAGACAAAGCCTTCGAAAAATAGGTTGGAAGGAACTTGGAAGTATATGTCGATGATATGGTCATAAAAAGCAAGAGGGATAACGACCTACTCGGCGACATAGAAGAAACCTTGTTGCAGCTGATAGAGATCAATATGAAATTGAACCCTAAAAAATGCTCTTTCGGTGTGAGTGAAGGGAAGTTCTTAGGCCACGTAGTGACGATGCAAGGAATCCAAGCCAATCCAGACAAAGTCGAAGGCTTGATAAGAATGGACACCCCGTGAACGATGAAGGATGTATAGAGGTTGAACGGGAAGTTGGCTGCACTAGGACGATTCCTCGCTAAATCGGCAGAAAAGGCTATCCCCTTCTTCAAGACCCTTCACGGTTGTACAAAGAAAGGGAAAGTCGAATGGACGAACGAAGCAGAAGAGGCTCTTCTGAAGCTAAAGCAACACTTAAAGGTGCCTCCAACCATGGCTAGCCCGGTACTAGGGGAACCTCTCGTAATGTACCTATCTACTAATGCAGAAGCAGTCAGTTCGGTGCTCATCGCGGAAAGAGAAGGAAGGCAGATTCATGTGTACTTCGTAAGCAGGGCTTGCAAGGAGCGGAGCTCAACTATTCCATAATAGAAAAGCTCGTCTTATCACTGGTATACTCCGTCAGACGATTGAAAAGATATTTCAAGGCTCACACAGTCACGGTGCTAACAAATCAGCCAATCCGAAATATACTCCTCCAACCGGAACGATCGTGAAGAATGACGAAGTGGGCGATTGAGTTGGGGGAGCACGATATACCGTTCAAACCTCGGGTAAGCATCAAGGGCTAGGCTCTAGCCGATTTCCTAGTAGAAATACCAGACGAGGAATATGCGTTGATAGCAGAGGAAGGGAGAAACGGAGGACTTGCGTCGCACACAGGCAATGCCGCAAAACCTAAAAAGGACGTATGGACGATGCATACGGACGGAGCGGCAGGAAGAGACGGTTGCGGCGCCGGTATTATTATCACCGGACCTAAGGAAGAGCGGATAACCTATGCACTCCTTTTCGATTTCATATGTTCGAACAATGAAGCAGAATACGAAGCCCTCCTGGCGGGACTGGGCTTGGCTCGAAGTCTGGGAATTGAAATCCTTGAAACTTTCACTGACTCCATGCTAGTGGTTAATTAGATCAAGGGAACGTACGAGGCGAAAGACGTCCATATGCAGAAATATCTGAGCAAAGTTAGAAGGGCCACGGAAGGTTTCCGCACCTTCAGTATCACTCAAGTGCCTCGAACGAAGAACAAAGAGGCTGACGCACTGAGCAAATTGGCTTCAATGTTATACGATCATCTAACAAAAAAAGTCCTGGTGGAAGTTCTGTCGTGGAGAAGCATCGAAGAGCGACATGAGGAGGCATTGGAAGCAAGTGACGGGCATAGCTGTTGGATGCAACCTATCCGACAGTACCTGGAAATGGGATCGTTACCCAACAATGAAGCGGACGCAAGAAAGTTGCGAGTTAATGTCGGGAAGTATACCATCATTGCTGAAAGGCTATATCGGAAGGGTTATTCCACTCCGTGGTTAAAATGCTTGAGCCAAAACGAGGCGGAGAGGGCCATCATAGACGTCCACGAAGGTTTATGTGGCTCACACTCCGGCTCTAGAGCTCTAACACAGAAGTTGTTTCGCACCGGTTACTTCTGGCCCAGCATGGCACGAGATACTCAAGAGTACGTAAAAAAATGCCAGAAATGCCAGGCTTACTCAAACGTACCTGCAGCAGCTCCGGTGAGCCTGACCAGTATCCATAGCCCATGGCCGTTCTGTCAATGGGGAATTGATATCGTAGGACCTTTCCCGAAAGCTCCGGGTGGCCTGCAATTTCTCGTAGTAACGATCGATTACTTCACCAAATGGGTAGAGGCGGAGCCGATGGCGTGCATTTCCGGAGCAAACATCGTTAAGTTCGTATGGAGGCAAGTGGTGTGCAGGTTCGGGCTTCCCCATACGATAATAAGTGATAACGGGAAACAGTTTGCTAGCAGCCCTTTCAAAAGTTGGTGCGAAAAGCTAAGCATTAGGCAAAACTTCACATCGGTAGCACACCCGCAGGCAAACGGTCAGACAGAGGTAACAAATCGAACGATACTGAAGGGTATCAAAACTAGGCTCGAGAAGGCACAAGGCAGCTGGGCAGATGAGTTACAAAGCGTATTGTGGTCCTATCGAACTACCTTGCGGAGAGGGACGAAAGAGACCCCGTACAGTCTCGTATACGGAACGGAGGCAGTGATTCCTATAGAGGTAGCCATCCCGTCACCTCGAGTTGAGAACTTTCGATTAGAAGGAAACTCCGAAGCATTGAAACATAACCTAGATTTAGTAGAGGAACGGAGGGAAAACGCTGCGTTACGACAGGCGGCATACAAAGCAATGACAGAAGCGTATTACAACAAGAAGGTGCGAGGAGTGGTATGCAAGGTGGGGGATCTGGTGCTGCGAAAAAACGAAGCTAGCCTCCACTATAAACCAGGAAAGTTGTGCCCAAACTGGGAAGGACCTTATCGGGTTAAAGAAGCAAGAAGGAACGGTTCGTACGTTTTAGAGACTCTGGCCGGATCGATAATCCCTAGAACTTGGAACATGAGGAATCTGCGACAATTCCAATTCTGATTATCTAAGTTTTATGTCGTTTCGTGAATTTGTGTTTTTTCTAGATAGCTAAGAGAATGTATATAGGCATTCGCCAAATATGTACTTAAACGAACGAATAGTAATGAAAACCTTCCGAGGAAGGTCAAGTTTAGTGTAATACGCTGTTATCAATTTTTCGACGAATAATGTTTAACGAAAAATTCATAGCTATGAAAAGGATCTTCATAAGACCGGGAGGCTATGAAAATTCTTACCTCGGATGAAACACTGAGGCGAATAACGAAAACGAAAACGAAAACGAAACATCATGTTCATAATAGGGGACGCCTTATAATGAGCAAACCAACAATAAAACAACGAAAGAATAAGCAACACGAAAACATATAGTCAATTAACATACCAAAGCGAAATACAGGAAACGATTCGTACATAATCCATAAAAGAGTACAAGTAATAATTCGTTAAACAACAATACACAAATTCAACAAAAGCATGGATCGGTAGATAGCATTAAATGGCTGGATCGCGAGTCGAGCTCTCACCAGCAGGAGGAGGAACAGAGGGTGCTTTCTTAGCTAGATCCCTTACCTCTTCCAAACCTACCACCCCATTCTCCAAAGACTCAATCAAAGTGTAGTCGGACCCTATCAGCTCCCCGAATAACTCCACAATACGATCCTTAGAGTCTGGGTAGTCATGAATCAGCTTCATCCCATGCAAAAGAACGGGATACGCTTCATGCGTATCCAAGCACCCTTGATAGCGGCCGAAACCAACACTCTCCTCTTGTAGAAGAGAGTTCCGAGCCACGAACTCATGGGAAGAAAGGAACGTCTCTATCACGCCGGAAATACCCCTCTGCAACAACCAACGCACGTCATCATCTCGAGAATCAACCAGTTCTTTCTGTTTATCCACTTCCAGTTTTGAAAATTGATTCTCAGTTTCTAACTCCGAGCACCGCCGTTCTGAATCCTTAAGCTGACAATCCTTCTCAACCAGAAGAGCTTCCAATTCAGCGATACGTGCGGACGACGCAGTATTCTGTTTCTCCAGGTCAGACAAGGTTAACTGTTGAGAAGTAATCTCTGACTCCAAGATCCTAGCATGGTCCTCCGTCCTTCGATGCTCCTCAGAAAGTTGGTTAAAGGAATCAACTAAGCGACGTTTATCTGCCACCTCTTTCTCATAAAGAGACTGAGCAGTCTTAATCAAGTTCTCCATACAATCAAACTCAGCGTGTTTAGCGGCAGATTCTTCTTCATGCTTAACGTTCCGGGCTTGCAGTTCCGACAACAACTCAACAGTCCGGAGCAACTCACTCTTAGCCTTCAAAAATAACCCATCAGTAGACATCTCACCAAAACCAGCCCTCGGAGAAACAGCAGGAATCTCGGTCAGAGTGACTGCAGGAGGAACAGTAGCAATGGTATATCGAGGGGTCCTGGCAGGATCGGCAGTTTGTGTCGTAGCAACCACTTCGGTAGTTATACCAGGCGTAGGAGCTCTGGCAGATGTCGACTCAACAACACGCAACATTTCTCCTATATATATAAAAGAAACACAACAACAACAAATGATAAGTATAAAGTTCGTACGATAGTAAAAATGTTAATAAAAGTTACCTGTGATGTTGGCTGCGAACCAGCGGTCCCAAATAACTGGCTGGTAAACATGGCTACTGCAGACATACTAGCCTGCGCAGGAGGAAGCCTTCGTGGTACGGGAACAAGCACCTGCGATGAGATGGGGGAGGTGACGACTGGAGCAGATAAGGAAACGGACGTCGGATACGGTCGAGGGTTCGTAGGAGCAACAGCTTCAGAAACAGGTACACTAGCAGTAGTCACATCTAAACAAAAAAAAAGAGAAAATATAATAAAGTAAGTATAGAATAAAAGGGGAATCTCTTGAGTAACGGAGGACGAATAAAGATGATACTAATAAAAAAGGAAAAACGTCTTCTACTACCTTCGACATGTCTTTTCAAGCGCCTTTGAAGAGGAAAAGGCTCGTCGTCCAAACCCCTTTTACTGGCACTTCCCCGGTCCGTCCGGGAGAGACTTTTCATGGAACGAACTTTAGGTGACTGACGAACATCAACCTGGGAATCAGGGATCATCATTTCCTCTGTAGTAAACTCTTGCAAAATTTCGACATCAAAATCACGGGCAGATGGTGTGTCCAGAATAGCTTCGGGCTCGGTCCTTCCCACGTCATGCGTAGCCTCAGAGCTGGTGCTCCCACTGACGGGGGGAAGAAAAGGAGTAATGGGCCCATGAGTAATGGAAACTTCCCCCTCGGACAGAGCGCCCTTACGCATCTCCAGACGCTCCAGCAAGGATATCTTCTTACCATTAAATTCGCAGACGGGGCGAATCCCTTGGCTAAAATAGTAAGGGCTCAGGTCGGCCATACCCAAAAAGACTTCGTCTGGGTCATCCCATTCAACTTGTGTGCTCGATAAGCCAGCAACATGGCTTTTCTCCTCAGGAGTCAAATCGGGGACAGGATCAGAAGCGCGACCAATCACCTTTCCCCAGGGAAGCACAACCCCCTTAAAAGCAGATCGATTAACGTAGAAGAAGCCAAACTTCCAGTCGTGAATCGAATCTCTCAAACCCACGACACAATCACTCTGGCCTTGACGATGAGCAATGGTTGCCCAATCACCACGACCAGTAACGATGTAAAAATATCGAAAGAGTTTGACGGAAGGGGCAATACCCAACGATCGGCTAAGCATGATAAAACCGATAATTTTGCGAAGGGCGTTAGGGGATAATTGTGCCAAGTGAAGTTCGAATTCTTGAAGGGCGGTTAAGATGAAATCGTCAACGGGGAAGCGGAGACCACACATAAGGAAGTGTACGTACACCGGCTCATACCCATCTGGGGCAGATCGAAAGGTGTCTCCTTCCCCTGGTAGTCGAAGATCAAACGAGGGGTCTATGTGATATTCCGTAATTAATTTCGAAAGTTCGGTGGGAGAAAGGTTGGAAGTGGTATTCAAAGCGCTCCGCCGCTCCTTCGTAGGTTTTTCAGATTTATCTTTTCCTATTTTACCTTTCTTCATATCGATTGGCAAAGATTCAAAACAAACGACAAAAGGGGAATGAGGAAGTGAGGAATTTTGAGAAGAGTGAAAGAAGTTTAGCAGGTAAAAAAGAAACTAACGATGCGTTGAAGAATAAATAAGGAGGGAAGCCCAAAGGGCAAGTAAGTGCAACGGTCGGAAATATCACTTCCACAACGGTAACAAAATAACGGTAACTTTTAAGGAGGCGAATGAGCGACGAACGGCGGAAAATAAGTTAAAATAAAACATAAAGCGAATAACTTATTTTAACTTGGGGGACTTAATGAGGTATACCACCTCTCCGGAACGACAAGCACGAAGCAGGAACGAAGCATAAGACGAAGCCCTTCGAGCGCAGTAAGAAAACGACAAAAGACGTTTACATTCCCAAGGGCGGCTAGCGTACCGGATTTTCGGGAAAACATCCCATGCGCATTTAATGCGAAGCGGTGTGATCCGTCGGACAAAAGGTCGGACCGTCGCCTATTAACCAACGGACCGGGAGCAGCATGGGAGACACTGTTGGCCCATCACCCCGCTCAATCCTTCATCATGCATTCCCGCCTAAATCCTTCGACTATATATATGCGGTACTTAACGAACCGCAAAGGTACACACGCATTGAATACACATATTCAATATAATCCATTCTTATTGTTATCATAAAGACCTTACGTCAATATCTTAATCTAACTTGAGCGTCGGAGTGTTCTCACGAGGATAACCCTCGGGGAGCATCTGACTCAGGGTTTCGGTTGTCCGCAGGTTGCCATCTGGAAGATCCGTCTCGTACCACTCCGGAGGAAACCAGTTACAACAAACTCGAATGGAAGTGTTAATATTGGGGGTGGTGGGTGGAAGCAGAAAGAGAATGATATTGACGATTGTGGAAGAAGAATAAAAATTCACATGTTATGCATCTTTTTTTAATTTACTTGTTCACTAATAAAATTTATTCACGTACAAAATTTGTTTACTTGTTGACTAAGACTACTCTCAATGGTGTGGACACTGACGATTTCAATTTTTGCCAAATCTACGAAACGTCAGCTCACCCTCCAACCGACATTAAACTGACATACTCATCCCAACCATACCTCTTTCCTTCATTTTTTTAGGACCCATCATTAGAAAATACACACACACAAAATACTCCTTTGGCCCCACCTACCCAAATTCAGACATGCACTCTCTCTCGTCTCCAAAGTGGCGGAACCCCAAATGGCGGAACAAGTGATCTAGTCGTGCCAACGGTTTGATCCCCCCAGTTTGGGGGATGGGCAAACTCATGGGACCGTTGGGAGTGGTCTAGCAAATGTTTTTTAATATTTTTTTAAATTTAGGCATCTTTCAACCACGGATGGTACTGTCATTCTTAACCAAATGCTTGGAGATTTTAGGGTGCATTTACATGCCGTAATTCTCCGTAATTAAATTGAAGTATGAAGTAATTGAATTTTTAATAAATTAAATTCTGTTATAATTGAATTCTATTGCGTGTTTGGTTACAAAATTTATGGCTGGAATTTAAATTCATATTATATTTTTAACATTTTTTCTAGTTTTTTATATAATTTATAATTGTTTTTATAATTTATAATTTTTTTAACTATTATTTTTTTAACTTTTATTTATTTTGATTTATTTATTCTGTTAATTTTTTTTAAATCTTTATTTTTTTAAATTATATATATATATATATATATTTAGATTTTTTAATTTTTTTAATTCAATTAATTTTTATATTGTTTTTTAAAGTTTTTTAAATATTTTTTAAATTGTTTTAACTTTTTAATATTTTTGAACCATTTTAAAGTCTGATATAAACAAATATTCAAATTTGTTAGTTCATTAAAAGAACATAATTGAATTCATATGCATTTGACAAAGATTACAATTACAACAAATAATATAATTCAATATATATAGGAATTAAATTACGAATTAAAAAGTCATCCGAGCATCCCTTCAAAATGGAGGAATAAAGGACAATTGCGATGATTTAACACTACACTTGTATGTTTACACTATAATGTACACTAAATAGCTTCAACCCACATTATATGTAACATTATATATTGTGTTAAGACTTCATTAGAATATTAAGAATACACTAAAATTATTCTTTTTAATATTAGTTATAGTATAATTGTATAATGAGTTGGAGGCTTTTAATGTAAATATTAAGAATTTCTTTTCTTTTATGTAGATGATGATCTAATATCGCCATGCATGTGCAAAGGCACACATCAGTTTGTGCATCGATCATGCCTTGATCTTTAGCGATCCGTAAAGGTGACGAAATTAAGGGCCATTATGTATATAATTCATATTGTTTTTTAAGAAATAAAAATAATTTTATTATTTTCTGTTACTTTTAACAGGAAGGTCGTGCCTTTTCCCATTGCACAACTTGCGAAGCCCAATTTCATCTTCGGGTTGTTGAGTTTGAAGAAAACACATGGAGGAAAATAAAATTCAGACTATTTGTTTCCATGGATGTTTTCCTTGTATGTTTGGTCGTACAAACAGTTGAGTCTTCTACTTTCAATTACTGTTTTTAATGTTTTTTTAACGGGAAACACTAATTTACTCTTAAATACCACTTACGCCCACAAGGATGGGAGCATAACCATACCACTAACTGGTTTCGTTACTCTTCGTCAAGGTTCTAAAATCGCGTCATGGCGGCAGTGTAAAGCGTGACGTAAAATAAAACGCTTATAATCGCGTTATGAAATTTGAATTTTTTTTTCAAAAAATTTGATTTTCTTGACATACGATTATCAATGTAGATCTAAGATATTTTTTATTACTTCAACTATTAATATCATATAAAACGATAGATCTATAACTTTTTGTAAACTTAACGTACATATATAAAAATTTTATTAAAAAACTATTGCATTAAGTCACACCTTAAAAAACCTTATGACTTGCCATGGTTTGTAACGTCCTTATATTTTTTAGAACCTTGCTTTTAGTTTTTTTTTTTAACGACAAAAAATGACCAAGGAAGAGAGTTTCGGCAAATCCATCACCCCTCACAAGTCACAAGGCACCCAAAAACTGAATTAAACAAACCTTGCTTTTAGTTGCTATAACATATTTTCATTTTTATGTTATTATCGATTTCTGAGTGATTAAAATACCGTGTTAAACAGGTGATTGGGATGCTGGGAGGTTTAGCATATCTTTGTGACGAAAATGGGTCATTAAGAAATTCGTTTAACGACAAATGGGACCGTATATTGTCAAGGCACCCAATACCATTCTACTATTGTGTAGGTAATTAAGTTTCTCTCTTTATTAAATAATAACTAAAGGGGCAGTTTGTTTTGATATAATCCTCTGTAAAATTAAAAAAATTAAGGTTATAAGGTTGGTTTGACAGGAGTTCTTGTGTTGTTGGTATTGGTTGGTATTTTTGGAATCATACTACACTGTTCGGGCCAAGGTGGTGGTGGTTGGACTGGTTTCTGCTTTATTTCAGACTCGGGTGGAGGTATGGTTTTGCTTATTGTTTTTGTGGTCATATTTGCAATTTTTGGCATTGCCTATGGTTTCAATGGTTTCTAATTTCTATTGTTTTCCAGACTCAGGAGGATTTTTAGTTCTTATGCTTATATTTATTGTGGTCATATTTGCAATTCTTGGTATTGTGTATGGTTTTATTGCTGCCACCATGGCTTTTCAGAGGATTTGGCAGAGACATTACCACATACTCACCAAGAGACAACTTACAAAGGTATAATTATTTATATTTTTCATCGACTTATGACTATATCAAATTACTATATATTTCATCCGTTTCAAATTAGTGATACACTTTCCATTTAAGGGTATTTCAAAATAAGTAACACACTTTGAAAACTTGACTTATTTGATAAAAAGTAGCGGACACACACCTACTAATTACTCATTTATCCTTGCTTTTATTTTTAAACATTGTTAAACTCATTTTAATCAAAATGTGTGGAGCACATCCCCTACTAAGTATCTAATTTAATCTAATCTAATCTCATTTACAATCTTTTATCTCAAAAAATATGAAAATCAAATGTATTACTTATTTTGAAACAGAATAAGTATAACATTGTTGATGTGATATGATAAACAGTAAAATATATTTTTTTAACTTAACATGCCTTTTTTCTGTTCTATTTTTTGGTAACCTAGGTTCCGACTCATTTTGCGAGCCGACTAATCGTAGGACAACCACTTGCTTTACGAGTAGACCAGAGTTAGCCCTATGTGGCATTAAGGGTTTTTTCCCCTCATAAGAGTCTATGTTTTGTTTTTTAATATGAAATTAATATATTTATTTGAGACCTATGCCATCACTATTTCAGAGTGTTGTATAAATAACAATATACAGTCTTTTTGATATCATGTTTAAAAATTTCAAATCATCGAGCGGGTAAAAACCTTCATGTTACTAACAATTTACTCCAAAATCTTGGTTTATAATTTATATATAATTCTTATTTTCTAGTATTTATTTAGCTTTTTTATATTGGCAGGTAGGGGTGTAATCGAGTCGAGACAGCTCGTGAGTTACTCGAGACCGACTCGAAAAATACTCGAAATCGACTCATTGTGAACCGAGTCGAGCTCGAGCTCGAGCTACTCGAGTAGGGTTTCGAGCCGAGTTCGAGTTCCAAAATACACAGCTCGTTAGGCTCGCGAGCCTTATCGAGCTTTATTTAATTACCATTTTACCCTTTTTCCATATACATAATTACCTTTTACCCTTTTTCATGTACATATTTACAACAAAAAAAGTGCATTTTAAAAAAAAATATATGAATTTTTCGAGCCGAGCCGAGTATCGAGTCGAGTTTCGAGTTTTCACCGAGTCGAGTTCGAGCTTAAAAATGGAAGCTCGTCGAGTTTCGAGCTCGAGTTTTAGTTGGCGAGTCGAGCTCGAGCTTGGCAGAACTCGGCTCGACTCGACTCGTTTACACCCCTATTGGCAGGAGTATGTAGTGGAGGATCTTAACGGTTGCTACACCCCACCAAATCCGGACCCAGAGCACTTGGAATGCCTAAAGACGCTAGAACTTTTGTAATACTCTTTTCAACACAATCAAGAAAGACCAAATACTTCATTTGTGTAAACATAAAACATATACCCTAATTTTGTTTCAATTTAATCTATATTTGTATTGCTTACTTTACTTTCCACATTCGTAATCAATATATAAAACAAAGTACACCGATCACACATCCATGGTGTCATCTTAGATTCTCGTCATCATTACTATCAAAAATCAAGTGATCGCCATCTCGAATTAGCTCTATTTCATCTATTTCGGCTCCCTCTTTATTCAAAACTCGCGAAGGCAAAAAACCAAACTTTTTAACGCCGATATCCAACAACTCTTGAAAGTTTTGTGGTAAAACCACAAGCTTCCCTTGTACATCGCCTTTTTTAGGACAACTAATTACCACTCTCTTAGGGTTCTCTTTCCCCGATTGTACCCTAGGCGATACCGAATCAATATCCTTCTCGCCATCACGCGTATTCAACATTACCCCAAAAAGAGAATTATGGAAATTATTAACCCTCCGTCTTTGACGGGGTTGACTAAACGGACCCCCGTCCCCGTATTGTGAAACGGGTGCTATAATAACGGGCTCACTTTTAAACCTCCCGAGAAATTGTACGTGCCGTGACTCGGCTCGTTGGAATGGTAATAATGATGAGGTTTTGGTCAACTTAGTGTAGTCGTCGGTTGACTTAACCGATAGAAAAAGGTTTCTTATATCATGGTGACCTTGTTGGTCGGCTAGGTCCCTAGGGGTCCAACCGTGGTCATCCGGTTTGTCAATATCGACTCCTTGGTCTAAGAGGAACTTGACCATCTCAATGTTGCCTTCACAAACGGCTACATGAAGTGCGGTTGAGCCGTTGTTTTTAGGGACCGTGATGTCACCACCATGGTTAACGATTTGTTCGAGTATTTCTAACTTATTTTGTTCGGCGGCGATGCAAGAAAATTGGCCGATGTCACCGGATAATATTGTTGCATTGTTGTCTTTTAGGATTTTGATGACGTGTTCATGGTTTCCTAATATGGCTTCCCACAGTGGAACACTACCTTCTGAATCTGTGTATGGTGGCAAAAGAGATGTGATTTTGTTAAACTAGTTGATATTATTGTATACAAGGTTAATGTCAAGATGATTGATGGCAACATGGAAATTAAATGAGTTGACTTACTATTGTTCTATTATTATTTATTTGATTTGATAAAGAATTTCATTATTGGTACTGAGAAAACATAGAAACGTGGATGATGATGCTCAGATAATGAGACTTTGAATTGTTCACAAAAATATATAAAAATAATTATTTCTAGAATACAAGCAGAACCTCCCCTGGACAAATGTATTTAACAATATGCATTTTATTTTTGTACCAGTTTCCCCCTTGGCCAATAGAATCAATCACTAGTAGATACATACAAGTGTAGGTTTTGAAAATTTTTATATATTTTTAAAATCCACCTAAGCAAAATAGTGGATACATTTTGGAAGTTTAGTAAATCAAAATGAAAGTTTCAAAGTAGGATAAATACGATAGTCGATAGTAAAACGTGTATAGTTGATGTAGGATGCTGGTTTTGGAAGATATATAATTGTTTTAGGTAATAAATGGTAATATATATGAGGTGATAAATTATATCAAACTATGCAATCTAAATATACCTTTCACAGAATCAAAGGAAAGGAATATAATAACCAATTGTAACAAACCAAAGAAAAAATGGCCAAAGATATGTCCTACAATGTTATTAGTAATAATTCATGTTGATTAATTCAAATTAGTTGGTAGTTTTAATTTGGAATGAAGATGACTCTTGCTTAATAATTTATTGCAACACTATTGGCACTAAGAATGGCAAAAGGCATGCAATGATTTGAGGGCAGATTAAACACTTCTTAAGTTATTGTGGACGGTTGAATCAAAGCTTTGGAATATGGAAAATAGTAATTATTTTTTAAAAAAATGAATTTCGTAAATAAAATGAATTGTGAGGTTGTTCAACCATTTTTTACCCGTTTGGATGATAAATAACCAAAATCGACCAAATAAAAAGTAAAAAAAGTAGAAATTACCTCTACTATTGGGATCAGCTCCATAATCTAGCAGGAGGAGTACACAATTCACAAAACCTTTTGATGATGCTATATGCTGCAAATTTAAAAATCAAAAGAAAAAAAAAACAATTAGTATACATTTAAAGTAAAAAGGGTTAATCAAAAAATAATTATGTGATCAACAACATACCAAAGCTGTTCTTCCATTATTATCAGATTCATTAGGATCAAGACCTCTTTTTAACAGTTTCTGCAGTAAAAGATCATCTCCCCTAAGTGTCGCAAAACATAAACTCAATGGTAAATCCATCCTACCACGCGCCAACATGTTTTCTGTTTCCATTAAAACTCCCTCCATTAGTGGATCATTCATGTCTTTCAAATGCTGTTTCATTAAAAAATAATTCAATTTACTTATAAATATTTTAATTTAAAACGGATGTATATGTATACAAACCTTGAGTAAATTGTTCATGATAATGGTTCCATCACCAACATTTGCTTGAATTATGTTCAAAAATGTAGTACGGTTCAACCGTAGTAACTGACTTAACCGCTTGGTTCGAACCGTAAAGAGTTGTGGTCTGTAACAAAGTACACCAATTTCACCACAAAGCTCGCCGGTTTTAGCCTCTCCAACAATCTAAAATCATCAAATATTACTTTCTTGAATATATTTAATTTTTAATATTTAAAAATCATTATTGTTTTCGACTGGAATCTTACATGTTCACCTCCGTTTTTGGTAACCACCAGTTCCTAATCAAGTAATTAACCATCAAACATCATTTAGTAAGCATAACAACTTTTCATGCCAATAGAAATAAAAATTAAAAAAAATTAAATAATTATAAAATTTATAAAACTCACTACTGCTCCTGTAACAAGAATATAGAAATCAGTTGGTGCTTCATTCTGCAAAATTACATCTTCCTTTGGAGGAAAATATTCAGCTTTCATTTCCGAAACCTTCAAATATGGAAATTTACAGTTACAAGTTTGAAAAATGAATATTATATTTATAAAAAAACTTAATTAATTATTAATTAATAAGTAACCGTACCAGTTGAAAAAGCAAGTCATTTGACACACCATGAAATAAATAAGCTTTATCCAAAAGTGAGTAAAACAGAAAATGAGAAATACTCGATCTGATAGCTTTTGGAAGTGAATCAAGACTCTCTTGTTGTTGAAGTCCTTCTGAATCGGTTCTAAATTTCAAGCACAAATGTGCAAGCATTTGATCTTGTAACCGAATTGGTAACTGATTTCTCTGAGCAAAACTTGAAGCAGCTTGAATAGTATCTCTCTATAATCAAATCAAATAATCTCAAAGTAGTAAGTTTAACTCCACCATGGTTAAGACTTAAGTTAATTAAATCAAAAATGAATTTCATTTACTTACAAATTGTCTTGTTTTGCTGGTTCCATGAACAACCAAATTGGTCATATTTCCTATTAAATATGATGTCATTCCAAGGTTAAAAAGCATGTAACATATGACAAATATCATTTCTCTTCTATTTTGGGCATGTAAATCACCATATCCAACAGTGGTCAAAGTTGTAATCGACCAATACATTGATGTCACATAACGAATCCATAAACTTTCTTTCTCAAAATCCTCATTACCAAACCCTATCCATGTTTTTCCCGGATTCGGGTAATGAGCAGCAAGAAAATAGTAAAAGCATCCAGCACAGTGTACAGCAAAAAGAGTAACCTATAAAGACACAATTTTAATTCTACTTATATTTTTTGTTAATTCAATATTTGCAAATCTTTACAGTAAATTCATGGCATTTGAAGTACAATATGTGTTTATGGTTTATGGTTTAGGGTTCAGACGCTATGTGATTATCAATTTTTACATTATTCAACACTAAAATTACCAAAGTAAATTGCTATTTAATGACATTTACCCTATTTTTGATATGTACGAGGATTTACTATACAAAATGACTATATAATAACGCCTATAATAAAATACTTACAGCAATAAGCTTGGCACATCGGACCCAAAAGTAGTTAAAGTTCCTATCTTTCTCCAATCTGTTCCAACAAGAAGATTAAAACATTAAACAAAGAAAACATTGAGTATGCTCTAGGTACATATTATAGAAAATATGAAGTTTGAAACAATTTTAAGAGAATATTAATATAAAAATTAAAAAACATTTCCAATTACCTGGAAAACAAAGCACTAACTCTGCGCAACCTCCAGAGTCTACACATGTTGAATAATCCATATGTTTGGAAACTACCAGTTGATATCTTTCTGACAAGTTCAGAAGGAATTGTGGAAATAACATCAAAAACCAACCAAGTGGTTATATATCTCAAAGCAATCTTCTTCCGGTCATCCACAAGAAGATAACTATTTTTATCAAGATAAGCTAAGAAGAATGTAAGGATAATATCAATAGCAAAGAACCCATTGACTACATTATCGATTATTGAAAGTGGTTGTCTTGGTTTTTTGAGAAACCCGAATTCAAATGGGGAGACCCAAGCAGTGTAGAGGACCAAAATTACTAGATATGTCTCCCATGCCCTGTAAAATGAAATTAAATTGGATATGAGTAAAAAACAAATAGTGATGAGTAAATATTAGATTGGATGAAACAACATGAAATTTTGATTATCAATAAATCAGTATAAAATTACTGCTCGATAGTGAAGTCAACTCTAACGAAAATAACCGAAGATACAAGAAGTTGAAAAACCAGCAGGAAGCATGATGAATTACAGGTATGTTTGCTATTGATCAAATTTCATGTTTTAACTCATAGTGTTAATCGATAGAATATCGAAAAATAGAAGTCAACTAGCAGATTATCAGTCGCTCCAAAACTTCAATTTCAAAATTCCCCTCAATATCACACGATTGAAATAATAAGTATACAATATTCCAAAGACCTATAGGGAATTAGTGAATGCAGTCCACAATGAAAAATGCTCGTTGACTTTAACAGCTTGATACAGTTTAAAATTGATTAAATAATAGGTGTCCTGCTCGATTATAAAAATAAATAATAAAAAATGCAGTGTGATTGAAGCGACATTTTGGAGTGATCAAACAAGCTTGTTGACGAGATCAGCTCCAAACACGAACCAATTAATCAAAATTGCTAACAATATCAAAAGTTAATTCATACAAATCATGCATATATCTACATGTAACTGTCTTCAAGTAACCGAACGGATTCCAGTAAATCTATAAGTCCGTAACGGCGATTGAAATAGGATATAATGAAATCGCGAGGTTTAAGCTGTATCGTAACTTCAATCACACAAACATACAGATTTTTCAAGTATCTATATATGAATGTATCGTATTAATCGGAGCGATTTCAGTATACCTATAACGGCGATCGTAAGGAGATATGATGAAATTGCGGAGTTTAACACGGCGATTACTACGAGCACCAAGAGAAGGTAAGATTGTAGTGGTGAGACTGTATTGACTGCCATCTCTAGACATCTGTTCAAGTTCTTGAGCACCACCGCACATTGAAACCCTAAAACCTCCGGTTGTAGCGCGAGAATTAAATGCTTCCGCCATTTTTAGCAGGATTTCAATTTCATTCACCTTCTTTATACGCCAAACCGTCTCTATATATATACAAGGTACGTGTTTATGAGGGTCCCATTTATTGTCTTTAAAGTTTCTTTCTATTTAATTTTTTATTTTTTTATTTGATAAATAATATTCATGCCTATTATATGTGCATACTTCGTGTTATTACTCATCATAAAATAACATGTCATGTTATTTTTTGATTTGATCATTTATTTTATCAAATGAGTAGATAAATAAGTAGGCATGAATATCCTTTTATTATTATGTTAGGTAAATAATTACTACTTTCTATGTGTAAATGTTGGGATTCGGTTTTGGAGATAATGTGATTCAGTTTTATTTATTTTATTTGATTTACATGTAGCCTTATTTATTTTATTTCACCGTATAATTTTGTTAGAGTTCTTTCATGAAATAGTCTCTATCCAGGTTAAGGTATGATGGAAGTTTCATTGATGCTCTGTATATTTAGGATGTGCAAAATCGGGATGAAATCATGATACCGGTAAATTGTACATTAATCTATCGATTAAATCATTAAATCGTATTGTTACCAAATCAAACTATATGTTATTGTACATGGTACAAATGTTCTCAAATTTTTACTAATATAATTTGGTTGTGTATTTGTTGTGTATCATCCTTTAATTTTGATACTTATTATGATCAAATAGGTAGTCATCTAAGTAGTTACAAATGATAGAAAACAATACCATTTCTCTTGGTATAATTGGATAGAGCTAGAATTATGACTTATAAATGATGTCATTTCTATATGAATATTTGGTAAAAGTTGTTTTAATGGGTAATTTTTAATATACTTCAAGTGACTTATTGTTATAAAAGTTCATTTTTCCGAATAAATGCAAACTTAAAATCAACAAAACTTTATTTTGAGTGAGAGCTTATTCTTAATAAATATTTAATATTCATTAATAATCAAAAAATTTGTTTAAATGGTCGTTTTTTCCTTGTTGAATTTATTAAAAACTCGTTTTAACTACAGCAAATATGAAACAGAGAATACATTAAAAAATAATCGTTAATATTAACTTGCATCTAACCCGATGCATCTATATTCTATATGCAGTATAATATATCTACGATTTTTAAAATCTTTTGGAACAATGTATCTTTGTATATCTATATAGCTTCAAAGCCCGCCCGGATGGGCGGGCACGAGAGATATGTAGGAAAAAAAAAAATATTGATACTTTAAATAACATAACAATCCATAATTATAATGATAAAAAATAAATTTTGATACATGAATAAATGTTATACTTCCTCCGTTTCAAAATAAGTGATACAAATTAGTTTTCACGTTTTTTGAGGCAAAAGATTGTAATTAAGGTTAAATTCGATAGTTAGTAACTGAAGGGTCCCACATATTATGATTAAAGTGAGCTTAATGATGTTTAAAAGTAAAAGCAATGGTAAATGAGGAATTTTACTTTATTAAAGTAGATAATTAGTGGGTATGTGTCCCACTATATTTGACCAAATAAGGAAAGTTTTAAAGTGTATCACTTATTTTGAAACACCTCAAAATGAAAAATGTATCACTTATTTTGAAACGGAGGAAGTAGTAAATTTAGAGGCGAAATAAAAACATAAAACAACACTATAAATAATCCAACATTATAAATATTCCAAGGCGCCTTAATTTTTTTTTTTTTCTTTCTGATTTCCAATTAAAAAGAGAGGGTTTTTTTTTGTACACAAACACATGGTATTTTTTTTACACAACCGCTCGAGCTCATCGGTCATTTAGGCTTGCATATTACACCACTAATTCACGATATCCAATGACACCCTGAACGTGAGGTAAAGCGTTATACTACGACGGTTCGCTGCATTTGAGAGCTTTCACTAAATCGTAGGCGCTGGTTTCTTTTAATCGATTGACGAAATGGTACAATCCCGCATTTGAGGTTTCCGAAAGAGTCATTAATTGTTGCTTAATTCTCTCTGGTTTCTTTTAATCGATCGACGAAATGGCTGATCAGATCTTCGAAAGCTACAATGTAAATGTTTGCCTCATGTTTATTGTAATTTTGGTGTTTTTGAACTTCAATTTTGTTACTGTCTCTCGCCAATAACCATTCATGTCGAATTAGGGTTATCAGTTATGATGAAATTAATGTGAATTAGGGCTTTCCGATTCATGAATCTGATGCATTTTATGTGAATTAGAGCAAATTTTTGAACACTGATTAGAGCTGTTCACAAATTATGTAACTTTAAGTTAACTACATGTTAGGGTTTTTCACTTTTAATCGCCGTTAACATTTAATTCGTTAATTGTTCAATCAAATAGTTTATATTTTGTGATTTCTAAAGTTCTCTCAAATTGTAGCATATGGTTTTAGTGACTGGAAATTTTATATCTCAAATTCAGACCTAGTACTTTCTGATTCAGTATTTATTCTCATTTTGAGAGGTTCATTAGTTGAGCTGCATAGAGTATATTCTGAATTTGAGTTAGCATTTAGGATCATAATTAAAGGACAATATAGAGGAATATATTACAGCTTTTTTTACATGAATGGATTTTACTTGTTGCGAGATAACTGATTTTTCATGTTTGGGATAAATTTTGTAGACAGCGTTTGGCTGATAGAAAGGTAGAGAGGTTTGAAAAGAACATCAAGAAACGTGGTTGGCCTGAAACCACAACAAAGAAGAAAGACTCTTACCCTGTGGGCCCCATTATTCTCGGTTTCTTTCATAAATATATATTTTACATGTTGATTTTGAGCAGTACTATATTTCACCATCTGGTCAACGTTTGCGGTCAAAGAATGAAGTGATTTCGAAACAGGAAGCAAGCGAAAGAAGACATCCACTGCAACTTATGCTTATGATGACACTGTAAGTTCTTCTTAAAAAAAAATGTTAATTAGTAAAAATAATATACTATTTATTAGGTACATATAAAGCAAATGTAAGTGGCTATTCTAGGGTACTATCAAAATTCATAATTTTCTAGAAACTGATGTAGTGATGTATACGATTTATATCAATTCACACTTTATTGAGCAGTATTTTACATGAAACCTTTTCATATTTGAACAGATATGTAAAACAATGGGTCTATTTAACAATACCTAAAAAATCAATTTAAGAATACATGTGAAAATGTTGAAATTTATTTACAGAATATTGAATTACACAATTCAATAAAATATCTGTAGCATATTAATTTACAGAATATTGAACACTGATTTACATGTTGCAGGTTTTAGAAGGGTACTGTTGTGGAGTTAGAGGTTCTTTTTCATTAAACAAACTTGTTTGTGATGAACCCACACCGAATTTAATGTGATAATACTATCAGATAGGATGTATATATGGCTGTTGTTTCGAAAACATTCAGTAGAGAATAGGGTATAAAACAATTTTTCATTCGTTAAGTTACACCGTGCATACAACTGGTCAAATATGAAAACTAACTGAATTTTGTATTGAATATGCAGATTGCAGCTCTTCCTTGTAATGTGATGAACCGGAACTCTGTTTTATGGTGATATTAGGCGTCTCCAATGATGAGTTTTATTATGTGTCTGTGTCAATGAACTATATAACTTCTCAAAAGTGGTTGTTTACCAAATCCCGAAAGATTTGGTTATCATTGAGGTAATACATATCTTTAAGGAATTTTTGAAAATAGGAGATTTGTTTCTTTTGAATTGAAATATGCGGATTCTAATGTACTTACCTATTATTGTGGAAAAAAGTAGGAAGGTTTTTGGGCAAAATATTTGTTTCTAAACCTCAGTTAAGGTGCTATTAAACCTCATAAAAAATTCCGTGATCATGCCAAAAAAACGTTGTTGTGATTTCTTGATATTATGGAATTTTTGTAATATTTGCATCTTTACCATAAATATGTAAAGACTACCATAAATTTTTAATGAATCCAGTCGTGATTAATGGGGGTGGTTTTTAATGAGAGTGGTTTATTTAAGGATAAATGTATCAAAACAACCTTATTTGAAATTATCCCCCATATATGAAACAAAATCCTGTGATTATTGTTTTTCATTTGATAGTGCAGGAATAATACCTTAATATTCGGATGGGTTAGTTTTGAAGGAACCAGCTGGCATATAGGGGCAATTACAGCCTTACAGGTGGCATTGGGAGCCAATGGGGAAGCTTGAAAGTGCATAGTTGGAAAAAAAATCTCAAACCTAGGCTGCATATATAGGTTAAGATTTTATTTTGGGGGTAATTAATTATTTTTATTGTTAAGAATCAATATTGAAAAAACGATTGTTTTGACAGGCTGCAGCTCTCCACACGCAAGATATACTCACCCGGTTTTCCGGAAAATATTAACTGCTATCTTAATCGTGTTGTGAATTGAGTTTTATTTTAAATATGTAGTTAATTCCGGAATTAATTAATGCTAATTAAAAGTATATTTGACAGGTTGTGTTGATTAAGCTCTGTGATCTACTTTCCTTTAAAACCGGAATGAATTAACTGCATTATAGGAAGAGGAGGGAAGTTTGTGTTGAAATCGTGAGCCAACCATTGAATTACACGTGGCATTGTCCACCAATCAGAGAGCTGTGTTTTGATGACTTGTCAAAACCAAATCATATGTAGCTCCATATATGGGAGAAAATTTGATTATTTGTGTTATAAAAATGTCAATTTTTTCAATATGTCAATTTAAATGACTCCAGTTTAAATCTTAGAATGTTATTTATGTTGTTCACTAATTTTTGGTTCTCTGTTAATCTGTACCCTTACTAGTTACTACTATTATATACTCCCTCCGTCCCTAAATAAAGTTCTCATTTCACCTTCAAGTTTTGTCCCTAAATAAAGTTCTCATTTCTCAAACTTAAGGGGCCCACTTAATATAATAATATTATTACCAATACTTTCACCACTAACTATCTCTTAAAACACTTTCTCTCTCCAATCAAACCTTATATTTTATTCAAAAGTAATACCAAATACCCCACCACTAACTATCTCCTAAAATGTTGTGCCCAACATAAATGGGAACTTTATTTAGGGACGGAGGGAGTAGTTTTTATTGAAATACTCCGTATAATATATTTAACATGTCTATTTTGACAATTAAACAAAATCACTTTTATTGCAATTAATCAGGTTTCCAATTTTTAATAGCAACACCATCCGGTTTTGGTTCTAATCGAATATGAATGCTAAGATACAAATTTTAGAAGTATTATAATTTCAATAATTAAACAAAGTCTAAATCATACTCAAAGTTTATAATATTATAATTTTAGAAGGATTATAACGGTGTTACTTTTTTTTTTTTTTTTTGAACGTCACCTAATATACACCAATTGTACACTAAATAACAGTGTTACTTTAAAAACATCGTAGGATGGACCAAAGATTTGAATGCATTAGATTGTAATGGCAAATAGAGTTATGTGGATGGAAGGTCGAACAAGCCGAAGTATCTAGGTTGGATCTTACTTTTTTATACGGACGAATTGAAAACCGAACCATTAACAGAATTAGCCTAAATATATAAATATTTAAAAAAGCCAAATTATTTAATTATTGAAGGTAATTTGTACATCATCAGAATCTTTTGTAACCACTAGCTATAGTTAGTGCTTTATAGTGTTGTGTGTGTTACTGCGTTAAACATGAGCTAGTGGTGCATGGATAAATTTAATGGTCACTGTCGTCTCCTTTAAATTAACCATATAATTTTGTTTTTAGGGAGAATTACATAAAATAGCAAGATGCTATATGGTGATCAACTGATCATTGTAGTTGAATCATTATGGTTGTGATCACGGAACTTTGTTGCAGAAGAGGAAAAAGGATCGGAGGAATCATTTAAAGATTATGGCTCAAATCATTTAAATATTAATTGGTAAAAAACATATTAGTATAATTTATTACAATTACGTTGATAAACAACTATGAAAAAATGAGAGAAATTAAATAACTGGCTACGTCACTATGACATACCGAATATCATTATTTCGGTTAAATTGTTTCCCGAATTGTAAAAACTTAAAAGTCCGTTGCTTCTTTTGAAAATTTTGATAGTTGGTTGATAAAATTAGTAATAACCTAAAAATATTTTTGATCGGTATTCCCGTTAAAATGTTTCCCAGTCCGTTATTTCTTTTGAAAATTTTAAAAATTGATTGATAAATTTAGCAATAACCTAATAATATCTTGCTATTTTATGTAATTTGCCAATTTTTTAAACCAAGAGTTTCGGTTTTTTCATGAGGAAAATTATGCCAAATATGTTCACCATCTTGGGGAAACGACTTCAGTTTAAGAACTGGGTATTAATACATTATCTGTCTTTATAATTTCAATATACGAATACACTGGATGTGAGAATAGATGCGTTACACATAGAAAAAAAAAAATTATGTGATAGTTGACTTTTTATAGACATAATTTAGGGAAGAGTCGGCTATGAAAAATAATATGTTATGCCATGTGATGCCACCAATATGGAATGTATCATTTATAATATCACATGATAATGTCACATTTAGTTTCCTTTTAAATTGTCAAAATTATTTCTAAGTTCTTTTGAAGTTGAGACATACATACTAATAAGGGTAATTTTATTTTTAAGTTCTTTTAAAGTTGGCAAAAATGCACCTAGTCATATAAAATCTCCTGTATCGATTTATTTAAAGATAAGATATGGTAAAATATCATGCTTATAACATAATTAACATATCAATCGACCTATCGTAATGTAATAGACTAATTAAAGCGCTTCAAAATGAACTTGTTTTAACATACTATCCAACCTGCATTATACATTCTTTTCATTTATTCCATGTGACATTAGCCCATGTAATAATTTATTTTTTTCTGTTTTCACGTCAAGTAGTACCTTGTTTAGGTCATAATGAGAGTATTAACCTCAATCATTTTATATGGAATATCATTTTATTTAATTTAATTATTATAAAAAAACATAAAAGTATCTTCAAAGTTCAAAGATTATAAGGTGAGTTGTAAAACCGCGAAGTTTAATATCTTATGATTTTATTAGATTATCAGTATTATAAAAAAATCTCATAGAATGAGAGCCAACATTTTTATTTCCATTATGGGAGATTGTTTGACTTTCTATTTTCAGGTATTAATTGGACAAGCGTGGGTTTCAGATGAATTTGAAGCAACTATACACGTCGGGGGCCCATACAATCACTACAAAACGTCAACGGTTAAGCTCACAACGACCAAATCTACTCTAAAACAGAAGATAAAGTACAAAATGTAAGTTCAAACTTATACAAATGACTTTTTAAATAGCTTAAATATAAAGTGTGATGCATAACACTTTAGTTTATAAAATTTATGAAAAAATTTTATAATAGTACTAGTTATTAAATATTTGTTGGAGCTAATATCAATTTTATTATTAGAAATATAATACAATTAGGAAATGACATAAATAATTATAGTGTTTGAAACAAGAATAGGTAAACAAAGAGATAAAACCGAGTTTGGTTGAGTCACGTGATAAACACGATCCCCTTAAAATATATTTGTTGTCTATTTCTTAAGGTGCAACAACCGGAGTAGTTATGTACTAATGGATATAATCTAAGCCAGAACACTTACCGAGATTTTCTTGTGTTGAAGGAAAAGAGAGAATGAAAATTCTTGATTGTTCTTGGTGTATTAATATTTCAAGGTGTGTTTACAAATGAGATTATTTTCGAAGTTGCATTCGTGTCCACAAGTCGCCCAACGCATGAGTTCAAGTCTTTTCGGACAACTCGGTCTAAGAAATCGTAAAGTTGATGCTCAAAATTAGTCCTAGAATCGTAAAGTTGAGTTTGAACCATTTAAGTATTGGAAATGATTTGGATGAAAAGTTTGAGAAATTGGTGCATAATTTTGCAACCAAAAAGGCTGGATTTTTGCAGAATTAGAAAATTAATTATAGCCATATCATCAGTCATTCTAAAAGTATAAGAGTATATTAATTATATCATATTTTTATGAGATGATCTTAGCAGAAAGTTACTCATATTATTGAATTAATAACAAGTGGTCAAATTGAATTTTCTTAATTGATTAAATGTGTTAAAAAGGAAAAAAAAAAAAAAAAAAAAAAAAAAAAAAAAAAAAACTATATATGAATGTTTCATGTAATCATCTCAGAATAATGTTAATTTGATATCACGTTCAGTTTCCAACAATCGATGTTCTACCACTCCATTTAGCTGGTTTTGGTGCCATTATCTCTACTATATATAAAGCATTTAGGACTTTCCCCAAAGAGCAGGTTGAAAATTCAGTCAATTTCTTTCCATTTTGGGATTTTCAAATCTGAGTTAAAAAAATGTTGAAGCCATGCCTCGAACCCGAGACCTCCCACTTAAATGGCGTCGCTTTATCACTAGGGGTGTTCACTATTCGGATATAACCGGATTATCCAAATGGACAATTTGGATTGGATCGTTTGGATTGGTTTTTTGGTTTTTTGGATCGGTTTGGACTTAAACCAAATTAATAGTTTGGTTTTCGGATCGGATTTGGTTTGCATTGTAAAATCCGGATTGTCCAAAAAATCCAAATAGTAATATACATGTATTTAAATATTTAATAGTTTTGTATTGTAAACAATCAGGGTACTTCTTTTCTATACATTTCTTATAGTGAATTGATGTATATGATAATACTTGTTCATTTATATTGTATCATTTGATAATGGACCAATTTTTTAGACTTTTTGAGGAAGTTGATGTCAAGACTTTTGCATATCTATTATTGTAAATATCACAAGTTATGAATTATACTTGTTTTTATGTATAAAGTAGTTTATCGTTTTGAAATTGTACATATTACACTTAATATTAGTTATGTTACATACTTTTGTAGTTTTGTGAAGTATATATTAAGAAAAAAATGGTTTGGTTCGGACAAAACCAAACCAACCAAATTGTAATTTGGTTCGGATCGGTTTGGATTTAAATTAGTTTGGATTGGTTCGGTTTGAACATTTAAAATCCAAAAACCATTTGGATTGGTTCGGATATATCCAAATTATCCAAATGAACACCCCTATTTACCACCTGATCTAGCAAACTTACGATTTGAATACTACACAATGGACTAATAAATATCTGGCCAAACCCGCTTGTTCCAGCTACATGGGCTACGATCGCAGGCTAATCCCTTTATTGGGCTTCGAAAGTTTCAACCCACCACCAAAGTCGAATACTTCCAGTCTTTGTACGGTTCACCCACGGCTGTTCATTTCCCCTCCTAAAATCGATGATGACATCGATTCTGCAATCAGGCTTTTCAATAGCCACCCCGAACACGCCAATTCCTCGATTTTGCAATTAGGCCTTTCAAATGCCACCGCGATTCTAGAAATTAGCTCAATTACCTTCACGTTTCTTAACAATATAAAAGATAATGCAGATCAGAAATTCATTTTACACAATCTCCACCCTGAAATCTCGCGTAAGTATTCTTGATTTACTCTTCCGAATCGAAATATCTGTTTATTTCGAAATTCATTTTAGATACACATACTCAATTTCTGCTTCTTTTTTTTTCATTTTCCTTGAACAGGAAGAAGTACAAAGCAAGAGCAGTTCACTTTTACAAACTTATCTTACTGTTTTGTTTGAACAAAATCCAGGTTTATCTTTGTTTCCATGAAATTTGTTTAATTAGTAATTAATGCTTTTGTATTTGGTTTCGTTTCCATTTGAATTAGTGTTCGTTAGCATCAGTAACTTCTTTTTGGTTTCAAGGATGGAACAAAATAATGTTATGAATGAAACTGATGCTCAAATAACGCCTGCTACCACTTGAGGTATCATACTTTTCTCAAACATTTTAATGTGTCAAAATGGTGATGCAACTAAAAGAAAGAATTTGACCAGATTTACAAAAGTTGATCCCATAAACACGTTTAAAACAGAAATGTTGTTGCTGTTTGAACAGATCAGTTATGTGAAACTAATTTTCGGGAAAACCCCTCAAAAAAAGTAACTAACTTAAGTTTGTCAACAAACTCAAGAAAACTAAAAAAAATCGCTTTCCTATTTAGATTATCTTATTGCACCATACAACCCTATGGCCCATTTGACCCGTCTCTTTTCAACACAACTGACCCATATCTGATCAAAACAAGTTGACACATTTGACCAGATTTGACCCGTTTGCAACTTGACCCGTCTGCAACTTGACCCGTCGAGTAAATATTTTTGGGTAAAATGAAGTAGTTCAAATGGGTGAAATGACTACTAATCTTATACTACTAATTGGTGAATTCAGTCTTGCAAGTTACTTCATTAATGTTAAATATATGGTTATTATCATTAGTTGGAGTTTCGACCCATTTACTTCTAAGTGTTTTTCTCCCTCAAACGGGATAACAATTATGTTAGACTGTCACTTGCAGATTTTAAGGGGTGAATCTGTGGGGATTGCAAAGCAATTGGCATCTCAACAAGAAGGTCAATTTACTATACGGATGAGTCCATATCTCAAGTAGAAAGAAAGTCAAATATACCTTCAAATTCCATTTAATGTGTGTTTTAATATTTAGTAAACTGCATATATTTAGCCAAGTATCTCTTCTTTCTAATTGTTTCATTCACTGTATAAACCCACAAAAGCTCTTCAATAATATCATTATCTTCAAAATGAAAATCCTCTATACACTCATAGCATTCACGTGGGATGTCATTCATGTAGAATATATAGGGTTGGTTTCAACAATGTTTCCACCTTCTCATGGTTTGCTTGTATCCCAGACGAGGAGACAATGTGACCTAAAAACTTTCCCTTGCTCATACCAAACGAACACTTTTTCGGATTTAACTTCATGTTAATCGCATGTAAACGCAACAAAGTTTCCTCCGTGTCTTTTATGAGGTCCCCATCTTCTCTGCTTTTTATCACCATGTCATCAACATATACTTCTAAATTTCGCCCAATCTGGTTCTCGAACGCCTTATCAACCAGTCGTTGGTATGTCGCACCGGCATTGCGGAGGCCGAACGACATTTTGATGTAGCAATATGTGCCTTTCGCCGTGTGGAAAGCCGTTTTTTCTTCGTCTTCCTTTGCCATCTGCACTTGGTGATACCCTTTGTACGCGTCTAATTACGATTTCCATTTATACCCGCCCAGGGACTCGATCTTCTGCTCGATTTCAGGAAGGGGTAACTGTCCTTTGGACAAGCTCTATTGAGGTCTTTGAAGTCGACGCACATACGCATGGATCCGTCTCCTTTCTTTACTAGGACCGGATTAGATATCCAATTTGGATATTGCGTGCTGCGTAAGACTCCAGCTGCGACCAGGTCTCCCACCTCCTTATTCACCACCTCGTTTCGTGCCGGAGCCATCCCTCTTTTTGAATGTTTGACCGGGACGAACGTCGGGTTATCGTTGAGCTTGTGTTCAATCACTTTCCTGGAGACGCCTGTCATGTCCTTTGGCTCCCATGCGAACACATGCTTGTTCTTTTTTAACAAGGCTTTCAGCTCAGACCTTATTTTTCCCGGAAGGTGGCGACCGATCCTAACAGGGGTTTCGGGGTAATATGGGTTGATAATCACGTGTACTTCTTCCTGTTCCATCCAACTGTCCTGATGTGTGATACTGCCACACTCAGGCATGGGCATTAGCGTACCGCGTACAGTGACCACCCCGTGTTCCGAAGGGAATTTAAGCAAACCGTGGATTGTGGAAGCGATTGCCTGCAACTGCCACATTCCGGTTCGTCCTAGGATCGCGTTGTACCTGGAGGGGGCTTCGATGACTATGAACTCGGTTGTAATTGTTTTGCTAACATTTGTATTCCAATCGATCAGGATCAAAGGCAAATGGATCTTTCCCCGCGGCCACACAGACTGCCCTGAAAAACCTATTACGGAAGTAGTTGCGGGCTTAATGAAAGCTTGTACGTCCTTCGGGAACTTCTGGAAATAGTGATCGTACATGATGTTCGCAGAACTCCCTCCATCCACATAGATTCTGCGGACCATCGTAAGAGCGATGGTTCCACATATGACTAGTGGCTCCACCCCTATATGTCCGTCAGGGGTTGGTTCGTTTCCTCCGAATTCCAAGGTGGTAGTCTTCCTTTTTCTTGGGTGGGGGAAGGAACTGCTCCCTTCCTCTACCGCCATGATCTCAGTATCATATGCAGCCTCCTTTCCTTTAACCAGTGGTTCCGCCACACAGACAACCTTTGCTTGGCCAGACGCTTCTTTCTCCCTTCAATAACTTTCGCATGACGCAGTCGCATGACCCATTATCTTGTGAAATTCGCAGTACGCGTTTGGATCTCTCGGGTATCTTTTTATGACCGTCCGACTATCCTTGTCTCCTCGTGCTTTGTTTGTTGAGAATGCTTCAGGGCGATATGATCCATGCCTATCTCCCTGCAATTGACCTCTCGTCATGCGTCCTCTATAGGCATTTTTACTCTGACTGTTTTGGTGACTTGGCCTGTATACGGGTTTTGATCGTTCGTGATGCCGAGCCAACCCAGAACTGGGCGCTCCTTTCCTCTCCTGAGCTTCAAACCGAAGCTTTTCTGCACTTTCTTCTTCTTGTTTTAAGAACGTGTTGACCGTACTGATCATATCATCAGCCCTCTTGAAATCTCTCTTAGACAGCTCCCGGAAGAGTTCTCCTTCCCTTAGGCCATACGTGAAAGCTGCGATGATGAGTGAGTCTTCTCTAACGGGCATCTTCCTGCTTTGTTCATTAAACCTTCTGAAGTAAGATTTATTCGACTCTCCTTCCCGCTGTCGGCACGCCATGATGGATTGTGATTGTTGCTGGTATTTCTTCTGTTGTATGAAGCTGTGAGTAAATTGTACAACTAATTCTTCAAAGTTAGGTATGCTTCTTTGTGGAAGGGTGGAAAACCAATATCGCGCCGAACCCTCTAAAGTTCCAACGAAGAAAAGACACCACAGCCTCTGGTCCATGGGGATCATGCGTACGGCCCAACGAAAGCTTGCGACATGGTCGTCTGGATCCCCCGTTCCATCATATGACTTTACGCGAGGTCCCTTCAGACCTGCGGGTACAGGCACTTCATTGATCTCGTCCGTGAACGGAGAATGGAAAGTACGCCCACTGGCATGGGAAGTTTTCTCTGGAGCCTTCTGCCTTGTACGAGAACCTTTTCTTTCTGCAAGGGCCTTTGGAGGGGATTTCTCCATCCGGATGCTCTTTTCTGGTTTCTTTTCGGCGTATACTTCTTCCACGGACTCGTCGTCACTGGAATACTCAAGGGTTTTGCTAACCCCTGCTTTTACCTCCGTCACCCTCGGACGGGTCTTTTCTAACTGCCTCATTCTTCTGAATTGGCAGAAAAGGTTAAATTCCTCCATTTCTTCCGGAGTTGGGCCACCTTCCGCGTTCTCCAACGGGGGAGGACATGAAGACGAGTTTAATAGCGACGGCGTCGGTGTGGGTGTGAGCAAGCCCTCGGTCGGAGATCTCGTCGGTGTTATTTGCGAGGGATCTATACCCCCTATCGACGTTTCTTGGATCATTATATTCTAGGTCCCACGGATGGCGCCAAATGTTGGTTCCGGCTTCCGTAACCAGGACGGTAGGATGGTTCCAACGGTGATTTCTGCAATCAACGAACAACTCTAGTCAAAGGTTCCCAGGGTTGATCCCCGTAGGAACACTCCGACGCTCAAATTAGTGTTTATACGTATGGATGGTTTAAGTAATCAATGAAGGTTGAGAATTAGGTAACAGTATTTAATGCGCAGTGAGTGAATACCTGGAAGAGTGTCGAAGGGGACCCTTTATAGCCAAGCCAACTGGGCGGGAAGACGAAGGCTTCTTCCCATGGACCAAGGCTTCGGCGAGAACGCTGGACAAAAGAATCGATCACCTTTAAGAGTATGTAGGATAATAACCCAAGCTTTCGCTCAAGCCGTCCTCGAGCTCCGATCGCATTTAATGCGCTCTTGCTTCGATGTACTTTATCCAGAAAATGCGCTTAGTATGTTAACTATCGTTGGGATTCGTATGTTAAAGTCGTTCGTCGAGGTACAACCATCCATCCGGTTCCGTAAACCTTCCGGATGGTGGCTCAGTATGGATTATATCTCATTAGAGTGCAAGTATGTATTTGATTGGTAGTTGTTTTTAACTTCTTAGTATTCGAGATTTATTAGGAACTTTCTTATTGTTCTTATTAAATTTCATTCGCAGCAAGTCAAAGTGTAATGTCTCTCTATCATTTCTCCATTATAGTATACATTTTGTGTAAGGTCAAAACAAACAAGGTACTTGGTTTAGGGTTGGGAACGGTCTAGAAATTGAACCGAAAGATTGACTATAATTATCTTTATCAATATCTTAAGTCTTAAAAAATTGAAATTACCACCACCACCATCCACCATCAGCGACCACCAACATCCATCATCACTATCGCCGATTCGCCGCCACCACCACTAATTGTTCATCGCAAAATATAATCACATGGTACCCGCCGACGCATTGCGCGGGTACCATGCTAGTATTTCTTAAATCAAAAGTCAAGCTTTATCCATTAGCCAAACCGTTAGGTTGACCTTACTTAATTAATTGTGGATACACATGTGACTATGTGAGTGTTTATTGTTTCACCCAACAATTTTTCATTTGAAGTTTATAGTTGTATAATGAGAAATGATAATTTATCATATCATTTCTTGATTTTGACTTTTATCATAATCAAATTTTCTCCTATATATATGAGCTTACGTTTGATTTACTTTTGCCAACTAGGCAGTTTGGAGCTATCCCATTGGCTAATAATGCCATGTGTAATTCGAGGATTGGCCAACATCCATCCCGCCCACTATACACAAGCCCTAATTTCTTCAGCCTTTTTCCGTTACCTAAATTTGCGTCACCTATTCCACCACCGTTACCATGGTAGCTTCCCAACCTTTAAGTTTTCATACTCCCGCTTCTTCTTGGCGAATGCTTCATATCCCTATCTCTCTCCAGTTAGGTTTTCTTTCCCCTCAAACCTCGCCCTTGATATCGCTGCCCTTATGCCCCTCCTTTCAAAACCTTTCCTTCTTCATCAACCCTAATTTCTTTCAAATCCCTTCTTCCTTCATTCATCGTATTTCACTATATTTTCAACGATGTAACGATTCTGCTTTTGGATTTGATTGACTTGCCTAAGAATCAGGTTCTAATTTTAATTTTTACTTTAATTGTGCTTGATTTCAACATTTTTAATGGACTCGAACAAATTAAGTAAGGGTTTTTTATACCTTTTTTGGTTGAATATGGTAGAGTATTACGAGCAACAGGTCTAAAATCCATTTAATTTCATTTGAATGGCGTCTGATGAACATGAAGATGATGAAGAAAGTCAACCAGTTCCATAAAAATCGGTGATATTGATTCAAATGAGTTGCTTGATTTGGGGTGATTTTGATTTCAAACTCAAATTTAATTATGAAGTTATTTAATCTCATGTAAAAATTGTAGCATGTTAATTTGTTTAAACGCATAATCTCTTACTGCCTGTTGGTTCCAAAGCCAATTGCCTTACAAAATCAAGAGCCAATTTAATAATGGAAAATTTTAATCTCAGGTAAAAATTGTTGCGCATATTGTGAAGTTATGCATCATGTTTGTTATGCCAATTGATTGAAAAAGAGATGAAACTCAAAAATATTAGAAACCAAAATTAGAAGTCAACCAGTTTGGTTTGTTTGTGCCTTTTGATGTATTTACAATAGTAGCAAACTGATCTATTTATACAAAGCTGTAGTTTTGTTTTCAATGATTAAACTATGGATTAAGCAATAACAAGTCATAATATGGAAGATTTAGATGGATTGATAACTAAGAACACTTTGCATTAGGGTTTAAACATTACAAAATAGGGCAAAGGTTAGAGGCAATTAGGTTACTACTTAGTATTTATACCTAGGCCTACTATCGACTAAATACAAAATGGTCCCTAGACTATTGGTTACAACATATGAGACCCAACAATCTCCCCCTTTGTAACAATAGTCTGGGAGGCGTATCTTCGAAGTCTTCATCTTGAGCCAAAGTTGCACCTGGTAGATATGTCGTTGAATAATGTTGTATCAGGAACAATTTGAGCTTTCTTTGGATGTGAAAATGAATACTTCTTGTAGCTTTTCAACCAACAAGATGTATTTTGAAGACTTTTGACTGAAGATACATATTGATCGACTAAAAGTAAGACTCATAATGATAGAGAGATTAACAGCGGAAGTCTTTTCTTGAAGTTTGTGGCTTTATGTCGATCAATGATTCTTGATAATTGTTGTTGAGATAACATGTTGATAACGGTTTACGCTCCCCCTCAAACACACAATTATTTCTTCACGGGAGTTGGATTAAACGTTTTGATATTTACTCCCTGGTGAACGACTTTCCTAATTCAACTGTGAACGTTGTTTGAAATCTTCATTAGGTCTTTGGTTTCTTGTTTACTCCCCCTTAACTGGTGCATGTATCATATTACTGTGGAGTAAACTGGGCTAACGTATCGATAATCTCCATAATATTGTAAGAAACTCCTAAATTTGTTCCCGCAGATTGAGCTTTAGAAGAATTTTTCTCTGAAAGTATCAATTCTTTATAAAAATAATTTATGTAATGTATCTTCTCCCCCTCATGATGAATAAGATTTATCTGATTCATCATGTAACTGTGAAGTTCTGCGAGTTTGAATTAAGAAGAATCTTCGATTTAAGGAAAAAATATAAGTTGACAATGATGAAGCCCATTGATAAAAATGTGTTGAATAATGATTATACATCTTTTGTAATAATCAATATATAACACATTTTATCATTTAAACCATTGAAGCCTTCTTCGTTTGTAAAAGCTGGAACTGAGTGATAAATCGTTGAGCGGTTTTGTTGAAGTATCAGCTACAGCTTTTGATGATCGGTGAACATAATACTTTTAATTGGCTTTTCAACCAATCTAAAGTATTCCAGAAGACTTCAAGTAAATCGACGAAATGTAGACCCATAGATTGAGCAGTTAGAAGCGGAATTCCTTTCTTGAAGTTGTGGCGTTTGTCGATTTGCTGCAGATCCTTGGTTCCCGATGTTCGTTGAAGTCGAAGCAGTGCGGAATATTGATATGATTTGGATTTTCTGACCGTTGTTGATAATGTTGGAGTACGGTCATAGAATCCCTTATCTGATGTATTGACTGTTGTTGATAAGATTGGAGTACAGTCATCAGATCCTCTATCAGACATAGTGACCGTTGTTGATGAGAATGGAGTACGATCGTCTGATCTTCGCACGAGAAGGTATAAGGGTAACCCAGTATCACATAGATTACCTGTTAGCACGACAGTTACAGAAACTGTGTGACCGACGTTCAGTGTTGGCTTTGATGTTAACACTGGTAGGATTTCCATTCAATCATCGTGAAATACCAATATTTTTGGTATCACTATGAATGTTCGGGCAATATCACAAAGATATGCTTGGTGGTTTGCCTGTGTCCTAATGGTGTTTGATATATCGGTTCTAGACTCAGTTGTGGACAAACGAAGGCGAGGACTAGAGAGAGTTGTCCTCTTGTTCAATATCAACTATCTCCAAGTGAGATGTCGATAGCATATGAGCTTGTCTCCGTGAAAATGAAACAAGTACTTTTTAAGAAGTACTTGAGTGGCTGGGGGTTGTGCATTGCATCACTGGGTCCATGATGTCTATTTCAATATCAGAGAGCAACTTATGCAATCTGATAGAGACGTTGTGACCCGGCTTTTAATCGGTTTGGTAAGGGTTTTTCGTTTTCTTTAACCCTGTTACACCCTCCTCACTCAAGCTTACTTTTTAAATTTTCAACTACACCCTCGTTTCATTTTACCATGTATTTAGCTGAATTGCACCCCTTACTTCATTCCCCCTCTCAAATTTTACCTCTGCGCACCCCAATCAAGATCCCGTGATACTTGATTCTGCTCACCTAGACCTACGGACCCTCACAGTATCTCCTATATTGTAGGTGGCTCCTGGGGAAGATCATGCCGGTTATAGCAGATCATAGGAGTTATTTGAGAGTGAACAATAACGCTCATGTGCAATTGATCAGCATTTTAGATGTTACATTTTAAGAATGATGTACATGGATTTTTCATGGGAAATGTATGTGTTTCCGGCATAAGTCGTTGCCTTTAAGATTGAAAATTTTAGCACAGCAACTTGAACACTTTAGGTAATACCGGTCTCACATAGAGTAACCGTTAACACACCATTTGATTCAATAGTCGTTTGCACAACGGTCGAGTCAATTGTGTGACCTGCATTTAGAGTTGGCATAATTTTAGCTCTAGCAGGATTTCCACTCAATCCTCGTGAAGCACCAGATTGTGATGCCATTATGAGTGTTACGATGAATTCACGGAGATTCATTTTAATAGTGTATGTGTCTTATATTGGAAATATTTGACGGTGAGATCTAGACACTTTGTGCATTGAAGCGAGACGTAACCCGGGGGAGGAGGTTAATAATTTCCATACCAACATACTCCGAATGAGTAGTCGATAGAATATGTGCTACGTCCCCTGATGAATTGAAACAAATTCCTGTTGATAGGAATCTGAGTGGTTGGTGGTGGAGTGCAGATGCTTTACTGGGCCAGTTAAGTCTAGTGAAACATTCAACACATGAATGATCACATTTTTGTGAGGTTGCCCGGTTTATTGTCGGTTTGGATGCACTCAAAGGTGTGTTTTCTTAAATTTATCATGTTTTCACATCACCTTTCACTCACCTAATTCTATACCCTGGACCTATACCCTCTCAGTGTATTTATCGGCTGGAAAAGTTTCCCTGGGAAAGGTAAAGCCGGTTTTGGCAAAACCATGGGAAGGTAGAGTCTTTGAAGTAGAAAGTAACGAGAATTAAAAGAATTTGTAATAAACAGATGTCATCTTTACTAGGGAACTAGTAAAGAGATCGTTTACGGATATTACAACGACTTATAATCAACGTTACAAACATAAAACATTTTGATTTGGGTATTTTTGTTTTGTTATTTGAATTTTCTCCCCCTATAAATACTAATTCTCCCCCTAGAATTAATATTTCTCCCCCTCGACAATACAAAGATATGAAAAAGTTTTGAGTTTTGAGGGCGTACCTTAAACACCGTCGGAGGGTTGGAGAAGAGTATTTGCGGTTATGTGCTTTATGGTTATGAGCAGGTTCTAAATCTGAGTTGATCAGAAGCCATTTTCCGTTGAGGACCGGGTTTCAAGCTGAAGTACTTGAAAGCCATTTCAATGAAGAGCGGGTTATACACTGAAGTATGTATAAGCCATTCTGGTGAAATGCGAGTTATACTCTGAAATGTGTATAAGTCATTTTTCCTGCAAAACAAATCATACAACTTTTGGTACCCATATTTGTTTGGCTCCGATGGTGTTAGTGTTAGAATGAAACCATCGATTAGTTGTATCGATTTGATGTAAAGATCTTGAATTCCAAGAATAATTGAAACTCGATGTTTCACGTTCAAATAATTTCCGAGGAATTATATGAGATTTTTGAGTTTTAGGAATCCATTTTGCATTTGAGCTCATAGAGGTTTTACAGACAAAACCATGATTTTTTTTGGGCAATGATCTAAAAATTATTTTAGGTGCCAATGAAATTAAATCGTTTCTCGTATACCTCAAAGTGTTTGTTTTAGAAATGAATTTCTTTGAAGGTATACGATGCTGTGAATTAAAATTACAAGGTTCCGGAAATTTTGAATTTTCAAAGAACTTTTTACTCTTTTGAAGAGAATAAGTGGTAAATTGTGAGATTTTTTTGGTAACAGATTTTGTAGATTCATCGGTGTAAATCTTAATCGGAACTTGTACTTCTTGTTTTCCTTTGTCAATTATTTTAGATTTAAAACTTTCTTCTAGCTTGATTTTCAAACCTTCGTTTTTAGTTTGAGACAAAGAAATATCTGTTTCAAGAGACGTAATTTTATCTAGCAATTTTGTTTTATCAATATTAAAAATATTGATTTGTTTTTGTAAATCTGATCCAAAATTACATTCAAGTTGTTTAATTTTATCAGTCAAAACCTGATTTTCAGCACAAACAGAAACATATTTTTCGATGTTCAAAACATTCAAATGATTGGAGTCATGAAGTTGTTTTGTGAGTTCAGCAATTTGAATTTTCAAGTTTTCTAAATTTGTTTCATAAGTTGTGATTTTTGATTTCAAATTTGCGTTTTCAGATTCTAGAGCTTGAACTATATCAGTTAAAATATCAACTTTGCAATTAACTTTCTCACGTTTCTCCAATTTTTCTTTGTAGTCATTACTTAATTGTAAATTCTTAACATTATCATGAATTTTTTTCTCAAATAAAACATAATGCTGCGTACTTGTAATTTCTCACACCGCATCTGATTCTTTTAATTCACCAAATACCTTTTGAAGTGATTTAATTAAATTTTCATCCATTTTATCTCTTTTAGTTTTAAAATTTGAAATTATTAAATAAAATGACGTGCGCGAGTAGTATGGTTTGGAAAGAAGTACAAAATATATGATTTGTGTAAATTGAAGTTCACCTCCTTTGTAAAATCACTATGAAAATTTCGATTAATAAGTAACCAAAAGACTACACGTCGTAATTAATTGCTTTTTAATTCCTCCTAATGAATTGATATAAAAAAAAATTAATGTGTAAAAATGAAAAGTGATTTTGAAATGTACAATTCTAATATAAATTTCATTAACTATTACCACTAACATACATTTTGAAATGTGTAAAAAATTGATAGGTGGAGGAGGTGGCGGTGGGGAAATTTCATTGGCGACCTCTATGTCGGTATTGGTGATACCTGTGGTTGTATTGGTTAGGGAAAAGAGACCTTGGGTGGTGAGGTTGGTGGCGTTCTTGGTTATGGCCTTAAGAAGATTGGTGGTAACGGTGGTTTGGAAGGCGATATGTTTCGAGATGATTTCAAGGTTGGTGTTAACCAGCTTTTGGCTAGCGAGAATTTTATCGGTATTTTGGTTGATTGTTTGAATGAGTTTTTGCATCATTTCAACCATGGTGGACATGGTTTCTTCGAGTGTTTGAGGTTCCTTGCGGGGAGGCATGGCGAGGACGAAGATGAAAGCACCAAATGATAGAAGTCGATTTGAGATGACTAATCTCCCAAGAAATTAAGAAAGAAACTAAAAATACTTTTAACAACTTTTTCTTCATTAACTTTTCCACAAACCAAAATCACATATAAATACTAAAACAAATTAACTAACTAGCCCACTACTTCCACTAACTATTACCACTAATATACATTAAACCAACTAGTTTGACTAAATAAACTAACTTACAAAATATAAATTACTAATAATAATTTGCTTAACTAAAATTGAAAATACTAATTAAAATTAAAATAACTAAAATACCATAAACTATAATATTAGACACGTATCACGGTGCCGGAAAAGTAGACGAGAGAGACGGTGGTGGTGAGCTGTGGTGGTTGACGGTTTGTGTATGTCAAGAATTGCCGGAAGACAGAACTTGTGAGTGCTCGAGATGGTTCCGGTTCGAGATGGTGCTTTGTGACGGAGATGCGCTGGAAAAGGTGGATGATGATGATGGTTCGGTGGTGGCCAGAAATGAGAGACGGAGGTCGGAGGTGGTTTACCGAGGTGACTGATTTGTGTGTTTTAGTCTTGCCGGAGAGGATAGTGGTACGGTGACGGATGTCGGTGTTGCTGTAGAAGATGAAGGTTATGTTGCAGGGCTGGTCGGGGAAGATGAATGCTTACAAGGCGGATATGGGTGTCGCCGGAAAGAGTGAAATACTCGTCGGAGAAGAAGTTGCAGATATGACGGTTGTCCTTCGAAGATGAAGGCGAGCTCCGGATCTGTTCCGATCTGATCGATGAAAAGAATATGAATCAAGGACGGTGGTAACGGTCGGAGATGTTGTATGGAGAAGATCGGAGGTCGGCGGTGGTTCAGGTTGTGATGAGCTCTGCTTGGTGGTCGGAATACTAGAATGAAGATGATCGTGATGGGTATGTGAAGGATGTAGATGAAGAGAGATGTTGATGACGATTATGATGATGGTGATAGATGAGGGTGTGTATGGAAAACTGATATTTTGTTTAATAATGAGAATCTTTTGTATTTATCGAGACAAAAAGAAAGCCTATCAGCCTTTTTAAAAAAAATAAGATGATATTAAATGCACTACAGATAAAGTACGACGTCGTTCAGGTACTATATGTCAGCTTTTCGTCTTTTTCTTTTAAACTTTTTAATTTTTTTTTTAATTTTGAGTGGTAGGCCGAGCTCTTTTGGGTTCTCGGGCCGACGACTTTTGGGTTTCAGCCGATTTTTTTGGGTTAAAATCAGATCGCGATTTTTTCACTAAATTCATCATAACTTGCTCATTTGTTAACCAAATCGAGTGATTCTTTTTGCAAAACGTTCATTTTTCAATTACCTACAATCCTATTTAAACACATTTTCGAAAACACTTTCTGATTTTCTCAGATCTGCCCGAAAAATTCCGAAAATTTTGAAATGTTCATGTGTTCTTCATTTTTTACTTTAAAAATCAAATTAAACTTTGTTTTTGATGATTTTAATACGAAATTTGTTACTGATTTGCTCGAAATCAGTAGTAGAACAATATTATAATGTTAAAAACGTGAATCATACCTTCGATTTTGATTAGATTTGATTTTCCCTAACTTTTTCTTCAAAAAGTCTTCAAAAACCCATCAAAATCTTCAAAGAATTGCTTAATCACAGCTGATATGGATCGAATCTATGAAGACTTTTGCTCTGATACCAATTGTAGTTTTGTTTTCAATGATTAAACTATGAATTAAGCAATAACAAGTCATAATATGGAAGATTTAGATGGATTGATAACTAAGAACACTTTGCATTAGGGTTTAAACATTACAAAATAGGGCAAAGGTTAGAGGCAATTAATCTATAAAGTTTGTTGCTATGTAATTAATATTTAACCATAATCCAGATATTCAACTATTTTTATGATTCAGAAATGTATGGACATTATTTTATTGTGTTTATTAAATATTATTGATGGTAAAACTTTTGATATTACAATTGATTAATTTATTATTTTTATAAATGGATTTATATATTATTATTATTATTATTATTATTAAATGCATGGTATTATTTACAACTTCGAAGTTGGAACTCAATTTTTATAAAAATGGATGTTCGGGTAAAAAATAATATCATTTGAAAACTCAACATTATTTGCATCATGATAGTGTGCTTATAACATCTAACTTCTAGTTATATGAATAAACTATTATTTAATTAAATTTACTGCTATTATTTTTCTGTTAAATTCTTTGTCTTATTTAATTAATATGTAACTTCTAGTTAAATGAAAAGACTATTATTTAATTGAATTTACTACTATTATTTATGTTAAACACTTTATATAATCTATTACATTTATTCATGAGCATCATTTATAACAAAATCTTAATTTTTTAACATAGAATTCAATACAACATAAACCATGAAACTTAATTTTTTCAGAATCTATATATACAGATATAGATATAGATGTTAAGATATCAATATGCTAATGTGTGAGATTGATAAAAACTTGAAAGTCTCTTATTTATTAAACTTTTTATTATTATAATTATTTATATTTATTACAAAACTATTGGTCTTACAATTTAATGATTTTATTTTTAAAATTGAGTTTATATAATATTATTATTAATACTAAATGCATGATATTAATTACAACTAAAAATTGAAACTCAATTTTTATAGATATATATAGAATATAGATATAGATGATTTATTTAGTATTATAATAAATATAACATCAAAATGGAACTCAATTTTTATATTTTAATACATATACAAAAGAAGTAAGCATAAAATTTAACAACCATCAAATGAACAACAATTTGTGACCATTAACATGATAAGATATCCATCTTAAATAATTGTGATAATATCATACACAATCTCATATATTATAATGATAACTATTAGATCATTATATAATATATTTTTATATACATAATGTACATAAACAACCAATATGACATCAAAATGGAACTCAATTTTTATATTTTATACATATACAAAAGAAGTAAGCATAAATTTAACAACCATCAAATGAACAACAATTTATGACATTAACATGATAAGATATCCATCTTAAATAATTGTGATAATATCATACACAATCTCATATACTATAATGATAACTATTAGATCATTAATATAATATAATTTTTATACAAAATGTACATAAACAACGAATAATAATTTTGTGCATATATACAAAAGAGTTTGTGTAATTTTAAACGAAAACAACTAACATACTCTCTATAAGACAATTCCATAAAGAGTTCATCTCTATGATTTTTTTTTTCTTCAAAAAAATACAAATAATAAACATTATGTTTGATTACCAATTAATAGCGACGATAAATAAAAACAGCCCTATAGATCTTTGTTGTTGACTCCACTTGTTAGATATTTCTTTTGGATGTACCTTTAGAGTGTTAAATTTTTTGCAATATGAGAATGACTATTTATAGATGCTAATGTGTAAGATTCATGTAATTTGAAAAGTCTCTTATTTATTGAACTTTTTATTATTATAATTATTTATATTTATTTCAAAACTCTTGGTACTACAATTTAATTTATTTCAAAACTCTTGGTATTACAATTTAATGATTTTATTTTTAAATTTGAGTTTATATATTAATTATTATTAATATTAAATGCATAATATTAATTATTATTATTATTATAATTATATATTAATTATTATTAATATTAAATGCATGATATTAATTACAACTTCAAAATTGGAACTCAATTTTTATATATATATAGATGTAAAATCTACTAATTCTCTTTTTTAGTTTCATCAATATTTGATTTGGATAATTATATTAGTCAAATGGATATGAATATAAATAATAATATTTAACAGGAAGGAATAACATATCTCTACTTTTCCATATAGTTTAGTTTGTTGAACAACATCCTATACTATTGTTCTAGTGTGATAAATATACTTGGCCACGTGGAAGGAAGAATGATAACCAATTAACCATAACTACTATCAATGTGTCAACATCAAATTTACAACATTTTTTAGCGTAAGAGATGATAAAAATTATGTATTTTATTATATCCTCTAATAATACATGGTGAGGTCGAAGACTGATACGAAGATATCAGTTGTCGCTAAATTGAAATGAACTGAAACAAAATTGGATTTTATATTGGCGATTTTAAGAATTGGGCTAATGGGCTAAATAACATGTTCTTATGCTTATCGGTCTTGCTTTTGGGCTCTTGGCGATTTTGAATGAGGCCCAACATAGCCAAATAACTCTACTTCACTAAATGGTCTTAAAAGAAAACAGTAAATTACACGGAAGGTCTCTGTAATTTGTCACTTATTACACCCACAGTCCCTGAACTTCGTTTATTACACTGAAGGTCCTTCATGTATACAATTTGTTACATCCATGGTCCCTACTGCCCTTAACTTCTTCTAAATGACGAAAATACCCTTTTGGCCTTTTGTAATAAAGCGAAGATAAGAGACTGTGAACGTAATAGGCGATAAACCATAGGGACCATCCGTGAAATTTACTCTATTAATTGAATTTTTTTTCTTCTATCTTTTTTAATTCATGTTCTTCCGTCACATTCAGACTCGCCACCCACTTATATCGCTTTTAATTCAAACATCAATCAATAACCATTATCTTCGCGCCACCAAACCCCCTGAAAATTCGATCCATCACCACCCGTGCCTCCGATTTCCTTCTTCAGTTGTTTAGAGCCGATGACGTCCTATCGAGCAGAATTGAATCAGACAATTGATGCACGTCACCAGAGGATCTGGTGGTTTGCACACGCGGTGATTCAGACAATTATGCACGTCGCCAGAGGAGTTGGTGCTTTGCACACTAGGTCGATAGAACGTCATTGGCGGCAGAACAACTGGAGAAGGCAACAAGAGGCAAGGTTGATTACGCGACGATAATGGTTATTGACTGATGTTTGAATTCAAAGGGATAGAGGCGAGTGATGAGTCTGAATGTGGCGAAAGAATATGAATTAAAGAGAGATAAGAAAAAAAATCAATTAATAGAGTAAATTTCACAGATGATCCCTGTGGTTTATCACTTATTACATTCACGGTCCCTTATCTTCGCTTTATTACAAAAGACCAAAATGGTATTTTCGTCATTTAGAAAAAGTTAAGGGTAACAGGGACCATGGGTGTAACTAACTTTATACACCAGGGACGTCTGGTATAATAAACGAAGTTAAGGGACTGTGACTATAATAAGTGGTAAACCACATGACCTTCCGTGTAATTTACTCTACAAGAAAATAACGTACTAATGTGTCACGTGTTATTATTGGGTTTAGTGCACCTTCTAATGTTGTTATGTATGTAATAAACTTTTTAGTTTTTGTTAGTGTATGTATTGTGTAAAACCCATCATGTGACATGTAACATGTAACTATAAAATTGTTTTAAAACTTATACAATATAATGAAAAAAATATTTTTTATTGTGTAGATATTATCTCTCTTATTATAAACATGTTAACACAGGTAACAAACGACAGGAAGTCATTTTCTCACTTTCTACTGTCAGTTGAATTGATGCATGAGTTTTACTCTCATATGAGGCGTGCGTCTGGAGTTCGAATCCTACAAACACCTCTTGTGGTACCAAATATGGGGGATTTTTCCCTGAAAATCCCTATGGGGTTGGGTTTGCCCTGTAAAGAAGCTCGAACCCGGGGTGCTTGCTGGAAATTACGTGTAGGCTTCTGTTGATATCATTTGCTGTTTCTAAAAAAAAAACTAAGTAGGTTTATTTATTGCACTATTAAATATATACATACATATATGTATGTTTGTTTTCCTCTGTGTGTGTTTATGATGAATTAGCTATTAAAGGTCCGTTATTATTGTATAGATATCATCTTCGTTAATTGATATATTACGAGATTAAAGCTACAATATAAAATAAAGCTATGGATTTAAATTAAAGAAAAGACATGTGTTTTGACTCTTGATATCTCTAAAAGGTGGCTCTCTCGTGTGTGTTAGAGAGCTCATACAGAAGAGTAGATACACAATCATAGGGTCAAATTGGGGTCATCAATAAGCAAAGTGGTTGCCAACTCAAATATAAAGATAACAAAGAATAGGGAAAGAATGTCAAGTAGAATATAAGAAAAGGAGTAAATTATGCATGACCTAATAGTAGTTTTATAAATACAAAAAGAAACGTTTAAAATATAATTAGTATTGTATCACACAAAGTAGCGGATATTATTATACTCGGATTTATCATCTAAGTGTCTTAAATTAAATATATACTAGCTGGGTACCCGCGCAATGCGGCGGCGGGTATCCAGAAACTATATTTCGTGGCGAGCAAGTGTTGTTCGTTTACACGGTTTTTCCAACAATAATTGCGCAAATGAATGATTTTTCTGTCTTTAAAAATTACAATTAGTAATCATTATCATCTAGAACATAATAATACATTCAAGTTAACCAACAAACTTAAGGATTATAATTAAAGAATATGTGAGCACACAAACAAATACCTTGATAATGGAAAGTTCGATACAATATGTTTTCTATTTAAAGTTGGTTGTTTATTTGTTCTAAAACAAATTGTCATTTAGAGCAATTGGTTAACACACAGTCAGATTTTACAAGAGGTCTTGTGTTCGAATCCTGGAAGCAACACTTTCTTATTTTTGTGGTGTTGAAGAAGTTAGTAAAAGTGGAAATGTCCTTAAGTTTAAGTTTAAGGAGTTGCTATGTTTAGTAGTCCTAAATGCTTTATAGACAGTATAGATAAATAGAGAAACGTTCAAGGAGGTTCATCATCTTTATGAAGTCCCAAGGAACAAATCTCAACCATTGATCAATAGGATCTAATGGTCAAGATTAATCATATATTTTATATATTGAGGGCGTATTTTGGTCATTTTGTTTTTTTAAAATTTTTTATTTTTATTTTTATTTTAAAATTTTTAATTTTTATTTTTTTTACTTTTTATTATGAAGGGGTATTTTGGTCATTTGGCACTTAAAAAAAATTCGATTTTTTTTAGTTTTAATTTTTATTTTAAATTTTTTTTATTTTTTTTATTTTTTTATTAAAATTTTTTATTAAAAAATAATATTTATTTGATAAGTGTATAACTTAATCACATGTGATTTTAGTGTAAAATCACATGTGATTTTAGTGTAAAATCAAATGTGATTATATATTTAATCAAATTTGATGTTTTAGTTAAATCATATGTGATTCAGAATGCAATCACATGTGATTTACTATGCAATCACATGTGATTCACTATGCTATCACATTATGTGTTATTTTTTATAAAATAATAATAAATAAATAATTTTTTTTAAATAATTTTTTTTAAAATAAAATAAAAATTTTAAAATAAAAAAAATATTTTTTTCAAAATGACCAAAATACCCCTCAATTAAAAATAAAAAAATTATAAGTTAAAAATTAAAAAATAAAAAATAAAACTTTTTTTAGTGCCAAATGACCAAAATACCCCTCCATGTATAAAGTACGTGATTAATCTTGACCATTAGATTTTATTGATCAATGGTTGAGATTTGTTCCTCGGGACTTTATAAAAAACATGGACCTCCTTGAACGTAACTCTATATAAATAATTATTAATTCAGGTTACATGTTACAAGTTTTCCAATTTGCGTTATGCATGCATTCCTAATAATTATAATTAAGTTGTGCTATATTGTTATATAATAATAACTAGTTTATACCCCATGATAAATCACGGGCGGCTTGTAATAATTTCATGATATTTGTTCCAAAAAACTGTATATGTGAGACGACAATAAAATTAAGAACATAGTATTTTGACGATAATTGCACATCACATTTTATCGTATAAAGTGTAGACAAAATTTATAATAAAATATATATTGTTTACAAACATTTTTAAATCTTTTGTAAAACTTCAAGGTAAATAGAACTTTTGGCAAAAATCCTTCTTAATGTAGGCATAAATCATATTTGGCTATAAAAAATTACTCCCTCCGTCCCACAAAAAACTTCTCATTTGATCTTAATTTTTTGTCCCACAAAAAACTTCCCATTTCATTCAATTGATGGGCTCCACGTAATAAAATACTATTATTACTAAGGACCCCACCACTAACTATCCACTAACCATCTTTCTCTCTCCAAACCAATCTTATATTTTAATCAAAATTATTACCAATGACCCCACCACTAACTATCCCCTTAAAACTTGTGCCCATATCAAATGGGAAGTTTTTTGTGGGACGGAGGGAGTAATTAATATATACAAGCAACACGGATGGTGATCATTTAAAAGACTGATTAAAAAGAGATTAATTGAAAGTTTAATACGTTTTAATTTTGTCTATTCTTTAAGCCACAAGTTTATTCTTAAAATTATTGGATTTCCACAACCTAATCACTCTTAACATGTCCGGTCAATTCGTTGATGTAATATATTTTGGAAGACATTGTCTACAAATCGTAAAAAGTTAGGACTTTCAAATCAAAGAGATTTGTTTTTTATTTTATTATACTAAATTTGTATTAAAAAATGTTTAAAAATTTAAAGAAAAAAATATTCAACCACTTACTAAGTTTAAAAAAATGTCAAGTTTTGATATATAATATAAAAGTGTAATAAAGAATAAAGATAAATCAGTTTCTTAAAAAATAAAATATCTATTATGACCGCCTTAGGAAATTGATTACTTTTTTAAATTAAGATATATATGCAATTATTTTAAAAAAATAACAAATACGTTTTTTAAATTAGTTTATAATTTTTTTTATTATATATTGAAAAAAATAAATATGTTTTAGGAAATCATATTTATTTTAAACTTTAAGTTGATGACAAAAATTTCAAATCATATTTATCTTAAATGGTAGTTATCTTAAATGATGGCATGTGGATTAGGTTTATCTCAAAAGGGTGACGTGAAATGTTTTCATTGGTGGATGATTAATGACGTGGCAAAGGTGACGTGGATTAGTTGACGTGACACGCTTTCTTTTATTATAGGTAGAGATGATAATAATAATAATAATATAATAATAATAATAATAATAATGAAATTTTAAGTTGTTTGTTAATAGAAGTTATATAATGTCATTTGGCTCTTTATATTATTTCGTATTTTATGCATTGAAATTCATTCGACATTAACTTGCTTTGATTAAAAAAAATACTAATAGAAAGTGGAATATTAAAAGCATAAATAAATTGGTAATTTCAAAAATTTGAATTTAAGAGTAAAAATGCTAAATGATATGTATATTAGTAGAGATACAAAAAGTATTTTTGCAAAAGATTAAGATTTTATTTTAACTTAAACCTTTCTCTTGACCTCAGAAAATTTGTCAATGTCGGAATTCCTTATGGGCGAAAACGTGAGAAGTGAGAGTGAATCGAGAAATTTTAAACGGATAAAAGGTTGTCAGTAACGGATAAAAATCGGTTTAACTAATGATGATATCTTAGAAATTCTCCATGGTTATTTATAAATGTGAAATCAATACGGGCTATATTTTAATACTTTGTATGATGCCTTTTTGTGTTATAAAAGACAAATTATTTCAATGGAAAGACACATCATATGGTACTTTTCATTGTGACAAGATTGAGTGCCTCCCCCTACTTAAATAAACATTCCCTCTATTATTAACAAATTTGACTTTTGTAACTCATTTGTGATTCAAATAAAGATGATAGATATATCATCACTATTCACTAATAATTGCATCGATCGACATTCGACATAACACATGTTTACGACATGATACGTCAATCGTATATAGTAATATTAAATTATCATTTTCTTTTTATATCGATGTTCATAAGGATTTCACATACAATATAAAAATTGATCAATTCCACCGAAAGGACAAAAATATAGTACTGGTCTTTAAGAAAGATAATATTTATTATGTAGATACAATTTAAGTCTGGTTTTATGATTATAATCATCTGGCGATAACATACTTGTAAAGGTTCCGAATGATTTTCTAGAGACCATGAGTTCGATCTTTTCTTGGGTAAACATCTACCAGATGGTCATGATAAGATTCGGAAATGATTACATCGATAGTCAGGATGTGTATATATCGAGTATAAACTCAGTCACCTTAATGGAGGCCATTATAAACGAAAATACATTTAAAAAAAAATTATGAGTATATTTTAGTCATTTTAATTTTTAAAGTTGTGTAACTTTGGGGCAAGGCCCTTTAATAATGTGTTGGGCACTTGGGCCTCCAATATTACCATCTAAACAGGAACGGCCAACTTCAGTTTTTTTTTTTGTATATTAATTTAAAGTTATTTTTTTAAAGAATCAAGATAATACAAAGATGATTAAAACTTCCAAATCAAAGTTTGTTTGTGATGTTACATTTTCATAGACACAAAAGGACACGTTTATACATAATATCTTGTTTTATTTTCTAAATTACATTGAAAAAAGTATATTAATTGACTAACCTTCAACGATGGTTGAAAGGTAAAGTATGCACTACAATTTATTAATATCTTCTTAAAAGCCTAGTAAAGTGACCCTTAAACCTTGAAGCCAATTGGGTTGAAATTTGGTAAAAATATAAAATGATTGTATTGAATATACAAAGATCGAACCTGACGTTAATGAGATGAAAAGGGTGGTGTCATTGGTGCGTGCTAGAGTCCAACCGACATTTGATCAATAAAATGGAGCCATTTTTTTATAAATAAGTTAATCTTGAAGAAATATTTGCTTGTTTTGAAAAATAGTGTATAAATGAGAGATAGTATATACAAATACTGACTAGTGTTTGTTATTGTTTATGCTTTCTAAAAATATACAATAAGATAATCAACTGTCAAAACGTGATTTTAAAAGATATTATTTCTATTAATTCTATTCTTTTTGAAATCACAATAATCGGTTAATCATTTTTTTTATTGTTTTACAAATCTAATTAATTTTTAGTTAATAAATATAGAGTTGCGTTCAAGGATGTCATTGTTTTTTATAAACTCCCAAAAGAAAAATCTTAGTCATTGGATCAAAATATCATTTAACCATTACCATTATCAAATCACATGTGATTCAATATACAACCACCACCATCATCAAATCACATGTGATTCAATATACAACCACCACCGCCGGCCACCATCACCGGCCGCCCGTTTAAATTATTTACATTTTCAAAACAAAATAAAGAAATAATCTCATCCGAAACACCCTTACATATAATAAATGCAAGTGAAACTCAAATGTACATAAAGGATCTATTTATAGAAGTAGTTTATTTATTAATTATGGGTTTTGATAATGACAGCTGTTAGTCCAAAGACTAAGTAAATAAGATTTGATGATCGATAGCCAAGAAGAATAAAATCAGCTGAAGTACGTATCTCAGCTGAAACAAGTATATACAATAAACCTTCAGTTGAGTTAGTACTTAGCTCTAGAAGTCAAGTCAAATCAGCAGCAATTCAAGAGTGATCATTCGAAGTCTATGGCCAAAGGACAAAGACAAGAAGAAGACCACTCAGCTGATTGTGGAATCAGCTGATGGTACCGCTGCAGATAAAGACTTGGTGGAAAATATTCTTGACACTTTGAATATTTTTCTTTCCCGCTCAAAGAAGAAGAAAACGATGAGGATCTTCTATTTCGGTAATAGAAGATAAGTTGTCAGAACTTCATCGTTTGTCCCTCCAAGCATGTATAGAGAAAGTCAACATCTTTTGTACTATCATAGTACATCTTTTCACTGTGCGTCAGAAAAGGTTACAAGAGAAGTTGACACAAAGTACAATTGGGACTATAACGTATGCAAGAGCATTTAATGTCTCCTTGGACAAGTCTACATCGACGAATAATATGTTTACACGTCGATTAACTTGTGGACAAAAGAACATGGATCTTGGGCTATAAATAGAGACGTAAATGCTTGCATTTAGATACACCTTTTAGCATTCATAGCACAAGAACATTCTCTGAGAGTTTGTTATTGTCTAGTATTAACTCCCTCATAGTTATTACTCGGCATTCAATATCAGCTGTTAGTATCAGCTGATATTACTCTCCTTGCATAATCTTTTCTAGTCTGAGCTAGTTAAATGTCATTTCAAGTATAAAGTTTTAGTTAGTGTGTACTATCTATTTCTGCAAACTTTGTACTGTATTAAGTTGTTTTAATAAACTCTTAATCATTGAAATCTTGTGTGTTCTTTATTTGTAAGTCTACACTTAGCCATAACGCAACACGTTTGTGTTGTTGGGGACCAACAACTGGTATCAGAGCAAGTGTCAAAGTTGTTTTCCATCAACTTTGAGCATCTGTTATGGCTGAACCTACATCTGATCTACCATCATCTGGCAAACCTCCCAAACTCACCCAAACCAACTATCCCATGTGGAAAACTCGCATGTTATCCCACATGGTTACCTATCATCCTAAACTAGAAGATAATCTCACGATAGGAAAATACATCCCTCAAACTCTCATCCCTGGTACTCCTGAAATACCAGAACACTACGTTGTTAAATCTGAAGCTCAATGGACGGACGCTGAAAAACGTCTTGTTTATCTTGAGAATAAAGGAAGGGATATGCTTTTTCAAGCAGTTGGTGATGAACTGTATCACAATATACAATTTTGTGACTCGGTAAAAGAGATGTGGGACAGGCTGGCTAAAGTTTATGAAGGCACATCTGTTGTGCGTGAACATAACAAGAACATGCTCATCCATGACTACGAGCTGTTTAGAGCCAAGCCTAGTGAGACTATAGCTCAAACTTTTAATCGTTATAATATCTTATTAAACGAGCTGAAGTCTCATGGAGTTGATAAGGACGATATGTCCAAAATGTGTAAGTTTATGGCTGTCTTACCTGCTAAATGGGCTACCATTATAACTTGCATGAGTACATCTCCCACCTTGAAAGACTATACTCTTTCATCTCTCTATGGTATGTTTCTAAGCCATGAGAGAACTGTACTCAATAAATTTCAACCTCCAAAGGACTCTAAAATGAGTTCCTCAGGATCTTCAACTGCACTTGTTTCCATAAACAAGCCCAGCAGAATTGAATATCCTCCATCAGATGATGAAACTGACAATACCTCAGTTGTTTATTTGTTCAACATGCCTGAAGTAAGCATCGAGGAGATCAATGAAGATGAAGACAACGAGGCCCTCATATCTGAGCTTGCCTTACTTGTCAAAAATAGAAAAATTTTCAAGAGCAAGTCAGCTAAAGGCTCCAGTAGCAGACCTATCTCGTCAGCTGCACCTTCCAGACCCTCTGGAAGTACACCTGATATCTCTGAGATAACATGCTACAACTGTAACAAGAAGGGACACTATGCTAACGACTGCAAGCAGAAGAAAGCAAGTTCATCATCTTCAACTGGTGAATCCATTGAAGAAAAATATATAAAGCTACAAGCCTTCACCAAAAAGATCCTAGAAGAAAAGAAGGCACTTGAAAGCAAAGCTGCTGACAAGGGTCTAGTAGCTGAAACTCACGACTGGGCTGACTCTGGTGACAGCTCATCCGATGATAATGAACCAATGGCCACAATATGTTTGATGGCTCGTGCTGATGAAAGTATTACAGCTGATGATGCTAGTTCCTACCAATGGGTCAACATTGTTCATAAAAAGGTAACCTCTCTAATTTCTGTTGAGGCTACAGAAGCCAAAGATATTGTTGATTCTATTATTTGTGACTTGTACTTCATTGATCAGCTGAAAGGTGAATGTTTGGATAAACACAATACTATTCTTCGTGAAAATGCTTTTTTTAAAAGAAAGACTAATTGATCATAAATCTTTAAAGGAAGAACTTTCAGAAACTAAATTTATAAATTCAGTTCTTCAACACGATCTAAGTGAAAAGGTTAAAGAACTTGAAGCAATTAAAAAGATTTGTGAATCATGGTCCCGTTCATCCAAATGTGTGAGTGAATGTGTTAACTCACAAATTCCTAGTCAAGTACAAGTTGTACTGGGAGGAGACTTCTATGCTGCAGCCGCTGTACCTGACAGCAGTACAGATGATCTATACTCCTCATCAGCTGATGCGTATGTGCAAGCTGAAGAGTTGGTTTTTGGTTCCTTTGTTAGGTCTACCAAAACCTATGCTACTGAGATGTCCACAGAAGAACCTTCTGAAACCACGGGTGAGGAATCCTCAGCTGATTCCTCAGCCATGGTTGTTAGGACACCCACTGTAGTAATAGTTGAACCAAGAAAATCTATCTTGGGTTCAGCGCCTATTGTCTATGCTGCTAGACCTCAAAAGAAGACTAACAAGACAGCAAGAAAGAGAACTGTTCTTACACCCTTCAAGGGTGAGACAGCTGGAGTTCGTACTCGGGCTGCAAAGAACAAAGGTAAGAGTGTCTCCAAAAACACTCCTAGTCCTTCCTCAGCTGGTTCTGTCAAACAGCTGAAAAGAAAAATCAGTAATCTGACTTCACTCGTTCAAAATCTGACTCTCTCTGAAAATCAGAAGATGAAAGGGATTTTAGGTCCAGTACCTAACCCTGCTGCCTCGCCCTTCACTCCACAGCAAAAGAACATAAAATGTTATAGATGTGGAGATCGTGGGCACCTGGCCAGTGAGTGTGACAGTCCAAGCTTAAGACCATCCCCATCTTCAGCTTGTGAGCCTATTGAAAAACCAACCCCTGTGAGCTCCAGCAGGAAGTCTCAAGGTCCCACAGAAATGTGGGTTCCCAAAAAGAACTAACTTCTTTTAATTCTTGTGCAGGGTGATCAAAGCAAACATGTCTGGTATCTAGACAGTGGTTGCTCAAGACACATGACTGGAAATAAATCCCTGCTTGAAGAATTCGAAGTTCGTGCTGGTCCTCCTGTAATTTTTGGTGCTAATGGTAGAGGCTCAACTGAAGGATATGGTTCCATTACAAATGGATCTATAAAGATCACAAGAGTTGGTTATGTAAATGGGCTGAAACATAATCTAATCAGCATAAGCCAACTATGTGATGCAAAGTTCTTAGTGAACTTTAATGAATATAGAGGAACGGTAACGCATAAAAGTGGAAAAGTTGTATTAGTTGCACCAAGGAACAACAATGTTTATACTCTTGACATGAATCCTCAAAATCAAGAAGTTTGTCTATTATCCCATTCCACTGAAGAGCTAAATTGGTTGTGGCACAAACGGCTATCTCACCTTAACTTCAAGAATATTTCAAAGCTGGCTAGAGGTCAGCTGGTGAATGGCTTACCACAAATCAAGTATGAAAAGGATAAACTTTGTTCAGCCCGTGAACAAGGCAAACATCATAAAAGCTCCTTCAAATCAAAGCAATGTTTCTCCATCAACAGCTGTCTACATATGCTCCATATGGATCTATTTGGTCCTATGAGTACTGAAAGTCTAGGTGGAAAGAAGTATACACTAGTTATCGTCGATGAATACTCACGATACACTTGGGTTATATTTCTTCGCCACAAAAGTGATGCAGCTAATGAAATTATCAAGTTCATCAAAAAGATGGAACTTCTAAATGGGTCAAGAGTTAAAATGTTGAGATCAGACAATGGTACTGAATTCAAAAACAGTACATTAGATGACTTCTGCTCAGAAGTTGGGATCTCTCAAAACTTTTCAGCTGCTAGAACACCTCAACAAAATGGTGTGGCTGAAAGAAGAAATAGGACCCTAATAGAAGCTGCAAGAACAATGCTTGCTGAGTCAAACATGCCAAAGCAATTCTGGGCAGAAGCTGTCAACACAGCTTGTTTCACTCAAAATAGATCTCTCTATGTGAAGAGACACAAAAGAACTTCTTATGAGATTCTATGTCAAAGGAAACCATACATTGGCTTCTTCCATATATTTGGTTGTGTGTGTTTTGTGTTAAATACACGAGATCAGCTGAGCAAGTTTGATGCTAAAGCTGATGAAGCCATTTTCTTGGGATACTCCACTACATCCAAGGCATACAGAGTTTTCAACAAAAGAAGACAAACTCTAGAAGAATCTATCAATGTCACTTTTGAAGAACACTCAAAGGCCTTAAATCCCACCTCTAATCAATCATCTGATGCATTTCAAAGATCGACTGAGCCATCAACTGACGATTCTGCTGAAACATTCGTTGATGCTTTGAATCTCTTCGATGTTCAAATAAATGATTCAGATGATACATTCCATGATGCTCCCATATATCTTGTAGACATTGCAGCTGTGCAACAAGAAATACCTACAACAAGAGCATCATCTAAGGCAAGACCAAATTCTAAGCCACCTCTTCCTACTTCAAGAAGATTAGTTCAAAATGAAGTACATAATCCTGCTGAGCATTCTGTTGCTCAACAAGGATCAAACTCTGCTGAATCCTCCTCTTCTACAGCTGCTCCCCAATCTAAGTGGACCTCAGAACATCCAATTGAATTAATCATTGGAGATCCACAACAAGGTGTAGTTACAAGAAGTAAGGCATCATGTAATCTCTGCCTATGGTCGTGCTTCCTAGCAGCTGAAGAACCGAAAAATATTAAAGCTGCTTTAGAAAGCTCCAGCTGGATTCAAGCAATGCAGGAAGAACTTAACCAATTTGAAGTCAACAAAGTATGGCAGCTGGTGCCCCCACCAGCTGGTAAAACAATAATTGGTACTAAGTGGGTATTTAGGAACAAAATGGGTGAGGAAGGAGTGGTTATTCGCAATAAGGCTAGACTTGTTGCACAAGGGTACATACAGGAAGAAGGAATCGATTTCGATGAAACATTTGCCCCAGTATCAAGGCTTGAGGCTATTAGAATATTTCTAGCCTATGCTGCTTACAAAAACATCACAGTTTTTCAGATGGATGTAAAGAGTGCCTTCTTAAATGGGAAGCTGCAAGAGGAAGTTTATGTTAAGCAACCACCAGGCTTTGAAAATCCCAAGTATTTAGACTATGTGTTTAAATTGGATAAAGCACTTTATGGGTTGAAACAAGCTCCTCGTGCATGGTATGACACACTCTCCACCTTCCTTCTAGCAAATGACTTCACAAAGGGAAAGATTGATAAAACCTTATTCATACGCAAAATCAAAGGTGATATCATTCTTGTTCAAATTTATGTGGATGACATAATTTTTGGTTCTACTGATGAAAAACTTTGTAGACGTTTTTCAAAACTCATGTCTACAAAGTATGAGATGAGCATGATGCGTGAATTAACTTACTTTCTTGGATTACAAATTAAACAATCTAAAAATGGGATTTTTATAAATCAAGAAAAATATATCAAAGATCTGTTAAAGAAATTTGATATGAATTCATCATCATCCATGAAAACTCTAATGGCTCCTCCAAATAATCTAGATGCTGACTCAACTGGGAAATAAGTTGATGACACTTTCTATAGAGGAATCGTTGGATCGTTGCTCTATCTCACTGCCAGCAGACCAGATATTATGTTTGCTACTTGCATGTGTGCTAGGTATCAAGCTGATCCTAGAGAATCTCATTTAATAGTTGCTAAGCGAATTTTGAGATACCTTAAAGGTACTCCAAGCCTAGGTCTTTGGTATGCCAAAGACTCCGGGTTTGATCTAATTGGCTATTCAGATTCAGACTTTGCAGGTTGCAAAATGGATAGAAAGAGCACCACTGGAGGGTGCCAGCTGCTAGGTGGAAAGCTAGTCAGCTGGACAAGCAAGAAACAAAATACTATTTCTACCTCTACAGCTGAAGCAGAATATGTTGCTGCTGGAAGCTGCTGTGCTCAAGTCCTTTGGATGAAGAATCAGCTGGTTGACTTCGATACGAACTTTTCCAAAGTTCCTATCTATTGTGATAACACTAGTGCTATCGCAATCAGCAATAACCCTGTTCTTCATTCCAGAACCAAACATATTGACATAAGGTATCATTTCATTAGAGATCACATTGAACAAGGTGATGTGGAACTTCATTTCATTTCAACAGACCTTCAGCTAGCTGATTTATTCACCAAGCCATTGGATGAAAAACGCTTTAATTTCTTAATCAGCGAGCTGGGTATGTTAAATGCTTAACTCATCTGCTGAAGTACTATCAGCAGCTGATGATGTTCACCTTGTCACTTAGTACACTCAGCTGATTAAAACGCTTTAAATTTATCGATCAGCTGAGTAACTCATCTCAAAATGATACTTGTCAAGTTTTATCAGTTAAAACGTTTGGTTTTTCAAAGAAAAGGAATCTTTTAACCCCATCCACACGTTCTCTGTGACAAATATTTGCACTCAAGTGGAAATATTTGGCTTTTATGAGGGATTTGACATCTCTGTCACAGAAACGGCTCCACTAACCCTTACTGTCAAATCGTACCTGTTTATTCGCACGAAAACCAAAATTTCCATAGTTGGTTTCCAACTATCCATTTTTACCCGGTTTAAATTCAAACAGTTACCCAAAATGGTTCATCTTCTCCCTATAAATACCCCTCACCTCTCCTCACTCTTCTCCACTACTCCCAAATAACCACCTTCAAACTTCTCTCTTTTTCTCTCTCAAAACCCTAATCTTCTTCTTTTCTTAACCATGTCTACCTCCAGAAAAACCCTAAAAGCTTCCCTATCCAGAGATGCCGTCGAGTTCACTCAAAACTCGAACTTGGTGGCAAACACCTCTCCACCGGACAACCTCAAGGACATCTACCGTCCGGTTGGAAAGTTTTTGCGCCATTGTCTTGTCAGTGGTGCATTCTTGCGCTTCACCAAGAGTTATTACGAACTCTTGCGTGATTTCTGGATGACTGCCTCCATCACTGGAGACAACATTGTCGCGCAAGTTAGAGATCATCAAATCACCATTACTGTTGATGATTTCCGAACTGCTTGTGGGTTCAACTACTTGAACCCTACTGAAGAACCTCAGGAGATGAAATCTGCTGAGGATGCAAAGAAAAGTCTGATCGATATCACTGGATATCGATTGGAAAGCGCTGAGGACAGGGTTCCGATCTTCAAGAAGTCTCAGCTGACGAGACCATGGGCCTATTTCTTCACTCATATCATTCAGTGTATAGGCGGGAACCATGGGTCTCAAAACCAGTGCAACTCCAAGCTTCAGATCTTTGCTGAAGCCCTAATCACCGGTCAGCGGATTGATTATGGGAGACTGGTGTACGAGGATGTCAAAACCAAGCTCAAAGGAAAGGGAAATAACATCCCTTATATTCGTTTCTTCACCTTGTGCATCGCTCATGTGATGACCAAGAAGCTGGAGATCGATTACGATGACCTTCCAGGGGAATTTTTCGAGGTTCGTACCTTATCCAACACCATCTTCAACTCCAAGAAGGAAGCTGGTCAGGATGTTCCCCTCTCCTCGTACATGATGAAGATCATTGATGATCATACTAGATCCAGGAGGGATCAATCAAAGGGCACCACAACGAAGAAATTTGCCCTACAAGAAGGTATGTCCTTTCCTCATCTGCAGGGTTCATCAGCTGCTAGTCGTCCGCTAGCTGCTGGTGAAAAGAACCCCACTTCCACTGGGATCTCAGCTCCCACAGAGATGGAAGATGAGGCAGAGGATTTCATTCCTCTGGTGGTAAGGAGACGAGTCAAAAGATCAGCTCATCGTCTCACCACTTCTTCTCCCCTCCTCCCGCCATCTTCTCCCACTTCACGTGATCCTTCTTCTCCTCAACTGCAGGAGAGAGGGTCTGCTACCTGTGGAGAAGGTATGGCTACTGATGATGCTGATGTGGCAATTGCAGCATCATCAGGATTCAGCCAGGATCCACTGGGGCCCCTTTTGAGCTCCAGTTTGAGTGGATTACGACCAGAAGCTCTGCCAGCTTCCGCTGCTGAGTTTTCTTCTCATTTTCAATCTGACAGTGTCTCACTAGAAACTTCTCCTCTTCTCGGAGTTTCTAGTCGGACACTCCTGGCTGATCACTCTTCTCTTTCTCTTCCTCTTTCACTTCCTCCTGCTGATCTCTCAACAGGTCAGCAGCTTTCAAAACGGTAATTTCGTTCTTTAGGAGTTAGTGCCGGCTCCACACTTCTGCGTAGCTCCTCAACTGATTCATTATCAGTTGTTGTAAAAAGGGGACAAAATCCACAAGCAACCTCAGTCTCTCAACAGACTGCTGGTGAAGTTTTTGGCTCATCCCAAGCCACCCGAGAGTCAGCTGCACACACATCACCACCAACTTCTTCATCACTTTCTGAGTCAGCAGTTGATGCCAGATTGACTGGACACCAAGTCAATCTTGAAACTGTTCTTTTTGTTTCCCACAACGTCACCAGCTTACACCAGCTGGAGATCGAGGAAACCACCACCGCCGATGAAGGGACAACTGTAGACCCAGTTGTTACTGAGGCACTCACCCAAGCTGCCAGTGATCGCGAACGTATTCGCCAACTGAGCTGTGAGGCGGCTGACCCACCACCCCGAGGACTTTCTCCTCATGTCTTTATACCAGTACAGCCGACTGGTGAGACTGAAGCACAAGATAATCAAACAGCTTATTCCTTAATGTTTGATTCTGCTGATGAACCCATTCAGCCCTACTACTCGTCTCCTGACGAATCAGCAGATGAACCTTGGCTTCAATTTGTTTTGACAGCTGATGTCGGCCCTTCTGACAGAACCCCAGAAGTTTCAGCTGGACCCAACTCATCCCCCACAATTACTGAGCAACCCATAGGAGCTATTCCTCCTAACTCAGTAATGACTTCTCCCACAGTTGAGGCTACCACCTCAGCTGGAGACATTCCGGACCCTTCTCCCAAAATTGTCCAAATGTCCCATGCTGGAACCAGCACAGCTGGTGAAGGCATTCCCACCAAGGCCCTTGCTGCCTTGGTGTCTAGAGTTGTAAAATCCCAGATACGTCCTGGGATGGCATTCTTGAGGAAGCAGCTGAACACCCTTCGCAGGGATGTTCCTCAACAGTATGCTCAATCCGTTAACAATCTTTCAACGAGTATTGCCTCTCTGCATGCTGAAGTCCACACTGCTACTCCTCAGCTGGCTCTTCTTTCTGATCAGATTCGATGCAACACCAGCGAGCTCATCAAGCTTCAAGAGCTCACCCAGCGAGAGCTCCACTCTATTCGAGAATCTGACAGAACCGAGAAGGATAGGCTTCTAGCTGAAGCCCGGACAGCTGAAGCAGAAGTTGATCGACAGCTGACCTTGTTACAGTCTCAGGTCACCGCTCTCATCTCCGCTGTTGATCGTATTGGCCTTGCTCAAGAAAAGCAGGAATCTCTGCTGGCCAATACTCATAGCCGTCTCGCCAAGGCTATTGATGCTTCTGCTGCTGCTGTGTCCACTCGGATGGACAAGCTGGAGACTGAGGTTTGTTCGTTAACCTCTCAAGTCACTGGTCTCCAAGGCACCCTTGACCTCATTTTGCAGAAACTCAATGAGGGTGCCCCAGCTGTCCGTCCTTCTGCTGTACCAGAGAGTACCTTGCTCTTCAGGCACTCTCTGAGGGGGAGAAAGAGCAAGCTACTTCAGCAGGTGAACAACAAGGTGAACAAGATTCACAAACCATAATCACCTCTGCTGTTGGAGCCAATGTTCAAGAAGATATTTCAGCAGGTGAAACTCCAAAATCACCAACATTCACCTCTGCTGGAATACAAGAAGAAGAACCCTCAGCTGATGTTCGCCCAAACCCCGCAAATCCAAAACCCTCAGCCCACTATACAGGTGAATCCTCAACCTGCTGAGGGGGAGCTTTCCGATGCCATGATTGCAGCTGTTGTTCTTGAAGAAGCTGGAACTGCTGCAGATTTTGAAACAACTATCACTCTTCAAAGAAAAACTCAAGAAGAGCTGTATTAAAGAGCTGAAGCAGAAAGAGCTGAGAACATTAGGTTGTTCAACAAAGTTCTCTGCAAACGTCGGCAAGAAGCCAGAATCAGTAGCGTAAGGTGCCCTAAATCAACATCCAGCTCCCCACAAGAAATCATCATTTATAGAGCTGGAGGGCCCTTAGCTCCTGAAAGGATTTCTCTGAACAAGGTCAGCACTCATTTCAGCTATGATGAATGGAATGAGATGTTAAAAGCTGCCAAGTCTGCAAAACCATCTCCAAACATTGCAGATCTGGAAACTGAGGCAAAAATCGCAATCTACTCCTTCAAGACTCTATGCGACAAGATCAAGAGATACTCTCCTGATTTGGCAAATCGCATACCAGCTGAATTGCGTGAACCTCAAGCTGAGACTGTCAGAGAACCTGCTGGTGAAAGCTCCACATCAAGAGGGGAGAAACGTAAGTCCATTCTCCCCGAGCCTTTCGTTAGACCCAGATCAGCTGAGGTTGGGTCTTCAATAATCTATGTTAAACGACCAAGACTCAATCTCTCAAGAACCGTACCCACGGAAGTTGACTTTATCCCTGGGCGTATTGTAACAGAACCTATTTACGGTTTCTGCTATCTGGGTGAAAAGAAGAGGCCTTGCTTCCAAAGAGCTGATGAGTTAGACTTATGCGATGTTGAGCAGCTTATAGTCTATCACAAACTGCTGAGCTCCTCTACTGAATAGGGAAAAGAAATGAAGAAACTAATCAACTCAGCCATCAGCTCAGTGTATCAGGATGTCTTAAGAGAATAAATACTTAAGACTATGTTTTTGCTTTATTTTCCTTGTACTTAAACAACTTCATATCAATGGAAAATTATGTTTGTAATATACTTGTAGAAATACTGTAAAAAGATACAAATAGTCAAAAGAACCCAAAGGGTCAAAGTACATAAGCATTCAGCTGACTAGATCAGCTGAATCATTACAGGGTCACAATTATACAGCTATTCGATTGCATCAAATAGGGGGAGATTGTTAGTCCCAAGACTAAGTAAATAAGATTTGATAATCGATAGCCAAGAAGAATAAAATCAGCTGAAGTACGTATCTCAGCTGAAACAAGTATATACAATAAACCTTCAGTTGAGTTAGTACTTAGCTCTAGAAGTCAAGTCAAATCAGCAGCAATTCAAGAGTGATCATTCGAAGTCTATGGCCAAAGGACAAAGACAAGAAGAAGACCACTCAGCTGATTGTGGAATCAGCTGATGGTACCGCTGCAGATAAAGACTTGGTGGAAAATATTCTTGACATTTTGAATATTTTCCTTTCCCGCTCAAAGAAGAAGAAAACGATGAGGATCTTCTATTTCGGTAATAGAAGATAAGTTGTCAGAACTTCATCGTTTGTCCCTCCAAGCATGTATAGAGAAAGTCAACATCTTTTGTACTATCATAGTACATCTTTTCACTGTGCGTCAGAAAAGGTTACAAGAGAAGTTGACACAAAGTACAATTGGGACTATAACGTATGCAAGAGCATTTAATGTCTCCTTGGACAAGTCTACATCGACGAATAATATGTTTACACGTCGATTAACTTGTGGACAAAGGAACATGGATCTTGGGCTATAAATAGAGACGTAAATGCTTGCATTTAGATACACCTTTTAGCATTCATAGCACAAGAACATTCTCTGAGAGTTTGTTATTGTCTAGTATTAACTCCCTCATAGTTATTACTCGGCATTCAATATCAGCTGTTAGTATCAGCTGATATTACTCTCCTTGCATAATATTTTCTAGTTTGAGCTAGTTAAAGTGTCATTTCAAGTATAAAGTTTTAGTTAGTGTGTACTATCTATTTCCGCAAACTTTGTATTGTATTAAGTTGTTTTAATAAACTCTTAATCATTGAAATCTTGTGTGTTCTTTATTTGTAAGTCTACACTTAGCCATAACGCAACACGTTTGTGTTGTTGGCAGCCTTTAGGGCTGTCATTAGATGTATTAAAGTTGTACATTTATCAATGGGGGCAAGTAGTTCCTAAGATTCAGGGGGTAATTATAGATTGATGTACAAGTATTTCATGCGTGTCTAATGACAGTCCTTAGAGTTATCATTTTCAAAACCCATTAATTATTACCACAAGTTTTTGAAACATATCAATTGGATCTATTTCTTATTCTATTATTTTGATCGCACATCTATATATGTAGCTACTGAAATTAATAATTAAAATGAGTACATGTCAACAACTATGTAGATAAGTAGCTGCGTCGACATGACTAGTTACAATTTACATCAAATATATAAATGACAATTTAACCAAATAGGTCCAATTGATATGTTTTTAGAAACATATGATAAAAAGAGTAATGTTAACTTATACATTCTTGATTAAAAAAAAAGAGTAATGTTATACATTCTTGATAAAATAGGCTTAAGCCTCTCTCAGCATTGAGATTTTCTAAACCACACACCAACCGACATACATATTCAATTAACACATTTTCATTTTCTTTATCAATTTATTTTTTAGGTGGTGATTTTACCACCACATATTTTAACTTATACACCATAATATTATTTTATATGTTTGCATATTCTGCAATAATACTTATATAATATGGTACAAGCATTAAAAAATATAGTATAGAAATCAGTTCTCTTATATTTTGCGCACACATATGCATACATATATATACACACACATAGACCAATGAAAGAAGTGAAGAACTCGTCGCTTCACCAATACACGCCAAGCGACGAACTCGTGCCAACGGTATCGGGTTGGCGACGAGACAGTTGACACGGGTCTAAGTAACATTAACTTTTGATATGTGAATGCTTTTTCATTATAATGAGTCTTAAGTGGCCAATTTCTACTAATTAATGATCATTGTTTTGATTTGATTTTACATTGTTCTCATTAATGATTTACTAGGAAGAACTTGCATAAATTGTTTAATTTTATTGTGAAAATTACATCGAGAAGAATGAAAAAAGGGTGAGGGTTTTCCTAGATTCTCAGTGTTGCTTTCACCTTTCTGGGTAACAATCATATTTATAAAACAATAACATTTGTGTCTCATTTGCCAGGGTCGGACCCATTGTAAAGCCCTGCAGGGTACCCCATGTTACTACTTAAATCGTCTGGGAAATGTGAAAGATTCTTTTCTTTAATGTGTCATTGGTAAAAAAGTAAAATCTTTGTTGAGTTACGGGTAAAAAGGTTTATACGAAGAAGGTGTTCTGTTTTGGAACCGAACTAAACCAGATCAGAATTAAAAAAACAGAAAACTGAAATTGAATAAAACTAGAACAAAAAAATTGGACCGAAATAATGGTTCATGTTCTGATACGGTCAGGTTATTTCAGTTTTAGAACCGAAAACTAAATCATCAATTTTGACCATTATAGTTTTGATGATATACGTTAGGCTCAAAATTATCAAATTACGGTTCTAGAATCGAAACAGCCTGGAACCAAATATTGAAAACCGAAAAAGACAAAAAACAAGAACCGAGAACCAACTTGAAAACCGTAACCGTAAACCTGATCCTACAAGTTCCAATTGAATTTTTTGGTAAAAAAAAACTCTATCCATATATTCATGACAAGATGTATAATAATAATAATAATAATAATAATAATAATAATAATAATAATAATAACAATAATAATAATAATAATAATAATAATAATAATAATAATAATAATAATAATAATAAATGTTTCAAATTGATTAATAAAAAAGATAATATGTCAGGGTATTTTTAAATGGTATTCTTATTTATAATGGGTTCCTTCCAGGTGGTCGAATTTTCTCGTGATTTACGCAACTTAATTGTTTTTTTAATTGTTATCGAACATAACAATGATTATCTGGTAAATAGTTAACTACTAAAAGAGATTAAACAGATAATCTAGGAAATTTTATTGACACACCCTTTCGGATTGGAACAAGGTGAAACAAAAAATGTGGGGGTTTAACTAACCAGAAAAGAGTGGTGGGGAGCTTTCCTTTTGAAACAAAGTGCCAAAAACGATGTGTCCTCCTTCCAATTGTTTACCAGCTTTCCTGACAATCTTTTATATTTATTTACAGACCAATAGTGTCATAAAACAAAGTTGTACTAAAACAAAATAATTGTTTTACAGAATTTTCTAATTTAACTTTTTATTTGATACTCTATTAATTAGATATGATTGTTTTTTATGTAAAGAAAGAAGGTAAATGAACAACAAGCTGTGCTGCAATCTAATTTATCATTTCCAAAATACGCCTTTCATTTTGCCGAGTAAATTGTAACACATTACAATGCCAAATCTTCAAGTTAACAAAATATAAATGCAATTATAGTACGATTAAACGCATACAAACCTTAAAATAACTTAATCCACACATTCGTTATTTGTGATTTTGGTTTTAGCTTCTCATATTCCAATGAGACCATACGTTTTTAACTAACTATTTTAATGGGCAAATTGCCGAGAAAGGTGTTGGTGAAACAAAGCTTCTAGTTAAGTGGTATTGGTGAAAAATATAAGGTGTTGTTCATAATTTATAGGTCATGGATTTAAGTCTCGTTGTGTATCAATGAAATAAATCAGGCGTCGTTAAAAAAAAGGTAATGTAAGTGTCAAATTTTATCAGTGCATGAACAATTCTCTATCCAGAAAAGGGTTTAATATTTAATCGTACGCCATAAAATGATTCAATATACAATTTATTGCCATAAAATACTCACGTTCCCCTAGTTGAAAATGTTTACACTTCTATTATTATTTTTGACGGTTTTTCCTATTTTAATTTATATTTAAGTAATTATTTCATATCACCGATGATCAAAATTTACGGCTCTGCCATTATGCAAGACACTCCCACAAAATCATTTTGGTGATTCGTTGGTTACTTTGTTTTACATGTTAGGAGATGTTATTCTATTGGCTACTGGCTTAATTTTCCCAAACAATTTTTCATAAAATATTTATATCTAACTGACCATTTTTGTATAAGCTGGAACCAATAGAAGCATGCCACCAGAAATATGACGTCATAATTACAAATAAAAAGAAGTAAAAAACAGCTACTGTTTAATATATACGGAGTACAAATTCTGATTTCTTTTTAGAAACAGATGTTTGTTTGCTTGCCAAAAGTTCCATCAAAGTAAAGTTTTGCAGTGAATGGGCAAATTCATCTACATATCAAAATCAGTAAAATCAGTAAAATCAGTAAATAATATATTATATCAATTGAATAATTAATTATTGTTTCATATAATATACCAAATCATGAAATACAGAGACAATTACAAATCACTAGATAAATTAGATTCACTAATGACATTGTATCCGCTTCGAGTTTACGGTGGCGGATTTAAGCTTCTTGAATTTTATTGGTCAAAGACCATGATTACAAATTGATTTGTTCGGGTTTTATAAAAAACTGAAGGGGAAATGATAACGTTACCTATCATAGGTAATATTGCTCTCACAAACTTCTTTAGTGAAGGGTATCATAGACATTTCAATATTTTCAATACCTACTCTTTTATAACGCACAACTCACAATAAATTTGAGAAGCGCAAGTTTCATATGTTTTTTAAGTAGGATGAATAGAAAAGTGTCCTTATTTAAAAAGGTTAGAAAAGAGTTGCATTTTCGTAAACTATATATATTTTTATACATATACATACATATATGTATATATACATATATATTTATACTATATAGATTATATATATAAATATTCATGCCCTATATATATATAGGGTTGAATTAGTTTCAGAACTAATTAAGGCTACAGAACCAGCAGAACTCAATCTAAACCATTGATTTTTGAAATGAAATAATCATGAAAGACACATTAATGTATTTGATGAGGGACTCCCAAATATTGGTTTGCATGGATGTCATTCATGCATGTATACATATATGTAGAAGTATATGTTTTCATGTATGTATACATAAGTGTTATCTATACATATATGTATACATGCATGAATGACATCCATACAAACCAATATTTGGGGGACCCTCATCAAATACATTAATGTGTCTTCCATGATCATTTCATTTTAAAAATCAATGGTTTAGATTGAGTTCTGCTGGTTCTGTAGCCTTAATTGGTTCTGATTCTAATTCTACACTATATATATATATATATATATATATATATATATATATATATATATATATATATATATATATATATATATATATATATATATATATATATATATATATATATATATATATATATATATATATATATATATATATAGGCGAGCTATTTGCAGAACTCATTTTTTGCGTAGAACCAAGCAGAACCCATCTAAGAATATTAGAATTTAGTAAAAAAATATGCAAAACAATAACATTTAACCCAGATCAAACATATACTTTAAGAAAAACATCAAAAATATTGAAAAACATATATGTTCAAATAATGCGAAAATAACACTTATGTATACATACATGAAAACATACATGCACAAAAACATATATGTTTTCGTGCATGAATAACATACATGCAAGAGGTCCCTCATTAAATCACTTCATGTATCTTCCATGATCATTTCATTTTGAAATTTTCAATGGTTTAGATTGAGTTCTGCGGGTTCTGTAGCCTAAAATGGGTTCTGAAACTAGTTCTTCACTATATATATATATATATATATATATACACATACATATAGGGTATACATGTGAAAATATATATATCTATGGTCTAAATATGTACATATATGTATGCATACGTATATATATGTGTATATTTTATGAAAATACAACATTTTTATAGCTTTTTCAAATAAGGACGCTTCTTTCTTAATCCTTATTTGTTCTCTAAAACTAATAGTTTGCATTCAGCAAGAATGTAACCTAAATTTGTCCAGTTGGACGCTTTAACCATTCATCCATAGATCATGGATGGACCTAGTATGGTGCACGGGGTTGTCTGTGCAACCCCTGAAATTTTTTCGAATAGCGTTAATTTAGTGTTAAACTTTTTAAAATTTATTTTGTTACCGTAAGTGACATCCCTGAGATAAAAATGTGCAACATGGACATCCCTCAGTTTTTTCCTGAGTCCTCCACTGCCATAGATATAAAGAGATTCGAGTGAACTAGCTTTTCGTATTCCTCATTCCTTTATAAAAATATTTATTAGTGTAACTTTTGATTTTATTCCTTCAACTACAAATCAAACACATTCTTGGTAAATTTACAATGGGATTGTTTCATACGTTGTGGAGGTTTTCAAAATTCTTTTATTATATAATTAAAATAAAAAATAATATTTATGAGAAAAATTGTGAGAGGAATGAAGGACACATATCCCAAATATGTCTTTGGAGTATTAGGACAAGATTAGAGGGTGGTTGCCCTTATGTGGGGTAGTTCTTGTTTGGGTGCACAGAAAGCATATTTCCCTACCAAAGCCAAATAACCCCTCAAGTAGACACATTTGTTCCATGTGCATTACTTTAAGAGGATCATAACCCTCTTTGCACCAACTCCTCTCAGCCCCAAGCTATTGTTAACTATCAAATGGTTAATTAAGTTGATAATTGTTTTTTTAAGATTAAGTGAAAAGCAATTATGTGAGTAATTATATACGTGTCATGCCAAAATAAAATTTTTACATTGTTTGATATTTTTTTACTCGACCCAATATCTCGTATGCTTTTCACCAAATTTGCTTATTTTATACATGGATGAATATTATTTATAAGAGGGTCCGGTGTGGTGGTTTAAGTCAAACCGTCACCTCTGTGTCACATCACTATTTCACATTTCACATTCAAAACCTCAAATACTCCCTCTAGTATAGCTAACTAATAATATTCCTTTAAGAACCACCAAAATACCCCTTACTCACAAAATACCCTTAAAAAAAAGAAAATCTCTCTCATCTCTCCTCGCAAACCACCGGCGTAACCCTTCACTCGCTTAACATGGGGTATATGGTTGTTTGCTTAGTTGTATGTGAAAAAGATGCCACATAGGCAAATATGCATGGAGGGGGGCTCGTCACCATACCCACTCCTCTAAGAATGGAAAACATGGATGCACGGGTAATAAACACGTAGTATTAATTAAAAATTAAAATGTAATTAAAAAGAAGAAGCATAAATTAAGCATATTAACCCTCCAAATGGCAACATATTTTTAGCACATTATTGTCATAGCTTTTCAGGCATTAATGATAGTAATCGGATCTTTAATTATGGGAATTTTATAATTAGACAGGCATAATTTGATAATGACTTAGTGTAAAAAATCATCCATGGATCTTACGTACAGGTTTAGGTTTGACGTGTTACATATTCCATGATAACACATATCCGATGTGATTATCTTAATAAAGACTTATTTCAATTGTAAAAACCAACAAAAAATATCAACAGATTGTGACGTTTAACTTATTTTTCAGTACTTTATTACCTGTTATTCATTATATATTCATTTTCTTTTTTGTAATGAACATTTGTAAGTTGCAAAAACCTCGTAGCAAGAAACCTTCACAATGTTTGACCGCAACCTTTTGCAACGATATATAGTGACCGTTAACTAATTAATATTTGTTGCAACGACGGAATCTGTCAGAAAAATACCGTAACTAAAAAAGGAAAATGTAACTAAAATAAAGATCACCATTACTTACCCAAATCACAACACAAGCAACAACGTTGTCGAGTTAATCTAACTTTCAAAATTGTTCTAATGTTATGATATTTTCAAAACTAATTAGTGACCTACATGGAACGTACATAAAACTTGGTTACTATTTGTGTTTTTAAGTTTATTTAAAGAATAAATGTTATTAATAATAACTAAATTTCATCATTGTTCAAAGTCACTCGTCGGTTAAATATTTTTATAACAATGAAAACAATTTTGAAAAGTAAATGATTTTTATGACCATAAAAAAAGTTTTAGTAACTTTAATGAAATAATTTTAAAACTTAACTACTTTTAATGAATTACAAAGTTTGATATGCATGTAACATTATGCATGTTTATATTCAGGAAAAACCAAGCATTATACCATTACTTGCAACTAGATGTAGGACTGACGTGGTACTACCTGCATACCCATTAAAAAAAACATATTTTCTATTCAAATAGTGCATCCCATGTGAGAAAAACCTTATCGGTCAACTTCGTGTTTAGGCAGTCAGAAAAGGGTGTACCAAAAATGTCAAGAAAAGTTCCACTTATGAATGTTCGACAAAGAACTAGAAAACAAGGGACCAAAGGTGCAAGATAGAGAATAATTCAAGCACCACTTCTGTAATTAACTTAAGCATAAAAGACAAAAGTCACAAAAGCTGCATAAAAGCCTCCCTAAAGACAACCATTTTAGAGAGAGAGAGAGAGAGAGAGAGAGAGAGAGAGAGAGAGAGAGAGAGAGAGGGAGAGAGAGAGAGAGAGAGAGAGAGAGATCATGAAGGGGGAGATTGTGGTGTTATTATTGTTGATAATATTAGTGTGTATTGTGAAGGTTTTTATGGTGTTATGGTGGAAACCAAGAAGGATTGAAGAGCATTTTGGGAAACAAGGCATAAAAGGGCCTCCATATTGCTTCTTAATTGGCAATGCTAAAGAGATTGTGAAATTAATGATGAAGGCTTCTTCACAAACTATGCCAAAGCCTTTTTCTCACAATATACTTCCAAGAGTACTCTCTTTCTACCATCATTGGAATAAAATCTATGGTATGTTCGCAATTATATTATTATTCTTTTTATAATTTTTTTTGCTGGATGTACGACCCGAAAATTTGTGTATAAACAGTGTGTACTTGGATCCAATTGCGAACGTTTTCTCTTTCTTCTTAATTTTGTTGATCGATCACTAAGAATGTGAAGAATTTTAATACAAAACCTTTTATTTAATCAAATTTGTGAAGAATTCTAATACAATACCTTTTATTTAATCAAATTTCATCGATTTAGTTCATGGTTTTTTATTCTTTTTTGTCATTTCTTGTGTTTTGTTTTCCTTTATATTTGTTCGTTTGAATGGTATAGTCATATAGCACATGGGTGCATATGTATAATCGTCATGTATCGATGCTAATTGGGAACTTAAAACTATGTCCATGGGCTTCAAAGATCACACATGCATACATGTTATGTGAAAAGACTTGTTTCAAAATTATGCATTATTAATTATCAACACCATTGTCATAATATAACTACTATTTAATATATAAAAAAAATATTTTCGTTTGAATTAGTGCTAAATGCATATTTCTTTTTATGTGTTCTATGTGTCATTTCTAGGTCCTATTTTCGTCTAGACACAATTATTTAATTCATAATTGATCATTTCATGCAATTTTAGTCACATTTTCATAATGACAACTGTAGTTGATATGTATTTCTGTAAACTCAACTATTTAGGACCCACATTTCTTATATGGTTTGGACCAATGGCTCGTCTCACCGTTGCCGATCCCAACCTCATTCGAGAAGTATTTTGTTCAAAATCGGAATGGTATGAAAAAAACGAAGCTCATCCTCTTATTAAACAACTAGAAGGTGATGGCCTCCTTAGTCTCAAAGGTGAAAAATGGGCTCTCCATAGAAAAATAATCACTCCAACATTTCACATGGATAATCTTAAAGTACAACTTTCTACTCTCCAAACTTTCAATTATTAATATACTTCATCCGTTTCATAATACGCTTGAGGTTGCACGTTTTTTGAGGTAAAATATGATAATAAAGGTTAATTAGATTAAATTGAATAGTAAGTGAAAGATAGTCACACATATTTAGATTAAAATGAGTTTAGTGATGTTTAAAAGTATAAGTAAGGATAAATGAGTCATTTTACTTTATTAAATGAGAAAGTTAGTGGATGTGGATCATATTATTTTTTACTTAATGATGCAAAATTTTAAAGTGTATCACTTATTTTGAAACACCGTTAAAAGGAAAGTACTTCCTCAGATTCAAAATAAGTGATACACTTTGGGTTTTACGGGTTTTGAGGCAAAATATTATAATGATGATTAAATTAGATTAATTGGATGGTTAGTGGGAAATGAGTCCCACATCGTTTAAATAAAGTGAGTTTAATGATATTTAAAAGTAAAAAGTAAGGGTAAAGAAGTTATTTCACTTTGTTAAAGTAGATAGTTAGTGGGTGAGGGTCCCACTATTTTTTGCCAAATAAGGTAATTTTTTAAAGTGTATCACTTATTTAGAATCACCTCAAAAAGGAAATTGTATCACTTATTTTGAATCGGAGGAAGTATATCACTTATTTTGAGACAGAGGAAGTAATAAGTAAGGAAAAAAGTATTTAATTTTATTTTTTATTGTAATTATAGTTATTGGTACCCGTTGCAACAAATAGCGTGATGAAAATGCTAGACAAATGGTTAGACATGTCGGATTCTGGGGAGGTGGAAATCGAAGTGTCTCAATGGTACCAAAACCTAACACAAGAGACAATGACTAGGACCGCATTTGGCAACAATTACGAAGATGGAAAACATATATTTCAATTACAAACTCGACAAATGGTCTTGACATCTGAAGCGTTTCAAAAGATTTCCATCCCAGGTTATAGGTACGCATCACAAACCCGTAATTCCAACTACTTTATAAAAGACTCACCACATGTGTAAGTATACACCAAATGATATGATGTCTTAGTTTTGCCTAATATAACGATAAAAATGTATGATATGTAACGTGCATAGTTTGATGAATACTATTACAAAAACACATTACAGTACTATGTATGTATTTTGATCACAACTTTTTTCTTCACATTTTTAAAATATAAGAAAAAGATTTGTCAAGTTGTTTGCACTAATAAATATGTGGAAGAACCTTATAATCTTGTATATATACTCGCGACAAAATTTAAGAAGTTATTGAAAAAAAATACTCGCATTAAGAAGCATGTCAAATATAAAACTTCCATGATTGGAAAAAAATTCACACAAAATTTTGTCATTATACTTTGCATGATACTTATATATAATCTACAAGCTATAAAACATAGTTAATCATTTATAAGACATTTTCCTTAGCATCCCATAATTCCATCAACTTAACTTACAACTCTTAAGCTCCTCTTAATTAGTTGGAGAATTAATTTTCACATCATATTTTATTATTCAGCTCCTCTTATATACTGTATAAATATGACTGTAAATTGTATAAATATATAAAACAATTATTATAGTGTATAAGTTAAAATGTATGATGTAAAAATCATCACCTAATTAGTTGTGGATTACTAATATTTTTTACCATTGTTTTTAATTAATAATATATAACTTAAATTAAACATTTATGGGTTTGTTTAGGTTTCTACCAACAAAAAGAAATAGAGAATCTTGGAAATTACAGAAGGAAATCAAGAAAAAGTTAATGAAAGTAATTGAGAGGAGGATGGAAAACCGGGATGACGTGGAAATGGAAAATGGGCCTAAGGATTTGCTTGGGCTTATGATTGGGGCGAGTAGTAAGAAAGAATCGTTGAATTCCTCGCCGGCGATCACGGCACGTGACATCGCGGAGGAGTGCAAAAGTTTTTTCTTCGCCGGAGAACAAACGACGTCTAACCTGCTTACGTGGACCACCGTATTGCTAGCAATGCACCCACATTGGCAGATGATAGCACGTGACGAGGTGCTTAATGTGTGTGGACCACGTGACATCCCTACCAAAGATTGTGTTTGCAAGCTTAAAACGGTACTTTATATCTCTCTATCGATCTCTTTCTTAATTTTAAAGTGTATTCCGTTTCTAACTTCTTGGTAGTCGAGTTTTTCTCCTATATATGCAACATAGTTGTTTTAACCTTCTTTTTATTATCTGATAAATATTTATCTAAATAAAAATTCAAACTCATAACCTTTACAAATTTATTTTAAACGCCTAGGCCACTAGAAGGTTACCATATCTTACTTGAAATACCTATCTAGCCTTCCATATACTAATTTCCAATTTAGTCTTCATATTTGATTTTGATATTTATATGTTTGGATGTTAAGTTTTGAAATGTAAACTCCTTACTTTTGAAATCGTATTTTTAAACCCTTTTAACTTATGTCTCAAAACATCTTTTAACTTATTAACTTATTAAAAAATCAATAAATCAATAAGTTTTCAAAATCATTTCTATAACATCACTTAAGAAGAAGAAAACCAGTGATTTGTAAACAACAAATGAATTTCATTTGGACCCTTATAGCATCTAAAATATATACTTCGTATATATATTTTTTTTGTCTTTTATCATCAATGAAATAAGGCAAAATTTTGTAAAATAACATTTAATCGATGCTAACTCATGTAGTTGACGATGATACTCAACGAGTCGGTAAGACTTTACCCACCAATTGTGGCATCGATTAGGCGAGCAAAATCCAACGTGGAATTAGGAGGGTACAAGCTCCCACGTGGCACTGAGCTTCTGATTCCAATCTTGGCTGTTCATCATGATCCAATAATTTGGGGCAATGATGTTAATGAATTTAACCCAACTCGGTTTGCTGATGGAGTATCTCGGGCAGCTAAACATCCGGTCGGCTTCATCCCATTTGGGCTTGGTGTTCGCACATGCATTGGTCAAAATCTCGCAACTCTACAAGCAAAATTGACTCTTGCAATGATATTACAAAGATTTTCTTTCGAATTATCTCCAAAATATCAACATGCACCTACTGTTCTTATGCTACTTTATCCGCAATATGGTGCACCGGTTATTTTCAAACATTTACGATCATCAAATCATAAATAAATAGAAAAAGGTTAGGAAAAAGAGAGTAATTATGTACATTTTCATTACTACCCAATTAGTTCACTATAATATCTATTATGGCCCCTCAAGTACAAATGCCATGTAATTGCCATAAGTGTGTAGATTTTGCACTTTTATTAACTTAACAATTTTGTAAATACGATGTTATACTTTTCTTGGTTGCTCTTTTTAGTTTGTTCTTCATTTGTTGTAAATATAAAATAAAGGTAATTTTATATAGATTTCACCATTTATGTGGCAATTGTATATAAAAATTGCTCCATCTTTCTTGCTAAATCTTTTCAAATGAGGATTATAAGGAGGCATGATTGTAGTTTTTTAAAACTATCGTAAACATGTATATAAAATGTTGGTATTAACAAGTTATTAATTTGATAAGTCAAAACTCGGAAAGAAGAAAAGTATAAGGACCTAAATCGAAGATATGTAATACAAAAACTAAATGAAGATTTAGAAGATATTGAAAAAGTTTAAAAGATTTAATTTACTAAATCAAGTATATCCTTATAGAATTTAAAAGATTTAGTTTATTATTTTGTGTTTATTCTTGTAAATCTTAGGTTCTCTATATAAAGATACCTAATGATATTGTATTAGTTGTCAAAAAGACCCACGTTTAAGAAAAATGTGTATGTGTGTGTTTAAGAGCCCCAATGTCATTAGTTTGATCTTGTTAGAAAAGTAAAACCGTTCTACATATTTTATGTATAATTGGGGCTTCTTGTAATGATAATGATGAAAACCTTTTTTAACAATACAAATTTGTTCGTTTAATTCCGCGTTGTTTATGATTTGTATATGTTTATTCCAAGATTAATAACTAACTATTCTAAAACTTAAAGATCGAATTATGGAGTTAAAATAAACTCAACATAAAATATAAATGTTATTAAGGGTTACACATAGCTGATAGTTATCATATCATATTTTATATATGTCAGTTTGTTGGGTTTCATCTTAAAATCAATTGGTTGTAAGAGGAGTAACTCAGGACCCTTATAAGCACATTACTGGTTCATTTCTTGTCCAATGTGGGACATCTCAACACGCCCCCTCACGTGTGGCGTATTTTTTTTTCGTGCCTAACACGTGGATATTTGGGTTACGTGGGGTCCGTGTGGCCGTTTGACCAACTACGGGTGAATCTTGCTCTGATACCATGTCAGTTTGTGAGTTCCATCTTAAAACCAATTGGTTGTATGAGAAGTAACTCAGTACCCTTATAAGCACATTACTGGTTCATTTCTTGTCCAATGTGGGACATCTCAAACAATATATCATTGAAAAATGGAACACACACATATATCGATTAATCGATTATTATATAAACTTTAACTTAGACATAGGAAAAGGAAGTGACACTTTTAAGTTGAGTTGAGCACCCAAAATTAAGGGAAAAAACAAGGCGCAGAGCCTCTCAATCTGAGTACAAGAGAAAGAGAAAATGTGGATGCTTCCAAAAAGATTATATTAAAAATCAATGTTTTAAAAATTTAATTCAACCTGTCGAACTAAGAAACAAGACGTTAGCCGGTTAAAATGAGCTGGTTAGTTCTATAATTTTGACTATGTCGGAACTGGCTAGTTCAACGTAAAAACCCAGTTGTGCTGGAAAAAAAAGCGATTTTTCTAAACAAATTAATAAATAAAATAGCTTTTTATATAGTTTTAGAAATAAAAAATGAAAACTTAGTTAAAAATAAGTTTCGGAAAATTTCAATTTTTATGGTATCTAGTTGTATTTTCTAGATTTTTTGTTGCATTTTTACACAATTTATATAATGTGTATTATAAATACTCAACAATATTGTTATTATGTACTCAATCATACAACTAATTACCGATTCAAATGATATTTAAAATATTGATCTGTTAATGCATAAATCATGGTTTTAGATAAGTTCAAATGTCTTCAAGAAATGGTGGTCTGAAAGAAATCCTTGTCATTAGCCAAGTTCAAGCTTTTTCTTTCTTTTGGATAAAAAACCGTTCAAAATGTATTTTAGATAATAGGTGGGAGATGTGGTGTAATTTGCCTATTTCATGTTTTTAACTTTTGTATGTTCTTGCTAGCTTCTCGCTAGAGTTTTTAATGTATTTTTTCTTGTGGCGGGTTGTGTGATAACAATGCCGAAGCTCACTTCGTTGCAAGATTCTTGTTTGCGTTAAAAAAAAATGCAAAAATCAATTTTTTAAACATTGTTAAAAATCCATATATAAAGTTTTATCACTACATTAATGCCAGCTAAAAAGCGAACTGCGTTTAAGTGCATGTGATTCGGTACATACCATTAATACGTAAAGTTGGACGTGGTTGTCATGACTAACAGTAATCAATATCTTAATCTCATATGGTTTAGTGGGTCAATTTACGAGTTTTTTACTTAAATGGTGTTTTGAGAATAAATATTTACTAAATAGGTGTGATTTGAGAAATATTTACCTAATAGGTGGTTTTGTACTTTTTATTCATTTTTTGAGTTTTTTTTTTCCAATCTCTATTTTTTTTTTCAAATTTTATAATTTTTACATGTTTCTTATATAACTACAAACATACTATATCTCAACTATGATCATAAGTTCAAGGCAAATGATTAGAATCAATAAACGTCATTGTTCAAAGACAATACTACTAGTCATATTAAAGTTAAATCAACATCCAACCTACAATGAATTTTAAGTGCAAATAAAAATTTTCTTAAATAAATGAAAAGAAAAAAATATAATATTTCGATTAGCTTCACATAGACGTATAAATTGAGCCTTATGCACCTCGTTCCATAAACCTTCTCGCTGAACATAATCGATTAAAAACCCCTCCCCACTTCGTGAAGTCCCTTATGCAAATATATAAATACATCAAAATTGTACTTGAGCACATGTGAACATATTGAGACTTCATGCAAGAATATCTATGTGAATAAATACATAATTAATAAGGACTTAATATGAATACAATAGACGTATACAACTTTCAATGATCATATTTTTTTAAGTCTTTGTACGAAAATTGCGAAGGAGAAATTGTATAATCATCATATGAGATATAGTAGTTATATAAAAAATATGTAAAAAGATTATAAAATCTAGAGAAAAAAAACTAGAAAAAACTCAAAAAATGAAAAATGGGTAGAAAATAGAAAAAACACTTATTGTGTAAATATTTTTCAAATCACACCTATTTGGTAAATATTTATTTTTAAAACACTATTTAAGTAAAAAAAAACTCGTCAATTTACTCCTTTTGTTCAACAATAAACAAACATTACTTTTTTTATGATTACAGAGTTGTTAAAATAATTTATTAACCTTGTGACTTTTGTCCTAAGCATGCTTTTTAATATAAAATCTTGGAGATGTTTCCCACATTCTACTAAACAACAAATTTAACATTCTAAAAACCCATTCCACGTTGTTGCAAGTACAAAAGTTATTGCAAATTTTAAGGAAGTTGTCTCTATAAAATATATAAAAATTTGATAGTATTTGAATTATTAATATCTGAATGATTATGAATTATTTAGAGTTCCTATTAGATCTGTTTGATTAAGAGGGAAAAATGGTCAATCTTTTATTCAGAGGTTGTTTAGAGGGTTTATCAAACACTATAATCTATCCGATTATCACTTATACTATTATTAAGAGGATTTACAAAACAACTATCTTATAAAAAATCTCCCTTTCTGTTACAATTTTAATTTATTATGTATTTATAACAAAATACGTGTACAAAATTACTTAGGAAACCTTCCTTTAAAGAAGTATTCCCATTTATGATGGGTTTCTTAGGTTGGTCGAGTTTTGCTCGTAATATCTGATAACTAACCGTTGTTGTAAGCATGTAACTATTTTGAAATCTTCTCTTGATCATCTCATAAATTTATACTTACAAAATGGACTGGGCTAATAACCACTAGAAGATCATTTCAAGCGCGCTCACCACTATTCTATCACCATGTACTTTACTTCGAAAACCCATACAACGAATTTTTTTAACCACAAGTTAATCAAGTTTACTGGCTCCTGCAATTATTAAGAAATCACCCCAACTACCCTCGTAGAAGTGTCCCTTTTATCAATTATAAAATTTGTTAGAATTGTCCCTTTTGTCAATAAAAAAACTTCAAGGTTGGGAATGGCACTTAAATCTTTGTCGAGTAATGCAGCGACAAAAGCAGCAACAACATCCTGTTTTGCCTCACACATTTTCTTTCTCATTAATTTATTAAATTTTGTTTTTGCTAGAGTGGGGTGGGAGAATTGGGGTGACCAAAAACTTAAAGAGTGTTTAGAATTTGCTTATTTAAAACAAATTACTTTCTTCGTTTCAAAATAAGTGATACAAATTAGATTTCACATTTTTTAAGACAAAAGACTATAATGAAAGTTAAATTAGATTAAATTGGGTAGTTAGTGAGTGAGGGGTCCCACATATTATGTGTAAAGTGAGTTTAATGATGTTTAAAAGTAAAAGTAAGGGTAAATGAGTTATTTCACTTTATTAAAGGAGATAGTTAGTGGATATGAGTCCCACTATATTTTACCAAATAAGGAAAGTTTCAAAGTGTATCACTTATTTTGAAACATCTCAAAATGGAAAGTATATCACTTATTTTGAAACGGAGGAAGTATATGTTTTGGAAATAAATAATCAGATTATTAACAGTTATAAAATATGATTTTGAGAAATAGTTTTTTTAATTTAATTATTTGGTTTGAAATTGAAATAATTAGATAATTAGTTTTTTAGCATTTGACAAACTTGATTATTTGTTTAGTTCATATGCAAATTGCAAATAATCAGTTTTCAAAATGAAATAAGCACCTCCCCACCCTCAAAACACCGTTTTGGGGAATAAAAAACGCAGATAATTGATTTTTTATACTTTTGCCAAACATACATTTTATATTAATTGTGTTTTCAAAAAATAATAAACAGATAATTATATACATATCGCAATCTCAAACACCCCTTTTAACCAAAATACTTGAAATTGGTACATGTAAAATTGTAAAAAGTTGATGGTTCAGTTTATTTTTTGGGTTAAAAATGAACCGTATCTATGTATATTGTTTACTTTTTAATAATATTATAATTATAACATTAATTATGATGTCTGGCAAACAGGAATTGCCCACATTTTGATTAATTAACCATTTGAAACAGGACTTGGAATGAGGGTAGCCCGGTTGTTGGCTAAAGCCCAAAAAGATGGATACTAAAATAAAGAAAGGGTTTTAATTGGGCCAAAGTTACAAGTTTGGTTTAGCACTAATAACTGAATTAATTGAAACCGGGCCATACTGGACTACTGGACTGACCTTACTAAAACCAATTATCATAATCTACACTTCGCACATAAACAAAAAGATGGAAGAAATGTGACAATTTTGACCCACACATTATCTTTAATGTAAAAACCATACTTCCTCCGATTCAAAATAAGTGATACACTTGAGGTTTCACGGGTTTTGAGGCAAAAAATTATAATGATGGTTAAATTAGATTAATTGGATGGTTAGTGGAGAATGGGTCCCACACCTTTTGAATAAAGTAAGGTTAATGATGTTTAAAAGTAAAAAGTAAGGGTAAAGGGGTCATTTCACTTTATTAAAGTAGATAGTTAGTGGGTGTGGGTCCCATTTTTTATGCCAAATAAGGAAACTTTTCAAAGTGTATCACTTATTTTGAATCACCCCAAAAAGGAAAGTGTATCACTTATTTTGAATCGGAGGAAGTATTATATAATGTGAAATTCAGGTGACATTTATATTATATAACATGATATTCATATAAAAATGAGGGGTTATCGATCTTATTAGAACTCAACTCTATTAACACTTCATGTTAAAAATAAAATAGAAATTTAATATTTTCTTATAAATATTGAGAAGATATTAAGAAACATAGGAGAAGAGTTATTCATTATAGGTCCAAATTATAATACAATTAATCATGTTTACATTGTGATACTACTATTTTTTACTTCAACAATTGGATGAGAAAATAACCAAAGAATAAAACCGCAAAGAAACAAAACAACGGGTATAAAATGAATAGCATTCTCTCTAGATGAGTTATAATGTTCCCTCTTTGTTCCATCGGGAGAGATCGGATCATACACTGCCAAGTCATCGTCTGATAGTTGGGCGGATTTCCTTGGCGGTGATATGTTGAGGAAATACTCATCGGACCGGAACATGGTGGCTGACGATGATCTGTGCATTTTCAAGAAAATTAAAAAATAAAATAAATTATGGATATAGTTGATAAAAGAGTTGAAATTTTGAAAATATGAGTGATGGAGAAAGGAGGGTTCAAGATTTTATAGTAGATAGTTTTTAGTATAGATTCACCTTTGCTTCAGCATAAAGAGGGTGGGGTGGGTGTTGACTTTGACTTTTTGTGAAATGCAGTCTTGTTCAAGGAGCTTCAAATGTAATCAAAGGCATATATGCATGTGGCTAAATACCATACACCAATTTTGCCAAATGAAATATCCTTGCATTTTTTACAAAATAGCACTAAACTTGAACCTCTGTTAGACCACTCCAAATAATGATATAAACTGAGAATTCAGTTTCGGCAACTCATCACCTGACTCTTTAATTGCCAAAAATACACATTTAATTAATATTTTAGGCCAACTCATTATAAATACGCACAAAATTTTGTTACTCACACACGTTTATTCAAACCGGCCCCATCTTCTCGTCGCTTGCTCCCTCGCTTTCCCGCATTCTCAACCGACAGCCCCGCACGTGCCATCGGTTTTATCTCATACACTTTATAGTGCAAGTTTTTGTAACGACCCGAAATTTGTAAATAAATAAATTGTACAAAAATATGATAAATATGGATAATTCATTTAAAACAAGTAGGAATTGGTTTTGTGTCATTTGGACACCGTACGAGGAAGTTATGGGCGAAACCGGGTCAAGACATGGAAGAAAAAGTGCAGCCTGGGCTGCCTGGGGAGTTCGCGGCGCGAGGACTGGGTTCCCGATCGCGAACTTCGAACAGAGAGTTGGGATTTTTGAGATGGAAGTTCGCGGGCAGTTCACGATCGCGAGGAAGTTCGCGACCCGCATAGTTCGCGGTGCGAACTCTGGTTCACGGCGCGAACTTCCCCGACCAGCTGTATTAAAGTCGGGTTTGGCTCATTAAATGCCATCCAAAACCCTAGTTTTCTCCTACCAGCTGGTGTGGGCGATTTTTTAGCACAAAGTGGCGTTTGGAGCTTAATCTTCACTAAATCTTGGTGATTCTTGCTCCTAGTTGAAGAACAAAGGTAAATCTTCATCTCTTTTGGGTTTTTAGCCATAGATTCAAGTAGGGAAAGCTTGAATCTCAAACCCTAGTTTTGGTTTGTTCATAAATGATTAAATGGAAGTTGTTTAACTTAGATCTATGGTATTTCAACAAGGAAAATGTATTGATGAAATGGATCCATGAAAATATGAAGGTTTTGGAATTAGGGTTTGGTGATTTGGGGAAATATGATACTAGTAGTTAACTAGCCATGGATTATGTAGTTAGTATTGATGTTTGATGTAAACCATTGTATTGGTGTTGATATTAGGTCATTTGGTGGAAGGATTTGAGGTTCAAGTCTTGGGAAGAGACATTTGTGTTCAAGAAACACATCTTTTGGATAAGCTTGATTAAGGTGAGTACATGTGAACTTTCAAACTGAGTACATAGTTAGTAAATGCTTTATGTTTTCATGCTTTATTGAGTCTATAAGTAAGTTGGTCAATTGTGTGGTTACTAATGAATTGCTTATGTGATAATGAATTGATCAATTGATTAAGAGATGATGGAGCTATGAGCTCATGATGATAAATGATAAATGATGATGATGATTATGATGTCCCTAGGGCCATGATAGATTGGAGGCATTCCGGTTATTATGGTACCTTAAGGTTAGTGGTAGATTGGAGGCATTCCGATTACCCAACACCTATGAGTCCCGGTAGATTGGAGGCATTCCGGTTACCGTGGATATGACGGTCTTGATAGATTGGAGGCATTCCGATTATCTTGACATTGGCCAATGATGAAAGAAAAGAAGTGACCCGAATGAAATTAATAATAATATTATAATATAAATGATATTATGTGACTAGTTGCTTATCGGATCTAAAAACTCATGTATCTCACGAGGCAATTTTGTCTCACGTACTATGTTTGTGTTTTTGCTTTGTACTCAGGTTCGGGATCGAAGATCTAGGAGGCCCGTTTAGGAGAGGCCTTGTTGAGATTAGCTCGGTGTTGATGATTAGAGTTCTTGTCCTATGGCTAAGATATAATTTGTAACACCGTTTTTGTAAACTCTGATAATCTCAAACAAGAAACCTTTTCAGTTTTTGTAAATGCGGTTTTTGACAACCGATACATTATTACATATTTTGGGATGAATTGTTATTTAAATATTGTTTTGAAAAATGAGGTGTTACAGTTTTATTACTAAATGTACAATCATACTAAGCAATTGCTGTGGTGAATACAATTAAAGTTGGTTAGCTAAAATCCATCGTATATCCAAATCACAATAATAATTTTTTAATGCGTATTCCCATTTATAACGGACTTTTCCGGGTGGCTCGAGCTTTGCTCGTGATATATGTAGTTTAACCGTTTTAATGATTGTTTATTAATAAATATTTATCTAAAGGAAAGATTAAACATGTAATCTACATATACACAAACACAAAATCACTTATCGAGATGAAAATTTTGTTACAACGATTGTATCCTACAATATACTCGTATGAACAAGAGATCAATAATTAAGCAATAATAACAATCAAAACTGGAGATAAAATAACACGTGTCATCATGTAAAACTACCCAGTTTTGAGCTTCTACAATCTCAAAAATGCACTTGTATTTACCTCTGAAATTCTCTAATAAAAGCTATTTCAGCTGCTTGTGTTGGTAAAGCAGGACTTTTTGGTCAATTTCATCGGTTTCTGATCCTTCATGACTGCTTACATTTGACCCAGAATCGCTACCCTCATCTTCTGTAAATTCATCAAAGTCATGACTTTTTAAGACCCAACAACGTATAACTGAAACTATAATTACCTAATTGCCCCTCTTCATTCTCACAAATAATTGACGATGTTAATTCGGGTTTAGATTCTCTTATTTTGTCAATCATTTAAAATATGTTTGACCTCAAAAGTCAAAAAATTTAATTTAAATTTTAAACCTCAAATATCAGAAGCTTAAAAAACATACCATATGTATAATAATAATACTCTGGTAACTGTTTAACGGTAGTTGAATCAAGGCTATCAGGAAGCAGACAACTGAAAAGACAACCTGAAATAATTAATAATGTAGATAAATTATCATCTTAATTTTTTTAAGGGTTTTGTTAATGACAGCCCTTAGGGCGCTCTCTAACGTGCATAAAAGGCTTGTACATTCATGGATTGAATAGTGTTCCTAAAATTCAGGGGGCGGTTTTTACTTTGTTTTTGCCTTCTTATTGACAGCCCTTAGGACTGTCATTATAATTCTCCTTTTTTTAATTAATCAATTTAATGGGCTAAAAAATTAGTCAGAGTTGACCATAAAGCATTTTTGTCGATTTGTTAAAGATAATTATAAAAAATAGAAAATAGAAAAATGTACCTAGCTTGGCCAACCGATTAACCCACCCGGGAATCCTTTGACCCGTTAGCCTTTGAGAAATATCATCGGTAAAATGGTTACAATTTTTGGAAATTAGGTGATAAGTGTCCCCATGATAATAAGAAGCCATGGTTTCAATAAAATCCCTAAATTCTGAAGCCGAGATATTTAGATGCCCGAGTGAAATTGAACATCTGTAGATAAACCCCGGGCAGCTTCTCGGGTCAACTTCAAATACTCCACTAAGTGAATATTCGTGTGCACCAAACCCGTATTCCATACCGTATACTGCAACAAATTTTTATTAAAAGATGGTTGTATGTCCTTAATTTTTTGTCATTTTTCAACTTGATGACATAATAACCCCATGACGTGACAGTCGGTTAGTTACTGTCACGTCAGCAGCATCTTATCAGGTCATCAAGTTGTTGAATTACTTGACCGGACACAAATCCATCTTGAAGAAAAATAACATTTGACAAATAATCAAAACTATGTAACATCAAAAGATTTTTTTTTTAAACCCTAATTCTTGATTACATTTTAACCGTTTACATGCAAAAAAAATAAAAAAAAAAATATGAAATTATTACCTTCAATACCCGTATGAAAAATACCAAATCCAAACCAAATGCTGTAAGAATTGCACGGAGTGAGATCATATATATTCAAGAAAACCTCTTTTTCCACAATCCCATCATGTGATCCAACGATTGAACAATTTGATGATAAAGTACCAACCCCCATTTTCAATTATTTAATTTAAACAAAAAAGATTAAATCTTGATTATCTTGAATAACAAAAGGGGGGTCAAGAAAGAAAAAAACCCCTTTTTAATTGCAGGAATGGGTTATTCCTGAGTTGCATAAAAATTTGCCCCCAGAAACACTCACGCCGATCAAAAGGGGTTCCCTCTTTCCGGCCACCGGAGTAAAAAAGAAAATAAAAATCGAAACTTTTTTCACGTAATCTTTTAATTAGATCGTTGTTATAGCTTTCTGAGTTAAGTCGGACTTTGTGGGGTGAAAAAAGATTGAAAATTTTGTGTGCTTTTAGTTTCATGTTTGCCGCAAGCATTATGGGTAAATTTTTTATGGCTTGTATGATTAATACAAATAAGAAATTTTGGTTGATAGCAACCATTGATATTAATGTTATATATTTTGAAATTTTATGGTTTGATTATAGTATTATACCCATTTTAACATTATTATATACTCGTTTATATAATTTGCAAGGACTATGTTATAAGCTTTTGTTGTGTTAAATAACCACCATAGAGGTCGAACGAATGAACCGAACCAGATATATTCCCTCCGTCTAATTTTTATTGTCTACTATACTATTTTAGTTTGTCCCACAAAGATTGTCTTTCTTAAATTTCAACCACCAATCAAAAAACATTTAAGTGGGAAAGATAAAATTTGATTGGTCACATTGTATATTAATGTACTTTTTTTAAACTGTGTATATTTTTGTAGTGGACAATAAATTTAAGACGGGGTAATATAAAGTAATGAATCAATATAAAATAGGCTTCCACTATATTAAATTTAGTTTACTTCTGATGTACTTTCTCCGATTTAAAATAAGTGATACGCTTTCTATATTTGGGTGTATCAAAATAAGTGATACACTTTGAAAATTTACCTTATTTGGTAAAAAGTAGTGGGCCCCACATCCACTAACTACCTATTTTAATAAAGTGAAATGACATATTTACCCTTACTTTTACTTTTAAACATCATTAACCTTAATTTATTCAAAGAATGTGAGACTCATTCACCACTAACCATCTAATTAATCTAATTTAACCATCATTATAATCTTTTGCCTCAAAAAACGTGAAACCAACAATCTATCACTTATTTTAAATCGGAGGAAGTATATACTAAACTTTACATTAAATATCCTTTTTATTTGATTTAAATAATATAACTCAATAAAGAATATACTCTTATATTAATACATTTTAATTATTATATAATACTCCATAGTGAATAGCATTTAGTGTATTAATAGTCTATATCTATATCTATATATATATATATATATATATATATATATATATATATATATATATATATATATATATATATATATATATATATAATGAGTTTCATAGATGAAGTTGCATTTGTTATCATCTATTAAAAATTGAGTTCAATTTTCATATTGTTTTATTTTAATATGAGATAAATCATGTTAATAAATATTGAGAAGCTCAAAAGTTGTAAAATCAAGAGTTATAATTATAGTCATAAATTCATTTTAATAACAATTTAACAAACTCACTAAATTGTAAAACCAAGAGTTTTGAAATTAATTAAATAATGATAATAATAACAAATTCAATAAGTTATGACTTTTCAAGTGCTATAAATCTTACACATTAGAATCTATAAATACTCATTTTCATGTTAAAAAATTTTGAACACTCTAAAGGTGCATCTAAAATAAACATTTTTGCTTACAATGGATTGTGTCCTTCATCTAATAAAGTTGTAAGCGTATGTATTATCTTTATTGTTTAAGTTTTTATTTTATCTCTAAATATTATTTTTCTTGGATAATCCAATTGAGGTGTTGCTAATATTGTTTATATTGTAATCAAGTTTAAGGTGCATCCAAAAGAAACATTTTTCCTTACAATGGATTGAGACCTTCATCTAATAAAGTTGTAAGCTTATGTATTATCTTTATTGTTTAAGTTTATGTTTTATCTTTAAGTATTATTTTTCTTGGATAATTCAATTGTGATGTTGCTAATATTGTTTATATTGTAATCAAGTTTATGACAGAAGTTCATGGTTTTAATTCAAAATAATTGGGAGCTAATTTCACATTTGCATATGAGGTGAAATTTAAGACGGTGGATCAAAAGGAAACATCTAACAAGTAGAATCAACAACCAAGACCTTAAGGGATTTTGTTATTTATCCTCTCTATTAATTGTCAATCCAACATAAACTTCATATTTGTATTTTTTGTAGTAAAAAAAATGTCATAGAGATAAACTATTTATGGTTTTGTTTTATAGAGAGTATGAAAGTTGTTTTTGTTTAAAATTACACAACATCTTTTGTATATGTATAAAATTGTTATTCGTTGTTTTTGTACATTTTGTATAAAGATGATACTATATAATGATCTAATATCGTTATAGTATATGAGATTGTGTGTAATATTATCACACATTATTTAAGATGGATGTCTTATCATGTTAAATGTTACAACTGTTGTTCATTTTATTTGTTATTTTACTTTTAATTCAATTAATAGGGTTTGATTTGATGTTGTATTTATTATAAAATTAAATAAATCATTTATATATAAATTGAGTTCCAAGTTTGAAGTAGCATTATTACATAAATATTTAAATGTAGTGTTATTACTATTACTATTACATATAATAGTAAATTCTATGTTAAATTATAGTAGTAAATTAAAAGAAATAATAACATAAATAAATTATAGTAGTAAACTCAATTCAATAAAAATTGAGTTCCAAGTTCGAAGTAGCATTAATTACATAGACTAGCAGGGTACCCGCGCAATGCGGCGGGTACCCAGAAACCATATTTCGTGGCGAGCAAGTGTTGTTCGTTTACACGGTAATAATTGTTGCTAGAAATAAATAATTAAACGGAAATGTGGATTTTGGTAAGAGTTGATGATTTATAGCGTCGTATATTTAATGTTATTGGGTAAAATGGTTTTCGAGTAACAAACTTTTGTTATTAAGTGTGGGTGGTGTTACCAAAGTGTAATGTATAGCAAGTGGTTAACACATAGTGATAAGTTAGGAGAGGTCTTGAGTTCGAATCTTATTAGCCGCGATTTTTTTTTAAGTTAGAGAACTAACTAACAAAAGTGGAAAGGTCCTTAAAATCAAGTTTAAGGAGCTCCTTAAACTTGCCTAATGTGGTAGGCCTAAATGCTTTATATAGTAGTAAGATATTTAAATGTACTACTAAATATTTGTAAAATATATAATAGTAAATCTATGTTAAATAATAGTAGTAAATTAAATTAAATAATAACATAATTAATAGTAGTAAATTCAATTAAATAATAGTCTTTTCATTTACCTAGAAGTTACATATTATAAACTATAACAAAATTTATAATATATTTAGTAGTAAATTCTATGTTAAATAATAGTAGTAAATTAAATTAAATAATAACATAAATAATAGTAGTAAATTCAATTAAATAATTGTCTTTTCATTTAAATAGAAGTTACATATTATAAACTATAACAAAATTTATAAAATATATGGTTGTAAATTCTATGTTAAATAATAGTAGTAAATTCAATTGAATAATAACATAAATAATGGTGGTAAATTCAATTAAATAACAGTCTTTTCATTTAACTAGAAGTTACATATTATAAACTATAAAAAAAATTATAAAATATATAGTAGTAAATTCTATGTTATATAATAGTAGTAAATTCAATGCCCACTTGAAAGATATTATTGTTGATCTATTATTTTGTTACACTCGAAGAGTTTTTATATTGTTTTTGTTTTAGATAACGAATTCGTTGTTATTTTTATTACAGAGATACATATTTTTGTGTATTTTCATGGATTTCTATTTTTTATTATACACTTTTTGAGAAAAAAAAAAGTACAATTAGATGCCTGACATAATGTTTGCATTAACCGACATTAGTTGAATATATACCGTTATTGATTCATAGTTTTGCTTATAAAAGACAAACCATGAAGTTTTTTTTATATTATCACTTATATGTTATGAATAACGTGTTTTGTGTTGCGCTAATAAAAATAATAATAATGATTTTGTCACTTTGCATTTTCTTACAACAAACTTTACTTATGTAGTAGAGTACTCACAATCAACCTAAACATGTTAGCGGTCTTGATTTTTAGTACTTTGCCCGTTACCCCATTACAATGTATATGGTTTACTTTCAAATAACATTTTATCATGAACAAAGTTCGTGCATCGCACGGGCCATGTTGCCTCATATACTTAAAAAATGAGTTTTATTTTTGAAGTAGCTTTAATTACATGCCCAAATAAATCAAAAGTCGCACACAAAAATCGAACATCTATTAACAATTTGAAACCTTTATTTCAAAAGTCATCCATAAATATCATCCAATTAATTAACATTCCAATTATTAACACCATCCAATTAATTACACGCACAAAGTAACCATATTTTTGAACCCAAACCGTCCAACTATTTACACGAATATAATTTGAAACGCAATCAATTAATTACATGGCTAAATATAATTCGAAACTTTTCATAACGCAAGCAATGAATTACATGGGTAAATACAATTCGAAACGTTCCATAAATATAATTTGAATTTTAAATACGCCAATTAACTCCATTCGCCATTTTTCCCTTCACCTTCAGCCCCAACCATCACTGAAACGTTTCCTCTTTCTTCTTTCCCAACCATTTCGCCCCCCTCCTATCAGTTGCCGTCCCCACCACCAGTTTGCTCCCGTTTCAGATTGAGGCTTTTCTAGTTCCTCTCACCTTTTCAATCGGATACACCGTACGGATCGTTGGTCGTAATATCCCTCAATCTTCTATTTAACTGGATTTGAATCCTATTCTTCTTACCATTTATCCGCCCTGTTCTAACAACCTTTCATCTGATCAGAGCTTTCATGATCGAAATAGATGGTGAATGACAATCATTCCATCAAAACATGTGTTCACAATTCTTATTCTATTTTATAACATAATTTCATCACTGACAATCATCGCCTCTTAATTTTTTTTGTCACTCAATTTTGTTTTCCCCTTATGATTGCCTTGGTACGATTAATGATGCATACGAATCTAGATTAATCCTTATTGATTTGGTATTCAAAATCCATCGTTGCCTTTTATTACTAATAGTCACAATTTCTTTATTTTGGCTTAAAAGTTGTTTGATTAATTGACTCACAAGTCTCTGAATTATACACTTCATTTCTTCTCATTATAATAAACTCATTTAATTTAACTATTTGTTTTTTGTTACTAATCAAACGTTTGGTTGTCATTTATGTAATTATTCTATTTTCCCCTCTATTAATTTATTGATTTTTAACTCACAAAATCATATACACATGAGCATATTACTCAAAATCTGAATATCACATCATCAAAATTGTATCTTATATGTTTCTAATTAAATTGATTTCTTTCATTGCAGGAATAATCCATCAAAGGAATGTTACATAGTACTATCAATTTCCAAATTGGTATTGCACTTTTATATTGTATTGCATAATCAGTTACAAAAGTGATCATATGAATCATATTCTACTGTTTTTTATTTAAAATATGTCTTTGATTTTGATCAAATAAATATATTGTTTTGTGTTAAGTGTACATATTTTTATGTCATTATATATTCAGTACGGTGATCTTTTTCTGTCGAGTGTTTCTGTATGTGCATTGTTTGAGGAATATTTTTTTTCATCGTATTAGTTTTTATTTGGAAACCAACATTTTGACATGTGTTTTAGGAAAATTTATCTAATATAAATTATAATTAGTTGAGGCATTTTACAACTGAAATATGAGATTGAAGTTCATCTTCATTAAATATTATGTTTGTGATGCAAACAAATAAATTCGAGTTATCTCCTTTTTAATAAACTTTTACACATTGCTTTTCAGGAACTACTAATTAACCGACATCGCTTGAAGACGTATTATTGTTCCTTCATAGTTGTACTTATAAAAGACAAAGCATAAGGTTCTTCGTAATCTAACTTCTATGTACTTTGCCCATAACACCAATACAATGTATATGATTTACTTTCAAAATAACTGTTTATCATATGATCAAAGCTCGTGCATCGCACGGGCCATGTTGTCTCGTGTAGCATAATTTTTGAGTTTGTATAACTTGAAAAATAGGTAAAACTACATTAATTAACCGAAGATTAATCCTCCTAAATGTGTATATTCTAAATAAATATTTCCTTAGAATATTGATGAAAATTTGGTATCCTGACAAAAAAATATATTAGCAAGGAAAACACTTAATTCCAAAAAAGCAATGCATGAAACTAAACAATATTTTGCTACGAAATTAGTAATAATCAGCATGCATTTCGTGAGAAACTTAATTTGGCATGAAACAGGCAAAAAATTGGAAGAGAAGTGGCATGGAATATTACTTAAATCCCCAAATCTCTAACACATTGTGGAATTGTAATATAGTATTGGAATGAAATTTGCATGTGTCCAAATTAGGGATTATGACAAAAATCGACACGAACTTTGTCTCCTACAAAAAAAGATAAAAGAAAAAAAAAACTGTCCAAAAATGACTTACTATGTTTGTATTCAATAAAGCCATCTACCTATATAATAAACTATATCACTAATTTATTGGATTAGGTAACCCTTACTGTTGTTGTTCTAAATTACTGCATATAGATTCAAACTACGGCGGATAGATTTAATTTTCAACATTTAGATACGTACGTGTTTCTAAACCAGAAATTTGAAGAATTACATAAAACATGCTGATGAAGGTCTTTGCTAGTAATTTTATACAGATCTTGAAAATATTTATGATTAAGACGGACTATAACATTATTCTTGTGGACGATTGTACCGTTTTGGTCCATTATAAATTCTTTTATTTTATTCTGATGTTCTTAAATCCAATCAATATTTAATCTTGATTTTGAAAAAAGCCTACAAAGTGACCAGTTTAGTTGACTTATGTCAATATTCAAGAGAAAGGAGCTTACAGGATCAATTAACTATAAACAAGTTAATAAACACCTTAGATCTAATTGATGATAGAAGTTGCAGCGGATCAACACTATATCAATATATTAAGAACAATGAACTGTATGAACAATATGCAAGAATATTAAGAACACAGTTTCACAAAAAGCTTCAATGTATATTATTGAGTTAACAATACACACGTACGTTTACAATTCGTAAGGAACTATTTATAATAGTCCTTGAAGCTAAACTATTTACCCTAGTTATTCTAGGACTTGATTTACATCGAATAATAATAATATACATTGATTTACATTCTATAACTATCTATACGAAGATCTCGGACTTGATATTCTTCAAAAACGCGTCATCAGTAATAAAACTAATCACCAGTAGTAAATATGAAGATCAGTAGTAAACTTGGTGATCAGTAGTAAGTCCAGATACATCGTCAGTAGTAACTACCATGATCAGTAGTATCTTCAATCTTTGCATGATCAGTAGTAACTTAGTTATAGTATCATCAGTATCAACTTCTCAGTATTAATCAATTCTGCCCCATCAGTACTAAGTATGTCAGTACTAACTGCAGCATCAGTAATAAGTTGATATGTGTTTTGCTCCAACAATCTCCCCCTAAACTTATTGATCATATTTTAATCAATCAAGTTTCTTTTGTTCCTCTTGTTCTTTTCTTCTTTTCTCAAGAGTTCTTTGATTCTGTTGAAGCCTTTGTTCAATAATATATCTGCTGTTCCTCTTTGTAAAATAATTCAGTTTGTTTTGGAACATAACAGCATCATAGGGTTTCATCAAAGTGTTTATGAATATCTGATACATAGTCTTCTCAGAATGTGGATATTCTTTCTCATATAAGTACAATTCACACACTTTGCCTGATTTCTCAAAGAAGTACATATTTGCAGTAGGAATGACATTCCAAGCATACACATTACCTGGATTTGTAAATTGTTCTGGATAATTATCTGGATAAAATGCAGCATCAATCATCTTTGTTAAATATCCAGCTCCAGATTCTTTCCATGATTTCTTTGTCATTCTTGGTTTCCCAATAATCAAAAGTTTGATTACATCACTTCTTGAACATGATCTGATTAAAGGTAACCATCCAGTGAATCTTTGTACAACTTTGTCTTCCCTTATGACCTCTATGACATTGTTCTGCATCACTCTCCAGTTAATAATTTGATTATTCTGTAATGGAGCAACTGGCATTTCAAAAACAGGTATAATTTGTTTTGACTTCTTCTTAGGGCTTTGTTCTTGATCAACAGATTTTCTTTTCTTTGATTGGGGAGTTGAAGTATCACCAACAGTTGAAACACTACCAGCCTTGAGTAAATTTAAGCTGATTGGGATTAAAGTTTTGGCTTTCTTTGATTCTTCAGCTTCTTGTTCAGCCAAGTCTTTCTTCTTTGCAGTGCAGTATTTTTCAATGATGGTCATCATCTTCATTCTTCCTAATGACTTTGCACTAATCCCTTTTGTTTTTAAATATTCAATCATGTTGGCCTTCTGTTCAAACACATCATCAGTCAAATCACTTTTAGTCTTTTTACATTCAGAAACCAAATATTCAAGGCATTGAATATGTTCTTCTTCAATCTTTCTGAGCCTTTTGAATTCTTCCTTTTGAGCCTTTATCTGAATGTCATCTGTTTGAACAGATGTTTGAACAGGAATTATACTTTGTTCTTTCTTTTGTTCAAGTGCTTGATACTTAGCTACCTTTTCCCAGTATCTCTTATGCTTCACCTTCCATTTATCTTGTTTATCAGCTCTTACAAGATTTATCTTGTTTACCATGTAATGACCAAGAGCTCTATTAGAGTAATCTTCATCATATATTTCCTTACCCTTTCCAATATGTGCTGAAGGTGGAGGTGGAATATATTTCATGTCTGGCACTCCACTTATTATAACAGAAGGAGAAAATGATCTAAGTTCATCTTGTTGAAGTATTTTTGGATGTGGAGGAAGTGAGCACTCATCAACCTCAAACCAATTCACATTATCATCAATGTCAGGTATGATAAGTGGTTGATCAGGTGTTGGTGGTTTGGTAATGATGACATGTCTCTCTCTTTCAATAAGCTCTGGAAAATGTAGTTCTTCCTCTTCAGTAGTAACCAGAGTAGTTACTACTGGTGTAACTTCAGGAGTTACTACTGATAGGGCATCAGTAGTATTTGTTGCTTTTAATTCCTCTTCTTCATTTACTACTGCTATTACCTCAGTAGTGGGAGTTACTACTGGAATTTCTTTTTCAACTTGTTCTTCCATAGTAGCAGTAGTAACAGGTTCATCTTCTGTAACCATCATCTCTGGGCCTTCATCAACATTTGTTTCTTTTAAATTTAAGAGGGAGGATGCTGCTGCTGCAATAGATTCATCAATCATTGTCTGTATGTTATCATTCTCCCCCTTAGTGAGCTCAACTGGTGGAGCCTCACTATCATCAAGTTTCTTCTTCAATTTTCTGATGATTTTGGTTTGTTGATGAAGCCTTTGCTCATAGAACCGCATTCTTTTGTTGATGGTATTCACATGCCTTTTCATGGCAGCCATAGTTTTTCCTTGATTGGTTAAGTACTTGAGACAATCTTGTACAGTGGATTCCAAGGAATCCACTTTAGCCGTCAATTGGGTGATTTTAATACTGCCCTCACTCCATCTAGCAAGATCATCGGGCTCACTAACAGGTACATTGGTTTTAAGGTTTTCCTTCCTTTCCCTCAATTCCACAGATCTGCCCTCATCACTGCTTGGTGATTCATTGGGTCTTTTAGACATTCTCTTCTTCCTAGAAGAAGCAGAGATGCCCCCCCTTGTGGTTTCTTGGCACCGGGGTCCTTTGAGGAATTCCTCAAAAGAGTCATCACTCAAAGTTGCCGAGGTTTGGGTCCTAATGATGTTTTCACTGTCCTGTGCACCCACCTTTGGGGCATCAGTAGTGAAAGCCCTCCCCTCATGTCCTCTCTCCTCCTTGGAGGACAACTCTTTGAGCCTGGGGTGTGACTCGATTTGTCCCCTGGTGTCCTTTGAAGAAAATTTCTTTCTTTTATAAATTGTGGAAATGTTTTGGGTTTTGTCTGGTAGGTCTTCCACAGAGTGAATAGTAGCACTCTGCAGATTTATATCAAGTTCCTGGGACACATTCAGGACTTCTGTTTGAGTTGGTGATTGAGTGGCTATTTGGATTGGTGTTTGGGCTGTATTTGGGGGTGATGGAGTGGGTTGAGGTTCAACTTGGGTTGTAGCAATGGTTGAACCCTCTCCAATATTGGGTTGATCTTTGATCATGTTAGGAAACAGAGGGGTTTCCTTGCCCGAAAATTTAAATTGTTTTCTCATATTTGAGAAAACTTTCTTGTTCAACTCAGGTAATATAAAAATGTTTTTAGGAGTTGACAAGTTTTGTAATTCACAGTTTATGATATGTTGTAGAAATCTGGGATACATTAAAAATTTAGAAGAACTAAGATTTCCCAACATACCATCAAATATCATGTATGAAAAATTAAATACTTGGTCTGTGCATAAACAGACAACAGCAGAGGCTATTGCCTTATTAAACTCATTCCAAGTACTTCTTTTTGGAGAAATACAATGCTGAATGGTATGTATTAAAAATTTCCATTGTGGGGAGAGAAGACCCTTTTGAAAGGTTACTATGTTCAGTCTTCCCTCATATCCCATTTTTTGTAAAATTTCAGCAATGTATTCCTTAGGAAGAGTGAACATACCTGAATCGTCATGTAATTGTAGATGGTGTCTGATGGATTGTTCTGTTACTGTGATGTGCTTTCCATCTACTGTTGATTTGATCATTGAAACGGTTGTTCCTTCTGTTCGTTCAGCATTGGTCCAGAAATCCACCAAGTGCTGTTGATATGATTTTGGTTTGACAGTTAAGGCAAACTGTATATATGAATTTCTCAAGAATTTTACGATCGGACGGAAATCTTTTGTTCCGTCGGGATTCTTTAAAAATGCAACCATATTGTGAAATTCTGAGTATTTGAGATCGGTTTGCACATCGAGAGCTTGTAAAGTTGCCATTGTTGTTGAGTTTTTGCAAAAATTTTGTTACTGATGAAGGGTTTTTGATCGTAAACTAGGGTTTATCGAGAGAATTTGGTGAATCGAAGTGAGATAATGTTAAATTAATCGACTACCGCCTTTTATATCTTTCGATTTACCCTGCAAAAAGACTAAATTGCCCTTCGAATTATACCATAACGGTTATTTTCATGGGGGTTAGTTTGGTAATTGTGATTCTGAAAGACCAGTAGTAAGTGTGGTACTAGTAATAAATCGTCAGTAGTATCTACCAACATCAGTAGAGACTAAGGATTTTGACATCAGTAGTAACTATAGTCATCAGTAGTAACCATCAACACACAAGACCAGTAGTATATGTGAGTACCAGTAGTACTGACTTACCAGTAGTATTTATGTAAACCTAATACACACCAGTAGTAATTAGCTACCAGTAGTATTTTGTGCACATACATATATACCAGTAATATAGAAATACCAGTAGTAAAACATTTAAGTAAATAAATAATATTTTACAACACTAACTTTACACATGATTTTTAGGTAAGATTTTAAGTTATTAAAATCATTCCAATACTGCTAACCAAGAAGTTGAATCTTCCCACATCAAATGCTTTTGTAAAGAGATCTGCTAATTGATCATCAGCATGGATTTTAACTACTGTAACACCTCAAATTTAATGCCAAATATTGGCCAAAATAAAACATTTTATAAATAGAAGAACATCCTCAATTCGGATTTACAAAAACCTTGGTATGAAATCAGAGTATAAAAGTAGGTGTTACAAAATATATCATAACCAAGCTAAGACTAAATCCAATCTAGAGTTCTTCTATTCTAGGTCCCGCATCTCTATCCATGCGTACCTAAACCTTCGATCCCGAACCTGAGTACATAGCAAAACAAACAAGGAGTACGTGAGACAAAAACGTCTCGTGAGCTACATGGGTTTAGACCCCAAAGTTAATAATAATAACCGAACGACAAACAACAAACACGTAAGCAATCACCCATCTATCTAGTCACCCTATTGTGACTCTAATACCTTGCTTTCCTAGCAATCATACCTAGTTGTCGGGACATCCCCAACCAACTAGAACCACATTAACTTATTAACCGGGGATCCCCCGCATTAACAAGCTTCAAGGTAAAGGCAAGAGGGAATCGCCCAATCTACCAATACCTGCCTTACTCGCCGGACTACTTCCAGTTAGCAAGACTACTATCATGGAATGGGCCGATGGGGATCCGCCCAAATGCTCCCCATTCCATACCTCATGACCGGGGATCCCCCGAATCATCACATCATCTCACCATATCACAACTCGATGGTTATGTCATTCTAGCTCTCGGCTATCACGTCTATCATCAAACAAGTTAGTTCAATACAACTATCGGTATAACTAACTATAAACTACTAGTCTACACAAATAAGCAAATAGACCACAACACAAGTAATGAAATGTATTTCATAGGCCATGTACTCAGTAAAGTCCACACGTACTCACCTTAGCAATAAATGCTCCAACCGAGATCTTGACACCAAAAACTCTTGCTTCACAATTTCACCGACTTTCCAAGATGTCACCGAAAGCCTAAAACAATGATCATACAATGTTCAACATCACAATCTGCTATCAATGTGTTCATCTACCTCTAGATAACACCCATCAATCCATTTCCCCCAAATATGGTGATTTACCAAACCCTAGGTTTAACCAACCCTTAAGATTCTTACAAATCATAATCACACACTCGTTTTCCTTGTTAATATACCATCTATTAAGGGTATACACCATTTAAATCACCATAATCCATAACCCCAAGAACTAGGGTTTCAAACCCAACCATTAAAATACATAGATCTAAAGCTACAAAGATCAAGGAGTGAAGATATACCTTAAATCTTCACTTAGAAGTGAAATCTACCAAGCTTTGATGAAGAAATCAACCCAAAACAGCCCTTGCACTCGAAAATCGTCTTTGGAAGAAACTAGGGTTTTCAATATGCATTTATGGCTAAAAACCCGAATTTATTGCACTGGTCGGACTGGCTCGCGCCGAGCTCGCGCCGAGCTCGCGCCGCGAAAGGACGCGGGTCTTCCCGCTGGTCGCCGCTTTATACCAGACTTCGCGCCCAGCTCGCGTCGAGATCGCGTCGCGAAGTCAACGCGAAGTCAACGCGACCTTCTCGCGTTTCAGCTTTGGTCCCTCTGCTCAACCTCGCGTTTTGCTCGCGCCTGGCTCGCGCCGCGAGCCTACCTGTGCAGCAGGGCTGCACTTTTCGGTCTAGGTTTCAACACGGTTTCGTCCATAACTTTCTCATACGGACTCCAAACGACACGAAACCAATTCCTACGTGTTTTATATGATTTATCCATAATTATCATATTTTTTTACATATTTTATTTATTTACAATTTCGGGTCGTTACAACTATCTACCCCTTAAGAAGATTCCGTCCTCGGAATCTCATCATAGTTCACGAAATCCGGGTATCTCTTCCGAATCTCGTCCTTGACTTCCCAAGTCAAATTCGGCCCAAGTGAATGCTTCCACTTGACCAATACCAACTCGATCTCCTTATTCCGAAGCTTCTTTGTTTTCGTTTCTAATATAGCCTCGGGCTCCTCAATCAACCGGTTCGGGCCGTCAACCCGCAACTCTTGCAATGGAATAATATTTTCGACTTCCCCGATAAACTTCTTCAAATAACTCACGTGAAAGGTATCATGTACACCTTGAAGCTCGGGTGGGAGTTCCAACTTAAAAGCTTGAAGCCCGACCCGTTTCAATATTTTAAACGGTCCAACGTACCTTGGACTTAACTTTCCCTTTTTACCAAACCGCATCACACCTTTCCAAGGTGACACTTTCAACATCACCATATCACCGACATCCAAGTCGTATGGTCTTTTCTTTAAACCCGAATAACTTCGTTGTCTATCTTGGGCGACTTTCATGTTGTTTTGAATAATACCAATCTTTTCATTCGTCACTCTCACGATCTCGGGACCCGTGAGTTTCGTCTCTCCCGCTTCCAACCAACAAGATGGAGTTCTACATTTTCTACCATACAACGCCTCATAAGGCGGCATCTTGATAGTCGAGTGATAACTATTATTATACGAGAACTCGACCAACGGTAAATGTTCATCCCATTTACCACCGAAATCTAGCACGCACGATCTCAACATATCTTCGACCGTTTGAATTGTCCTTTCACTTTGACCGTCGGTTTGCGGGTGATAAGCCGTGCTCAACCGCAACTTTGTACCCAACTCTTCTTGTAAAGATCGCCAAAATCTCGAGGTAAACCTCGCGTCTCTATCGGACACAATCGATAACGGAACCCCGTGGAGTCGAACCACTTCATCAACATACAACTTAGCCAACTTCTCAAGTGGCAACGTTTCCCGAATTGCTAAAAATAACGCACTTTTGGTCAACCGGTCAACTATGACCCAAATGGCATCGTGACCTCTACTCGTCTTCGGTAAACCTGCTATGAAATCCATAGTTATATCTTCCCACTTCCCGGCCGGTACAACCAATGATTGAGCTACCCCATACGGTACTTGATGCTCGGCTTTCACTTGTGCACACGTGGCACACTTAGAGATATACTTGGCCACTCTCGCCTTCATTCCGGGCCACCAATAAACCCGTTTCATATCTTGGTATGTCTTTGTACTTCCCGGGTGAATCGAATACTTCGATTTGTGCACATCATACAACAACTCTTTTCGGATACCACCGAACTTAGGAACCCAAATACGATCGCCTACGGTCTTCAACCCTTGTGCATTTTCGAGAAAATGTTGGTTTTTACCTAACCGTTCTTGTCTTAACTCGTCTTTTCCCATAACTTCTCGTTGGGCATTCTTGATTCTTTCGATGATGCTCGAGACGACTTCTATACGTGATAAAATTCCTCGGTTCGGGTTTTCATATACCTTTCGGCTCAAGGCATCGGCCACCACATTCGCCTTACCCGCGTGATACACAATTTCACAATCATAGTCGGCTATCAACTCGATCCACCTTCTTTGTCGCATATTAAGGTCTTTTTGTGTAAACACATATTGCAAACTCTTATGATCCGTGTACAATGTACACCGAGTGCCATACAAATAATGCCTCCACAACTTCAAGGCAAATATAATCGCCGCCAATTCCAAGTCGTGTGTCGTGTACCTCAATTCCGCATTCTTCAATTGTCGCGAAGCATACGCGATCACTTTACCTCTTTGCATCAACACACAACCGAGCCCTTGATCCGAAGCATCACTATAAACCACAAAATCTTCCATACCATCCGGTAACGTGAGTATCGGCGCGTTACATAACTTTTCTTTTAACAACTTAAACGCCTCTTCTTGCTTCTTCTCCCACACAAACTTCTCACTTTTTCTCGTTAACTTCGTGAGTGGAATCGCGATTCTTGAGAAGTCTTGTATAAACCTCCGGTAATAACCGGCTAACCCAAGAAAACTTCTAACCTCGGTAGGAGTCCTCGGAGGCTCCCAATTTGACACCGCTTCAATCTTGGATGGATCAACCTTAATACCATCACACGTCACCACGTGACCTAAGAATTGCACTTCCCGCAACCAAAACTCACACTTCGAGAATTTTGCATACAACTTCTCCCGTTTTAATACATCCAACACGAGCCTCAAATGACTCTCGTGTTCTTCTTCGGTTTTCGAATAAATCAAAATGTCGTCAATAAACACGATCAAAAACTTATCAAGGAACGGTTTACAAACCCGATTCATCAAATCCATAAAAATAGCCGGTGCGTTGGTAAGACCAAACGGCATCACTAGAAATTCATAATGACCATAACGTGTACGAAAAGCCGTCTTCTCGGTGTCACCTTCTTTCACCCGAACTTGGTGATAACCCGACCTCAAATCGATCTTTGAGAAATAACTAGCACCTTGCAATTGATCGAATAAGTCATCAATTCTCGGCAACGGGTAACGGTTCTTAATAGTTACCTTATTCAACTCTCGGTAGTCAATACACATTCTCATCGAACCGTCTTTCTTTTTAACAAATAGCACCGGTGCACCCCACGGTGACGAACTCGGACGAATAAAACCTTTATCTAACAATTCTTGCAATTGGGTCATCAATTCCCGCATCTCGGTGGGAGCTAAACGATATGGAGCACGAGCAATCGGCGTCGCTCCCGGCACTAAATCAATTTTGAACTCGACTTGTCTCTCCGGTGGCAAACCGGGCAAGTCATCGGGAAATACCTCGGGGAATTCCCGAATAATTTTTACACTATCCATTGTCTTCTTTTCTTTTCGGCCATCTAATACATATGCAATAAACGATGCACAACCTTTCGATATACTCTTCCTCGCCTTAATAGCGGTAATCACATTAGGCATGTGATGTCGTTTCTCCCCATACACATACACTTTCTCATTCTCGGGTGTCCTAATCGACACTATTTTCTTTCCACACAAAATCTTGGCTTGGTGCATTCCCAACCAATCCATACCGATAACCACATCAAACGCCCTAATTCCCATGGGCAACAAATCCACCTTAAACTTTCTACCGTCTATTTCTATTTCACAATTTCTATAAATACATTCAACCATAGACGTTTTCCCGTCGGCTACTTCTATCTCATAAACCTCATCTAACATCTCGGACGGCACATTCAATTTACAACCGAACTCATAGGACACAAACGAATAATTAGAACCCGAATCAAATAAAATATGAGTTGGCAAGGAGTTAATGAATAGAATACCTGACACCACATCGTGTGCCTCCTTCGCCTCCTCCCGAGTAAGTTGGAAGGACCGCCCCTTCACCTTCGCCGGCTCCACTTTCTTTTGAGCCGTGGACACCATCGACTCGGTTCCCTTCTTTGGGCACACATTGCTATAGTGCCCCTTCTCGTGGCACGAGAAACACTCGATCTCGGCCAAGGATTTAGACTTGCATTCTCGGGCCATATGCCCCGGCTTCCCACAATTATAACAAGTTTTCGACTCCCCTCGGCACACGCCGGCATGAGTCTTCCCGCACTTCTTGCACAAGCCAACACTCCCTTGTTTAGAGAAGTTCGATGTGAACTTCCCTTTCTTAAACGTACTCGAGCCACTTTCGGCTTTCCTCTTCTCGCCCACATGGGCCCTCTCGGCAACACGTGCCTCATTCACTTCCTCGACACTCCGGGCGGCACTAATAGCTTCATCAAGTGAAACCGCCCTCTTTACTTCCAATTGGTAGTCCCACGGTAACCCACTAGCATACCGGACCACCCTCAACCTCTCATCCGAGTAGGTTTTAGCAACAAACGGGAGCAATCCCGTGAACTCCCTCGAATATTCTTCAATTGACATATCACCCTTTTTGAGGGTCACGAACTTCTCGTGCATCTTTTCCAAATCCCTTTCGGGACAAAATTTCTTTTTCAATCTCGTGGTGAACTCATCCCACGACATCTTCTCAACCACCTCCTTCCCGAGGGTCTCATACACGATGTCCCACCAAACCATCGCATCCTCTTTTAACAATTGTGACGCATACGTCACCATATCGGCATCCTTACATTTACTACTACCGATAACCCTCTCGGTTTCTCGGATCCACCTCATTGTTACCTTCGGGTCCGAACTACCCGCATACACATTTGGCTTACAAGCCATGAAGGATTTAAATGAACAACCTTCTTTCACAACGGGTTTAGCCCTAGCATCACTTTGGCCGCCCGTGGAGGACTTCCCTTCCCCGGTGCCACTACCTCCGGTTTTCTCATCCGACTTAGCTTCGGATTCACGGTCTCCACCCGACCTTTCACGGTCTCCAATAATTCGGTGCACTTCCTCGGCCACCGTCCCCTTGATTTGGTCGATAATAGTTTGGAGATCCGCCATGGTCACCGGAGTTCTATTAGCTCCGACCTCCGATTCGTCAACCCGATGCATTGATGGTTGACTTTCTTGCTCATCCACCCTCTCAACAGGAGGTACTTCCTCCTCCCGGTTCTCCGGGGCTTTCCCACTTCTACGAGTGTTCACCATTTCTTTCGATCAAGACTATACGAAAGACATTAAACATTTAGTACCTTGTGTACAACCCATTAGTCGCGTACGACTCAATACTCAAAATCATATCAAATTCATCGGTCCCCCTAGGTTCAACCCTAAACTTAATATAAAGTCTCAAGGTCAACCTATGATCTCAAGGAATCTTATATTCCTAATGCTACAGTCTAAGACTAGGATGGTCATCCAACCTAATTCACTTAAACTATAGCTCTGATACCAAGTTGTAACACCTCAAATTTAATGCCAAATATTGGCCAAAATAAAACATTTTATAAATAGAAGAACATCCTCAATTCGGATTTACAAAAACCTTGGTATGAAATCAGAGTATAAAAGTAGGTGTTACAAAATATATCATAACCAAGCTAAGACTAAATCCAATCTAGAGTTCTTCTATTCTAGGTCCCGCATCTCTATCCATGCGTACCTAAACCATCGATCCCGAACCTGAGTACATAGCAAAACAAACAAGGAGTACGTGAGACAAAAACGTCTCGTGAGCTACATGGGTTTAGACCCCAAAGTTAATAATAATAACCGAACGACAAACAACAAACACGTAAGCAATCACCCATCTATCTAGTCACCCTATTGTGACTCTAATACCTTGCTTTCCTAGCAATCATACCTAGTTGTCGGGACATCCCCAACCAACTAGAACCACATTAACTTATTAACCGGGGATCCCCCGCATTAACAAGCTTCAAGGTAAAGGCAAGAGGGAATCGCCCAATCTACCAATACCTGCCTTACTCGCCGGACTACTTCCAGTTAGCAAGACTACTATCATGGAATGGGCCGATGGGGATCCGCCCAAATGCTCCCCATTCCATACCTCATGACCGGGGATCCCCCGAATCATCACATCATCTCACCATATCACAACTCGATGGTTATGTCATTCTAGCTCTCGGCTATCACGTCTATCATCAAACAAGTTAGTTCAATACAACTATCGGTATAACTAACTATAAACTACTAGTCTACACAAATAAGCAAATAGACCACAACACAAGTAATGAAATGTATTTCATAGGCCATGTACTCAGTAAAGTCCACACGTACTCACCTTAGCAATAAATGCTCCAACCGAGATCTTGACACCAAAAACTCTTGCTTCACAATTTCACCGACTTTCCAAGATGTCACCGAAAGCCTAAAACAATGATCATACAATGTTCAACATCACAATCTGCTATCAATGTGTTCATCTACCTCTAGATAACACCCATCAATCCATTTCCCCCAAATATGGTGATTTACCAAACCCTAGGTTTAACCAACCCTTAAGATTCTTACAAATCATAATCACACACTCGTTTTCCTTGTTAATATACCATCTATTAAGGGTATACACCATTTAAATCACCATAATCCATAACCCCAAGAACTAGGGTTTCAAACCCAACCATTAAAATACATAGATCTAAAGCTACAAAGATCAAGGAGTGAAGATATACCTTAAATCTTCACTTAGAAGTGAAATCTACCAAGCTTTGATGAAGAAATCAACCCAAAACAGCCCTTGCACTCGAAAATCGTCTTTGGAATAAACTAGGGTTTTCAATATGCATTTATGGCTAAAAACCCGAATTTATTGCACTGGTCGGACTGGCTCGCGCCGAGCTCGCGCCGAGCTCGCGCCGCGAAAGGACGCGGGTCTTCCCGCTGGTCGCCGCTTTATACCAGACTTCGCGCCCAGCTCGCGTCGAGATCGCGTCGCGAAGTCAACGCGAAGTCAACGCGACCTTCTCGCGTTTCAGCTTTGGTCCCTCTGCTCAACCTCGCGTTTTGCTCGCGCCTGGCTCGCGCCGCGAGCCTACCTGTGCAGCAGGGCTGCACTTTTCGGTCTAGGTTTCAACACGGTTTCGTCCATAACTTTCTCATACGGACTCCAAACGACACGAAACCAATTCCTACGTGTTTTATATGATTTATCCATAATTATCATATTTTTTTACATATTTTATTTATTTACAATTTCGGGTCGTTACAACTACTTTGATTAATTTCTTTTCATTACAATCTCTTATAAAGTGAAATCTTATTTCAATGTGTTTAGTTTTTGAATGTTTTACTGGATTATTCACAATACTAATAGCACTTTGATTATCAATAAAAATAGGAGTTTTAAGGATAGAGATACCAAAGTCTAGAAGTTGATTTTGAATCCATAGTACTTGAGCACAGCAAGCAGATGCAGCTACATATTCTGCTTCAGCAGTGGATGTTGATACATTTGTTTGCTTCTTACATTGCCATGACACCAGTCTTGATCCAAAGAATTGACATCCACCAGTAGTGGACTTTCTATCTTGACATTCACCTCCATAGTCACTATCTGTATAGGCTATTAGTTCAAAGGGTGAGTCATGTGGATACCATAGACCTAGTGATGGTTTGCCTTTCAAGTATCTGAATATTCTTTTGACAGCTTGCAGGTGTAGTTCTTTAGGTCTTGCTTGATATCTTGCACACACACAAACATTATACATGATATCAGGTCTTGAGGCAGTTAAGTACATCAAGGAACCTATCATTGATCTATATAAGTGTTCATCTACATCCTCCCCCTCAATATCAGGATGTAGGTGTTTGTGTGTTTCCATTGGTGTACTAGCACTTTTACTGTCTTTCAAATCAAACTTTTCCAAGATGTCTTTGACATATTTTGATTGATTTATCAAAATACCATCAGTTCTTTGATTGACTTGGAGTCCAAGGAAGAAGTTCATTGGACCCATGGAGCTCATCTTGAATTTAATTTGCATCAGTTCTTCAAATTCTTTGCATAATAAATAATTGGTTGAGCCAAAGATGATATCATCTACATAAATTTGTACCAGTAGTATATCATTTTTGACTTTCTTTGTGAACAAAGTTTTGTCAATGGCTCCTCTTTTAAAGTTGTTCTTCAATAGGTATGATGATAATGTGTCATACCATGCTCTTGGTGCCTGATGTAGGCCATATAGAGCTTTATCTAATTTGAACACATAATCACCATGTTTTGGATCTTCAAAACCTGGAAGTTGGCAAACATAGACCTCTTCTTCAATTTTCCCATATAGGAAAGCACTCTTAACATCCATTTGATAGACTTTGAATTTCTTGAATGAGGCATATGCTAGAAATATTCTTATAGCTTCAATTCTAGCAACAGGAGCATATACTTCATCATAGTCTATTCCTTCTTCTTGAGTGTATCCTTGGGCTACAAGTCTGGCTTTATTCTTGATCACTATACCTCTTTCATCTTTCTTGTTTCTGAATATCCATCTTGTTCCAATGGCTCTTTTTCCTTTGGGTAGAGGTACAAGTGTCCAAACAGCTTGTAATTTAAATTGAAGGAGTTCTTCTTGCATTGCCTCAATCCAGTTTGAGTCCTTCATTGCTTGTTGGATCTTCTTTGGTTCATCCTAAGACAGAAAGCATTCATACATACATTCATTAGCAATTAAACTTATATTAGACATATTTGCAGTTAAGCTTTTGTTTAATTTGCTTCTTGTTTGTAGTGGTGAGTTAACATCACTTAGAACAAGGTCTAAAGGATGGTTCTTCTGAGTCCTTGTAGTTGTAGTTTTATCAACTACTAGTTGATTTTCAAGATTGGACTCATTTGTCTCAGGCAGTTGTTCATCTTGTGTTCCTTCATTGTCATTGAAGTTTGGTTCATCATCATCTTGGTCAGAATTACTACTGCTATTGTCTTCGTTGAGATCAGTAGTATTGTTGTTGTTACTGGTATCAGTAGTATCTTGAGAATCTAGGTTATTGTTGAGACCAGTAGTATTTTGAGTACTATTACTGGTATCAGTAGTATTTGAATTACTACTGTCCTCATTCTCAGAGTTACTACTGGTTCCAGAACTTGAGTTATTACTGACATCAGTATTAACTACTGGAGCAGTATTAACTACAATGTATCTCATTTCCTCTTGACCAGTATTAACTGATGATGTTCCTTCCTTTTGATTGTGACAGTTTGAATTACCTGCATTGAAATTCATATTAGAATTAAAGGATTTGGTTAGATTGTCTATGTCAAATAGCCAATCTGGACCATTTCCTTGTTCATTAGGTACATTTTCATTAAAGGATACATTGATGCTTTCTTCAATTATCCTTAGTCTTTTGTTGAATACTCTGTATGATTTGCTTTGAGTAGAGTATCCCACAAAGATTCCATCATCAGCTTTGCAGTCAAATTTACCAATTTGTTCTCTTGTAATTAAAATAGTACAAGGACAACCAAATGATTTTAAGAAACTTATAGAAGGTTTTCTTTTATTGAAAAGTTCATATGGTGTTTTAAAATGTGGCTTCACTATTAATACTCTGTTCTGAACATAACAAGCAGTATTAACAGCTTCTGCCCAAAAAGTAATTGGTAATTTTGAGTCTGCAAGCATTGATCTTGCTGCTTCAATGATGGTTCTATTTCTTCTTTCAGCTACACCATTTTGTTGTGGAGTTCTAGGTGAGCTGTATTGCCTGTCAATACCTTTAAGATCACAAAAGTTAATTAAGTTAGCATTTTTAAATTCTGTGCCATTATCACATCTTATGGCTTTCACTTTTTGATCAGATGTGTTTTCCAGTTTGACAATTAAGTTCTTTATGAGTTCACTTGTTTCATCCTTTGTCCTGAGAAAGAAAACCCATGTATATCTGGAAAAGTCATCAGTAATAACAAGACAATATTGTTTCTTTCCAATACTCATTACATTTGTAGGTCCAAAAAGGTCCATATGTAAGAGCTGTAAAGGAACAGAAATAGAGTTCACAGTTTTAGACTTATGAGAAGTCTTGTGTTGTTTACCTTTAAGGCATGCAACACAGTGATGATCACACATGAATTGTTTTTGAGGTAGTCCAATGACCAGATTTCTTTTTACTAGATTGTTCATGTTTTTGAAATTTGTGTGACACATCCTTCTATGCCATAGTTCTGATTCAGTGGTGTTTGCCTTGGATATAAAACAGTTGACCTCATTTGTAGAAATGAGTTCTCCCCCTATATCTAGGCAATACACATTGTTTCTCCTAGTAGTTCTTAAAACAACATATTTTTCATCCAAAATAAAATCAGGAGAAAGAATGATGCACTCAATGTCTGTGAACAGAATCTTGTTCTTTTTATCACAAACTTGAGACACACTGACAAGATTGTATTTTAGTTCAGCTACATAAAATACATCATCAAAGGTAATTTTTCCATTAGTAACAGTACCTTTACCTGTAATCTTACCTCCCTGGGGATTCTCACCAAATGCCACATATCCTCCATCAAATGACTTGAAATCTTTAAGAATTTGCAGATTTCCAGTCATGTGCCTTGAGCATCCACTATCAATATGCCATGTTCTTCCTTCTTCTGGGATCTGAATGCTCTGCACAAGTGAGTAAAGGATTAATTAAGTTTGGGAACCCAAGCTTTATATGTCTTGGGTTCATCCTTTGAGAAATGAGCTTTTGGGGATTTAACTTTAAAGACTTTTGGTACCCATACTTGTTTATTACTGGTGTTTTGTTTTACTACTGTCCTTTTGGAGTTATTACTGGTGTGAGAATTTCCTACTGATCTTGGTTTATACCTATTGTTTTTAGCTTTTGAATACTTTACTACTGATGGACCAGTAGTATTTGGGTACTTACCATGTTTAGAATGACCAGTAGTGTTTTTAGAGTTACCACCAGTAGTATTTTTGAAAGTTATTTTGGGAGCAGTAGTATTTTTGAAATTAGGGTTTTTACCAGTAGTATTCTTGTACTGGTACCATACAGCATTATAATTAGGGTTAACACCAGTAGTAAATTTGTTAGAGTTTCTACTGGTGTTGGAAAATTTAAAATATTGTTTATTTTGATTAGATTTTCCATTATTCTTGAAGTAATTGCTGTTCTTTGGGCTGCCAACTCTTCTGTTTTGCACAAATCTTGGTGCACTTCTTCCAAATCTTGGAGTTTCAGCAATTTGAGTTTTGATTGTATTTACTACTGAAGGACCAGTAGTATTTTTTAACTTTTGAGTTTTTGATCCTTGTTTAAAAATTTTAAATTCTTTTAACTCTTTGCAGTTTATTGGATTGAAGTGACAATCCTTTGCTAAATGGTTCATTTTATTGCATATAACACATCTTAATTTCTTATTTTTAGCACCTTCAGGTATTCTTTGGTCTAAGAGTTGTTTTTTATTTCTTTCATTCCCCCTTGTTAAAAATTTTGGTACATTATCTGCATTATATTTGGGAGATTCATTTGGACTTTGAGCTGTGTGAAAACTTGTATCAATTGATTTTGGTGATTCACTTTGAGATATTGTAAATTCAATTGATTGCTCATCATCAGAAGAATCATTTGATTCAGATGTTTCAGTATTAGATTCAGTTTGATTTTCAGTTTTTAATTCATTAATGATTCTTTCTGAACTGTTTTTAAGTGGAGGAATGAATTTATGTGGAGGTGGTACAGCATGATATCCCACCCCATGAACAACCTTTTCTGTAGTTTGATTATTAGTTAATTCATCTAGGATTTTAGTGCTTTTTTCAAACTTTTTAATTGTTAATTTATTTTGTTCAATTTCAAGCTGACATTCTTCTAATTTACTTGTTAGTTCTTTATTTTTTGTTTCATAGAACTCTTTCTCATCCACAGCTTGAAGCAATTCTTCCTTGATCCGTTGATCAATCATCTTGTACACCTTTATTTGATGTTCTTGATCAGCAATCACACTATCAAACTCATGATTTCTTCTGATTGCTTTTGCTAAATCTTCATTTAATTTAGTGTTTTCTTTTTCTAGATTTTTAATAATTTTAGCACATTCAGGAGTACAAGGTTTAGATTTTACCTCAGTTTTGTTGTCAGTAAAGGCCATGAGAGCTTGATTTTGAGCATGCTCTTCTGCTTGGAAACTCCAGTCATAGCCTTGTCCTTGTTGTGACACAAGAGCAGTTGATTTTGATCTTTTGTCTGGTTGAGGACATTCTTTTGCAAAGTGACCAAGGTTGTTACAGTTGTAACACTTGACTTTAGTCTTGTCAAATCCTGCTTTGTCACCTTTGTTGAAATTGAGGCTTGTCCTACCAGTTCTTTTTAAGAATCTTTTGGTCCTTAGGCTCAGCATAGCCATCTGCCATTTAAGATCCATCTCCTCAAGATCATCTGGATTCAATTGTTCCAAGTCATCACTAATCAATGCAGTATGCACATGACTGGTGAAGAAGGATTCTCTTGCAGTATCCTCAGAATCTGCAGCCTTTCCTGTGGAGGTTTCTTGTCCTTGACCTGTACTAGACACAAATGCAGCATTGTTAGAAGAAATAGAAGGGTTTTTGTGATTTACCTCATTTTCAAACACTCTGAGATCATTATAGAGTTCATCTAACTCCTTTTCTTCTAGAGCATCTCTTTGTCTATACACCACTGTGTACATGGCCCATTCTTCACTAAGAGACCTTAGGAACTTCATGTTGACATCTTCTTGATCCATCTTTACACCAACTTGGTTGAGTTCACCAATTAGTTTGTTGAATCTGTCAAACACTTGAGTGAGTGTTTCATTGGGCTTTCCTTTGAAATTTTCAAAGTCTTGTTTGAGAACAGACTTCATGTTTCTTTTTGTACTCTTTGTCCCAACGAATCTCTTCTCCAGTGCTTCCCAAAGCAACTTAGCATCATCATATTCAACAAAGAGATGTTGATAGTCATTAGGAATGGCCAGTAGGAGAGTGCTTAGAGTTTTGAGTTCGATGCCTTTATCTTTCTTCTCCTTCTCACATTTAAGTTTGTCTGCCTCAGTTACAGAGCTGCTTGCTTGAACTTGACCAGTTTTGTTTCCTTCACAAACGACTTCCCACATGGAATAATCTGTAATAAGCATGTATTGCTTAATACGATTCTTCCACATCCCAAAGTTATTGGGAGTGAGCATAGGAATTTTGTTGGCCTGAGTGCTTTCATTATTATCAGTCATGATTAATAATGTGTGTGTTTTAAAGATTAAAACTTTTTGTTGTTCTTAACAAATAGTAGATCTAGAACCAATATGCTCTGATACCACTTGACAGGATCGATTAACTATAAACAAGTTAATAAACACCTTAGATCTAATTGATGATAGAAGTTGCAGCGGATCAACACTATATCAATATATTAAGAACAATGAACTGTATGAACAATATGCAAGAATATTAAGAACACAGTTTCACAAAAAGCTTCAATGTATATTATTGAGTTAACAATACACACGTACGTTTACAATTCGTAAGGAACTATTTATAATAGTCCTTGAAGCTAAACTATTTACCCTAGTTATTCTAGGACTTTATTTACATCGAATAATAATAATATACATTGATTTACATTCTATAACTATCTATACGAAGATCTCGGACTTGATATTCTTCAAAAACGCGTCATCAGTAATAAAACTAATCACCAGTAGTAAATATGAAGATCAGTAGTAAACTTGGTGATCAGTAGTAAGTCCAGATACATCGTCAGTAGTAACTACCATGATCAGTAGTATCTTCAATCTTTGCATGATCAGTAGTAACTTAGTTATAGTATCATCAGTATCAACTTCTCAGTATTAATCAATTCTGCCCCATCAGTACTAAGTATGTCAGTACTAACTGCAGCATCAGTAATAAGTTGATCTGTGTTTTGCTCCAACAGGAGCGATAAAATATATATATTGAAAGATCGAAGATTCATATCGAATTTCTCTACTAAAATGTCAACTTTCATTATTGGTGAGAATATAGTATATCTACAAAACCTCTTAATTAGTTCTTATCACAACAATAACAACGATACTCAATCATTTATTTCATGTGAGTAGAGAGACTGCGGTAATATTAGTTCATCTAATGGGGGAAAGTAAGAAGGGGCTTGTTATGTAATGTATGAATCACTCATAAAAAGTAGCATCTGGTTCTTATCTATGCAAATTATTGAAGTATTTTTTTCGGATTCTTAATTAGGGAATAAATTATTATTGCTTGCGAATCAACGGCTAACTTTAATTTCCTATTTATAATTGCGTAGTTATTTTTGGCGGGAAATGCTTGAATCGTGATCTATTATTGGTCCCTTTAAGCTCTATACATAGATTGTTGATCGAGCATCAATTGTTTTCGTGACAGTTATGATTCATATTCCTATGGACGAGATCGAGGTTACAAATTATTGGTGTCTTGATCAAACATGTGTGTATGTTCTTGGTGTATTTAGGGTCTTATGAACTTCATGTAAATAATTGCTTACAACATATACGTACAAAAGGTGGCGTACATGGTACATCACGAGCATATACTCGACAAGTGAGTCTTTATAATAGGAATACTGTTTTTTGTTCGTAAACAAATATATAAATTGGAGGGAGAGATAAAAGAACATACACGTACAATATTTTTTTGGTTTCGTAAACTTTATGTATATGAAGAGATTACATAATCATATCTCAAATAAAGTCAGAAACTAGCTTTCGTTGAGGCAAGAAACAAGAAGATTGATTGATATCCAAGAGATCGAGACCATTAAACGAAGAAACAAAGCGGGAAAAATTTTAAAAACAAAAGATGACCGTTGAAGCATATGGTTCTCTTCCTCGAATTCGATCGCATTCTGAAAATTAAAGTAAAAACGAAAATCTTTAATAAAATGATCAGAAAATAGATATAGAAATGAACCATCGTTTAATTACCTTAATTATTCCCTTGGTGTTTTGCATCTATAGCATTCCATCCTGCTAGCGTAATTGTGCAATCCACAACCTAATCTGTAATAAGATCAAACAATAACGAACGAGTAAATAAGTGACAATTAATTGATATTAATTAAGTGATTTTGTTTTTTTACTTGAGGATTTTTTATATACCTATTGCAAATCCAATCTCCGGTTTTCCATCCTGGTACAACCATCATAGCATTATAATCTTTAAATGAACCGCATCTATAACATGCGGTTCTGCTAGCGTAATTATGTGTCCCACAATTGAATGTGGCACAATACCAGTCGCCAGCCAACACCTCTGTTTTGTTCATCCCATAATATGAAACTTCATCGGGGGTTGCAAATTTAGGACAATGACATCTTTGGCATGCCTCGCGTTTCTTGAAGTTCATATGTTGACATGCAGTACACATCCAATCTCCACTGCTCATTTTCTGTTGTTAAGGTTTAAAAATCTGAAAATGCCAACAAAAAATGTCACATTCATGTCCTTTGAAGCATACATGTAAAAAAGCATCATTTACATCTACAAAAGATGATATTTCATAGCAAAGTGTCACATTTCACCCCTTTAATGCCATGGAGATATCAATCACTAAAGAAAGTAATATCAATCACTAAAGAAAGTACTAACCTTGAGAGTATGTGTTGATATTGTAATGAAGGAATGAAGACAAATAGCGAAAAGAAGATATAATGTGACAATGTGTTGATTTGGTGATTTTCTTTCATTGAAACTTGAATGGTTTATATACTTGTAAAAAGATTCTAAAACATGGGACCCATGTGAAAAATGAAGCAATATTATATGTTTATAAATAAATAAATAAATTCTGATGACATGTATCATAGGCCATAGGGTATTTTCATATGGTCTTGTTAGAATGGGATTCCAAAAGTGGAAAATCTTCCATTTTGGTGTGGATAAACATTTCCAATAAGTTTCATCTTTGTTCTAATAAACCTAGCTAACTTTGAACATATATCATCCTTACAAAATGAATCCAAATGCATCTTAAATCAATTTACCATATGTATACTTGTTCTTTTATTTACAAGTTAACTTACGATCCGTTTTTTAAAATTACTCAATTTACCTAATTTAGGGGGGGTTTTTTATATATAAAAAATTATTTTAGTTGTGTAATATTAGAACCCGTTTAAGGATTTTCTATCTTTGTTCCTAACTTTAAAACTGAAAAAAAAAATAGATGGCAAGAAGCATACTCTAGACATGGGGCACCTTTGTTCCTTATTTTTCGCAACTAGTATATATTATAGGAAAATCGATTTTGGTAAATGACAAAATTCACTGTAGATGACCAGTAATTAATACACACATTCCACATATGTGTGTGTATATAAATATATACTCCGTATAATATATGAGTGGTTAAACTTTTGTCTAACAAAAGAAAAAAAATACTTTTAGACGGAGGTGGCAATTAATGTACCAAAGAACAAATATTCCAAGATTATAATTCTAAGAATGACCATCTTTACATGATTCCTCTTGCATTATTTGAATAAAAAGGCTTTCAAAGTATTCACTCTTGCTATTAGGAGGGGTGTGGTGGAGTACATATGGTGTGAATTAAGCTAGAGTCCAACTTGATTATAAAGATCGAAGCTCGATCTTTGACAAGCTCGATTGAACCCTTTTAAAACTCCAATCGATTAGATAATCGACGCTTTCAAGTTCGATTATATTTGATCGCTTATCTATATATTGTATTGACTAACTCAATATGTCATGACTCGATTTGATTTTTTCGAGCTCGGTCCTGTTAGAATATTTAGTAACTATGAAAATATATACACATCATGTATAAAGGGTGAACATGTAAAATAACACAAAATCGATTAGGCTCGTGAGCCTTACGAGCTGGGTATTTTCATACTTAAGCTATAGTCGACTTAAATCGAGGCAACTTCAAGTATTTTCCAAGTCAATGTTCTATAATTTACGAGTTAACTCGACTTATTTATACTCTATTTACTATCTCCACTTCATTTTTAGTAATATAGTATGAGGACTTTTAACTTAATGTTGGTTAGAAAATTCCCAATTGAAACTATTTCAGTTTACCTATCCGTTTAAAAGAAGGTAAAGTTCTATTTCCCATCCACATCGGAATAAATTCCTTGTAAAACAACAACGCGCCATCACAAAATTCTTATTCTTCTTCGCCTTTGATTATTTTTGTGGCAATAATTCAAATCCCCACTCAAATATTCATTGTTGCCCCTTGCTTTACACTACTAGAAAAAATGGTCTTTTCTGACGAATTTATCCGTTGACCATCTGCAACGAATTACTGACTCTTTACCAACAAACTGAAGTTTCATAAACAATTAAACATGCAACGGACTTTGTGACAAACTTTTGACAAATATATTTTGTCGGTAAGTCGTAGAAGCGCGTGTAGTATTTCCGACACAACGACATATTTCCGATGAATGCATCAAAAGTTCGTCCCTATTTCAGGTCATTCCTCGTTTGTAGTATCCTTTTAAGTTATATATGCAAATCTCATGTAATTGTACGTAATACATATAGTTTTTAAGTTTCAAGACTAAAACCACTAACTTAAGTACTTAGAAATATTAGTGAGTGCGCTTTTTTTATATATCAATAGTTTCGGGAATATTAACTAAACCTATCTATTGAAGATAACTTGATTATTCTAATGTCATGTGCATGAATGCATACCGTTACATAATATAGTTTAAATTTATCATATGTAATCCAAATTTGTATAGACGAATTTAGAATTTGAAGTTTTTCAAATTAACTCCATTAAATCCCAATAATAAAGTTAACGAATCACGTATCCCATACCTCCCTTGCGGGGTACAAGAGAAATTATGGGTTTTCAATATCTAAAAAATCCCAAAATAAGAATATACTTATATGGGGGACCATAAAATGGTTCCCAATTATGCATTAACTGGTCAATACTTTGCTGACATGTCAAGCTTTAGTTGATTCCACGTGGGCGAGTTAGATGCTTAATTAATTTGCTGTCAACCTAGGATTGGATAGGGAAGAATCCTAGTCAGCACACTTTTGAGAAGATGAATATTCCAAGACATGAGGAAGAGGGGGTTTGAAATAATGATGGAGCAATTTGTTCCTCAACAATAATTATGGATGGAATCTATATCAAGTCATACGATGCGGCAAATAGCCGCTGCTTTTGAATTCATTTAATCATATAAAGTTTTACATATATAGACTATATATTTTTAAAATGGGAATTCATTTCTGCACCACAACTTTTACTTCATATACCACACAGTATACGTTTTATAACTAATTGTACAAGTATATCAAGTATAAGTTGTGGTGGATTCATTAAAAGTTGTGGTAAAAATCACCCCCTTTTTAAAATAACAATCTTTTTTTTTTTCCTAATAAAATAGTACTTTTTTGAATGTGAATTTCCGCACATTTATATCCCCCGTAACTTGAACGCACAACATTTTGCTACGGTTGTAGCGATAAAACGAATTGGAGAGCTTTCCGCCTGTGGATTAAGCCGGTCAAACTGAACACTTGACACACATAGTGATTTTTTTCTTCGTATTATTACGTTTTTGTAAAATTGACTTTTCAAAATCCGTTTCTAAAGATCAAGGGGATACTTTTTGGAATCCGTTTCTAAATCATAGGTAATTTGTCGAAAGATGGTCATTAGTTTTTTAGCTATATTCTCGTAGAAAACCCGTCGTTTGCGAAGGGACCAAAATGTGCCAAAAATGCAAACGTTAGGTACTGCACCTGCACTTATTGAAGTGCGGCGACCAAACTGGCAATTTGACCCAACTACAGAGACCATTCTTGAAATTAACTCTTTTTTTATTTATATTTTATAATGGTTAGATCCAGAAAACTGAAGAAAATTAATATTGATGACATGGATATGTAAATTGAATGTCAGTTGAAATATGGTTGATGTGACTCTTATTTGATAAAAACTAACGCTGTTAAGTGCGTCACGATTTATGGTGCTTTAAGTTCACATGGTTCTACTATCTAGGAACAAAACTTCCAAAAGTACCCCTCTTTACATGATTCCTTCGTGCATTATTTGTAGGGGTGTCAAATTTGTACCGAACAAAACCAACCAACATGCTACCAACCATACCAAGAATAGTTGGTAGCCAATATGTTGGTAGCCAACATGTTTGGTTGGTAGTACCATACCAATTGTGTAATCATAGTACGGTAATGGTACAAAAAATTTAGATACCATGGTATACCGTACCAACCAAGATATATATATATTATATGATTCTTAGTTAAATATATTGTACCAAACTACCAACCTATTTGCCCAAGAGTCCAATTACGACAAGATAGCTACATCTTTTGTTACATTATCGTACTAGATTATGTTTAATAGAGCTTAACATATTATATCATTTTGCTTATTTTGTTTCCGTGTTCGGAAAACTTGTTAATATGTTTAACTGGTTGATAATGAAAAAATATCATTGTTATTTTGTTATTAATTATTTTAATTGCATATAAGTTTGTGATGTTGGTATATACCATTACCAATTTGTACCAAGCACAATTGTTGGTAGCCAAACAAATTGATACCAAGTAAACTTTGTATGGTATTGGTAGCTAAATCATTGTACTAATTATAATTGGTACGGTTAGGGCTGTCAAATCGTGTATCGTTTCGTGTTTTTGGGTAACACGACACGAAAACGTTCAACACGAAAACAACACGACACGAAGTCGTGTTTTATTTTGCTAACAGGAACACGACACGACTAAAAAAATGATAAACACGACAACACAAAATAAATAGCAAAAATAACAAATTTCTTTCTTATTACATGCTAAAAACACGACAAACACGGCAAAATCATAACTATCGTGTCAATTTCGTGTTAATCTCTGAACACGAACACGACACGACACGATTTCGTGTTTGTTTTACACAACACGAAAACGACACGAACACGAATTCAAATTTCAATTTCGTCTCAATTTCGTTTCGTGTATTTTTGTCGTGTCGTGTTAGGTTTTGACAGCCCTAGGTACGGTACACGATATGAAGAAAATATACATGATACCGTAACATGTCCAGCCCTAATTATTTGACCAAAAGGTTTCTATCCAGTATCCACTTCCCTCTCTCACACACATGGATGCATATGACATGGATGCCACGTATGCATACATTGCATCAACTCATAGATGGATAGATCTTATTCGCATGCACACCTGTGCGGTTCATATGCACCATAAAATCAACGAGTATCCATTATAACATAAAGAATTTTATTGTGTCTTCGATATTGGAATAAGTTCCTCATAATGCAACACATTGCTAGTTCCACTTTGAATATGTCAACCGTTTTAGTCTTATTTTTTTATTAATAATAATTAACTGAATAATTACATCTAAAGAGATACTTATCAATGGACCTACTATATATGTCATCCTTAAAAGAGCGTAACTGAATTTTAATCTCAAACTATATGATCGTTATACTGATTTGAGTGTGCAATTCTACGAAAGTATACGACGCTAGCTATTCTAGATTATTGAAAACTTCGACTTATATATATTGATCACTGTGTAGTGGCTTGAGGGTACTCAAAATCTGATCATTTCGTATGCACAGAAAGTGTTTGATGAAATGTCTGAGAGAAATGTAAGTACTTGGCCTTCAATGATTTCTGCTTATACACAACATGGATACAATGAAGAAGCTTGAGTGATGTTTATTACTCGTATGTTCCAAAGAGAATCTAATGAAACCATTAATGAGTACGTATTAGTTAGTGTTATTCGCAATGTTACACAATTAGGGAGTGTGATTAAGGGTTCTCAATTGCATAATTAAAATTTAAAACAGGTCTTTTTTCAAGATGTTTATGTTGGTACTTCAATTGTTGATTTTTATTCTAAAATTGGTGAAGACTAATTTTTGATACTTTGCCAAATTACATTGACATTGTTTAAGAATTTTTCATAATGAGGAAATTAAACTTTTTTCGGAAAGTATAGTCGATGTAAAATAACTTTAATTTATATTATATTAATTAATATTTCACTTAATTAAATAATAGTCGCATTATTTTTTTATTTCATCATTATTTAATAATCGATTTTATTAACGAACTTCTTCGGAAAGTGACTGTGCATAGCCCCAACGAAGCTCTCAAAATCTCACTCCCGTCAGTCGTCGATCTCTCCATTGTCGAAGATGTCGACTTTCTTCAGAAGATTGGGCAAAGCTACGCCGATCGCATTTTCACACGCTTTCCATGGCCAATCGCAATCGAATTCAACGCATTTCCGGTTTCCAGTCGGAGCAATCGCTGCCATCTCCGGTGGAATCTCGTATTTCTACTATTTTTCGGAGCCAAATTTGGTAGGTTTCTTCATCTTATTGTAATTTCGATTTAAATACAGTACTAAACAGAATGATCTATGTTTATTTCGATGTATAGACAATGTGACGTGATGTGTGCGTTCGGGAAGCTGATTTGAGATGTTAGGATTTTGTTGATTAGCTTTGTGTGTTTGACTGCTTCCTAATTTCGAACTGATTATTTGATTCATTGTTTGGTTAGATCATCCGATTTGGCAGTTTTCATCATCTTGTACTTTTGTTATAGATACTGTAAAAATCCAAGCTAAATGCGTTCATGTCGTATTTCGGATAATGTGACATGTGTGTTCTTCAAGCTGAATTAAAACTTAATAGTATCTGAAGATGTTTTCAGCATTTTATATGCTCTGAGATGGTAGAATTCTGATGATTAGGTGTGTGCATTTTCTATTTAGCAATTGATATTTGATAGTTTCCAATAATTTCTCAAGAGAACAGGATTACTAATCATCAACAGCGGACTAATTATTTGTTTTCTCTACTAATACTGGTAGGTTCATCTGGATAAAATCAATCAGGAAACAGTGCCTAAAACTGGTAGGTTTTTGTTGCATTTCTCTCACTTCATCATGATAAATTTTGTCGATGTTAATTCAGCTGTTTTTGTATTTCAGCTCTCATACCTGATAAATGGGTAGAGTTTAAGCTTCAAGAGAAGGCTAAAGTCAGCCACAATACTCAGTTATACAGGTAATTTTCAATTTTCATTCTCAATTCATCGTTTTTATTCTAATAATACATTAATATTTTGTACTTAATATTCACAGGTTTTCTTTTGATCCAAATCTCAAATTGGGACTCGGTGTTGCTTCATGTCTCGTTACAAGGCAAGTTACTCAAACACCTTTATTGAATCAAATTTATAATGTTATAGGTTTATATAAATTATATAATATAGTATGTGTTTTATTCTTATTTTATAGGGCTCCATTGGGAGAAAATGCTGAAGGAAAAACAAAATATGTTGTTCGCCCGTAAGTTTTCTGTTAAAAATCATATTTTTTTTTGCAATAAACATTTTTTTAATCACAAAAACCTTCTTTTAAATAATATATTTTCAGGTACACTCCAATTTCAGATCCAGATTCTAAAGGCTACTTTGATTTGATGATCAAGGTATTGTTATCGATTTTTCTGCATAAATTTTGATATTTATAATCTAATATTAAAATTTTGTCTAGATCTATCCAGAAGGGAAAATGAGCCAACATTTTGACAAACTAAAGCCGGGTGATGTAGTCGAAGTAAAAGGGTAAATAAATCTTTCTTAATTAAATTTTAAGTTGGTATTTTACGGTTTTAACCTCGAACTGACATAATAAATCTTTTACAGACCCATTGAAAAAATCAAATACACCCCCAATATGAAGAAGCATATTGGCATGGTTAGTGCAGTCTTTTAAGAACATGAAGAATTTGTTGTTAGTCTTTTTTTAATATTTTTTATTTTTTCAGATTGCAGGTGGGTCCGGAATCACTCCAATGCTTCAAGTAATAGAAGCTATTCTTAAGAATCCTGATGATAACACCAAAGTAATGAAATTTCACTTCTTTTATTTTCAATTTTTTAGTTCATACTTTTAATGATAATTCTTCTGTCATTTGATTGTTACAATTAATATTATTTCAGGTATCTTTGATTTATGGCAATGTATCTCCTGATGACATCTTGCTGAAAAAGAAACTTGATATGCTTGCTGCTAGCCACCCTAATTTGAAGGTAGCCTTTTGTTTTATTCTATTTTTTTATATTTTAACTTTTTTTTGTTGAAATTTTAGGTATTTTATACGGTTGACAGTCCATCAAAGTACTGGGTTGGAGGTAGTGGTTACATATCAAAGGATATGGCCTCGAAAGGCTTACCTGCTCCAAGTGACGATACACTTATTTTGGTAAAATCTCATCAAATCAATACACATACTATACTATACATGTATATTCATATATGAATCAAATAATCTTGTCTTATATAATCATAGATGAATAATACTTATTCATATATGAATAAATCCAAAACTCACAATCTCTACCTTTGTTACTTGTTTGTTATTTCAGGTGTGTGGTCCACCTGGAATGATGGAACATGTGTCGGGCGGGAAGGCAAAAGATTGGTCACAAGGCGAGGTTTGTAAAGAGAACTTGTAACCGTGTTTTTTTTATTATTATTATTATTATTTTTTATTTATTTTTTTATTTTTTTATTGTTGTATTTTGTAACTCAATGAGATTTGATTGGATTGTTGCAGGTGAGTGGTGTACTGAAAGAGGTTGGATACACAGAAGGAATGGTTTATAAGTTTTAATGAATTTCACTCCTTGTAATAATTTTTGTCATAAAAACAACACCATTTGCTTATCTCAACAACTTCAACCACACAAACCTCTTAAGAAAGCAAACAAAAAACTCGTTCGAGGTTCCGTCTGTGAATTTATGATTTTTTATTTATTTATTTTATTTTTTTTTCTGGAAGAGAATACAGAAGGAGATGAAGGTGGTAGCAAGTTTTTTACTAGAATAAATGTAGGAGCAACTTGTTGGGGTTTAGTTATTTGCTTGTAGCAATTGTTTTTCAATAGTGTTTAATTAATGAAGAGAATTTCATGAATTTACCGGATTTTGTAACAAACTCTTAAAAAATGGTTATTCAAGTAGATCTTGCCTAAAATCGATATATGATTCCTTCCAACAATAATCTCTTTTCTTCATTTGATCTTATGAACATTTGAGCTTATGAAATAAGCTCATCAAGAAAAACCCTTTTCTTTTCTGCATTTGAAATAAGCTCATCAAGAAACACCCGATTGAACCAATTGGTCTAGATTAATTTGCCACCAAGGATAGCCTTGAGGTTTTCCTTCAAGAGGTCTTGGGTTCAACGCTTGTTGGAGGCAAAACTTAGAGATAAAAAGGTGGTGGGGTTTATTACCCAAAGGTGGAGGGTTCTAGGGAAGGCATACTACCCTTGTGGATGTCACTGTCTATACTCAAATCACTAACTTACTAACTATCTGTTCAGATTAAAGAAGAAACACCCGATTGGATTAATCAATATGCCGAAGCTTATTCTGTCTTCTAGTGATAATCGTTACTTGTCAAATAAAAGGGTGCTTATATTCATGGGACAATTTTTATCTAATCTAAACAGAGCAATTTTATGTCAAGTGATAATTATGGCCTTCCTTTTAATTGGAGGGGGTGAAATGTTAACTGTAGGGATGAGCATTTGGACCAAAAAAATTGAACCGAAAACATATAATCGGTTGGGTTTTCGTTTTGAAAATTCATCATTTTCGATTTTTCAATTTCGGTTCTATCAATTTCGGTTCGGTTTGTAGACCTTGTTCACCCGTGCTAAGTGTGATAAAAATAAAAGAATAAAATAATTGTCTTTCGACACGAAATTACTATGTATTAATAAAAAAAACACAAATACAATGTTGGTATCTCTAGAGTCAAAATAACTATTCTTATGGTAATGTGGATTTCTCATTCCAAACATGTGATCTAACTGACATCAAGTATCCATTTGGATCCTAAGACAAAACATGTAAATTCTTCCTCATGTATAAAAACTAAAATCTCCCCCTTAAAAAAAAACAATCTCCAATGAACAAAACCCCCATAAAACCCTAATCTTTATTACTTACCAGAAAAAAGAAAAAAAATACCGAAATCCCAACTCCACCTTCCGGGCCAGCCCGTTTCCTCATGGTTCATCATCTTCCTTCTCAACAAGAACCTTCTTACACGCTTCATAACACATAAACGAAATCCCGGCTGCAGGAACAATCTTTACACAACTCGGGCCCAACCCGCGATACAAACCCGCAACACCTTCTTTCTCAAGAATACTCAAAAGCGCGTGAAGCATATTCTCATAAACCCGCCCGTTCACCGCACCCGCTTGCATATGCTTTCGGGCCACTTCAAGTGGGAACGTTGCACTACTTGAAATTGCACCCGCTGCTGACCCAATTAAAAGGGTCGCAATGTTCCCGATTTCGTCTTTTTTTAATAATTTTTTGTACGTTTTTCGTAACGTATCGTACGCGAAATAGTTAGTTGCGGCGTACGGGACCACACCGATTAAACTCGGGGTGAGACCACGGTAGAGTTCTGCGGGCCCCTCTTCTTTTATGATTTTTAAAAATGCGTCTACAAGGTTTTTGTACACACCCCTCTGAATATACAAGAAAATATAATAATCGTGTAAGTAGTGCAGAAATTACACTTTTATCCCTTTTTTGAATTTTTTTTAGAGAAATGATAATTAGTCATACCATTTGGTCCTACTCATAGTCCTACCCACTTGATAGGATGACATGTGTACTCCACTAATTCTCTATCTTAATATTATCCATTAATTTTGACACATGTCTTCATTTAATGAGTAGGACTATGGGTATGACCAAATTGTAGGACTAAATAGTAAATACCATTACTCTTTTTTTTATGATTAATTTGTACTAGATTTTATTGGAAAACGTATTTTATAACATTAAACTAATTATTTTGTGAATAACATGAAATGTTGAGGAAAAAAAGAGGTTACGGTAAATTATTTTCTTGTTCTAATCGATATATTGAATAAAATTATTTTATAAGTTATTAAATATGTTATTATAAGTAGTGCAGAAATTACGCTTTTATCCCTTTTTTGAATTTTTTTTATGATTAATTTGTACTAGATTTTATTGGAAAGAATATTTTATAACGTTAAACTAATTATTTATGATTAACATGAAATGTGAAAAAAAAGAGGTTAAAATAGATTAGTTTTTTGTTTTAATCAATATATTAAAATTAGATAAAAAAAATTCTATAAAAATATTAAAAATCTTATTATAAACCATAATTTTACTTTTTTTCCAAGTCGTTTTCCCCGGTTTTCATGTAAATTTGTTTCCCTTCATAAACTTGACCCGATCACTTCCTTTAATTTTTCAACGTTGCCGATTTGGCCCGTTGGAAATAAAACAAAACCCATATTGACCCGTTCTTAAATGGGTCTAAAATCTAAATCACCATCTTTCATTGAATACTATTTAATAAGTAACAAAATTCAAATGTTTACCTGAACAGTGAGTCGAGTTTTAACTAACTCAAGAGGGTAGGTACATATGGTTGAGCTAATTCCAGCAACCGCACCCGCAATTAGTGATTCGGGTATCCGAGGTTTTGGTTTTTCCCCAGCTTTTGGAGCCAAACTTTTCTTCACAGTTTCATAAGCAAATAACTGCAAAATTATCGTAATTTTTAGAGTAAAAATATGAATATTCTCTATACTTCCTCCGTATCAAAATAAGTGACACACTTTCCATTTTGGGGTATATCAAAATAAGTGACAAACTTTGAAAAATTTCCTTATTTGAGTAAAAATAGTGAGACTCATACCCACTAACTATCCACTTTAATAAAGTGAAATTACTCTTATACCCTTACTTTTACTTTTAAAACTCATTAATATCATTTTATTTAAGAAAAGTGAGACTCATCCTTCACTAACTATATATTTTAATATATTTTAATATATACTTTAATTTCTTACCTCAAAAAACGTGTAATTCAATTTGTGTCACTTATTTTGATACGGAGGAAGTATATAAAAGTTTAAAGTTATACCTCAATTGCTTTACTTGGTGCGACACGAATGACATTGACCAAATTACCCCTAAAAAGACCTGGCCAGCCTTCAGTTTTCATAATATCTTGAAAAACTTCGGTAGTTGAATGGCCACAACTACCAACCATCAAATGAGTTCTTATTGTTTCCAACGGTGCAACACATGTTCTAGAAACTGCCCCTGCAATTGCCCCACTAATTAACCTCCTTAATGACGGATTACCCATTTTAATTTTCAGTTTTAACCCATTTTTCTTCTTCGGAACACCATCGTTTTCATTTCCCTCAAATTTCAATTCCTCAACGGTCATAATATCATTTGTGTTTCCGAATCTACCCCTGCCTCCCATCTGCCCAACACTTGCAAAAAAGCTTACAGATTGAGAGGAATTATCATCTCTAGAACACCAAAGAAACCCGATTCCAGAATTCGGGTTTAACCCTTTTTTTTTGCTCTCCAATAAACCTCTTGTATCCATTTATCTCACCAGAAAGATTGCGATAAATCACACAAAAATGCTTCCTTTTTCTACAAAAAAAACATGATTATGAGACTATAATTAGTGACAATGGCGGCGTTTTTAAGCTAAGAATATACTTATGAACAAAAGGGTTTGCACTAAAACTGATAATTAGCAAATTAATTATAATATGCCCAATTTGGTGATGAATACCATACAGAAATACGAAGTATAAATCTTTAAAACGTGTTTGTTATGGAAAAAAAAGACACAACGTATGATAGCAAAATTGGTAAAAAAAAGTAATATCATATTTTTAGTAATAAATATAAATATAATGGATAAATAAAAATGAATCTTTTTTAAAAACAAAAGAACCCAATTTAGTTTATGAGCACAATGAAGAACAACAAATATTAAAAAATGGAGTTTTAATTTTAAAAAAAACAGGGGAAAGGGTAATTTTACAACACATGCTAGCAAAATTGATAAAAATTGAATCTTTTTCAAGACATTAAAAAACCCAATTCAGTTATGAACGTTATAAAGAATTACAAATATTCAAATTTGGATTTTGATTGAAGAAACAGGGGAGTTGAAAAAAACAATGAAATTGTTGTTGGAGAGTTAATTACCAGGTGAGTTTTTGGTTGATAATGGAATTCAGACGGTTAATTCACTCATTCGATTACTTATTTGTCTCTCTCTCTCTCTCCGTAAGAATTGCAGAGAGAGAGAGTTTTTGGTTGGTGTTAGTTCAGTAATGGAGTCGTTTTGGGGTGTTTACACGCATGACGATTTTGACCTAATTTTATATCGAAGTGCAGGATGCTCTTTCGTTGTAGTCAAGATTTGTTTCCTGGTATCTATATTTTATTTTTAGTATTATATTCATTAATAATTATTTATTTTCTATAAAAGTGTTAAAAAAGGAAATTAATTTACTCTTAATATTAACGTATTAAATTTGGTAGAAAAAACAATAGAAATAACTAAAATATTGTAACTCATGTTTATTTGGTTGTCTACATTTTTGTCATTCATAAATTAAATTATTGGTATTTATTTCATGTCTCTTGAGTTACTAACCATTTAAGTTTAAACTAATTGATTTACAATACATAATCTTTTTATAGAGTTAATTATAGTGTAATGGATTGTAGATTGTTAATGTTAGCACTTTACAATATTTTTTACACTATAATTATAAAATTTAGTACTTCATAAAAGATACCGCTAAGAATTGGAGATGGTCTAACAAGTGTCGCTTTATTATCTAGTGAAATTTATTACTGTAGTAAATTAGTACTCGGCCTTTGCATTTTTATCTCATGGATTTCATACACTTACAAATTACACCTTAGATAATCTGTACATAGACCAAAACATATGTACAAAAAAAATTAGATTAGAAATTTGACGTATTTGTTTTAATTTATCAGTTCTTTTCGAGTTCATCGTATTGCACTCTTCATCATTTATAACAAAAGCTCCTTTGTAGACAGAAAATGAAGAAAGAGAAGCAGATACATATTCGGTTATGCAGTTGTTTTTTGACAGAAAGTCTTTTTGAGGTCTTATGTCTGCAGACGGGAAGACATTTTAAAAAAAAACCATTTGTTTTTTGGAAGTCAGAAGATGAGAAAAAGTCTTTTTTAGGTCTGCTTGGAAAAGACTTTGACCATAGTGTTCCAAGTTTAGAAGATATTTTACCTAAACCTAAAAATTGTTTTTATCTACAACTGAAAGTTCAATTGATTGCAGAATGTCGTATAAGTTGGTAATAATATCATCTAAAAAACTTCACGATTTTGTTGCCACATGACATAAACATAGTTTATTTTGTCAGGTAACGGGGTGTTGGTAAACTTGTCGTCGTTTCTTATCCATAAAACGGCGCCGTTAGGTCATAATCAACAAGTTGGCACAAAAAGACTAAAAAGCCCTTAGGAGGCAAGGGCTAAAACCCTAGCCTCCCTGCTTCTTTCTCACGCACAAAAACACACACAAGCTTCAATCCGCCGTAAAAATGGTACTCTTTTCCTCTCATCATTTTCCTTCTTAAAATTCATGCTTTCATATCAGTTATTCATGTAACAACTTATCAGATTTCGTACCTGTTCTTAATAATTTTGATTTGTTCTTGCAGACCGGAGAAGCTGCGAATCCGAAAGCGTACCCGTTGGCTGATGCTCAGCTTACGATTACAATTTTAGATCTCATTCAACAAGCTGCTAATTACAAGCAGCTTAAAAAAGGCGCCAATGAAGGTATAATTTCTAACCCTAGTTATTTCGTTCGTTCTATTAATGTTTTTTTTTTATTCTTTTTCTTTTCATTATTACTGTTGTAGTTAATTTTACTCGAATTAGTCTTTGTAGCTTGTATGTAGGTCAAATGTTGGTACTTGTTAGGTCAACGTAGATTATTTCTTACTTTTACATAAATATCAGTGAATTAAATCATCTGAATTTGTATGTTTAATTGTTTATTTGAGCTGGTGATAGTTAATTAATGTTGAAATTCGGTGTCTTTTAATTAATTTTTGCAGAAGGCTAATTAGTTTAACGTTTCTGATTTTGCAAATTGTGAAACTTGATCTGATTATCTCTCTAATTTTTTTGTCTGAAACTTGTTGATTTACAGCTACTAAAACCCTAAACAGGGGAATATCTGAGTTTGTAGTAATGGCAGCAGATGCAGAGCCACTTGAAATCATTCTTCATCTTCCTCTACTTGCTGAAGATAAGGTATTTTATTCAATTATTGTATAATCTTACTATTGATTTTGATCTTTGTAACAAAAACATAAGTTTGATTGGAAAAAATTTAACTTTTTTTGTTTTTGCAGAACGTACCATATGTTTTTGTGCCATCAATGCAAGCCCTAGGGAGAGCATGTGGTGTGACTAGACCAGTGATTGCATGTTCAGTTACAAGTAATGAAGGCAGCCAATTGAGATCCCAAATACAACAACTTAAGGTTCTTATTATTATAATTATTATTATCTTTAATTAAGGTTTTTAATGTTTTTGTGTTTTGTTTTGCAGGATGCAATTGAGAAGCTTTTGATCTAGAAGAGGAATTATGGAGATTCGGTGTGATGGGCCTTTTTTATTTGGAATTTAAGAGGCTTTGATCTTTCTTTTCCTATAAGAAACTATGCTTTTATGTTTATGCATGCATTTTTGAACTCAATGATTTCTAGTTTTATGTAACCGTGGTTTGAGTATTATCAATTATGTGCTACTTTTATTCATTTTCTTAGAATTTTTTGAGGTTCTTATATTTTGTGCTATTTTTCCTCATTGTGTTTATTTAGTACCTTTTATCTAATATTAACAAAATTTATGAAAGTGCATAGTCCAATGATGCTTGGAACTGGAACAGGATTTAAACTTTGGCCCAAACTATCAAACTTTATCATAAAATTTGATTTGATTTTTTAATTTTTCTGGAATCTGTCTTTTTATCTATCAATAGGGGTGTATGATTGTTTAATTTCTCATAACTTTATTTAGAAAAGATTGGGTATGGTGATTGTTATTTGGATTATATGCGATTTTCTTAGAAAATCTGTTTTGAATAGTTACCTAATCCGCTAATCCATAGATGATGGTTATCTATTTGTTAAGGTCTTAATGCTATAACATGTTGTACAATTTGTTATAGTATTATGATGTATTAAGTTATTTAAGTTGTCTATAAATCACCTCCATTTTTTATTAGGATAATGAATATTTTAAAAACTCAGTTGAATCAGCCGGTCAAATTGTAAATCGAGAAAGTACCTGGTCGAAATGAGCTTACTATATTGGTGGTTATAGCTCGGTTGAAACTGCCCACTTTGACATAAAAGCGGTTCTATTTTTCGCAATGTATTTTACATTTTGTCCAGATTAGTCCTCAAACTATAGGTTCAGTTGCAAAATCAGTCATTAACTTGTCATTTAATCGTCTTTCAACCTCCTAAAATAATCATATATTGTTTTTAACAATTTCAATTCAAACCTATAAACAGAAGACTATACATTCTGTCTACAACACTTTTAAAAGCTCAATTCATTCATATTCTTCCAATATCACAATCATAGTACCAAAAATCCTAAAAAACTACAAAATCATATTTCATATCTATAAAACTTTAACTTGCTCGATAATATCTTCCACTTTTCCATCCATTTCTGGTCCAAGAAACGCCGCCATCTGATAAATCTCAACCGTCCGTGGATGCCACGTGTCACCGGATGAAAACCCATGTGGGGGCCCATTACCATCATAAACATCGGCCCAACTAAGCCCAACAACTTTCTTCACATCTTTCTCTCTCATCACTTTCCTAATCCTCCTAACTTCATCCCAATCACCCAATTCAGCATAAAGATTCGACATCAAAACATACGAGCCCGATTCTCTCGGGTCCATTTTCAACAAAGCATCCGAAACCCGTTTACCCATTTCCATATTCCCATGAACTTTACACGACCCTAACAAACTCTGCAACACTGGGAGCCCTACCCGACCCGGAATCCGGGTCAAAAACTCCTCCGCTTCATTTAACCGACCCGCCCGCCCGTACATGTCCACTATACACGAATAATGTTCCGGGGTCGGGTCAATGTTATAAACTTTGACCATTGACTCAAACACTTCTCTCCCTTCTTCCACCATCCCTTTCCTTCCACACGCGGTTAATACCGATAAAAAAGTTATCGAATCGGGCCCGAACCAAGACTCGTTTTTTAAATCGTTGTATAATTTCATAACCGATTCATAGTCTCCGTGTCGTGAATGGGCCGAAATGATCGCGGTCCACGCCACTTGGTTCTTATCCTTAATTTCATCAAACACTTTACACGATTCGGTTATGTTTCCTCGTTTTGCATACATGTCGAGTAACGCGCCCGATACAATCGGGTCAAAATTTAGCCCGAGTTTAAGTAAATAAGAATGACATGTTTGCCCGTATGTTAATGATATAGACTCGGAAGACGCGATTGCACTTAACACACTCCCGAATGTGTATTCGTTTGGTTTTGATTCGATTATTGTTTCGGAAAACGTGTTTAATGCTTCGATAAACATTTTATTTTGAGTAAATCCCGAGATTAACGCGTTCCATGAAATGATAACTTTATGTTCAATTTCTTTAAAAACATTGACCGAGTGTTTAATAGAGTCGAATTTAGCGTACATTGTTATGAAGCTATTAGCAACCACGAGTTTTGAAAAAAAATTGGATTTTATGCATAACCCGTGAACCGTTTCGCCTTCTTTAACCATATTATTTTCACAAATTGCATGTATTAAACCAACAAAAGTAACCTTATTTGGATAAACATCATCTGTTCTCATGTCATTAAATAACATTACACCGTGTTCTTCACTTATGGAAATCATAGTGGTCCATGATACTACATTTCGGCTCACCATGTTTTCAAAAACCAATTTTGCATCTTGAATTTGATTACATTTAGAATAAGTTGAGATCAAAACATTGCAGACCGATTCATGTGTTCCATATCCAATTTTGGTACATAAACTATGGATCTGTTTCCCGAGATTCAAGTTTCTAGCATGCCCACATGCTGACACTGCACTCGTGAATGAAACATGATCGAGTTTCATCCCTAATTGAATCATTTTGATAAAAGTTGAAATTGCTTCATCCCCGTAGCTTCCTTGTTGACTATAACCAGAAAGCAATGCGTTCCATGAAACTAAATCTCTGCTAGGCATTTCATCGAACACCTTCTCTGCATCAACTATATGTTCCCATTTTGAGTATAATGTTATAAGTGCGTTTGCAATAAATCCTTCACTTTGCATTCCGGTTTTCACTACCAATGAGTGTAACTGAATTCCGAACATGAACTCTTCACAATCTGCACAATGTGCTAATGCGGAAGTGTACGTCACTGCATCAAAATTAACCCCTAAGTAATTCATTCGGCAAGCGAAATTCAATGCATCGTTGTTGTCTTTGAACCCCGAAAGCATCGTGTTCCAAGAAACAGTGTCGGGATTAGCTAATTTTTCGAAAATTACAAAAGCACGATCGAGCTGGCCTGATTTAGAATACATGTTCATCAAAGAATTTGATACTGATAGAAACGAATCGAGCCCTGACGTCAATGCGAACCCGTGGATTTGACCCCCGAGTTTTGGGTCTCCGCGACATGCTTTGACGGCAAGTGTGGTGCAAACTTCATCGACATGAGTAACACCAACTTCTTGAATCTGTTTATTGAAGATGTCAAGAGCTTGAAATGGGCGGTTTTGGTGCAAAAGATTAAGCATTGAGTGATGGATAGAGCTGAGGTCTGGTTGACGAATTTTATCAAACAGTTGGTGGGCATCTTGAAATGAATGGAAGTTGACTACACTTTTGGTGTTAAAATGTTTGAAAATTAATTGGCGGGTAATCATTAAAAATAGTGCAAAGAGATACCAGTGCAAATCTTTGGTGGGTTGCTCTTTCGATTCATAATATTGCTGAAAGCGACAACTTTTCGTACTTTAGAAAGAATTTTTAAGATCGACATCAAGAAAACATCATCTTAATCCACTTATTAGGGTAAATCGGGAAACAATCGTCGAGGGTAGCAATGAAAATAACTTGAGAAAATTTTGGAATTTGATTCCAAGCTTTTTGTTTGTCATATGTTTTATAAGTTATGACTAGTGTAATAAGGCCGCACTTCGTTGCGGTTTATTAATCCAGACGCTAGAGAAAAGAACCTTTTCATATATATATATATATATATATATATATATATATATATATATATATATATATTTTCATAATCCACCCTTATAAAAAAACCATAAAAAAATTTCTTTAAAGTAACATTTTTAAAAATAAAAAATTCTACCTCCATGCTCTATAGATAATATTTATATTAATTACATATTAGTGATATGTTATCAATGTAATTGGAGACATATAGCTTTAAACACTACAAATAGCAAAATAACTAATTATATAAATTTATTCCATTACTGTGACATGTTATTACAAAAAAAATAACTCATATAATGTTTTGGCTTTGCCTCCTCGTTGCTTATTATTTGTATATATCAAAACTTAATAATTACAACATTTTGGGTCGATAATTTTTTGTTTTAGATTGATTATTACATTTGTGTTGAATATTGTTAAATAAATTTTCAAAAATATATAGCTTGTATTAGCATCAACTAAATAAATTAATAGCATCTAATGTGATTTTGTCATATATATTTATTTCTTATTGATTCATCTTGTTCATATGGGTAGACAATTTATAACAAAATTAAGCATAATAATACATACATTTAAGCTAAAATAAATAATTGGGGGTAGAAATTAATTTTTTACCAAATCACACCTACTTTATGGGGCTATTTCGAAACTTAATTTTGCACCTCCGACCCTCCGTTAAATAATTTCCCTGAGAAAGTTACCAAATCATACTTTATGGGGGTTATTTTGAAACTTAATATTGCACCTCCGTTTTATCTCTAAACCGCGTTTTGAAAAAATCCTAATGAACAGTGATGATGGTATGGATAATGTATATATAGGTAAACTTGGTTTTGAATTTTAGAGAGTATTTAAAATAAGTTGATTATGTAAAAGTGTAAAATATACATGGATGTAAAGAAAAGTCATAAAAATACAAAATAAATATTACAACATATCTTAAAAATTATAAAAACTCTTTCCCAAACAAAATGAACAACTTTTATTTTCAAAGTTATTAAAAATTATATCAAACGCTTAACATTCAATTAATTAATAAGAAAAGTAATAATACAGTAATAAACTTGGTTCATAGTTGGTTCAATCATCCCTCTCCGACCTAATTCACAATTGACATGTTTGGTTCGAAGCAGTTAATAAGCAGCCTTTTAACCCGGTTAATTCGACACAAAATGCTTTCAGTTTTTTGGTCCGACCAATCTGATCGGCCGGTCTAATCTGGATTTTATAACATTGGTTGTCGGTGTTTTCATAGGGACATATTAATTCCTTAAAAAGCACTCAATTTTGTGAAATAATAAATACTCTCAAATCATTTCATTTTATTTGTATAACTTTTCTAATAATTTGCAATGACGTCTAAAAACAAATATCTTTTATAGAATGATAAAGAAAATTGAGATTTCTACTCGCACAATATTATTGTTACCCAACTTGTACAACCAACTCTATAGTTAGAAACTATGGACAAGATTGTTTGAGATTTGTGTAGTTATAATGATTTTCAAGCCAATAGAATGTGTCTTTAAGGCCTCTTCCAACCGTGACGCGTCACTAAATATAACACCCCGAGATCCGGCCTAGCATTTTTAAAGTTGTCGGTAAGTTTATTTAATTATTTATAATTTTATAGAATTTTATAAAATTTATTAGAATTTTTAACCACGGGGTTAAAAATTAGCAAAACTGAGATAGATATATATTAGTATGATTTTTATATATCTGGGTCCACTTTTGAACCGGGTTTCTAGTGGTATTTTTAGTTTTGACATCAGAGTTCATTTAGGGTTCCAAATTAAACATCGTATTTTAGTATAATACTGTTTTTTTTTTTTAAAAAGGTGACCACCTCATGTTGGTCACGTGTAAAGCTTATGGGCTTTTAAAAAAAAAAGTTATGTTCCACCTCTATCTCGTTACCTCTCTCTCTTGTCCTGCCAAAACACACACACAACACTTATTGGGTTTATTTCTTCAAATCTTGAGATTAAAGCTTGCAAATTTGGTGATAGTTCAGCCCTAAACTCGAAATTTAGCAAGGAATCAATAGGTAAACTTTCCTTCTTGTCTAGGGTTTTAGTTTTAGTTGTTTTGATCAATTTAAGGAACTAGGGTTTAGTGTTCTTGGTGGGTTTTGTGTGAAAACCGAAATTTATGATTCCTTGATGTTAGATTATGTTAATGAAGTGTTATACTTACTAGTAGATTGATTAAAACATTCATATTGAATCTAATTTATAGTTGGTGATTTTGGGTCAAGAACCCTAATTTAGAAATTTGAGAAATATGTGATATTAGTGATTGTTGTATGTTATGATTAGTGTTATATTGTACCAATAACTAGTAGTAACATTGAATTGATAAATTGGTAGTATTTGACAAAAGATTAGTAAGTTGGTAATGGTATAGTTTGACTTTTCTAAAGTCAAATCTGGAAATTTTATTGTGTTGATTATGTATAATTGTAGAAGATGTAAAGTAATATCAATTGTGGTTTAAAGAACACACATTTGGTTGATTGTAAGTTAAAAGTTGGGTTTTGACCCGTTTGGGTCAAAATAGTACCTTAATTGTGCAATTTCAAATTATTAGTGCGAATTTGACTTTTGTGGAGTCAAAATACTTGTTTGTGCAGAAATTGTATGATGTGTATTAGTTTAAAACTAAGTTTAAAGTGTATGCACGTTTTGACTTGAATTGGTACTAATTCGGGTATTGTTTCGGTTAGCAGGAAAAGGGAAGGCGAAGACTCAGTGATATAAGACGACTGAGTGGTCATCGATAGTGCCAAGGTGAGTGGAATTATAACCTTTGTACTGTTTAATTGCAATGGTTTAGGTTGCAATTTGCTGGGTCGGTTTTGGAAATTGTTGAGTTGAAAAGTGCAGGGTTTTGACCATCTGATGTTGATCGCGACGCGAACTTTATAGGTTCGCGACGCGAACCTGTTGCCGTGAAACCAAAACCAAACAGCGACCTGAAATAGCGAACGCGAAATTTTTAGCGGACGAGATCGCGACGCGATCTCTTTGTCGCGACGCGAATTCTGGCGCGAATAGGAGTTCGCGACGCGAACTTACTGTTTGGCTGTAAAACTGGTGTTAAGTTTTACACAGTATTTTCTAATGTTAATTAACTGGCTATGTGTTAATTAATTGATATGTGCACATGGAAAAGAGTAGAGGACAGTCTGCGTGGGGGGCTGGGCTTTCGTTTACTGTTAGATAACGGTAATTGTACCTTGGATGCATGTGTTGCATTTGAAGGAAGCTTTACGTTGCTAATGAGTAAAGGGCTTCCGGTAAGCTGTTGTTAGGCCCACAACAGTTGTAAGGTTCTGCAAAATCGCCGGTCCTTTCGTTATATGTGAATTAGTGAAAATTGTGAATCGAGATTGTTGGAATTGACATTATAAAGTGTTATGATTTTAATCACTTAGCTTTGTGCTAATTCCCCTCGATGTTGAATCTTTTGCAGGTTTTGGAGATTGTATTTTGGGAGTTTGTGAATAGGAATGGATGACCAAATTATAAAGATATGTTTTTGGGAGTCGAGCCGAAAGTTTATAACACCGTTTTGTAAATATTAAATTACTTTACTTTTATATCGTCTGTAAATTAATTAGTTTAAACGCTTCCGTGGTTTGTTTAAAAAAAATGACATGAAAATTACGGTGTTACACTAAATACATCACTAAACCCTTCCCTACCGACGGATTACTGACGAGGTCGTGCCAACAACAACACATCACTAACTCATTCCCCCTTAAAAAGAATATTAAAATATTAATCCCAAACCCCCTCCCCCACACAGTCCCCCACGACGCAAGAATTAAACCCGTCGCCACAAGGATGAGTTTCTAATGACGGATTGATGCCAAAGGCGTCAAGCAAGGACGTGCCAAAATTGGCTAGTGACGTGGGGGACACGGCACGTCTCTAAGTAATGTCTTTGGTTTTTTTCTAGTTAATACAATTAAGATATATTTAAAACAAATTTGAGAATTTTTTTTATGTATACTTAGTTAAAAATAAATAAATCTTTTTTTTAAGATCGAGACGATTTAAAAAAAATATTTTTTGTTATCGTTCTTTCAACTATCTGGTGATAGACTAGGGATAAGATTTCTCAAAATGATCTTTTAGAGCTCACGGGTTTGATCTCCTACCTAGATAAATATTTATTAGATGATAGATCTAAAAATCAGCCATGAAAAATGTTAGGTCGTGTAATCACGAGTTCGCTACAAACAAAACGAGAATATCTTTTTGGAATGAATGATATGGTTCATTCATGTTACTTGAATACAACATATAACAAATTAAGAACTCTTCTTCAAGTATCTTTCTTTCATCCCTAGAAACAAATCACAAACCAAAAACACATTGAAAACCTAATTTGCAAATTGCAATTATATATAACAAAATAAGTCTTGAAAGTTACAACTCATCAACATTAACTTAACATAAAATAATTAACATGAACATAATAACCACTTTAAATACTATAAAGTACCTAAAACTTGCATCAATCCTAAAGACTCAATGTAATTAGCCAAAAAAACATTCAAATTGTTCATGATTTACCAGATTCACTCTTTCTTGACGATTTTTCATCTTTATCGTCTAATAACTTGCCCGATTCATCATCAATTTGAGTAGCTTTCTTTTCTGCTTCTTTAGCCTTAAGTGCTTGCAACTTTGCATGATTATAATAAGCAACACCCAAGAAAGCAATCCCATAACCAAACAAATTAATTGGTGTGACCGTATCCTTAATCACAGACCATGAAAATGCAATCAACAACCAATCTTTAACCACACCTGCAACATTCATAGTCAATGCAGATGTCTTTCCAACAAGCAAAAACACAGCAAGATTCAATGCAAATGCACAAAACGAATTCGTCAAAAACACGAAATAATCGAATCGAAAACTCGAAGTTTCCCTCAAAATCGGTACCTCAACAATCACCCAAGGAATTGTTAAGAACAGCAAACAACAAGGAGCAACATAGTATAATGATGTTATTGGATTGAAGGTAATTCCTTTGGAGGTTAATAAGATTTGAATCAAAACCAAACGTGTAGCTTCGAACACAACAGCACCAAGCTGTAACATAACACCTAATGAATTGAATTTAGCTTCACCATAAGCAGCAATCGCAACACCGAATGAAATCGATAACATGTTACTCATCGTTTGCGATTTGAAACCTTCTTTTTTGAACAAAACACCGATTGAATAAACAGCAACAGGCATTAAAGCTTTAAGCATTTGAATAAACGAAACAGAGAGATAAATGTAAGCAGAATTCGAAAGCCATAAGCTGAGTGAGTACAGAAAACCGATTGGAACTACCGATTTGAGGTAAACATCGCGAGTCATTTGAACTGGTTCGACGATTTTGAGTTTTTTTACGAGAATGTAAGCTAATGAAGAACAAAAACTCATGTGGATCATTGTGAGTGAAATCGGAAACGGCCAATTGTACATTTTCCGATCGAGGATGTATTTATTGTAGACGATTACAGTGAAGCTGAGGAAGATCCATATAGCGACGTAACTGTAAGTGATGATGATTTTCCTCAAAACGCCTTCGGTTAGGGTTCCACCACCTCTTCCCATTGCAGTTAAATCTGGTGATTTTTTGGGGTTAATTGGTCGATTTAATCGGAGGATGAAGAAACCTAAAGGTGAAATGCAGGATTTAGTAGTTAATTATAAGAAATTGAGATGAGCATTGAAGAAATTGTAGTAGAATTTGGGATTAGGTCAGATGCAGACGTTAATTTTCGATAGCATGTGTCCTCTGTTGTCAAATGGCGGTCGGTGGTAAAGTAAACAAAGTTGGGAACCGAGACAAATAAATAATATACGAAGTACTTCATTTTTAACATATGGTATTAGATAATTGGTATTGCTATCATAATTTTTAATGATTATATTATACTGTACAGATTTTATAGCTAACTGTACAAGTATATTAAGCAATAAATGTGGTACATACTTTAAAAGTATGTATCACATCTATTATTTAATATGGTGTGTAAATATTTAATAAAACAAATTACAAAATATACTTCCTCCGATTCAAAATATACTTCCTCCGATTCAAAAGTATATCTTTATAATTCTTTTTTATTTTAGCCGTATGATGTATCCCCCAACCTTATAATTAAGAGTTCAAATCTCATAGTAGAAATATATGGTATTTAAGATTATTGTGTATTTTCCAGTCTTGCTACCGTCAGTCACCATCATCTTTTTCATTTTGTTACTGTCTCATGCTATGGTAATCTACTATTAATAAAAAAAAATGTAACCAGATTACTTCTGTTCGCCGCAAAATACATTTACATAGGATACACACCGTTATATTGCGTGAGTACCCTACTAGTTGTTTTAATAATGCACTCCGATACAAATGTTAGATTAAAATACTAATTGTGCAAATAAGTATTTTAAGGATATATAATAAGTAATAGCAGGTACCCGCGCATTGCGGCGGCGGGTACCCTGTAACTATATTTCGTGGCGAGTAATATTATAATTTAGTTACAGATGTTTTTCTAAGAATAGTATAGTACATGTGTTATACGATGATGATGGTAAACATGTCGTCCCATAACTATGTTGGAATGCGAGCATGTCATATTTAATGGTCAACATTGGTAGAAAGCACATTGGGTCAAACCACAACCATAATAGAAACGTGAAAGAGGGATTGGGAAAATGCAAGACAATGTCAAAATCAAGCGTTTAATTATTCTTGATCCCCAAAAACGTATATATATCTTAGTTACTTAGAACAACAAATTAATAATATGAATATTGCTACTGCAAGTGAAATTTTATTTTTTCAACTGAAAACTAACATTTTAAATTTGCCCTATACAAAAATCCATGCTTCCTGCAGCAAAAAAAATAAAATCCTTTTTTTCTTTCTACTTTTTGTTTAAAACAAGAACTACATGGCTAAGCTCCTCGAATGCATGCATTGCATCTGCATCAAATCCACCAGCAAACTGCAATGGAGTAGAAAAAGATGCATATAATATTCTAAACCACTTATGTGCGAATATGATCTTTAATAACCTGACCCAATTAAGTAAATGGTTCAACCTTGCCACTTTTGTGGGAATATGATATTCTTTACGATTATGCATAAATAAATCATTTGTTCTAAGAAGGCTATAAACAATAGGCTCCATCCTATAATTCTACACCAGTTAGTTTATTAAAAAAACATTCATGCTAATAACTAAAAAAATTGGAATAAAGATTGTAAATGATCTTATATTTCAGATATAGACACCATCTTTTTAAATGCTAAATCACATAGTATGTGAAGATTTGACTTTATAATTTGAAATTTCATGTTCAAGATTCTTTAGATCTCGACACATAAATGCTGCTTCTTGTAATGTGTCTACTTTCTTCTTGGGCACTTAAAGTGTTGAACTAAACAGGAACCCGTTGGAGCCCATTTTCGATTTTCAGCCCCGTTCTCGGTTCTCATTTTCTGAGATTTTTTGTGTTTGGGTTTCCCAATTCCGGTCAGGATCAGTTCCAAGATTTTCGGGTAACATCAGAATTTCAATAGTCTATGCTTTATGAATTATGTATCAAATCCTGCCAATAGAGACTAAATTAGTCCAGCTATTCATTCCCAAATCACCGAATGTTGCAAGAAAAATGCAACAAAAAATCGAACTAAAATTCTAAAAAAAACTTGCATTTCAAATACCAATATTCCTCTTCTAAAAGACAATTTAAATTAAGATCATGCGCAAAAAGTAAGAGAAACATGTGAATTAGCTCTTTCAAGAATTAAGGGACTAAAAAATGCTGGCGAAAAATAGTAATAATAATGATAATAATCAATTATTTACTATAGAAGCATCACCATATTCACTTCGAAATCAAAAATATTAAACATAGAGCCATACCTGTGATTCTAGTTACCAGCAAAGGCGAGATGAAACTTGGCGGCGGCGGCCATACAACGGTTATTCAAGCACTGGATATGAAACACACAAACATTAGATCCAAAACCTAGATCTGAAATATAAAGAGAAAACCCTAGCTCTAAAATGCTCACAGCTGTAAAATCTAAGGAACAGGTGACTTTTCAAGGAGAATGAAGACCGAGTTTTGGTAAGTGCTTGTGATGGTGAGGTATATGTGAGAGAGACAGTGGTAACGTATTCCATACCTTTTTTATGATGATGGTGGGAGCATGTATTGCGATGATGTATTTCATTCCCAATGCAACCAAAGAAGTCCTGTGAACTTCTCAAGGCAACGGTTGGATTGCCCTAAAAATTTCATGAACTACAAACTTAAGTGTTTAATAAAGAGATGAGTAGATGAAAAATAACGTATTCCAAGTAGCTCAGGTGGTTAGTTCATCCAGAATGTAATACCCAAGTCCCGTGTTCGAACCCTGGCTTCATCATATTTTTTATTAATACAATAGTTTCCATAATTAGTAAGTGTGTTGGCTGAATTTTCAGCCTTGCTAATTATGGAAGGGGTAAATATTTTATAATATAATAAAGATGTTGAATATCTATTTTGTCTTTTAGTTAAATTTTAAATCTCTTACATTTCTTTTTTATAATTTAGTATAGCATATACAAATTAATAATTTATTAGCATCAAATTATATACTAGTTAAAAGAAAAACTAGCTTTTTTTTTTTTTTTAAACGACTAGTTAGTAAGTTAGTGGTTTGAGCCTAGACAATGGTATTCATAAGTGGTAATATATCTTTCTTTAAACCTTCCACCTTTTTATCTACGACGGAACTTGAACCCATGACCAATAAGTCATGAACAACACCTTAAATCCTCCTTGGGTTTTTCCTAAATATATGTTAATCTATATATTTAGAAAAAAACCAAGAACAAAATAAAATGTATTGATTTTCTCTCTTCATAAGTAGTATTTAAGACGGCATGAATATTAGACCGGTGCCAATGGTGACGGAAACTGACGCCGTCAGTTTCTGCCAACTCAGCGCCACGTCAGCATACAAACTAACTAACACTAAACTGACGTACCCATGCCAACAGCACTCCGTCACTTCACCAAATTTGGGCCCCACCATTTACTTTTGTTTTTCTAATAAAAATATATAACTAATTAAAACATATAACTAATAAAAATACATTTCATTAATTAAAAAAACATTACATAAAAAGACATTAAAATAATTAAAAAAAAGACATTAATCAAAAAAACGACATTAAAATAATAAAAAAAAGACATTAATAATAAAAAAAAGACATTCAAACTAAAAAAAACTACTAGTCAAGAGATTCATTGTCGTCTTCGTCTTCGCCAACCGGTCCTTGTGTTCCCGAACCCTGACCATCACCCTCCTCGTCAACCTCTTGAAAAATCGCCAAATCCTTATTAAATCGCTTTGCAATTTCATCTTGAGCGTTTTCAAGCATTTGCTTACGACTTTCGTCAAGGTCGTTCGGCACTTTTGTGGCTAGGAATTTCCAAGTTTTCAAAATCAATTTTTTATGTGCCATTTTTACAACCTTAGCGATAATGTTTGTATGCTTATCGGAGGTTTTTCTAACCACGTCCAAAGTGTCCAACTTAATGGACCTTCGGGAACTTGCGCCATCGGACGAAGACGAAGTCTTTTGACTTTTCTTGCTAAGACTGCGGCCGGGGGGCGCCTCAACGGGTCATCTTGGAACAACGCATGCATGTTAGCCGGTGCCGTCGTCCTTGGTGCTGTCGTCCCTGGATCCATGCTCGCCGGTTCGGTGTCTTCATCGAGGCTTATCGGCTCGGTATCCATGACGCCCACATTAAAATAGAACTTTGGGCTATCTCTTACCACTTCCCAACAGTCTTCGTATATAAAATTACGGCCAACATTTTCACGGAATTATTGACGAGAAGCTTTTAGAACGTCCTCGTCTCGCGTACCGCTTCCACGGATGTCGTTTAAAGAATTGTATATACCAGTGAAAATTTTCACGTCAGCCGCTATTTTGGACCATTTGCCCGTGAGTTGGTTCATGTTACGCTTCACAGAAGCAGCCGAGTTGAAGTCCGCGAGAATTTGACCCCAATAGACGATACTTTTTTTGCTATTCCCCTTAACACCATCTTCAGAGTTATGAATCCAACGTTGGGCCAAAATCACCTCGTCAGGGGTTGACCACTTTGTTTGTGCCCTTTTTGGCGCCGCTTTTTCTTTCCCTTTTTCCACCCTTTTTTCTTTCCCTTTTCTTGTGGGTGTCTGTAACGCCCTAAAAATTATCGTAATTAAATTAATCACTTCTTATTAAATAAATTATGTGACCTTTATTTATCTGAGACCTTTTTGTGATTTATTGTGCATTTAATTCGAGCAAATTATATGCGCGTTTATTCGTTTAATGACAAGAGTGTCATTTAATCGGTGTTTAATTAATCATGAGGATTAATTATGTAATAACTAGGGTGTTATTAAATTCTTGAGAAAATATCTACGAGTTAATTAAATGTGTCGTGACAGTTAATCCCGAGTAATAATTTAGACGTATAATAATTCTCGAGGCCGGCCGAGAGGCCAAGGCCTCCCTGGCAGTTTCGATTTTTCATCTAGGCCGACTTATTTTGTTCTCGTCTTTGAATTCGATTAAGACCAAGGAAGGATCGGTTTGTTGCTGTGGCCTAAAGGCCCAAATCCTAATAATTTTCTTTAATTCCTTGCTCGTTTCTTTGTTGAAAGGCTGTGTAGCTATTCCCTTGAGCCCACGTGAAGAACCTGGCCCATGGCAAAGGCTTGTGGCCTGTTGTTTTATTTCTTGTCCACCAAGGAGGATTAATTTAGGCAACGCTCCTCTCCATCAATACCTACCATCACCGATTATCCCTTTTCCCTTATTTTCTACCATTCGGTCAATTGAGAGTGTAGAGAGCAGAACCCTAAACGAGACCCTTGCCTCTCGAACCTGCAGCGGCCGTGGTTTCTTCCAAGTTGGTCCTTCCCTTCGAGCTCATCATCAGCAGAGCTGATCGAGCCCAGATTTTTCTCCAATCGGTAATCGTCTAGCATTGTTCCTTTTGTTTGTTTTCTGTTTTCAAACTGATAGATCGCAGGCCTAACCATTGATATTGTTTCTGTATTGTGTCGTATACGAGCAGAGGTAATTCCCGAGCAGTAGTGTTTTGGTGGTCAAGTTTGTATCGAGCAGAATGATGGCAACTCAATTCCCGTTTCCATTTTTCCCTACGTTTTTGATCACTCAGTTTAATTCATAACCTGGTTGTCAATCGGTGACCACAAACAGAATTATTAAATGTCAAGCTGTGATTGAGCCTGAAGTTCGAGTGGTGATAGTGTTCGTTATTAACCCAGGATCAAATTATCCCGTGTTGTTTTCGGTAGTTTCTCGTTTATCCTTACTTTCCTGATTATGGTTCTTTGTTATAATCTACCTCGCGATGTATAGGGCTGCAAGATTTGAAGTTGTTCCCGATCCGTGATTATGTATCAACCAATCTGATTCAAGTTGAGGGTGCGGGCTGCTGGTAAATCTCGTTCCTTCTTATTTCTATTGTTTTGTGCTGGCAGATTCTGTTCGCCACTTCGGGTCTGTTTTCGATCATGTTAGGGTCAGATTCTGGACCCCGTGTCTTTTAGACTTTTATAGATCGCTGTTTTACCTTTCCGTGGCCACCGACCGCTCGTCAATCCGAATTACGGTTTAAAAGTTATAGCTAATTTAGTATGCTGCTGTTAGGATAGAGACCTGTGCGACATGCCTGTCTTGCAACGCTGTTTTGAGACACTTAGAGTCAGTTTTAGCCAGTGACCGTCTCACAGAGATATGTAGTTCTGGTCGTCTACTTTGTATGGTAAAAATTTGGGATTTATCTACTGTACAGTTTAGGAACTATAGCAGTTTCCGTGAGACCGACGGGTGCTGCCAGTTTTTCTGAAATAATGATAAGTGGCTAGATTTTAATCCGAGGTTCCGTTTTATGTTTTAGGACCGTCTAGGAGATAACTTGCTGCATCTTTGATTTCCCGCGAACCCGTTGGAGCTTACGTTTCTCGAGGTGAGTATTCTCACCGTATATTCAGTTATAACAATACGTGCATGACTCATATGGTTAACTGCTTGATCTGCTGCACTTTCTGTGTGTTGATCTGTTTTCTGAGTAACTGTTTTATATACTACTGATCTGAGACGGACGTGCCGAGTATCTGAGCCGGTACCAAGTCATTCTGTGCTACTAAGTGATAGGGCTATCTGTGTGGTTTATGTTAGGAATGGAAACATAAAAATAATTAACAAATCTCAGTGGAAATTCTGTGTGGGCCCTTATGGCAAATTTTGTGTGGGTCCTTGTGGCAAATTCTGTGTGGGCCCTTGTGGCAAATTCCGTGTGGGCCCTTGTGGCAAATTATGTGTGGGCCCTTGTGGCATTTTAGTGTAAGGAGAGGCGAGGTTGATCTCTCGACTCGAATTACACAAGCGCGCTATATAAATTTAAAAGATACAAAACTGAGAAAATAACTTAGTGGTAAATGATTAGGAGTTCGCCTGTGTGCCCTCATGTATTGTATGTTATGGTTGTTCATATTTTGAGCTTATTCACTCAGCTTCCCCGCTGACCCAAAAACTCCCTCCCATTTTTCAGGTACTAGCAAAGGAAAGGAGAAGGTGGACGGTTGACTGCTGTATTACTTCTTAGTGCTGATGTGAAACGTTTTTATTATTCCAAAACTCTGAATTTTATTTAAGACATTTCCGCATTAAATACATTTTATATTAAATAATTATTTTGGGGAATTATTTATGGGACTTTTTTTATTATAATTTTGAATTTAAAAATTTTAAAAATCTTGTAAATTTTAGGGTGTTACAGTGTCGGTTCTGGTTGGGTGTCCCCCACATTTTCGTTTGGTGATGGTTCTTGAAAATTTTGTGAATAGATAGGTGTGTTTGGAGGAGGTTGTTGGTATTGAAAGTTTGGTGGTGGTTGTTGGTATTGAAAGTTTGGTGGTGGTTGTTGGTATTGAAAGTTTGGTGGTGGTTGTTGGTATTGAAAGTTTGGTGGTTGAGAGTAATGGAAGTTGGGTGGTGGTTGTTGGTATTGAAAGTTGGGTGGTGATTGTTGGTATTGGTAGTTTGGTTGTGGTTGAGAGTAAGCCCCAAAACCAAGCGATGGTGCCGGGTTGCTTGTTTGACCCGACGAAGAACCGGCCGGTGAGGGTGGGGCGTCAACCGGTGATGAATTAAATAGCTCCCACATGTCGTTGGATACCGATGATTGACGTCTTTTGGACATTTTTTTGAGAGAGAAAGAAGGTGAATATGGTGTAAAAAATAGTTGAAATAAGTGGGTATTTATAGATGTAAATGAGGGGGAATTTTTTTTGAATTTTTTTGAATTTTTTCGGATTTTTTTGAATTTATTACCCTTTTTTTTTGTATTTATTACCATTTATTTGAATTTATTACCGGTTAAAAAAAAGCCTTTTTTCTTATTGGTCGACAGGTACACGCGGGCCCCACCACCACGCTCCTACTCCGCCACTTCTCCCGTCTCGAAACCGGCTGGCGGAAAACCGGCGGGCCAACCGGCGGTCCGTGCCAACGGCGTCGGAACCGGCGGTGGCCAACCGGCGGGCCGTTGGCACACGTCTTAAAGGCACATGTAAGTGGTAGCAGAGAAAAGAATGTTAACGTGGGCAATTGTAGAAAGAGACACGTCAAATATTGAGAGTTTCCAAGCAGCCACCTCATCCGCCAACAATCGACTCTTGTCACGTTCTTCCCTTGTCGCCTTTTTTTTCCATTAATCATTTGTAAAAAAAAATTCTGCAAAATTTAAATTAAACTTAAGATGTTATATTTATGTGATAAGAAGTGGGATTGAGTGAAGATTCTTTTTTGGGTGAGAATTGTGAGGATAAATCTAAGTTTTTAATCCACTAAAATAAATGGTTAAGATTCAATATAAAGAAAAAAAAATAATGGTTGAAGTTTGGGGATTTTGTGTAAAATTTAGTAAACTAATGGGGGTAAAAAGAAAATTCAGAGGGTTAAAATGGTCATTTGCAAAAACTTTCTCTCTCCTAACGCCACATGTCAAGCCTTGATTTGATGGTTTTTCTTACCCACCTTTGTTTTTCGGTCATAACTTTCTTTGTAAAAAAAAAACTAAAAATGCCAAAATTCTTAAAATTAAATTCTCCACAAAAGGAGTATAACCATAAAAATTTAAAGAATTTTTTTTAATTCTGTAAAATTATGATCATTTTGTAATTTATGGATCATTGTTATTTTTGCATAAACATAATTTCGGATAAATTATATTATACATAATTCTGGATCATTTTATTAATTTTGGATGATTTTGTAATGTACACTTAATTCTCTACATAATGTGGTCATTCAAAAGTTTATTTTTTTTATATAAACGGTATGATCCAAAACTTGTAATGATCCAAAATATTCATTTAATTGAAAATAAAATGATCCAAAACTATATTCCCTCCGTCCCTAAATAAAGTTCTCATTTCTCTTGGGCACAACTTTTTAGGAGATAGTTGTACGGTATTTGGTACTACTTTTGATTAAAATATAATGTTTGATTGGAGAGAGAAAGTGTTTTAGGAGATAGTTAGTGGTGAAAGTATTGGTAATAATATTATTATATTAAGTAGGGCCATTGAGTTTGAGAAATGAGAACTTTATTTAGGGACAAACTTAGAGGAGAAATGAGAACTTTATTTAGGACGGAAGGAGTATTATTTAACATGTAATCATTCAAATATAATGATTCACAAGATGTTTAATAACTCAAATGTTTTTATGATCTAAAACAACATGACTTAATGATCCAAAATATATTTATATGATTAAAAAACGATATGAATCTTTGTTAAATTTTGAATCATTTTGTTAACTTTGGATTATTTTTAATTTTTGGATCATTTTGTTAATTTTGAATCATTGTTAACTTTTGAATGATTTTGTTAATTTTAGATCATTGTTAATTTTTGGATCACTATGCATTATTTTGGATCGTTGTCAATTTTTGGATCATTGTGTTATTTTTTAAATAAGTTTTATTTTTTTCTTCAAATTTACATGACTATACTCATTTTATAGAGAATTTAATTTTAGAAACTTTGGCATTTTTAATTTTTTTTTAAAGAAAAAAAAAGTTATGGTCAAAAGATAAAGTGGCGGTAAAAACTCACGTCCAACCAAAGGGTGACAAGTGGCAATGGAGGGAAAAGCCCACGTCTCAAAAAGACCTTTATACCCTTTATTAAATGAGTGGACGAAAATTGTCCTCGCAGTCCTCACTAGTTTTTAAGTTCTCACCGAATCCGGACCCTATGTGATAATAAGTATGTTTCAATTATAGACAGTTCATCTTTTAAAGACCTGAATACCTGATACGTAACTTAATGGTAAAAGTTTTTAAATAATATATTAGAACTTACGAGTTTAATTTCTTTTTGAGTATACATTTATCAGATGATTAAGAAATATTTAAAAACGGCCATAATAATAGTTAGACCAGAAGTCCTTGTAACGAGAATACCCTTTCTAATTATATATTTTTTATCATGACTCATCTTCTATGTTGTTAGAGGGACTATGATGGACTCAACTAGATAGACCAATATTACGTGTCCAGTGATCAAAAAGATGATAACTGAAATAAGATTTGCCCAATGAATTTAAAAACCTTTGGACAAAAAGAAACTTTCCACTAAGTACAGGGACTAAATCTGTAATTTACTCAAACTAAAAGAAATTTATTTTTACTTTTTTTAAACAACACGCTCCTAAACCACCACTGGCCACTGTCATCGACCCCCAAAACCCTCCGAACCCTCAAAGCTCAATCAAACTAGGGCAATTTTCCCGCCTTCCATTCTCTCGAAGTCTTCATCTACGACGGCGGCCGGAACCGGAACCGGCGATGGTGTCAGCTAAGCAACTACTCTCCACCATTGAATCGACGCTTTTGGGCTCTACTCCTCCATCGCCGTCGCAGAGGATTGAGCTCATTCATGCTATTCGTCACTCCCTTCCGTCTCTTCGCTCACTCTTGTCATTTCCGGTACCAATTTATGTTAAATTTCTGTATAAGTAATCATATTATCGCATTCTTACTTAGATTGTAGCCTAGCTTGATTTACTTAGGTATACTTTAATTTATATTTTTCAAAATTTGATACACGGAGAAGAGAATGCTAGCTAGTACTACAGTAGGAATCACACTCGTGTTGAATTCGTAGAAGAATAGGTATCGATTTTGCTTTTGATCCTATATGGACCTGGCATCAATTTTGATATGTAGATCGATTTAGCTAACCATTTAGTTTGATTCATAATATTTTAGCATTGTAATCTGTAAATTTTTCGTTTATTCATGGTTATTTATGTTTGTTTTAAAATTTCATAGCCTCCAAAGTCGTCTGACAGAGCTCAAGTTCAGTCAAAAGAAGTCAGATTACCTGATTCAGGCCCAATCCCACTCGACGATCAGGATGTTCAAATTGTCAGTTCTCATCCTTCAACTATTCATCAATTTTGTAACAATTTAACAAAATTATTTTTGAAAATCTAATTATTCAGCCAGCAATCAATCAATTTGACCATATAAGTTAAGTAGTCATTATTTTCATTAATCCATCTTTTTCTATCTCACAATGTGTAATTTAGGCTCTCAAACTGAGTGATGATCTTCATCTGAATGAAATAGACTCTGTTCAACTGCTTGTTTCTGCTAATCAAGAGGTAGACCTTTTTTTTTAATTTAAAAAAAATGCTCGAGTTGAAATCTCATATTTGAATCTCTGATTGCTACAAATGTTATCATTTTTGTGTAGTGGGGCCTACTAGGGCGGGGCCCACTTGATATACTACGTCTTTCAGCAGGGCTTTGGTATACAGAAAGAAGAGATTTAATAACTGCACTTTATACATTGTTACGGGTATTTTTCCATCTCTCATTTCATACTAGCTAAATTCCGTTTGTACCCTTAAGTTCTGTTTATGTTATTTATATGCATTTTGTAGGCAATTGTGCTCGATGAGGGACTTGAGCCTGATCTTCAAGCTGATATTATAAAATATATTGAAGATTTAATTAATAGCGGGCTTCGACAACGGCTAATTACTCTTATAAAGGTATCATTTTTGTCATTTTTGTTATTTTATCGTACCTTGTGTATTGACTATAAGTTATTCTTGTTATTATTATTATTTTATTTTTTTAAATATAGGAACTTAATCGTGAAGAACCAGCTGGTTTAGGTGGGCCCAGCTCAGAAAGGTATATACTTGACTCACGGGGTGCTCTTGTTGAAAGACGATCTGTTGTTTGTAGGGAAAGACTCATTCTTGGTCATTGTCTTGTTTTATCATTACTGGTTGTACGTGCAAGTAAGCTTTTTTAACATTCATTTCTACCTTTTCAGTATGTTTGTTTATTTATTTAAATTTATTAATTAATTTCCACTTTTTATTTTTTCTTTCAGGCCCGAAAGATGTAAAAGATATTTTTACAATTTTAAAAGATAGTGCAGGAGACATTAGCGGGAATTCTGATATTGTAAAGAACCAGGTATATTTTGTACATCTGTTTTTAGACTTTTACAGCTGTGGTAACTAACTAACTAATTGACTTTTTATTTGTTTTCTGCAGATCACATACAGCCTTCTTTTTTCTCTTATAATCTCATTAGTATCAGATGCGCTCAGTGCATCACCAGACAAAATGTCTATCTTGTCACAAGATGCATCATTTAAGCATGATTTCCACGAAACTGTGAGCTCAAAATACATTTTTGTACTCTTTTATTAATATTTTTATTATATTCTTCACCATAACTTGGATTTTGGAACATTTTAACTGTTTTTTCCCAATAGGTGATGACTACAGTGAATGATCAGATAGTTGAGGGCTGTATGAACTGTGTTAGACTTGCATGGGCTGTACATTTGATGATTATACAAGATGTAACTGATGCAAGAGAGATAAATAATGATGGAAATAATATTAATTTATGTCTGGAAGTTGTTTTTTCAAGCAATGTTTTCCAGTTTTTGCTTAGTACGGTTCTTCGAACGCCAGCTTACCAGGTTCTTTTTTTGTGTTAAATTTATTTATTTATTTATATATGAATGTAACTAACTTTATGTGGTTATATATGTATGTGTGTATATGTCAGAATGATGATGAAGATATGAACTACATGTACAATGCATACTTGCACAAACTGATAACATCCTTTTTATCTCATCCACTTGCAAGGGACAAGGTTAGTTACATTATCTAATTTGTATAATTAAATTTATTAATATTAAAGAAAACCAATTTTCTGTTTGGTAGGTGAAAGAAACAAAAGAAAAAACTATGGCTGCTCTTAGTCCATACAAAATGTCTGGTTCACATGACTATGTTCTTGATGGTAACATGAATTCTCAACAAACTGCTGAATCGGTCCCACAAACTTTTATCTCTCTGCTCGAGTTTGTTAGTGAGATTTATGAGGTCAGTATATGTTTTTGTATAATACTTTTTAAGTCAATGATACTAATTAGGTCAAATGTTATAAAGAAGCAATATTCTTTAGATTGCAATCCATATTGGTAATTACAACATTTTAAGGCCCGTTATGGTTATTACAACTTTTTAGCCGGCCTATTTTGGTAATCAAAGTTTTTTTCATCTCTATCTTGTAATTAAACAAATTTTTTTGCCCAATTTCGATATATTTTAGGCGTGTAATGCTATAATTACCGAAATAGATCGGTTAAAAGCTTGCAATTACTAAAAGGACCTTATAAACTTATAATTTCCAAAACGGACCACCTCCTAAATTATATTGCTATCTTATGACATTTTCACTACTCATTATGTGCTCCAATGTTTTTAATCCATAATTATTTTACTTAAAGATTTGATTTTTACCACAGAAAGAACCTGAACTGTTATCCGGGAATGACGTTTTATGGACATTTGTAAAGTTTGCTGGAGAAGACCACACAAATTTTCAAACACTTGTGGCTTTCTTGAAGATGCTTAGCACACTGGTTATATATACTTATACTTATATATATTTTATAATATGGTTTTATAATTCTTATAGTATTTTATAATTATGTTTATCCAAAATTTCAGGCTTCGAGTGAAGAAGGTGCTTCAAAAGTGTATGAATTATTGCAAGGAAGAACATTTCGTTCAATTTCATGGAACACTTTATTTGATTGTTTGTCAATTTATGAGGAAAAATTCAAACAATCTGTTCAAAATGCGGGCCCCATATTACCAGAGATTCAAGAGGGAGATGCAAAAGCTCTTGTTGCATACTTATGTGTTCTTCGCAAGGTATTTTTTTATTTTAAATTTCAATAATATTTGGCCGAATTTTTGTATCACAATGATTAAGTATTATTATTTTTGTATTTAATTGTAGGTTGTGGAAAATGGGAACCCTATTGAAAGAAAAACATGGTTTACTGATATTGAACCGTTGTTTAAACTTCTTAGTTATGAAAATGTGCCTCCTTATTTGAAGGTAAAACACTTTCTTAGTTTGTTTATTAATTAGTCTTTTTAACAACAAAATGAGTTTTTAGCTACAATGCTTGACTTTTTGACTGATTTTGACCACCTAACCCCGATTTCAACCGCCATTGACTGCCTAGGCCGGTTTCTGAAACACTGTAAATACACTTTTGTGAAATTGATTTTATTTCTCACCATTTCTGCACATGTTTTTTTTTGGTTTTTGCTTTATAGGGTGCTTTACGTAATTCAATCACAACTTTTATTCATGCTTCACCAAACTTGAAAGATACAGTTTGGGGTTTTCTTGAACAATACGATTTACCCGTTGTAGTTGGACCTCAAATTGGGCAAATGATGGGCTCTCAGGTTGGTTTTGCATGATTTATCACAACATTAAATATATTAATCATTTGATATTAAATTAAATGATAAATTCACAATTAATATTAACACTAACAGGTTTACGACATGAGATTTGAATTAAACGAAGTAGAAGCAAGAAGTGAGCATTATCCATCCACAGTTTCATTTCTCAATTTATTAAATGCTTTAATTGCTGAAGAAAGAGATGCAACCGATAGGGGACGTAGGTAATTATATAACATCTTCAACATTTTTTTTAATTATTATTATATTTATTCATGAATTTATTTAAACTATTTGGCAGATTTATCGGTATTTTCCGATTCATATACGACCATGTATTCGGCCCGTTTCCCCAGCGAGCATATGCAGATCCTTCTGAAAAATGGGAATTAGCTGTTGCATGTCTCCAACATTTTCAAATGTAAGTTAATATTCCATTTTAGTTTTATTACTAAATAACCTTTTATTAATATTTAACATAATATATATGCAGGATATTAAGCATGTACGACATAAAAGATGAAGATATTGACATTGTTGTCAGTCAATCTCAAATTGTGGCTCCACAAACAACTCCACTACAAATGCAGCTTCCTGTTATAGAATTACTCAAAGTAAGCCTTTTTATAATTATATGTATATAGAATAAATAATAAATAATATTTAGTAAATATTATATATTTTTTTCATTTGTGATTTTGCAGGATTTTATGAGCGGGAAAACTGTGTTTAGAAATATTATGGGTATTCTTTTACCTGGAGTTGATTCCATAATTGCTGACCGGACCAATCATACGTATGGTTTACTTCTAGAAAAAGCTGTGCTTTTATCTTTAGAAATTATAATTTTAATCTTGGAGAAAGATTTATCAGTTTCTGATTATTGGCGGCCCCTTTACCAGGTTACCATGCAATCCTAATTTTTATTATTATTTATAAATAATAATAATAATAATAATAATAATAATAATAATTATTATTATTATTATTATTATTTATTTGTTTATTTATTTTCTGTGCAGCCTTTTGATGTTATACTTTCTCAAGATCATAATCAGGTTGTAGCTTTATTGGAATACATCAGATATGATTTTAATCCACAAATTCAACAAAGATCCATAAAAATAATGACCATTTTAAGGTAATCATTTATTTTATTTATTTATTTTTATTTACCATAAAAGTTAATTCACTTTTATTTTTGTTTTTGCACGACAGTTCTCGCATGGTTGGACTTGTACCGTTACTACTAAAATCTAATTCCGCCAATCTTTTAATTGAAGATTATGCTGCTTGTTTGGAACAAAGATCAGAAGGCTCTCAAATTATAGAAAATAGTTGTGATGATCCTGGTGTGCTCATTATGCAAGTTAGTATTTATTTTTTATTTATTTTTTTATTTAAATTATTATATATTTTTTTCTCTCCAAATTGCAGCTTCTTATTGATAATATAAGTCGCCCAGCTCCCAACATCACACATTTTCTTCTACGGTTTGACCTCGATTCTCCTGTAGAGAGGACAGTTTTACAACCAAAATTTAACTACAGGTACCTTTTTAATAATTAGTTAAATTATTAAGAGTAAATTACTGAAACCATAGGGCTATAGAAATAAGAATTGGAAATAGATAGTATAAAAGTCTCCATCTCACCGCTTTCGTCTGGCTTGATACCCCGAGGTTCTTGCTTATCGCTCTTGCTTGGCAAGGAGCATTTTCTCCATCTTTGATTGAGATAGGCACCCTTTTTACAGCTTTTTTGTAGTAGTCGTGACCAACAGCCATCAGCTGTCGGCTCGTTGGTAAGGTGAGAGCTTCAAGCCCGATTTCTGGTGGCGCACCCCCCACACAAGCACCGCCCGACGAAGGGGGGACGGGTAAAGCTACAGGCCCAAAAACTTCGACCCTTCTTTGGGGGTGCCCAGGGCACCTCATCTTGTCATTTCGTGCTTGCTCGAAAGTTTGATTATCTTGTCCTTTACCCGAGAAGAAACATGGCGGCTCTAGCTCCACCTCCAATGATACCTCATCCGTCCCCGTGGTCTTCCAAATTCTATGATTTTGTCCATATACTTTTAATTTCGTTTCCCCTCTGTACTTTTTAATTCTATGGTCTTCAAATTTTAAGTTTTCGTCCACTTTTGACCTAAAATGACCAAAATAGCCTTGTAAGTTGGCTTTGACCAAAATATCCTTATAAGGGTGTTTTGGTCATGTTAGATAAAAAATGGACGAAAAAATAAAATTTGAAGACCATATGGACAAAAATCACGAAATTGGAAGTATATAGACAAAATCATAGAATTTGGAAGACCACATGGACAAATTCTATAATTTACTCAATTATTCAATGTTGTAAATCATAGAATTATTTAATTACAAATTTCTGTATATTGCCATACATGTGTTATATATTATTTATTTATATTTATATTTGTCATGTCAGTTGTTTGAAGGTTATTCTTGATATTTTGGAACTGCTGCCAAAACCAGAAGTTAATGCATCACTTCACGAGTTTGGATTTCAGGTTAGCTAGTTAGTTTAACTGATTTTTGATATATTTTTTGTTTTCTGTTACTTATATATTTTTCTTACAGCTGCTTTATGAATTATGTTCCGACCCACTCACAAGTGGGCCCACCATTGATCTACTTAGCACCAAAAAATATCATTTTTTTGTCAAGGTAAAAAATTTCCTTCTAGAAGTTTACCATGTGCAAATTGTCTAATTTTACCCCTAATATTTCAACAGCATTTGGATAACATCGGTATTGCACCATTACCAAAAAGAAATAGCACTCAACCACTTCGAATCAGCTCTCTGCATCAGGTTTTTTTTATTCTAATTTTTTTTATCCTCAAAATATTAATATTAATATTAATATTAATATTAATATTTTGACTCAAATAAAATAAACATTTTCTTTATTGATTCAGAGAGCATGGTTGTTGAAGCTTTTAGCCCTTGAATTACACGTGGGTAACGTGACATCATCCAGCCATAGAGAAGTGTGCCACGTCATCATTTCTCATTTATTTGGGCAAGGTGAAACCGATTACAGCACTGAACATAATATTCTCCTTCAAAATAGTCCCGAAGATACTGCAAATAGAGCAATTGGAAGGAATAAGGTTCAGTTCTTGTTAGTTATTATTAAATATTAATATAATATTTTAACATTTTTTGTACAAAATTGACCAAAATTTCTATATGAATTTCAACTGCAGGTATTGGAATTACTTGAAATAATTCAGTTTAGATCTCCTGATACAACTATGAAGCACTCTGAGGTTGTTTCTCACACAAAATTTGGACCAGTGGTAAGCAATAATTTATTTTAGAGTAAATTACATGGATGGTCCTTGTGGTTTGCCAAAAGTTTTGGACTTGGTCTCTAAGTCTCAAAAAGTACACGGATAGTCCCTAAATACGTAACTTTGTCACACTTTTAGTCTCTAATATTAACTGTGGGTTTTTTAATGACTAAAATACCCTCTACCTTTTATTTTTTCATTTTATTTTTAATTTTGAACGATTAAACTTATTTTATAGGCTGATGAGATACTCGGGAACCCAACAACTCTCGAAAAAGGCGGCGTGTATTACTTCTCAGAACGAGGTGATCGGTTAATTGACCTAAATGCATTCCGGGACACACTTTGGCAGGTATCTAATTATTTATTTATTTATATTTTTTGTAAAATCTGACTTTTACAGTTTTACCTCCCGATATTAATTATTTTTTATTTTTTCAGAAATGCAATTTAGACAATCCACAATTGAGTTTGTTTGGTAGTGAAGCTGAACTTAATGAAGTAAGAAACACTGTTCAGCAGTTACTTCGATGGGCATATAAACACAATAAAAACCTTGAAGAACAAGCTGCTCAACTTCATATGTTAACTGGATGGTCACAAATTGTCGAGGTTAATTTTTTATTGTTTTTATTTTATTTTATTTTTTTTACTTTTATTTTTTGATACTCATGGTATTGGTTTATCAGATTTCAGCCTCAAGAAGGTTATCTTCAATGGAAAATCGATCTGAAATATTGTTTCAGTATGTCATCTCTCTCTAAAAAATACATTTTAGTACCCTGACTATGTCTTCTAAGTAGATTACCCTGAACTTAACAATATGGTCGATTTAGTACCCTGACTCATTAATTCAATCGCGCTTTCTTACTTGACTTACTTTCATTGGAGCTTTTGACTGACTAGAAAAATATAAGTTCATTTCAATCTCAATATATTGATATTTGAAGCAAATCACGTGAGAAAATAAAACCAAATTAGTGATGCGGGGTACTAAATCGACAATTTTATCAAGTTCAGGGTACCATGTTACACCTTTAATAGTTCAGGGTACTAAAATGCATTTTGGCCTTGTTTGTATCTATAATATTTGGTGATAACTGTCTCTGTTTTGCCAACAGGTTGCTTGATGCATCTTTAAACGCTTCCAGTTCTCCAGATTGTTCTTTAAAGATGTCATTGATGTTAACTCAGGTAATTGTTAATGACACTTATACTCACATACTGCAATTAACATAATTAGTATTAATTACCCTTTTTTCTCTCTCTTTTTTTTTGTTGAATATCAAGGTTTCAATTACATGCATGGCGAAATTACGTGATGAAAGATTTATTAATCCAAGTGTATTAAACTCGGATACTGTCACATGTCTTGATGTTCTTATGACCAAACGACTGTCAAACGGTGCATGTCACTCTATTTTATATAAAATCATGATGGCAATTTTGAGACATGATACATCAGAAGCATTAAGAAGACGGTATGATTATAAAATTTATAATTTTATACTTTTTATGATTTTTCTGACTCATGTAAACATTTAATTTTTTTAGGCAATATACATTACTTTTAAGCTATTTCCAGTACTGTCAGCACATACTGGATCCAGATGTACCTACAACTGTTTTACAATCGTTGTTAGTTGATGAACAAGAAAATGGAGATTTGGATCTTGAAAAGGTGAAGTTACTAAATGTAATAATTATAGAGTAAATTTACATTAATAGTCCCTAAGGTTAAAATTTTTACACCAATGGTCCCTGAAGCAAACAAGGTCATTGATGTTACACGTTTAACAAATTAGTGACTATCCGTGTAACAACAAAAGTCGAGGGATGATTAATGTAATTTACTCATAATTATAACTTTTTTGTTTTCTTTTTCTGATTAAGTTTTTTAACTTTTGTCCAGATTGACCAGGATCAGGCTGAGCTGGCAAGTGCAAACTTATCTATAATAAGAAAAGAATCTCAATCAATTCTAGATTTGGTGTGTTCCTTTCTATTTTTGCATTTATAATTAAATAAACACTTGCATTTGTTGATTTTTTTTTTGTTTTTTAATTTAGGCCATTAAAGATGCAACTCAAGGAAGTGAATCTGGGAAAATAATGGCTTTATTTGTTCTTGATGCATTAATTTGTATCGATCATGAAAAGTTTTTCTTGACCCAACTTCAAAGTAGAGGCTTTTTAAGGTCTTGCCTTATGAATATCAGTAACGTTTCGTATCAGGTTTGTTTTTTTCTCTATTATATACACACACATGTATAATGCGCCTTTTTCGTTTATTTATCTGAATAATAAAGTAATATTGTTTATTTGTTATTTGAATATAAAGGATAGCATGCATTCTATCGATCCTTTACAACGATTATGTGCCCTAGAAGCAGAACTTGCTTTATTGTTGAGAATCAGCCACAAATATGGTAAATCAGGAGCTCAAATTCTTTTTTCCATGGGTGCATTTGAGCATATCTCCTCATGTATGACACTAAACATGCAAATGAAGGTAATATTTATATTTTCCATTACTTTTTTTATTTAAATCTTTAAAGAAATGATATAAAATAAACTAAATTAAAATATTGACACAGGGGAACTTAAGGCGTTTTGATAATAATAATAATTTTGGGAAAGATTCGTTTGCTGATATTCATAGACAAAGAATGATTGTTTCTCCATCACTTCGATTGGTGTTTTCTTTGACTTCATTGGTTGAAACATCCGAGTTTTTTGAGGTGAATTTTGTGACTTTTTTATTTATTTTGTTTTGAGGTGAAATTTGTGATTTTTAGGTATTATTGTTGCTATAGTTACATGCTATCAAGTTAAATGTTTATGAACTTTTGTAGGTTAAGAATAAAATTGTTAGGGAAGTGGTTGACTTTGTCAAAAGTCATCAACTACTCTTTGACCAAGTTCTCCGCCAAGATGTTGCTGATGCTGATGATTTGGCAATGGAACAAATGAATCTTGTTGTTGGTATTCTTAGCAAGGTTTGCACTTTACCATTTATTTTATTTTATTATTAATTTTGAAAAAATTAAAGTTGAAAAAAAATGAATAATTTGAACAACTTGTCCAAAATATTTTAGTTTTCTACAATTAATAGTTATTGTCTCAAATATGATTTTAAGTTATTTATTCATTTCAATATTTTTGGCCTGTTTGACCAAATTGTTGGTCAACTTACACCCGTTAATTTACTCTTTAGGTTTGGCCATATGAGGAAGGTGGTGAGTATGGTTTTGTTCAAGGACTTTTTGGATTGATGCACACTCTCTTTTCATCAGCTCAATCAGTAAGTCTTTTTAATTAATTTAAGCTTAATAATTAATTATTTTTGTTTGATTTATGAAATTTCATTAACAGAAACAAAAGAAGTCGGAATTAAGTGCATTTCGTCTGTGCTTTAGTTTGAGCTCTTATCTCTATTTTCTTGTTAAAAAGAAATCCTTAAGACTTCAGGTATGTAATTATATTATACAATAAATAATAATAATAATAATAATAATAATAATAATAATAATAATAATAATAATAATAATAATAATAAAAATTTAAATTTGCTTTTTCTGACCAGGTTTCAAATAAATCAACCAATTATAGTGCGCCAGCTGGACAACAACAACCCACATTAAGCTTACTTGGTTTTCTCTTAAATTCTGTGACCACTGCACTTGAAAATGCTGCTGAGGAAAAATCTTTATTGCTTAATAAGGTCACTAATCTTTATTATTTGTATTCAATTTTTAACTGTTATTGCCACATCAGCATTCATTTTAATTTATTTATTTTCCAGATTCAAGACATTAATGAACTTCCACGACAAGAAGTAGATCAAATTATTACCATGTGTGCTCTTGAAGATCAAGTTTCATCATCAGATAATATTCAAAAAAGGTAATAACTATAACCTAATATTTATTTTTATTTTTATTATATTATTATCTTATAATAACAGACATATGTGTGCTTCACTTAATGCAGGAGGTACATTGCAATGGTGGAAATGTGTCGGGTTGCAGGAAATAGGGACCGACTTATAATTCTGGTGCTTCTGCTTGCAGAGAATTTGCTCAACATTTTCCTCATCCATTTCCAAAACAGGTTTTAATTTAATTAATTAATTTAAATCAGTATAATGATCATTTTGTTGGTTTGACTATGTTTAACTTTTTTTTTTATTGACAGTTTGTTAAGTGATTCTAGTGAAGCTGTCAAGGCACTTACATATGGTTCAAAGGGAGAAGTTGAAGAAGACCTAAATTCATTTTGTTTAAAACTTCTTCCAATTTTAGAAAGACTTGAAATGCTAAGAGAGGTATGTTTACGTTTTTTTTTTAATATTTATATTATGTTATAAAGTATATATTATAATAATATAGATATAATATAATAAAATGAGTTCTAATTGTGTGAGTGCAGGATAAAGTTGGTCATAACCTTAAAGTGTTCCAAAGATTAGCAAGTTCTCTCAAGGAAATGACTATTCAAAGGTTAACCCTGTGATTAATCAATAATCATGTATGTGTATTAAGGTGTACGGTTATTTGATGTGGCATTAGGTTGTTAGAGGTTTAGGTCTCGGAAAATAACTTATAAAATCCCAATCTATTCATTGAATGTATGCATCATGCAATTGGTACATGTATTTGCAACAAAATTACCTTTTCGTGTTTGCTATGCTCAAATGTTTCAAAAACCTGTTTAATGTCTTGAATATGGTAAAACATCAAATCTTTAAAAAGACTTTCATAAAATTTGTAAGATACATAATGGCGGGACGGTTTTTCGGTCCGGCTTTTAATATGCACCTGAGAATTGCCCCAAATTTTTCGAAAAATCAATAGCACTCGGTTTTTTCTGTGTAGATTTTTTAGTTTTGATTTGGTTTTTCCGTTTTTTGTGCCCACCTTTAATTAACCTAACTAATTTTATACTTCAATCACAATTATTTACCAAGAACCTGTCATTTTATCTATCCATATATTTGTGCAAAATAAAAAATAAAAGTTTTTTTTGGTAATAAGGCTAGTGGGTATGGGTACCGGTCACAAGTTACATAAAAAAATTTGTCACATCACTTTGCAGAAAATACCTACCACACCTAACCACATTTTAAAAGGGCCCCACCAAAACAATAAAATTACAGCACCACACCCCGTGGTTAGCCGCCGACCGGGGCCATGGCTAAGCTTCCCCCATCACAATTATTTAGTAAGTACCTTTCATTTAATGATATTGAAGACCCTTAGCCCATGCAGGTTGACCATACCGGTTAGCTAAACGAAGTAATACTTACAAAAAAAAAAAAAAATACATTTTAAGGTATACGGTTTCAAAAGCCCATGTGGTGACATTCAAGCACGTGTTTATATCTATTTAACTAACTCAAAATTTTTAAAATGATCTCATTACAATCATGAACTTATTGCAATGTGTCTATCTAAATCATGATGATAAGTTAACTATGAATAATAATAATAATAATAAATAATAAACATATAGTATAAAATGTATCGTATATTTGTATTCATTAATGCCGATGGAGACATTATAGAAGAAATAAATTTGTGTGTGTGTGTTTATGTAAAAGGATTTCTCTAGAATGAGTTTGTGCTTCTAGTCATGGATAATTTAAAAATGATGACATCTTTATTGTTATTGTTAGTTACTATATTTATCTTCGGTTTTCTTCTTTCTCGAGCTAAAAGATATTCTAATCGACTCCCGCCGGGTTCTTTGGGTCTTCCGTTGATCGGGCAAACCTTAGGGTTGATAAAAGCTATGAAAACCGACAATGTCGAGGAATGGTTTCATGAAAGAATAGCTAAACACGGTCCTATGTCGAAAGCCCGTGTTTTTTGGATACCCGACGATTATTTTATGTGGTGCAAATGCAAATAAGTTCATATACACTTATGATGGCAACAAACTCACCAACAAACAACCATCATGGATTAGCAGAATTTTGTGCAAAAAAACTATATTAGAAATGACAGGCGATGATCATAAACGAGTTAGATCGGCTTTGGTCTCGTTTTTGAAGCTTGAAGTGTTAAAGCAATATGTTGTGAAAGTAGATGAAGAAATCCAAAACCACCTTGAGACGCATTGGCATGGTAAATCTCAAATCCAGGTAAATAATATAGCTAATTAATAATAATAATAATAATACATAATTAATCATGTTCATAGTTTCAATATTATTTTATCAACATTCATTATTTTTTCTTTTCTTTTTGCAACGGTATAGGTGCGGCCCATAATTAAGACCTTAACCTTCAACGTAATTTGTTCGCTTCTCTTTGGGATCGAAAGAGGACCTAAAAGAGAGGAATTGCTACCACTTTTCCATGATATGATTAGAAGTATGGAATCAATTCCACTAAATATACCCTTCACTCAATTCAATCGCGGACTTAAAGCAAGAAAGAAAGTTGTAACGGTTCTATTAGATCTTATAAGTGAGAAAAGGGAGGCAATTAAAGTAGAAAAACAAGGATCTAATTCTCCTAAAGATCTCATCACATCATTGCTCAACATTCGCAAGGATGATGGCTCAACATCGATGTCCGATGAGGAGATCATTGACAACATCATCATTGTGATGTTTGCGGGATATGATACAACCGCCATCCTACTTACCTTCTTGATTAGGCTTTTGGCTTATATAACAAATATATATACTCCAATATAGCTCAAGGTAACCACTAATTCATGCATTAGTTTCTTACATACTTACTAGTTACTACATATTCATTAACATAACATATGTCATTTCTAGTCTATCTCTTTCTATTTCTTTTCTATATATGGAAAGTTTCAAAATCATCATATAATAATCCATAAATTGCAATAGAAGAGAAAAAAACGGAGGTTTGTAGCATGAATTATTAACGATTTGATATTGTAGAACAAGAAGAAATTTCCAAGAGTAAAGCACAAGGGGAAGCTTTGACTTGGGAAGACCTTACCAAGATGAAATACACATGCATCTGAGGCACTTAGCCGGTCGATTTAACCTTCCGTCGAGCTCACGAAGATATTGAGTATGGAGGATACATTATTCCAAAAGGATGGCAAGTATGTTAATAATCACTAATTATTATCATACAAAATAAAAAATAATTACTAGATTAATTTGGCATATACTAGGTGATATTGTGTGCCTCCTTGACACATATGGATGACAGCATTTTCCGAAACCCGACAATGTTTGATCCATCCCATTTTGAGAAAGATGCACCAACGCCACCACCTTTCAGTTATTTAGTATTTGGAGCTGGACCAAGGATGTGTCCCGGTATGGAGTTTGCGAAAATGGAAACTTTGACCATGATTCATCGCTTGGTGACGCACTTCAAGTGGGAGCTTCTTAAGAAACAAGTTTCCTTCAAAAGAATCCAAATGCCAGAATCCGCTCATGATTTGTTTGTTCGGATCAAACCGATGAAAGAAACATAGGTGTAAGATATATCAACTATGAAACATGAATGTTGGTATTAGTATTGGTGTGGTCAATTATAACATTATGTGTTATGTTATTGTATTTTATAGTAAAAAAGACGTCTTAAACAGTTTAACATGTACATTTGTTAAATAAGAAGTTGTCTTAGGCGAGTTCAATTTACTATTTTAGAACTTTAATTGCGTGTATTCCTTACAAAATCTATATAACAAAGTAGACTGAAAGTCATTAAATTTCTAGTGTGCTCTCTTTACGGGAACAACTATGGAGTATTATCTTAATGATTGAATAATCTCTTTACTATTGAGGCAATGAAGTGAATAACATGTTGTAGATAATGTAAGCAATCTTTTTCCCTATTGAATATTAAATTACATGAAAATTCATAAAAACAAGTATACACCTCATCACAATCCTTTAGTTTTGATGTTTCACACACAAAAAAAATTACAACTAACCAAACTGAAACCAATTTTTTCAAGTAGTTAAAAAAGGAGGCAAGTAACCCGCTAAGGTACCAAGAACCCGAGCCTTTGTGTCCGGAAAATATGTATGCCCCGGTAACTCTGTTACCTCTCCCTCCATCGTTACACCAATAGGGTAACTGAGTAGGTGTCCCGGGAGATCATGATCAAGATTCTCAGAACAATAAAGATCCCAATATTTTAACGATATCTGGTTCACCTTTTTTATACAATCCAAACTCTCGGGACATGAAAAACAATCATCTAGAAGCCCTAGATGCTCGTACCATAATGACATCCTGAACCCGTGAACCTGACCCCTTGCTGGTTGTCTTTTTGATAGATGACATGGCTGAAACGCCCCCATTGCTATCTCGGAATCTCGAGCCCCGTCCATTGATCTTTGGTTGATGTTAGCCGATCCAATGATGATGTACTCATCATCAACTACAAAATCACCAACCTTTTAGTAAAGTCACTTTTATTCATAGGTAAGGCATACACGTTTTTATAATGGGTCGAAATGGAATTGGGTTAGTCCAATTGGGTTGGATAACCAACATTTTAAATAAGTCAATTTAGACGTTCAGTTTCTTTTAGCTATTTTTTCTATAATTTACTTGGCAATTTCAACTTATTTGCTTAAATTTGGGTTGATTAAGGATGGTAATATGTGACATAAAAATAAACGAGTTTGGCCAGGTTTATTCAGATTCGTCTAGTAAACAACCCAACACACCTAACCCGGTTAATAAACGGGGGCCAACATGAACCAATCCATTTGGTATCTACTAAAGTAATTAGTCGTTTAACACAATCCCGTTAGACATATCATTTAATTTATTCATCCGTTTATTTTAGAATTTAAGTTATCAAATAAAATTATGATTGAAAACTGAAAAGTACTTAATGGTTGAGATGTTACCGATCATCATTTTGGCATGAACATATATCATGAACCGCCGTGCTTCCTGAGCCTTACTATAATTACTACCATCGTCCGGCTTCTCCGGCGGTAGATACTCGCCGGACTTCTTCATTTCCCGGTTTCCAAGACAAAAAAACGTCAAATAATCCTTGGGGTTCGCCACAATATGTTTCTCTTTCAAAGCTTGAATTATATCAGTATACATCATCTCCATAGTCCGCCATTGCCAATCCAATATAGCTTGCACCGATGCACTTCCCGGCTCACCCTCCGGCCACATCGGTATCACCACATACACCCGGAAATCCTCTCCGGCAACGATCTTGCTCACTATTTTTAGCGACAGTTCTTTCGGGATTAAGTGTAAAGCATTAACGTCTTTAACATCGTTCGAATTCCACCCGAACGAGCTTCCAAGAAAGTATTGATTTTCGATATAGATAAAGTTTTTTGCTCGCCGGATTGCGTTAATGTAACCGTCTTGAATGCTCCGGTCAACTATGTTATCTTTTCCACTCATTAAACCCGCACGTGCGGCGTCCTCCGGTTTATCGGGAAACCCAAATGCCGCCCCACCGTCGATTGACCGGAATAATTGAACGTTCCATGATTCGTGGTCATTTGAAAACATCACCGGCGACGGTGGGATAATAATCCGGTCAAGGTCCCTTACGTCATTAAGTAAATCCTTCCCTCCTTGCTTTAACCACCGTTGCTCGAAATTATATAAAACGTCCCACGCGATCGGGCCTTCGAGTTTACAATGAATGTCGTGCCACGGTTCTCTGGGGCCACCTTTTTTAATCGAGGAATTCGGGAAATTCGGTTGGTGGAAATCGTCATGGTGGATGGAATCGAGGGTTCGAAAGATCGAGTGAAATGGGGTGTCGTACCGCCCGTTGCAAAGATCGATTCCACCTATAAAACTCACAATTCGCCGTTTCTCGTGGTGGTTGCTGGCAGGTAAACTGCCATCAACCACCACGATTTTCTGGTGGTGTGTTAACATCAATGAAATCTCGACGTGTTGGACTAAACTTCGGCCATCGTCGGGATTTCTTGGACACAAAACGCAGTTGACTTCCGACCCCCGAAAGTAGCTTTCGGTGTCCTCATCATGGGTTGCCATAAACCCGTTTTTAAACAAATCACTTGAAGTCCGATCATCCCAAACGAGCATTAAAACCCGAACACCTTCACTAGCTTTTTTCTTAAGTAATTCGCCAAGTGTCATATCCCCACCGGGTTTCGGCCTTCTCAAATCCCGAATCAAAGTGATTTCAGTATAAACCGACCACCCCGCTATGTAAATCAAATGTTTCGCGTTTGAAATTGCATCAAATATGTCCTCCCAACATTGGTGCGGTTTGTAAAGTGTCCCACCCGACAAGGGTATTTTTGGGGTGAAATTATCGGGTAAATGTGCGTCTTGATATAGGGTAACTTTACACCCGTCTCTTTGCGGGAAAAACGTGAAGGGTACCCCGGGGAATTTAGGGCTTTGTATACCTCTAGACCATTGACATTCTCGTGTAACTTCGAAAAATTGTACTTCAATGCGGATTTTGGGATGCCCGTGAACCCGTTTACCACGGTCATCGACTATTTCTAGCCATTGATCGATTTTTTCTCCGGATAGGAGTTGGGTAGTGGGTATTGAGGCATGACCTAGTACGGTTGCACCAATTGGGTCGTCGTCTTTGATGGTGAAAATAAGGTTGGAGGCCATGTGGGCACAATAGATGTGAAACGACTCATTCCATCGTGGGTTCGGGTCATGTTCGAGCATTCGGGTTCGACCCACTCGGGCGTTCTCTAAGTCTATGGTTGCATATAGGCTTGGAGCATTTTTCTTTAGCCGTACAATACGTTCTAGTCCATCTACTATCTACACAAAATCAAACACAAAATACAAAATGTTGATTACATTTTTTCAAGTGAGCTATTTTGATTATGAAATTAATCTAAGATACATGTTTTAAATTACTATATATAAACATATATATGTACGTGTAAAATATAAACTATTCATGTATACGGCTAAACACTCACCTAATTCATTTGACACTAATTACCCTATATATACATTAGTGACACGTAAAAACTGTTCACTCTTGCCTAATTAGTTGCTTTTTTTTTCTTCATAAGATGCACTAACAGATTATTTATATTACATATTATCAATAAAAGATAAAAGCTTTGTTGGAGCCCAGTTGGTAGTGCACTATTACTTCATCCAAAAGGTCATGGGTTCAACCCTCTTTAGTGGCTTTTTTTAAATAGTTTATTTCTTCAAATCCACATATTTTTTAACCATTAATAATCCAATTTGTGATGTATATTTAATTAATATGTATTTATTTATATCTAATGTATATTTATTTAATAAAAATATCTTCACATTGTATTTTGTAACACAAACATTTCTTTTATTATGATACTAGAGGTCTTAAAAAATATAAATATATTTAATTGTTTTATATAATTATACTAGCCAATTAAACCCGCAACGTAGTACGGACGTTACAACCCTCATTGTATTCATCTATAATTATATTTATTGTGTGTATATAGTGGTAGGTAGTTATTGTGCGTTTAGATTGGTAGGTGAGTAATTGGAGCCATGGAGGCTTAATAAGGGCGGCTAAGGAAAAGAATACATGTAGATAGTAAATTAATATTGCCATTTAAAAATTAGTAAAATTTGTTGATCATGTTGTTAGAAAATAATTTTATAAGTACTAGCCGTCGTTCATTATTTAAAAAAAATGTCAAGAAATTTAAATCATATATCAATCTCAACAAAAAATATATAAGCTTCATACTCATCAAAAGGGTAAACATAAAGTATCTTTATTCAATTTACTCTACGAAAAGACAAGTGACTCAAATTTATGCAATGTAATCAGTATTTCTGTTTTTATTTTCAAACTTTTCTTGTAGCCATTCTAAAGATTTACCAAGAGAATTTACAATAATAAACAATTCTGAAAGTCCTCGAGTTTGAAAGTCCTCGAGTTCATAACTAAAACGATGCAAATAATTGTCGTTTCTTGATGTTCTTATTTTTTGGATAATTTATACCTTCTAAAAGGTTATCCTAAAAGCTAAAATCATGTTTAAAATACATCTTCATTTTCACAAACTTCCATATCTGTTAGTTATTAACTGCTATATTAATAATTGACTATAACTTATAGAGAATTAATTTTGGTACCACATCTTTTGATGCATATACCACGCTATACAAGTAAAAATGCAGACTGTACAAACATATGATGCAACTATTGTGGTATGTGCATCAAAAGATGTTGTGTATTTATCACCCCCTTAACTTATATGGTTTTTTGTTACTACTTCCATCCCAAATTTATTCTCCACTAAGAAAAAACATAAAGTTTAAGAAAAGTGCATTAATTACATTATGTCACCAATCAAAGTTTCTCTTTCTCACTTAAATGTTTTTTTGATTGGTTGAAACTTAGGAGTAGACGGTCATTTTGGGACAAACCAATATAGAAATGTAGACAATAAAAATGGGACGGAGGGAGGTATAGTTTTTGGTATATCGCAGGCAAGATTGCCTAAACAAGAAACCACTACCTTAATATATTCATATTAAAACACGACATTAATAAACGTAACCTGATAATGATCGACTAACCGGATTCAATATTACACGTATAACTTAAAACCCGACGTTGCAAGCTATTAATATTCAGTAATCGTTTTATTAGATTTGATCTACAATTGTTACAAAAGGTTGTTCAATCTAAATCATGACTGGTTCTACGATAAATCGAAGCAAAAATATATATAGTACGTTGTCAATTAGATCTGATCACATGATGAAGAAATGTTGAATGATTGGAAAGATGAAGAATGGGTCAAGAGTTACCTTATGGAGGAAATTGGACTTGAGTTTGTCTACTTCAAAGATTGTTGCATGAAGTGTTCCATGTAGCAATATTTGAGCCATTTCCAAACACCTAATGATCAACTTCAAATGTCTCCACACAGAGAGAGATAGATATGTGTATGTATAGAGAGAGAAAGAGAGTTATGTATAGGAGGATATATGTTTATTAAAAATGGCAAGTTGAAGCCAATGAAATAATAAAAATAAAAAAGGAAACACGAAAGCAATAGGAACTAGGAATTGTGTATTAGGTGAGTGATGAATAAGAAACAAACCCCATATTTGACATTCATCTCTTTCTCTCAAGTAATTCTTCACATTTAAAAAATTATATATATGAGCACTAGTTATATTGCCTATAGGCTCCGCCAACGGCCTATAGCGACCACCATACCATACGCCTCCATAGGTCCGACATAACACCTCCGCCATCACAATAACATTGTGTTATATATGAGAATTTGTTTTTTTAATTTTTTCAAATTTTGATCCTTAGTTGGGGTGGGGTTACTTTTTGGATTTACCATAACTATTGATTAGTATGACTATACAGTTAACTATAAAAGAAAAGAAAAGTAATTTTAATTTTAATTATCTATATTATGTATTTTGTCTACATATATTTATTTATACTAGATTATTGATCATTTGTTTCATGCGGTGCATATTTTTATTTGTACTAGATTATTGACTCATTTTGGCATCTGGGTATCTGTAACATTTTTTTTAGTTAAATGCTACTCCCTCCGTCCCATAAAAAAATCTATATTTTATCTGGGCACAATCTTTTAGGAGATAGTTAGTGGTGGAGTCATTTGTAAGACTTTTGATTAGGGAATTCATTTCTGCACCACAACTTTTACTTCCTATACCACACTGTACAAGTTTCACAGTTAACTATACAAGTATATCAAGCACAAGTTGTGGTGGAAAAATCACTCCCTTTTTTTATTAAAATATAAGGTTAGATTTGAGAGAGAGAAAGTGTTTTATTGGTGGAATGATTAGTAATAATATTAATTTATTAGATTGACCCCCCAAATTTGAAAAATGTAAACTTTTTTGTGGACAAAATTTTAAGGGGAGATATAAATTTTTTTATGGGACGGATGGAGTATATTAAAAACTTAAAAATTATGATTTTGATCATAGTAATATATCTATTTAAATGTTTTATTTTTCAAAAAGTAGTTGTTTAATTATCAGATTTCAAATCATAATAAAAAAAATAATAATTGTATAAATAGTTGAATACAAGTAACCATATAAATGAAAAGATATTGATATAAAGTTAATATTAGTTGAATAAAATTAGAAGGGTATTAAATTAAAAATTGAGAAAATAATAAATTAAATATGAAATTGTTACATATATGCACTATGTACTTTCTATATATTTTTTTTGTGAGAAGGCATATATGGACCATGCCTTATGTAGTTATGTCCCAATAACCCTTACTTTTCTAAATAAAAAACTACACTGTCTTAAAAAAAATTGGTCATGTATTGAGTTTTACTTTTATGATTTTCTTTATATTTATTAAATAGTTATTGACCATACATAATAAGACATAGCAATGAGCTCTAACAACCTCTCAATAACAGGATTCAAAGTACCAAATGTAATATTATCGAGGATAAATTGAATAAAAATAAGAGAAATAATATATTAGATAATATATTTTTGATGCTCCATTAAAATAAGAGAAATAATATTTCTTCATAACTTTTTCTTCGTATCTATAAGCCTTACTCACTTCTAAGGTTGACATGTGTCATCTACTAATTCTCTTTACTCATATCGTCTCTTGATTTTGACCATTACTCTTAAAATAATTATTCTAGCTTATCATACTCACTATCGATGGGTCATACGTTAACGAAAAGAATATTCTTATTTTCTTTTCTAAGATTCATATGAATTTCAATTATAAAATACTAGAAGACGACTTCCTAAAACAATGCCATAATAACACTCATATGGATAAACATAATGGATCGCTTCACATCATCACATGCAAAATCTCATTCTCTTTGTTTCCAAATGTTTATTTAAAAATAAAAAAATATATCTTTAATGCGACAAAAAAATGACAATAAGCTTGAGTTAGTGAGGTTATAATGATTCAAACTTACATTTTTCGTGTTATTAACTATCATTTGTTGTGTTGATGTAAATACGGGCTACGTACTTTCGTGACCAAAGTTAAAGTTTGATCGAAGGATATAATTTATTATCTGTTATGCTTTTTTATACACACAAATTCTTGATGTTTATATTAATATTGAAGTTATTTTTTGCCCTCCAAATTCAAAGTAATAGACATTGATAATTTGTTATAACCAAAATAATTCTGAAAAGTTCATATTGGGTTAAACAAGAATAGGCTACGACCAATCTAGAAAAAGGTACAAAAATTAAGAGAAAAACATGGGCCTTTATATCTTACACGTTAGTTGGGCCTTACTTAAATCCCCACTCATTTGCTGTAAGTTTTATTGCCAAAATTGGTGGAACATTTTCCTTTCAAATGCATGGTACATACATACGTAACAAAGGAATATGAACATACATTAAACTAAGGGAACTAGTTTTTACATCGTAAAAACTATTTTATATACTACAACATATGTTTTAATATGCATATATATATATATATATATATATATATATATATATATATATATATATATATATATATATATATATATATATATATATATTCTACTTTAAAATTTATACACTATGGTAAGTAAAGTAATTTTTATGGTATATATATCACCTCTTAACTAAACGCTATCACGGTTTCATTATGTAGAACTAACTCCATAACTTATACTACATCTAATAAATAAGAAAAACAAAACAATGTGAACCCGACGGTTCAAGTGGACTTTGGTCGTCAAGTACTTTCTAAAATGGGATTCAACATTTGGATTTTTTTAATTGAATCCTAATATATTTAAGAAAAAATTGAAAATTATAGCAAAGGTAGTTATTGTACTTATATACAATTATCATACCCTTAACATGCACTATGAATAGTGATTTGCTAAAATAAGCCGTTTACATTTGTTTTATGTAAGGATCAAGGCTTGAAAAATTGCATCTTAAGCCATTCTGCCATAGTAGTTAAAGTTTGGTGTTGAAATATTAGATGAGGTGTACGACCTGATTTCGATCCCATGCGGCATAGTGCTGTTTCCTTTTCCTGTTTTCTACAAATATTACACTTTGGTCCTTGAACATTTTTACATGTGGGGCCCTTCAGTTTTTATTAAAATTTAAAAATCAATCCAAAGTTGTAGAAAACGGGATTGAATTTTTCAAAAAAACCCCCTAAAATAGGGTGTGATTTATAAAATTTAGGGGCCACGTATTCATGCATGTCTAAAGAAGACATGTGGATTGAATTTTAAAAAAAATTCCCCTAAAATAGGGTGTGTTTTGTAAATATTTATTAAATTTTTTTTGCTCACCCTAAAATATTTCTTATTTACAAAACATTATTATTTATCATTGAAATTAAAAAGATTATTGAAATGTAATAACAAGTATAATATTAAAGTGCTTAAGATATGGAGTATATATTATTTATAAAACGTAGTTATATTCTTTCTATAAAATAGGTAACTCGATGGACAATATATACACGTCCACTAATAAAATATCTATACATTTATGATACAAACTTATTGTTCACAAGATTGTGATTGGTTGGAATTTTTTTATTTAATATATATACCAGCTCTATGCATTTAAAAACAGTAATCAAATCGTTAAAGTTAATGTTATTGTTATAACATATGATCTTACAAACATTTGATCATAATAAAAAAAAAGTTCGATATAAATCAAATCTTAATTTTGCTGTTAAAAAAAATCAAATCTTAACTTTTGCTTAAGAAAAGAATATGCTTTAAATCCCGCTGCAACGCGCGGGGCCTTTCTTACTTGTTATTTACAATCAACATTAGTAGGCTTGAAGCTTTAGCTAATAATTTTAGGGAAAATATAATGATAAAACTCTGTAGAAGTTGATAATGTATTCTTTTTTGTAGAGCGACTATGAAAATACTTTAAAACAAATACTTAAATATTCGGTTTTCATTACTATTTTGTACTTTTGTTTACAATTGCATGCGTGATCAGCATGAATCTTGCCTTCATGGTACCACAATAAAAGATACCCTTTAATTAAACGAAAATGATAATGACATCATTAAGAAGGCAAAATAACAATAAACAACCCCTGAATTTTAGGATTATTACTTTTTTAATCAATGTACAAGCTTTTTATGCATGTTAGTGATAACCCTTAGGGTTGTCATTAGCAAAACCCTTAATTAAATATAAATTTTAACCTCATGAATAATGCCACAATGTTAAAATGTGTTTGATGAACTCAAATCCTATTATAAAAGCAAGTTTTAATAAATCTAAATCTTTTTTTCAGTTTTAACATAATTTAACTTCATTAAAAATATATTAACGTGTGTACTTCGAAAATCTTTTTTATATTTTAAAATAGTTACTAGAAGAATTGAATTATCAAAATCAAATGGAAATTTCTAGGCATGTGCAGTGGATATAAAGAACCCAAATACTGACAACTGAAAACTTCTTTTATGTTGGCATGCATAGCACGACCAAACTATTACTACTTCTCGTCCGTCTATTTCTTACGTTTTCCGACTAAACACCTTCTGCTTTCTACCTACTTTCATAAAACACCCCTCAAATTTTTATTTTGAGAAATTATATTTCTTCCCGCCAAATCTACCTACTTTTTTTCCTATACATTTGATTAATATAAATATCTAAATCAAATGATAAAATTAAAAAAATTAATAAATTCCAGATTCCAGTCATTTTATTAATAAAATGATGAATTAGGTAAATTTAGTAGAAATCTAATCCAATTATTATTACTATTTTTTAATGAAAGGGTGGATAAGGATTTTTAGTAACAATGAGTATTTTCTAAAGAGTATATACTATATAGGCAGTGTTTAGGTTGTCTTATTAGCTTATTGTATTTTGTAAATACAAAAAGCGAAAACCATTACACCAACACTTATTCCAAAACACTAGCTTTTTAAGGTTCTTACTAAGCCATTTTTAAAAATTCATATTGGATTGGCTTTTTAAAAATCCCATATTTTTTTGTTTCCTCTTCCTATGATTCAGTTTCCAACTAATTTGATGTATGAATGAAAATTAATTTTGTGGTTTTTAATAGATGTTCATTAATTTTGCGACAATGCATTATGATTAACTCCTTGTGGAAAAAAGTGATTGTAGCACTTCATAACATCCCGAGCCCATACATTCCGGTTAGTAAATTCACGGGCGTTTGGAATAATATCGTGAAAATACGAGTTCATCTTGAAAAAATAAATATTCCTTTTGACTCATGGTTTCAACATACGATACATCCGGATTCGGGTGAAATGATAACAAAGTGGGTTTTTGAGAACGATGGAATTTTTACGGTCTCTTCTGCAAGGGTCGCAATTGAAAGAACTCTTTCTGGCCCGACATCGATTTCCAAATTTTTATGGGTAAAAGCCGTTCCGATTACCACTAATATCTTTTTTTGGCGGTTTTTTCATAACCGGCTTCCGACGTGTTTTAATTTGTTAAAGCGGGGTATAATCTTGGAATCGGCGGTATGCTCTCTTTGCGAGAGAGAGATCGAAGATGACGATCATTTGTTTTGGCAATGTAGTAAAATCCGGTCCATTTGGGTTGATTTTTGTAAATGGTGGGCCATCGATATAGGAGTAATAAGGAAGATCGATCAATTGATGGAGTGGCACATTCATGTGCATATGTCGAAGGAAAAAGCTCAAAGATATCAAACCGCATTCATATCCACTCTCTGGCATATTTGGAAAGCAAGAAACGAAATAGTATTTAATAAAAATCTTCATGCTTTTCGTAACATTTATATGCAATCTCAATCACAATCCTTCTATTGGCTAAAAAATCGGACAAAAGTCAACTGGAGTTCCCTTGAATGGGGGTTATGGTGTACACAACCAGCATCACTTTAACAAGGAGCAATTAGATTCAAAGGCGTTCGGGAATCGTTATAGTTAGATGACATTTTATGTAAATATATGTAGTTACTGATTGTAATAGGAGTTTTTCTATTTTTCGGTGTATCGTTAAAAAGTTTAATGATAATTGGGGTTGGTCGGAGTGGGTGATGGCATTGCCGAAGCTCATTCTCGATTGGCCTGTTTCTTTTGCTGTTCAAAAAAAAAGATTAATAGCTTTTTTAAGTAAATATTACAAGTATTAAAGGTAATGAAGTCATCTTGTATAAAGGGGCTCCTATTTAAACCAATCATTTAATGCTTTCTCTTCACTTGTTCAAAGAAAAGTTTACACCTATTTTCAACAACTAACCAACCCAACGATATAAAACTTCCCCTTATGTTCATACCATCCATCCTTCATTTCTGAAATAATACAAACATACACACAAAAACACACACACAATTCATACTACAAGTTTCTTGATCATACCTTCATCTTTTATATTTTTCCCTCATTCCAAGAAAAAATTTTTATATTTTTTCTGAAACCCATTTCTTAAATTTCCCAAATTGATAAGAATCTTCCAGAAAAAGGTGAAATTGAAAAGAAAAAAAGAAGATCACCATGTCATCAAGCTTGGCTTCAAATGGGATGGTGTTAGCCACCGCCATGGCTGCCGTCTCCGGCACCGTACTCCTCCTCGCCTTTCACCTCCAGAAACAACCATCCACCACCGCCGCCGCCGCCGCTAAATTCTCAATCATCCACAACCCAAGACCCTGTATCTCTTCAGGTTGTATTCTTCTCCTAGTTTCTTGGAATATTTCTCAAATTTTGGTTTGGTCAACGTCAAACTTACCGATTATTTCTTCTCCTGCTTTTTTTTAAATATTTTTTGCAGATGGGAAGAAAAGAGAGAAAAAGCAGAAGAAAGTACACTTTGCAGAGGATGTTATGGAACCAAGTGGAGATGGAGAAGAGTTTAGGAGGAGACTTCAAAGTAAGAATATTGTTCAAAACCGGACTTTTCCGTCAAATTTGAAAGATGAAGGGGGTAAAAAGAACATAGTTAGAAATTACGAGGGTATTCCAGCAAATAGGATGGCTCTCTACTCCGGAATTCTTCGAGATCGTGGTGTTCATCGGGTGTCATACTAATTGACTTTTGACTTCCTTTCCTTTTTAACAAATTTAGTACTTTTTTTTTTTGTAAATTGTTAGTTTGAACCCCTTGTCTTTTTGGGAAGTGTAAATTGCACCTCCTTTAATTCTAATTTTTTTTCTTTTGGTTACGACAGCAGTTTGTATCTACTTCTATTGATGTTGTGCCACCTTGTACGAATTGGAATGAACACGAAATACTTTTTGTATAAAGTAATGACGTTGATGAATGTACGGTATACTTGTTTTTGAAAATAACGCTTCTAACAACCAAATTCAAAAGAATATGAAATTAAAATAATTATTAAAGTTTGCATGAAATATGAAGTATATGTTATTCACATGGATATTAATCTTACGATTGTTAAAAATCAGGAGTTGGTACTTGAACAACATTTTATATTACTTGTCTAGGAGTTTTAGCAATTTTTTTTGTTTGACCTTTACTTTAATAAGAAATCATTATTTACGCAAGATATTAGAGCGGCTTTTAGAGAAAACTCATCCATACAACCCTGAGTCACGAGTGAGATATCGTGTTCATCATTAAATTTAGGGCATGTTTGGGAAAGCTTATTAAGTGAGCTTATTAGCTTATTAGCTTAATAAGCTTGAAATTTCAAGCTTTTTTGGGCTTATTAAGCTAATAAGTTAATAAGCCCCCTTAATAAGCTTTCACAAACACCCCCTTAGTCTTACTAAACACGGTACTTTTGGGGCCACAAGCACGATACATCCCATAAAAGCTCTAGTAAGCATCATAGGGCACAATACTATGTGGATGGTGACCCGTAAGAAGCCTTCATATGGTCGCCAAGTATAAAGCGTGTGTGAGTAGGGGCAAAACGGACAATATTATTGTTGTGGTGGACTAGGTGTTACATGAATCACTAGGGCCAAAAGATTGAATATGATTTGAGACTAAATTGGAACTAAACATGTACTAAATCGTACCCTAACCGTGTTCTCACTTTTGTATCTTTGAATTTCAGTTTTGGTTTGTTACACTTCATCTTGGAGTATTTGACCAAAATTTTCTAGAAGAATAAGAAAGTACAAACGAGTGATGGTTTATTTATCGGTATTCGTGAGGTGATTTGTATGTTGATCTTCCTTAGAAAAGGCCAATGATTGTGACCATTTATGTGTTGTCAACAACTTGTTAGCCAATGGCTACGTAACAATCATTGCCTCAACGTCCTAAATGAGTGGTCGGAGATTGATATTGAGATTGGGGACTTCAAAAAAATTAATTTTGTTTTTTTACTGAATTTTTCAATTTATCCTTATATTAATTTGATAAATATAAATATTTAAATTAAATATTAAAAATAAGATAGATAATTAACGGATTTTACATGTTAATTATTTTATAACTAAAAAGATGAAATATGAATATTAATAAGAAACAATATAATTATTCCTTTAAAAATAAACACAACAAAAGAAATAAATTTTTTGTTCTAGAATATTTTTTTTGGTAATTCCGTTGGAAATACACTAATTTACCAACAGATTAAATGTCTGTTGGTAGAATTCCGTTGGTAACTTTTCTAGTAGTGTGAACATTTATGCATGTAAGTTGTATTTTTTTTTTCTTTAAATTTAAACTTGCGAATATATACACCATGGCCATGCCACAAACCAGGGGCGGAATTGGTATAGAGCACACGGTGGCACGTGCTACTACTCGAAAAAAATCGGTACGGTAATTTTCGGGACTTTTTTTATTGTTATAGTATTTTAAATACATTAATATATATTCAGAAAGGCGAAATAAGACACATCCATCCCCTAGTGCAGCTGGCTAGCACTCCTTGTATCTATATAAGGAGGTCATGAGTTCGAATCTTGTTATTGCTTTTTTTTAAATCATTTTTTTTCCTTTCTAAGCTCTATATTACAAGAGTTTTTCTTTCTCAGCCCATATATTTCTATTTTTTTTTCTTTTTTTACCTTATATAGTTAAAAAAATATTCTTTAGTCCAAACATTTCAAATCATTTTCCTTTATTTTTCTTATGCAATACTTTAATTATAAAAAATAATATAATTTTATAAACCAAAATTTTTATAAATTAAAAACCTATTCAATATCTCAAATCAATCTTAAAAAGACCTCTAACTATTAGTTAATAGTTCACACCCAAAGACAACCCTAACATTTGAACCAAATAAAAAAACATAAATTGTATATTTTAGATTTTGTAATATGTTTATAAAATTAATAATTCTTTTGTAGGTTAATGAAATATATTCTTGAAAATTTATTGGTGTATGTAACTAAAAAGGGTGATATGTGATATAACTTTTTTTGTGTTAAATTTGGTTATGTTTCGGAGCGTTGCCACTGGGATTCCACTAGAGGTCGCAGTCCCCTTAACCCCATTTTTTTATCACTACACGGGTGCTACTGCTGATGAAAGTTTCTAATTCCGCCCCTGCCACAAACCGCTTCCACATGATAATAACCTAACGACAATTATTGACGTAAAGAAACAATAATATATACTTAGTTAGTTTAATAACATTATGATATTTAATTAATGGTCATGTGTTTTGATTAAAATCATGGATAATGACACATGCAAATCTGTTGGTTAGCAGTGTTTTCACACGACATCATTCGCACTTGATTATAAACATTTCCATCATCCGATAAGCAGTGGCGGACTCAGAGAAAAAGTTGAGGGGTGTCACCGGTTGCACATTTTTTTTCTCAGAGGTTGCACATACATTAATAAAAAGAAATTTAAAAATTTTAACGATATTTTTACACTATTCGGAAAAGTTTCAGGGGTTGCACGGGCAACCCCGGGCACTATACTAGGTCCTCCCCTGCCGATAAGTTCATAACTTTTACAAAGGGAATGTATGTAATTCAATTTACAATAAAGAATTACCCATGTTGTATTAACTTTTTAAGAAAAAATATAAAATAATCATGATTGATAATAATGTGTTAGTAAATATTTTTTTTTTACATAAACAATACATGTAATACCCATTTTCAATAAATCATAATTAAAAAATCGAAAAAGGTATTCCCGATATAAATAGGCTCCTCCAAAGTTGTTAAACTTTACTCGTGATGTACGCGATGTAATCGCAATACAAAGTTCCATATATGTCCAATATATACATGTTTAATATTTTACTGATGAATTAATCCATTGGATTCTTTATTGAAAATAAAAATATAGTCAAAAGAAAATCCTATTTTTAATTGCAAAGGGGGTGTTGCTCTTATGGCCATTCTAGAAAAGTGGTAGCAATTTACACCCCAAAAGCCACCAATGATGTTTTCAAATGTCACAAATGTTGTTCTTTCTAAGTTCGGCAATTTGGACAAGTAAAGCAAGTGGGTATTTCTTTGTATTACAAACTAATTACTCCGTATATAATAAAAAATTACTTTAAAGTCATTTTCCACTCATTTTTAATCAAGTTATTCTTTCTTACGTATCTACACAAATTAAAAGTATATATTTTATCCCGATGACGACATCAAAAGTTGGTAAGATCCCAAACCACACGATTAACGCCGTTAACTCATGTATCATTATTTGGAAAGACAAAAATTAGGAGAATTTGAAATTACTCATCACCTTAACTCTATGTAATGATTATATTCGTAGATTCAAGAGAAATGATATGAATTCCTACTAAATTTTTTTATTTATTATTTTAACTATTTGATCAATATAAATATTAAAATTAAAATAAAAGAATAAAAGAATGAAATTATGAATATAATTGGTAAATTTTATATTTCAACCATTTTATAAGTAGTATGATAATATAGAAAGATAATTTTTTTTTTTTTTTGTAATTTACCTAAATGACCAAACCTAATCCATACACCATCAAATATCACCTCAACTTACCTCATGTCATGTTATAATCAATTCGTACACCCATCAAATGACACATACCCATTAAGTATCCTTTCATTACAAGGAAAGTAGAGGACAGAAAACAAAGTTCAAAATGTTGTTTTAGTTCTGCCATCTGTCCTTTTAAAACCGCCCAAACTCACATTAATCATGTATATAGTAAAAGTAGGTACCTTCCATTTTTTCCTTTTCATACTTTAAAACTCAAAAACTATAATACTACTGTATACTATATAAAGAATTCAACCCACAATCAAACTCAATATCCTTATAAACTCAGACATGACTACATGACCTGTTTAGTTAATCGGATTGACAGGTTAGTATAATCTAACCTGAACAAAACTCATGTAACACGTTTGTTTAAACTGGCCAATGTGTTACGACCCACACGTGAGTTGGTTAATGTGTTACGAACATGTTAGCAGACTGGAAACATGCAAACTGGTTAATCGATTGAATCTAAAATTTGTATATTTGATAAAATACAACATGTTGGCGGGTCAAGTGGTCTATCAACAACCCTACTCAAACACAACCCATTTATTAAACAGGACCCATACTCTTTTATACTCAACTCCAACTCGTGTATTGTCGTGTCGTATCGGAAATTTTCATCCTAAACAAATAAACCTCTCATATAAACAAAATTATCCTAATCCTAATAGCACCAAAAACTATAAATTAGTTAAATTTGCATATTGTTTGGTGAATGGTGACTTTTGACAAATGAGCAGTTGAATACCACTTGAACTTGGTTAGGTAAGAAAGGTACTGTTGAATTGGTAGTCGGTACTACTCAATTTTTAATGAAAACTCTTTCAATATTTTTATCTGATTTTGTCTTGTTGTAATTTTTTCAATCATTTAACCTTAATAAATCAAATCGCGCTCTCTTATTTGTTATAAAGTAATTATTATTTATTAATATTTTGTGACTTTTAGAGAAAACATTTTGACTCGTAAAATTTCACATTCAGCTGACTTTGTCATTTTAACAAAATTAATAAAGAAAAAGGATAAAATGTAAAAATGCACAAGATTTAGCGATTACCAACACAGGTTTGCATTGTCATTAGTTAACCGCCAAAAAAAGATTTAAAAAAAAAAAAAAAAAGGTAAAAGAATGTATACACCATGAACCCATGGAGCCATATACATGAATCGCACCTCAACATTTTGTACGTTATTATTTCACTTGTAAAGTTGCTAACATGCACCAACACACGGTATGTGATCTCTAACAGAGTGCAGGATTAGTAACGGGCTCGGGCTGCAAAGCTTTCTGCACAAGTTCTGACTGTTCTCTAACATGAACCGTGTAAAAGCCCGTTGCAGTTGCAGCAGATGGGGCCCGGCCCACATATTTGATATCATCTATGCTCCCTCTGTCCAGTGCTTTCATGGCAGTTGCAAGACGTGGAGCTATGTAACTGTATGCCCCCATGTTCATTGGCTCTTCTTGACACCAAACAACCTCTGCATCTGATACATTACACAAACAAAAAGGGTATTTTAGTCAATTGCTCTTCTCCGTTAATTATGTTTAACCCTTTTGTTGTTAATTATGTTTTAATCGTCGAACTCTCACTTATTTGGTGTTTTAACCGTTTAACTTTCGTTGATTTGGTCTTTTAACCCTTTTGTTGTTAATTATGTTTTAATCCTTGAACTTTCTCACTTATTTGCCGTTTTAACCCTTTAACTTTCGTTGATTTGGTCTTTTAACCATTTTGTTGTTAATTATGGAGTATGTTATAATCCTTGAACTTTCTCACTTATTTGGCGTTTTAACCCTTTAACTTTTGTTGACTTGGTATTTTGACCCTTTTGTTGTTAATTATGTTTTAATCCTGAAACTTTCACTTATTCGCCGAACTTTTGTTGACTTAGTCTTTTAACCCTTTTGTTGACATGTAACCAATCATTTGTGCTAAGGTGTAGCTTTTCTTAGGGTTAGATATGTTTAATCCTTAAACTTTCATCTATTTGACTGTTTAACCCTCAAAACATTTCTTCTTCTGATTTTTTACTAATCTTTTAACTAAATACCAGTATTAAAATTATCAAATATAATAAAATAATTCGTTTTGAACTTACTCGGATAACGTTTTAGTTCACGCTGAATGAGATCATATGGGAACGGGCAAAGTTGTTCAACGCGACAAATTGCAATGTCTTTGCCATCAACTGATTTCCTTTGTTCATCAAGTTCATAATAAACCTGCAAAATAAGAAATTGAGTAAATTACATAAATGGTCCCTATGGTTTTGAATGTTTACAAACCTTTCCAGAACAAAGAACTAAACGTCTAATGCCTTGTTCAAGATCTGAGTGGTCATTTTGGTCCTTAATAAGCCGTTTGAATCTGGTCCCTTGTTTGTCAAAACCCGGGTGACCTTGAACATCATCAAATTCTGATAAATTTGATTTGCATTCTTTGTGTCGAAGTAAATTCTTTGGAGACATTACAATAAGTGGCTTCCGGAACTCCCTATGCAACTGAAATAAATATAAAAATAACGAAAAGTTAATTTTTTTTATAAAAAAAAGCAGATTATTAATGAGAAAATGTAATCCCTGTAATCATAATTAAGCCACTAATTAGTTTTTAAAAGGACAAAATACATTTTAGTACCCTGAACTATTAAAGGTGCAACATGGTACCCTGAAAATGACAAAATTATCGATTTAGTACCCTGACTCATTAAGTTAATCGTGTTTCTTACTTAACAAACTTTCGTTGCAGCTTTTGACGGACTACAAAATATACATTCATCTCAATATATTGATATTAGAAGCAAATCACGAGAGAAAACAAGACCAAATTAGTGAGTCGGCATACTAAATTAACCATTTTGTAAAGTTTAGGGTATCATGTTGCAACTTTATAGTTCATGGTAGTAAAAGACCTAGTCAGCCAAGTTTAGGGTACTGAAACGCATTTTGGCCTTTTTAAAAATTTAGATAAAAAGTGATTCGGGTCAACCCAGCCCGGTTTGACCCGTTACCTGTCGACGCAAGACATGGAAGTAATTTGCTGGAGTTGTAACATTGACAATCTGCATATTGCATGTTTGAATTTGATTTCGTAGTGTTGGTTCCATTTCAGGTATAACAAATGGATTATCATCACTCATCTGCCATTATATTATAAAAAGTTATATTAATTTTTTTAGTTTTAAAAAATTAAAAAAATAAATAAATAAAATAAAAACCTGAAGGAAACGTTCGAGTCTTGCACTTGAGTGTTCGGGCCCTTGACCATCATAACCATGAGGTAACAACACAACTAACCCTGTTTGTCTTAACCACTTAGCTTCCCCACTGCTTATAAACTGATCAAATATCACTTGAGCTCCATTTGAAAAATCCCCAAATTGTGCTTCCCATAACACAAGTGAATTAGGGTTTTCCATAGAATACCCCAATTCAAACCCTAGAACACCAAACTCAGAAAGAGAACTGTTGCTGACAGTGAACATTTCTTCATTTTGATTGATCATGACATGATCCAACGGACAGTATCGTTCCCCTGTTTCTTGATCATGAAGAACAGAATGCCTGTGACTGAAAGTACCTCTTTCAACATCCTGACCACTTAATCTCACATGATTTCCTTCAACTAATAATGTTGCAAAAGCTATGGCCTCTGCAACTGCCCAATCAACACCTTCACCACTTTCAATCATTTTCAAACGGTCTGCAAATATCTTCTTAACTGCTCTGTGTGGCTTAAATGTTTCCGGAAGAGTCGTGATTGCTTTCCCAACATTTTTCAAAATCTCTGGTTTCACCCTGTAAAAGTCTCAAATCGTTGTCAAACATGAAAATTTGAAAAATGGCCAAAATACATTTTAGTACCCTGACTGACTAGATTTTCTACTATCGTGAACTCTATTAAAGGTGCAACATAGTATCCTGAGCTTGACAAAATGGTCGATTTAGTACCCTGACACATTAATTTAATCATGTTTTCTTACTTGATTTACTTTTGTTGGAGCTTTTGACAGACTAAAATATATACGTTCATCTCAATATATTGATATTATAAGCAAATCACGTCAGAAAACAAGACCAAATTAGTGATATGTGGTACTAAATCGACCATTTTGTCAAGTTCAAGGTACCATGTTGCACATTTAATAGTTCATGGTAGTAGAAGACCTAGTCAGCTAAGTTCAGGGTACTAAAATACATTTTAGCCAAGTCTCAAAATTTAAAAAGATTTAAAATAAAATCAAGAGTAAATTACAGAATTTGACCATGTGGTTTTATGAATTCTACGATTTTGTCCCTAAGCTATTTTTTCATGATTTTTGTCCTTATGGTCTTCAAGTTTCATATTTTTTGTCCATTTTGACCTAAAATGACCAAAATACCCTTATTTTTTGGTCATTTTAGGTCAAAATGGACAAAAAGGATGATATTTGAAGACCATAGGGACAAAAATCACGAAAAGTAATTTAAGGACAAAATCGGAGAATTCGTAAAACCACATGGACAATTTATGTAATTTACTCAAAAATTAAAATAAAATTACCCGGTGTTGCGAATACGAGAAAGTTGTTCAGGAGACTTAAATCCAGTCCAGTAAGCCGAAAGCCAGTCTCTTCTCTGAGGGACATAATCCTTGCTGGCAAGAAACTCTTCATTAAGAATCGAGGTAACCTTACTCTGTATCCTATCAATATCTTCTTTTGTTGCTTGTCCAGTTTCTAGAAGCTTCTTCTGGTAGATCTCAAGTGACGAAGGATGATTCCGGATAACCTTGTACATCTTAGGTTGGGTAAAAGACGGCTCATCAATCTCATTATGCCCGAACCTTCTATAACAAACTATATCAACAACAACATCTGAATGAAACGTCTGTCTCCATTCAGCTGCCAGCTCACACGCATGAACAACTGCTTCCACATCATCACCATTAACATGGAAAATTGGAGCATCTAAAGCTTTAGCAACATCAGTACAATACTGAGAAGATCTCCCAGCTTGTGGATCAGTTGTAAATGCAACCTGATTATTAACCACTATATGAATCGTTCCACCAGTTGTATAATTCGGTAAACCGCTTAAATGCAAAGTTTCAAAAACGACCCCTTGACCCGCAAAACTTCCATCCCCGTGAATCAAAATTCCCATATTTTTTGTTCGGGTTGAATCGTTTGAGTAATATTGTTTAGCCCGAGTTTTCCCGATCACAACGGGGTCCACTGCTTCCAGATGGCTAGGGTTTGCAACTAGAGATAAATGGATTCTTTTCCCGCCACGTGTCGGCCTGTCATAAGAAGTACCTAAATGGTACTTCACATCACCAGTTCCAGTATACAAACCGACTTCATCAACCGGTTTTGTCCCGCCACTAAATTCACTGAAAATTTGTCTCAACGGTTTCCTAACAACGTTTCCTAAAACGTTTAATCTTCCTCTATGTGACATACCAATCACAATGCTTTCAACACCGAGATCTGCTGACCGGTCAAACATTTCCTTCATTCCTGGAATTAGTGTCTCTCCACCTTCCAGCCCGAATCTTTTAGCAGCAGTCCATTTTGTCGCTAAAAAGTTTTCAAATTGTGTGCTCCAAATGAGTCTGTCAAGAATAACTTCACGTCTTTCACTGTTGTATTGAGTTAAAGTTGGTGTTTCTATTCGGTCTCTTAACCAGTTGCATCTTTCCCTATCAGCAATGTGCATGTACTCATAACCGATGCTTCCACTATAAGCTTGGTCAAGTCTGGTCAAAATTGACCTGAGAGTTTGAACGGGTCGATTTTCTGACAAAAACCCCGACATTCTCCACACACCGAGGAAAAATTCACGGTCCAAATCGGCTTCAGTGAAACCATAAAAAGCAGGATCTAAATCATCGGGAATTTCCCGCTTTTCTAACCCTAACGGGTCAATTTTGGATTTCATGTGACCGTAAACTTGGTAAGCTCTAACGAGTAACAACAATCGCATGCTTTCTTGAATCGTTTGACCAGAAATTCCAGGTGATGTGGCAGCTTGACCAACAAAGTTTCTGAAGAAATTGTCCCATGATTCGTCGACACTGTTTGGATCATCTTCCCAAGCTCTTTGGAGCTCTTCAAGGTAGACACTACTGGTTCCGTCTAAGAAACTATCGGTTAACCGAGAAAGTGGAACGGGTCGAGGAACAGGTGCAGATTGTGCTTTTGATCTGGAAATTGTTGTGTGAAAATATCGATTTTGTGAAGGAATAACATGTTTCCTTGATGCATATGATCCGGTTTGTGTTAATGTTCTTCTGATTGCAAGTTTTGCAACACTAGATCCTGCTCTAAACCATGTCATTTTTTCAAATTTTGAACACTGCAAAACAAATTATAATTTACAATTCAATATACATAACATACAAATTCGATTGGTTGATCAGATATTATCTGAATTAAAATATCATTCAATAATCAGCTTTAAAGTAATGGACTACTTGCTGCACCAATATTGTTATACATGTATGTATACTATTAGTCTAACTCTAAAACAAACAGAAGCATATCTTAATATAATCCACCAATTTACAATTATGCATATGCTACTTTGTTTAAGCATCTATAAGCAGTATTATACTATTACGTTTTACTAAATGAAACAAAAAGTAACAGGATTATTATTATTCAATAACAAAAGCTTTACCGAGTCACCATAAACTGATTCAAGTAACAAGGACGCTAAATTCACGAATCCAAAACTAGATCTAAGCTTAAAATGGGTACAAAAACCTAAAATTCTAGCTTACGAACTTGCTTGCACATTCAGAGTTGCGTATCGGGATCAGTAAAGCAAAAACGATGAAATCAGGACATAATAACTGCTAATTTATTGGAAAAACATAATCGAACAAGGACTTAATAATGAAAAAGTAACGAACCCTAGTTTAGCGGAAGATGAGAATTGATGTTTTTACTCCTTGAATCTAGAAATCGAGATCGATTTATTGCTTCATTGCGTTGAAAAGTTTCGTCCGAATTGGACTGACTCAAAAACAGTTTATGGACAGTAGCGACAGATTCCCTTCTTACAGATGATGGTGGCTTACGCAAATATTTATATATATGCCCCCTTGTCTTTTAATATGTTTGCATTTGCATCATACATTTTTTAAAAGTCCGTTGCTATTTCATATTGTATGAGACTATGAGTTATGTACTCTACATTGATCATTATTTAGTGAATATGTTTGTAACAGAGCAATTGTTGTTCCAAATCGGCAACAATTACTAATGTTGATGAGCCATTAAAAGGGATTTGGGGGGCACAAACACGTGTGATATTGATTTTAGTGTGGGTTAGTCCAAAACAAGTGCGAGTCAAAACGGTTGGGTTGAACAGGAATAATCTAATTTTACTTTTATTAAAAAAAATTCACTTAGGAGGTTGTAATGTTGTATCGTATGTATTAAAAAATATACCCGTTTGAGAATAATAGTAAAGCCAAATCAACCCATTCGTAAATACACGGGCTCAGATCTTCACCACTGTAAGTCTGTAACAAATTGATGTATGATGTTTTTTCCTAAGGGGGTTATTTTTACATCACATCTTTTGACCCATGTACCACAATATTTGCTTTACATACTTGTACAGTTTGCATGAATATTTGTACCATGTGTAAGGAAATCAAAATTTGTGGTGTGAAAACTAATTCCTTTTTCCTAAATTACTACCAACTTATCAGTTATAACTGCAACTAGGTTTTATTATAAGTCATTGTATGATCCAATTTATTGGGCCAATTAACACAAGGTACCCCATTCTTTATTGCACCTCTCAAAGTTTGTTCAATTTGGCCCATTAGTTTTCCATTAAAACTGAATTAGATAAATACTCAGGTTATTTGGAATTTTGGATGTGTGTTCATTGTGTTGTTCAAGAATTACAATTAGATAAAAAACCGGACAAAGGTAAACTGGAGTTCCCTAGAATGGGGGTTATGGTGTACACATCCAGCATCACTTTGATAAGGAGCTTATCGGATTCAAAGGTGTTCGAGAATTTTAATATTTATTTGATATTTATGTATATATATTTAGGCTAGAGTTTGTAATAGGCGGTTTATGTTCTCTATATTTCGGTGTATCGTTTAAAAGTTTTAGGTTTTTGGGGTTGGCCAGGGTGGGTGTTGGCAATGCCGGAGCTCATTCTCGTTTAGCCTGTTTTTTTTGCTGTTAAAAAAAATCTAATTTTTTTAAGCTGCCAAAACATTTGATACATCTTTAGCAAACTTTTCAGTGGACATACTCATTTTAATGGGTCCACCGATGCCTTTTGCGTCATAAATGAAGAAGTTCCCTTTAACTTTAATTTGTTTTACCTCAACTATAACATTTGATACCTCATCTATGTATAATTTTATTTTATTTTATGGCACATTACACTTTCCTTGCATAATTGATAGTTTCTCAATTAAAATATATGTCCTAATACTTATTAGGTATAAAACCCGTTGTGTGGAAGACAACCACATCGGACACCACCACGGTCTAATGTTATGTGGTGTCCATCTACCCACCAACCTTAATGAATTCGAATTTATCATGCAATACACGAAGCACAAATCGGTTACATGTTATATTTACCTTACCACAATTAACAATAAAAATACATCAATATTATGTATTTTATCTATTTTGAAAGACAAATCCTATAATCTTCCATAATATAATAAGTTGAAAACATTACCAACATGTACCATACATCTCTTTCACGATCTTTAGGTTAGTTATCCAATTTACAACCTTTCGTTCTTACTTTACACTAAAATATTCCAAATATGTCACAAATGGTCAATTTTTCATTTTTTCAATTAGACCTCTCAAAGTTTTGTGACATTAGTATTATATAATAACTTATAAACTGATATCAACTGACGTATCAATATCAATAACACATCTTCATTTATTTTATTACTTTGATAAAAGTACAAAATTTATGCAAAATGTACAAACATTCATAGCACCTTTCTTTCTCTCTCTAAAAGAAATTACAAACTAAAAATAGCGTGCCAACAATATCAATAAGGCGGTGTTTGGGATTGCTTATTGAAAATAGATTATTCATTTTGAAATGAATAATCAGATAATCAGCGATCTCAAAACGTGATTCTGAAAAATAGTGTTTGGATTTGATTATGTTGTTTGAAATCGCAATAATCAGATAATCAGTTTTTTTAGTGTTTGGCAAACTTGATTATTTATCTATTTAATAGGTAAAATGAAATAATCCGTTTTGAAAACGCAAATAAGCAACCCCTCACTTGCTTTTCCAAAACAGAGGGTCCAAAACGCATATAAGTGATTATTTCAAACTTTTTGCTAAACACTCAATTTTGATTATTTGCATTTTCAAAACGCAATAAGCAAATAATCTTCCTCAAAACACAATCCCAAACACCCCTAAGTTGATATTCATCATGGTTCTTACAATGCGATTTATCGAACAATCACATGGATATGTTAAAAAATTGCAAGGTAGAAAGCAAGTTGATAAAACTACAATGAATCTACCCTTAAACCAAAAATCCTTAAATTCCAACAAAAACTCCCAAACACCCCTAAGTTGATATTCATCATGGTTCTTACAATACGATTTATCGAACAATCACATGGATATGTTAAAAAATTGCAAGGTAGAAAGCAAGTTGATAAAACTACAATGAATCTACCCTTAAACCAAAAATCCTTAAATTCCAACAAAAACTTTTGACTAGGGGTGACAATTTCTGACACGGTCCGTAACGTGACATAAACCCAACACGGAAAAGGTCAGGTTTGGGTTGATCATAAATGGTTCGGGTCAAAAACAGGTCGACCCGTCCAACCTGTTTATAAATCAGGTTGGGTTCGGGTTGTCTTGTGTGAACCCGGGTAGACCCGCCAACCCATTTAATTTTTAAATATTTTTTAAAAAAATATGTACATAGTAAATACCATAAATAATATAAAACACCCCTTAAATTAGTTATCTTACCTAAAGTATTTCCATAACTTTTTTACCTTTTAAATTTGAATTTCTCCTTCAAATCTCACGCAATTAAGTTCTGACATATTTTCCTAACCAAAAGGTTGTAAATTTGGAAGGTGGAGAACTTCTTATTTTCCTAACTAAAAGCTTGTAAATTTCGCCAACATGGTTCTGATCCGCTAACCCATTTGTCCCTCCTGTTAAGTTTATGAGTTACACAGGTTGGGTCTGGGTTACCTTGGTTTAAATGAGTCCGGATTAGGGTTGCTTTTTCTGACCCAAAATTCTAACAGGTCGGGTTTAGGTTTAGTGATTCAAACCCGCCAACCCGAACCCGCTAACCCAAACCAACCCAATTACCACCCTACTTTTGACCATTGTGTTCATTCCCCATGATTTGCTTTTTTTTTTTTAAATTCATGCCTTCCAAAAAGGGAAGTTGTATGCACTTAAATTTATTTCTTAAATTACTTGATTCAGTTTTTAATATAATAATGAAACTCTAATCAACTTGTAAATAAAGAATTAATAAGCAATCTTGTGATTATCACTTTTTAGGCTGTTTTTACTCTTAAAAAGACGTATAATTTTCCGTACGCACTATGACAATCAAAACTTTGCTGGTTTTAGAACCCCAATTATTAATTAATTATTCTTTTTCCTTTCAATGGATGTAGAATAAGTAAATTGCTAGTTGTTGCAAGTGCTTGCATGTTCTAATAGTTTGGGGTATTTTTTTGTGTGACTGAAATACATGTTATATATAAATGTTAAATGATTGAAAAAATTTTAAAGTTAATGTTAAAGTCATGTTATAATGTTATTTTGGCTTTACACATGACCTTAACACAGTCGGGACACTGTATGCTATTATATTCTTGTTAAAAAGTTGGTTTGGGTTAACAATATAATGAGTTTTATATATGGAATTGAACCCCCATTTTTGGGTTAAATGTATATGATTGTGCATTTGTGCATCGCTTTGAACATTGCATTTCATTTTTATTGGTGACCTTAAAATGGACGGAGGATGGGTTATATATTATTTCAAGTTGATAAAAAGCCCATACTATGTGTGGGTGATAATTGATACCATTCAAAATGTCAAGTTGTGAATAAAAGAGACATATAAGTGCAAAGTTATAATTTTTTCACAACTGTTGTTCTTCAACTTGCTTCATAACTTATTTATTTTAATAATTTGTATGTACCTTCAAGTGGATGTCAATAAAATTGAATATAATTATGATTTATGCATACACATCCTTGTCATCGTATCAAGAGGAAAAAAAAAAGTAAATATAGGAAAAACATGAAAGTATTTATAAGATTAAATTGAGTTGTGAATATGGATTTGAACTTTGAAGGTATGGGGATTGGGGGAGCAAGGGGGGAAGAATAATTAGATACACTGAAAATTATCCAAAAATTATTCTGATTGTGATACTCGTGTCTTCAAGGCACTTTAATGGTTTTCCTTTTTTTTTCTTTTGTAATTTTTTTGCAACCTGGTTTTGACGCGTTGTGCGAACCGATTAAATACATGGCGATTACCCACTTTATGAGTAACCCAGAGTTAGCGTGATTTAACCTCCGTGGCACAATGATTTTTATTTTATTTTTTGCATATTGAGATTGTACTAGGAACTTTCAGAGAATTTCATGCTTATGAATATTAAATCTAACTACTAGACCACTATCCATATGGTTATTATTTGTAATTTTATTATAGTCTAACTTAAAAGATAGTATAGAATGTTAAAACTATTAACATATAGGTGAACGGGTAATTTTCTTTGAAATGTTATATGTTATTGGAAACGAATATTTAAGTCTTACAGGTTATGTTTTTTTTTAAGGACCATACAAGTAATTACTACTTTCTTGAAATTATAAAGTAGTAAAGGTGTTAGGACTTAGGATAAGCATGCAACTTTTTAAATTTGGGTTAAACGGATTACTTTAAATTCTTAGAATAAATATAATTTGATTGAAATAAATGGTTAGATCAAATGTAAATCTTGATCTTTAAATTCTATGGCTCAAACATGTTGGAATGCCGTACTGGTAACATATGATGGGTGATAAATAACATCATACATAACCTAAACTTTCCAAGTTCATTGCACACTCTTTACCCACAAAGTACATTGCATTTATAAAACCTAGTTACCCACTAAATTATATTTTCTTTTGAAAAAGAGTTTTTCTAACATGTGTCCCCTAGGCACATGTTTAGAGGTAACATATGATGGGTTGAAAAAGAGTTGCATTAAATGCATTTTAAGGTTGTAATGGAAACTTTAAATTAATTAATAAACCTAAATATGTGCCTAGGGGTATATTTTAGAAAAACTCTTTGAAAAATATCATATATGTTATTTATATATGCCTAAAAATAAGCTTAAATTTAATGACGACGCATGTCAAAACTAAAAAAAGATAATGTGGAGAGATCTAGTGGAAAAACTAGAATGTATAGGTTCAATCGGCAAAAATAAATACTCAAAAACTACAACATAACTTCATCGATTAGTAATATACCACAAATATTATGTGAAAGTTACACACGAAACAAAGTAAACTTCGAATCATACAATTATTAAAGGAATATATAATGTTTTTGTGTGAAATGATCGTATGTGATATGTTTTTTTGCTTTTTAAAGCACAACCTTATCAAATAACCGTCAATATTAGATTGGTTATTTATAGAATTCTCATGTGGGAAAAGATGTATGAAATATGGTGATAATAAAACATAAACGTTGGGTGAACCATTATTATGCAATCAGTAAAGCAGTAAAATTTTAGCAATTTATCATAATTGAAATAATATCTTAAGCGTCCAAATCATTAAGCTATACCAATATAGTTTTATTTTACTCTCAACATAATAACCGGCACCGTCCGGTTTCCGGGTCAACCAACGCGTAACCAAGATAAAAAGGAATCAGTTTTTTATACAAGTGGGAATTTCCACAACTAATAACCGGAACAGCCGGTTTTCTGTAATTAGATTCAATGAATGTATGGATCAGTTGGGGGAGATTGCTTCGATGTATCTGAAGACTATAGCACCTCACCATCATTTACATACACCCCCTTTGTATATATAAACTACAAACACAATAATCCACAATAACCACTTCAAACACAAATCAAAACCCATAAAATCCCTCTTTCTGTTCTTTCCTTTTTGCCCTGCTACTGACTTGTAGAGGGTTCTTTTGTGAATGCAATCAAATCTTGAACAAGATTTCATCAAGAACTTGTGCTTTTTGATAATTCTTGTGTTTTCTTTGGATAAAAATCTGATCTTTTTGGTGGGTTCTTGCAAGAAGTTACAAAAATGCCTGCTTTGGTTAATTACAGAGGTACGTAAGTTTGATTTCTATTTTTAATTTTCTTGATTATGCAAGATTAATTGGATTCTTATAACAAAAAACACAAAAAAAATACCATTTTTAGCTAATTTAGGATCTGGGTCATGATTTGAAGCCTTAAATTATAGTTCTTTTGTAAAAAAAATTAAATCTTTTTGCTGAAAATCAATATCAAATTTTACAGGGGACGATGATTGCTACACAGGTGGATCACTCTACTCAAAAGATCCGACCCGTTTGCTATCCGTTTACGGGTCACCTTGCAAACGTCGTCGTATCAATGAATCACATTTTCTTTTCTTCGAAGAAGAAAAAAAACCATCGATCGATATCCTTCCTGATGAATGTCTTTATGAAATCTTTCGACGGTTAACCGGCGGTCAAGCCCGGAGCGCGTCGGCTTGCGTCTCGACCCGATGGCTCACGGTTTTAAGCACCATTAGAAACTTAGAGATCGAAAACGGGTCGGATAACGGGTCAGGCAATGATATCGAAACGATCGATCAAGAAAAAGATGGGTTTCTTACAAGATGTTTAGAAGGAAAGAAAGCAACGGATAACAGACTTGCAGCCATTGCGGTCGGGACATCTGCCCGAGGTGGGTTGGGCAAGCTTTCGGTCAGGGGAAGTAATAAAGTTACCGATTTAGGGTTTACAGCGATTGCACATGGGTGCCCGTCGCTAAAGGTTCTATCTTTATGGAATGTTCCTTCAATTGGGGATGAATCTTTAATCGAGATCTCAAAAGAATGCCATTTGTTAGAAAAACTCGATCTTTCTCATTGTCCTTCGGTTTCCAACAAGGGTATTGCAGCAATAGCCGAAAACTGCCCGAATTTGTCGTCTTTATCGATCGAGTATTGTAAAAACATCGGGAACGAGAGTCTTCAAGCCATTGCCCGAGGCTGCCCGAATCTAGAATCGATTACCATCAAAGACTGCCCGAATATCGGCGACCAAGGTGTCGCGACACTCTTGTCGGCACCTTCTTGCGTTTTAAAGAAAGTGAAGCTTCAATCATTAAACATAACTGATTTCTCACTTGCGGTTATCGGGCATTACGGGAAGTCAATTACCAATCTTGCCCTTATCGGGCTTCAAACCGCTAGTCAAAAAGGGTTTTGGGCAATGGGTAATGCAAAAGGCCTACAATCTTTAACGTCCTTAACCGTAATTTCGTGTTACGGGATTACCGATTTGAGTCTCGAAGCAATCGGAAACGGGTGTCGTTTGTTGAAACAAATGTTGATTAAAAAATGTTGCTTTGTATCCGATAACGGGTTGATTTCTTTCACTAAAGCTGCCGAATCACTCGAATGTTTGCAATTGGAAGAATGTAACCGAATCAGTCAACACGGGATCTTCGGAGCTCTAAAGTCAAAATTGAAGTCTTTAACAATAGTCAAATGTATGGGAATCAAAGATTTAGCTCAAGAAACACCCGCTTTGGGCCAAGATTTGGCCCAATGTGGATCTCTTCGATCATTGACCATCAAAGACTGTACCGGGTTCGGTAACACGAGCTTATCGATTATCGGGTCATTATGTCCACAACTACAAAATCTTGAATTAAGTGGGCTTTGTGGAATAACCGATTCCGACCTATTCCCGCTTCTTAAAAACTGCGATACCGGACTTGTAAAAGTCAACCTAAGCAACTGTCAAAACTTGACCGACAAGATTGTGGTGGATCTTGCCCGAATTCATGGCGAAACCCTAAAAATGTTGAATCTTGAAGGCGGCAGGAAGATCACCGATGAAAGTTTAGTTGCTATTGCCGATAATTGCGTGTTTCTTAACGATCTTGATGTTTCAAAATGTGGTATCACCGATAACGGGCTAGCCCGTTTGTCCGAAGGGGTCCAAATCGATTTGCAAATCCTTTCGTTATCGGGTTGCTCCAAGATTTCCAACAAAAGTTTACCTTTTTTGAAGAAACTCGGGCAAACCCTAGTGGGATTGAACATCCAACAATGCAATCTTGTCGGAAGTAGTGCAGTTGGTTCACTAGTCGAGAATCTTTGGAGGTGTGATATCCTTTATTAAACGGGGTTGTTTTGTGGTGGATCTTTGGCCCGTTGGTTGGTTTTCTTGTCACATACGGGCTAACTTTTGCCCCTTTGTGACTCTTTTTAGTCTCGTTTTTTTCTCAAGAAAACAAGATTGTTTCAACTACGGGCCATGGTGAGTCACACCCCGTCAATGTGTAGGGTCTAGTTTAGGTTATTGTTCGAGTTGGTTGTGTGCGGTTTGAGGGTGAAGGAGGGTGCACCTGGTTTTTGGGCTATGGAAAATGGCACCAGTTTTGGTGTCATTCAACTCTTAGTGGTTGTTTTTATGAACCATGGTCCATGTTTTTTGATGGGATTCTAGGGTCCTGTTTTCCCAGGTTGATCATCTTGATACCTCAAATTTGTACTCTTTTTAGTGATAATGTAATGCAAGTGTACCCTTGTGATGTTACTAGTTGTATTGTACAAGTATTTGAAGCTTTTGGGATCAATGTTGATGTTTTTTTTTTGTTATTTTCAGTGTGTTATTGTGTAATTTACAAAATTTTATGTGACTTTGCATTTATTCATGAGTAATGGTATTGGTACATACCATTTGTGCCTACTCATATGTCTACCAATTTGATTATAATAAGTGTCAAAATCAAGGGAGGATATGAACAGAGAGAATTTAATGGATGATACATGTCAAGTTTAGAAGTGAGTAGTCATATGAATAGGTACAAATGGTAGACACAAATATCATTTCTCTTTATTCATATGTTTTAGAACTTTCGTTATTGAGTTAGTTATTCACTAAAACTATATCTGGTTCAAGAATCGAACCGAACCAAAAATCTAGAAAATAATTTACTGATGGCGTTTTAGATCGAGCTAGTTTGAGAATCGGTCAGAATCGAACTAATAATAGATCGAGCTAGTTTGAGGATCGGTCAGAATCGTCTGAGGATCGGTCAGAATCGAACCAATAACCGAGAAAGACAACTATATCAAATAATATATCTTATAATATGTTGTGTTTCCCATATGGCTATTTATTACAATTATTTACATAAAATAATAATAATGAAGGTTCAGTGGACATGGACTCATTCGGTGGGACCAAGATTACCAAATCATATCGACAAAGTCTAATTAATATTGGTTTTAAAATGCTATAAATATTGACATTGTATCTTGATGGTTTGTTGTCATGATCATATATCACATATATTTTGCACCTATTTTGAAATGTTGTTTTCATCCATTGGACTATAAATATTTCTACTTTATCATGCTATTCATAAAATAATTAACATACATAATCTATTATTTTATTTTCTAATCTCATCAATTTATGTATTATTTTATTTTCTAATCTCATCAAGCAGAAGATTTAGTAGAAACAAATATTAGATTTAGTAGAAACAAATATTATCGCTCTTACTAAAATCAAATGATTTAAAAGTTATGGTTTGAATTTTGTTAGAAATGATAAGTGTACATCTCTTCCTTTCTTCAAATGGAAGGAATATAGATAAAATCAAACCGATTCCTAATATGCCTTCTAATTTGTATGAAAAAACACCATAATCTTTGATTTATACAACAGAAATCATACAATTTTGTAGTGTAACAAAAATCGTTTATGATAATGTAAACTTCCGAAGCGTAGTTAACAAGGAAAATGTTTACAATTTGGTAAAGTTTGGTGTGAAAACTACTTCACGCATGAGAATTTCTATTTATGGTGTTGTGTGGTTGGTATAATAAGGTTTTGACAATGATTATTCTGCACCTTATGTCTAATTGTTAGGTTCCATGGTCGGGGAGTTTTTTAGCCGTGTTTTTAGATTCAAAAGTTGAGTTTATACTTTTACTAGGTTATAACCCGTGAAAAATTACGGGTTGTCATTTATTACACTGAACGATATATGCCATACAAATATTTTTTATTAAATTCATAATAATTATAGTAAAGTAACAAAATACAAATATGAAATAGAATAGTTATAAAAAAATATATTGTAAAAACAAACCAAAGTCTTTAACAAAATAACATTTAAAAATAGCCCAAATTAAAGTTAAACCGGACCCATTTAAATATCCATTTAACAAACGATCAAATAAGCAGGTCATTAAAGATTGGACTGTAACTGCGTGTAACCGGTTCATTAACCTCATACGGGCACATATGGGGAATTTTCCTTGGAAATCTCTTTGGGGGCTAAGTTTGCCCGCTTATGCGGAGTCGAACTCGGAGTGCTCGCTGAAAAATTGCGAGTAGATGCTTCCGTTATTTGATTTGCCGTTTCCAAAAAAATATACCAAAATACATTACACAAGATCCTTGATTATTGATTCCCGTAAGAACCCCCGATATTTCTTCAAATACCGAAGAACACCTTGACCTCCGGCTAAGAACCTATTACGGGACACAAGGGTAAGAATCGAATGATTACAGGTACCTTTCCATCTTCTTCACCTAGAAAAGCTAAATTAAAAAAAAAATCAAATCTGTTTGTGTATTTTGCTTATACCGTGTTAGGGTTTACAAATGCACTCGTAGATTGTAAGCGAGATTGATCGAACCTGTAGTAAGTGAAGGGTTATGGTTTAGGTTCCTGTTTTATTTAGGGGTGATGAATTTCACGGTGCATACGGTCAGGGTTTGTGTTGGGTTTAAATATAATGCTAATTTTTAATTATCCAGATTACTCAAATTTAAGATAAAAAACTTTAAAAATATATATAACAAATCAGAATATAAAAAATTACTTAAAATTTTGTCAGGTTATGGTCCGGGCATAGGGTTATCAATTATGGTTTGTGTTTCAGTTATGTAGGTAATTTCGATGAAACAACAACTTTTTAAAACTTAAAATTTTTAAAAAGTTAAATTTTTTTATAAGAAATCATAAATTAAAATAATAGAAAATTTTGTCAACTTATAGTTCGGACTTAGGGTTTTAGTTGGTGTTTTTATTATGAAGGTCATTTTGATCAAACAACTTTTTTAACACTTTGTTTGGGGTCATGTAGACAGTAGCCATGTGCTCAACCTGTTTTAAAAATCTATAAGTAAATATATAAGAAATCATGAATTGTTTTTAGCAAATGTTGTCAGGTTATGGTTTTTGATTCTATTATGCAGGTAATTTTGATGACCCAACAACTTTTTAAGGCTTTTGTTTGGGCTTAGGGTTTTGAAAAAAATAAGCAAATACAATCTTGTCTAAACTGATTTCTTACTCTGCATGTGGATTCATAAATGAAACCCCAACTTTTTAATGCTTATTTCATAGATGCATACAAATTATAAGCATTAAAATTTCATACATGAAACAAATGATTGCCTAAAATATTACACTCTTCATTTCCTTAAACAATGAAAATACTCATTTATATATTATGAAATTGTTTGATTTATATAGTTAAACTATCATTAGAACAGTTAAATACTTTATAAATAATTTCCTAATAGTAGCATTAGAATAGTTTTGGTTATGAAAACGTCAAACATTTTTAAGAAACAGAAAACATCTATATAAGAAACCAGGATAATACAGTTCAATGGCAGATACACCAGTTCAATGGCTGCTATATATTTCAGCATATTAGTGTGTTAATGACTTAATTCAATTTAAAACATGGCTGCCTTTTTTCAGCTAAAATTCGAAAAAGTGGAGAATACCTGATGACGCAGAATTAACAGTTTTTTGAATAAGCAATATGATAATGCAGTCTCCCTTATGTAGGCTCAAATGTTGGGCTAAAGTGCAATTTATTATTTTGTTCCTGCAATTTGAACCACTAAATTTACTCTACGAATCCGATATGATAAACGGTAATGTCTTAACAGGAGAAAAAGTTGTAAGTTATATATTTGACCAGCACTACTAACTTTTATAAGTATAATTACAGAACTAAAAACAAAAAAGTATGAAAACTAACCTTAGTTTGATGTATTGTATATATAGCCGAGTTGTTTAAATTGCAATCGTATATTCTGATACGTTCAGGTTATATAAGGGGGGGGAATCAAGGGATATTTTAGCTAATAATCAGTTTCTTAGGAACCAGTTAATTTTTGCGGTTTCTTTGGAATAAATTAAATTCATATTTTAAATGCAATATATATTTACCATTATATTTAAATTGCAGGAATAAATGGCTGGAACTAAGAAATTAATCGTTTCCGATAGAGAAAATGTGGGGAAAAAAAGAGATGGGATTTAGCAGTTATACAGGTGTCCATGATTTGTTGCCAATGGGTGGTGGTTTACAAAAATAGTTGTATATTAACTATCTCAAGTAAATTACAGGAAAAAGATATAGTTTTTAAGAACCAATATTTTACCCAATGTATTCGAATTAGATAAGGTAACATTTTGTCAATAATTGCGTTTATATTCAGAAATTAATAGTTTCCGTGAATTGAAGGGAAAAAATAGAGGTAAAAGAATAGTTGGGATTTAGCAGTTATACATGTTTCCCGTGAATGGCTGGATATGGGGTGGTTTCCGTAAATAATTGATGCGTATTAAACATGGTAATTTGCTTTATTAACCAAGTTTTAACTGTCAATTTATGATTAATATGAAAAAATAGACAAGTTATGGAGAAGATTGTTTGTGGGCGGGAAAAAGATAGGTACAACCAATGATACACTGCCATGTGGCATGGTGGTGGATTAAGAAAGGGTCATGTGGCACTTAAAACCTTTGTTTATATATATAGATAGATATGTTGCCATAACCTTATTGGTGAAACTCGTCGGTTAACTGATGAAGATGCAAGGAGGCAAAAGAAGGGGGAAGTAGGGGAAAGTGGGACTAGAAGTTAGTTTAAAAATCAATGACGTAACGTTGACGTGCGAAAAAATAAAAAGGAAGAAGTGATGTTAGCAAATAAAAATAGTAACATAGCTGATGTCACAAAAAGACAGTGATGTAGCGCTAAATAAGTAAGTCCAAAAACATATATAAGCATGATTTATACGTTGATTTGTGGTTAAATTGATGTATTCCGATGAGAAGAGAAATGATATTTGTGTCCATCATTTGTCCCTACTTGTGTGTCTACCCACCTTTAAACTTGACATGTGTAATCCATTAATTTTCTTTCTTCATAGATCCTTTGATTTTGATATTTGTTACTCCCTCCGTCCCACAAAAAACTTCCCATTTGAGTTGGGCACAAGTTTTAAGGTGATAGTTAGTGGTGGGGTCATTGGTAATAATTTTGATTAAAATATATGATTGGTTTGGAGAGAGAAAGATAGTTAGTGGATAATTAGTGGTGGGGTCCTTAGTAATAATATTATTTTATTATGTGGAGTCCATCAAAGGTATGAAATGAGAAGTCTTTTGTGGGACAAAAATATAAGGTTAAATGAGAAGTTTTTTGTGGGACAAAAATATAAGGTTAAATGAGAAGTTTTTTGTGGGACGGAGGGAGTATTATCAAATGAATAGGCACATGGGTATGCATCAATATTATTCCTCTTCCTAGAAATATGTGTATTATAATAAAGCTATAATTAGTTAGAGTAAATTACATGAATGCTCCTTTAGGTTTATAGCAAATTTCACCAATGGTCATTTAGTTTCAAAAATTACACCGATGGTCCTTATTTTTGAAAGGTTTTTCACCAATGGTCATTTACGAAAAAGTCCGTCTATTTTTTAAGTTAACTAACATCACATGTGATGCACATGGGGGTATTTTGGTCAGTTTGTCTTTCCCCTTCTCAATTAAATTACACGGATGGTCCTTTAAGTTTATAGCAAATTTCACCAATGGTCCTTTAGGAAATACAAATTGACCAAAATACCCCCATGTGCATCACATGAGATGTTAGTTAACTTGAAAAATAGACGGACTTTTTCATAAAGGACCATCGGTGAAAAACCTTTCAAAAATTAGGACCATCGGTGTAATTTTTGAAATTAAAAGATCATTTGGTGAAATTTGCTATAAATCTAAAGGACCATTCATGTAATTTACTCAATTAGTTAAGACTTGCGACGGTAGAGAATAAGTCGGAATACATAAAATGGGTGTTCCATCTCAATACTTTACCCAATGGATCAGAATATCTTCTCTTGATTTGGTCCTAACTTCCTATATGCATTTCTGCATTTTTAAGTAGATTTAATGAGCTTATTTGGTTTCATTACTGGGCTACAGATATGGGCTCTAGCCCAAAACTTACGTTTGGTATCTGTCGTTTTGACCATTGCTTGAAAGAAATCTATAACTTGATTATCATGAGTTTGGTTTTTTACAAAAAAAATCTTTTTTGGGTCTGTTTGACCCAAAAAAGAGTTTGACAATCAAATAAAGTGCGACAGGTATAAAAGTATTCAGACACGGTTATGTATGTGGTTATCTTGTTTTCTTGCTTAAGTATTTTTAACAATAAGAATCTTGAAATTAATTAAGATGTAACACTTACCGTTCTTTTTACTCGTTATGGATTAACGGATCTTTTTGAATAGACTCATACAACCTTTTATAGACAATCTCACGTTGAATTTGTTCGAATGACATTCCTTTTGTACTTTTCTTTCGAGAAATCATTGGGTTTTGGACTTTAGTGTTTTATGTTTCATGGTCGAGAACTTATTAGGTCAAATTTCATTATTCTTTCACATACTACGACTTTGTTAACAACTTAACATAATGTCTACGATCCTTATTATTCGTGACTTACACACCTTCCAAAATAAATTCCGTAGTTCGATTGTTATATTATTCGAAAAACAAGTTCAGTAACATAACTTTTAACGATTCTTGGTATACCATTAGAATTTGGAAACCTTTAGCCTCATCACAGTATAACTACATTTGTTTAACAAGATTCGAGAAATCACACGTTAAAACAATTATATACATTTTCTATTACTTTATAAACTTGTCAATTTTTTTATCTTTGGTTCATATTGATTATGTTAACAAAACTAACTAAAACAAACATAATTTTGACTTAAAATAAATAAAGATTTACCTCTAGACTATCCATTATAAGAACATGATGCCACGAGAATCATACAATATATATTATTATTGTTCCAAATGTTCCCCACTAATCGAGTCCCAAACACTTGGAATTTATGGGAATTTATCCATGTTATCATCATTTTTGACAAAGCCTAAGAGCCATTCAAGCATCCAAGTTGATGGGACATAATTTATCTCATTGGGACCCAACCTTCAATCTTGTTTGGTGCTTATGAGAGGGAGGAAATTCTTTGATGACATTGTTGTTTGTCTTTTAAGATAACCGTCAATCATAAGGTTTCAAAATAATATATAAAATAGTTGACTTTATATTTTTATTCATTAAAAGTTACTTAAAGATAGCCAAAAGTTTTATAAAGATAATATGTATACTCAAATAATTTACTACTAACAAATGGTGATACATTTTTCTAAGTTACCTTCTATGTCAATCATGGGGATGAAAGTGGTATATAGTCTTGGCATCGAAACTAAATTCGATATTTAACAATAGAACATGAAAGAGCATACATTAGTCGTATATATTCCAACATATTGATCTAAGGTACACATGTTTACGTTATTGTAACCTTTCGAGTATAATTCAAATATATCCCAACCAGCTAGTTAAGAAATCATTCTTGTCACAATGTGCCATATAAATGTGTAAAGTGTATTCTCATCTAAATTCATGACATTATTCGCATCTATGTTATGTAAAAGTTGGCTTCTACGGTTGGAGCGTGAATGCAATTTCATTCGTTCCACAATAATTCATGTGTATTTTTTGGCTGTAAATTTTATATATATTAACACATTTGCATATTTTCATCATCATAAGATACTAATCTTTAGTTCATGTTTCATTTCCATTTTGTTTTTATTATTATTTGAAATGTTTACCAACTAAACTAGATGCATTTTCAAACTCGAGGTCACTATTGAGGAAAAGTTCATAAATTTTACAATTCTTATATGACTATTATTAAACGTTTAAAAATCCAACTAGTGTGCAGATCGCAAAGTATTAGACGTCGTTAAGTTGGTTTCTAAATAATTTTAAAATTTTTTCTTTATTTAATTCTATGTGTATTTTTGAATATAATAACTTTCTAATTTTAATGAATGCTTTTCTTTCTATTTAATATATTTTGTTATTTATTTAAAAAATTTCAATTATTTGAATTCAAAAACTCAACAAAAGAAATTGCAAAGTCCAGAACAATGTAAAAATAATGTTACCTATTTGCGTATTCTTACTTCGTTGTTCTTAACCACAAGGGTAGGCGCGGTTGGTAAGACGTGGGCCTCCTATGTGGGAGGTCCCGGGTTCAAACCCCGTGAAACCCCCCTTGTGGCCACCAGCCCCTTTGAAACGTGGGTCCCCCTCTGTGCTGAAAAATGCTGGGTCTCGTATATCGAGCCCAAGCAGAGGTGTGGATATCATTGTTAGGTGATTTGCCGGGGAATGCACCTGTTGCTGGGTCGGGTATCCGGTCACAATATGTGGCCAGTGTCAGTGGTACACTCCTTTACCATTTTTTTTTTTTACTTCGTTGTTCTTCTAAATTACTTTTAGATATCGAAGTATTATTTAGAGTAAATTATAGAAATTATCCATGTGGTATATTTGATTTTATGTTTTTGTCCTTATACTTTCTTTTCAATTTTTTTATCCCTATAAAATTTAGATTATGCGTTTATATCATTCCGTCCAAATTTCATCGTTAACTAACTTCACATGCCAAGAATGTGAAGGTAATTTAGTCATTTTTCCAAACTTACATGTACCATATGCATTAATAATTGTACTTTCAAGTTTTCTTCTTCATCTTCTTCATCATAATTTAGGGAAAACCCATTCAAACCCTAATTTAATACCTTAACTAAAAATTTGCAGATCTGTAAAGGGAATGAACAACCATCTTCAAAAACTATATTTCAAAAATCAATCTTCCAAATGAAGAACAAGATCAAACACGTGAATAAAAAGTCAAATAGAAAAATCAATCTTCAAAAACGAATTTCAAAAATCCCAAAGCAATCGTGATTCACAACCTTAATTAAAAGGTTTACATGTCTTTTTTTGATTTTACAAGTAGCAGATCTTCAAAGATGGTATTTTTTTACAAAAATCGTTCGATGCTAGGGTTCTTCATTCTTTGATGAGATCTACAAATCCACTATTAATTTGACGCTAGGGGTTCTTCACAACCAGCGAGGGTCCGAGCCCGGTCGGTCGGTGACGCGAATTCGCCGGAGGTTTGGTCCGATTTTCAGGGGATGTTGAGCGGTTGGAGGTTTGGTCCGATTTTCATTTCAGGGTCAAGTAACAATGTCGATTTGTGTGTTGTTGTTCATCATCTGTTTAGTAGTGAAGAAAAAATTGTGAAGAAGAACGTGAAAGATGGTGAAGATGAGGGAGGGAGCTTGATGAAAAGATGAATAAGAAATTAATGGCAGATTTGTCCTCTTCATCTTCATGCTCACACATTGATTTGGAAAGAGCTTGTACAGTACAAATTGTTGAAAGAAGTAACGCATGGAAAACTTTACAATACAATAAGAGATGTATATAATATGAAGACGATGAAGCATGATGAAAAAAGACAGAAATATCCTCACATATTTGGTATGTGAGGTTGCGGAATTTGGACGAAATGATATAAACACATAATCTAGAATTTTACGGGGACAAAAAACCGAATTGAAAAAAGTTTATAGGGACAAAAACGCAAATCGAATATACCACATAGACAATTTTTGTAATTTACTCTATTATTTAATTGGTTTGAAAAATAGAGTCGTATTCAAAGAACTCTTTGATTTTTATGAAGTCCAAAGTGACAAATCTTAGTCATTTGATCAAAATGTCACTTAACCACCACCAGCATCAAATTACATATGATTCAATATACAACCATCACCGCCAGCCACAACCAACACCGCTGGCCACTGCCGCCGCCGAACACCTCCGACGTCGGCCGTTGCCGCCCGCCGCCGCCGACCACCACCGCCGTCCGCCGCCTTCGGTCGCCGCAATCATATGTGATTGGATACGCAATAACATGTGATCCAAAGCAGCCGACGGCGGCGAGTGGTTGCCGGTGGTGAAAATGGTTGCTGGCAGAGATTGGTGGTGGTAGTGGTCGCCGTTGAATCACATGTGATTTAATACAAATGGGGTAGTGTTGGTGGTGGTCGATAGTGTGCAATTACATATGATTTAATACACATGGGTGGTGATGGTGTTGATGTGTTGAATTACATGTGATGTTGTTGGTCGTGATAATTTGAGAGTTGATTAATCCAAATGCTAAGATTTATCACTCATGATTATGTAAAAGTGATAAAGCTCTTTAAACGTTTCTCTTACAAAAAATCAAAGTTTTAATTTAATTTGATGGAGAAAAGAAAAGAAAAAGTCTAAGAAAACATATAAAAATAAATAAATTTGTGGGGTTGCGTTTGAAATGACAAGAAAGGAAATGAAATAAATGAAAATGCAGACATGAAGTGACATTTCAGATTCTGGTGCAGCCGTTCCTTCTGCACACACATTCACCCATCAATAAAGACAAAGCCTGCTTCTAAATTTACCCTCAGTGCTATTCTGTAATTCTATCTCTTCACCGAGTAAAAAATAACCGGTATCAATTTTTTAATGTAGGGGCCATGTACGAATGTGTGTTATATTTTCACCCCCATATTGTTTATTCGAAACTTACATAACGATCTTTAAACAAAAGATGATATTTTATTCTTAGAAATTGATGTGTATGATTACATATGACTTAAGCCCATTATGCTCAATAACCTTCAAATTAAATATGAACTATAGTGAAATTATTATGGATTCATAATTTAATACTTAGAGCACAAGCCACAAGGTATTATTGGGTGTTATAGTACTCACTTTAAATGTATTTTTTCGTCTTTAACAGAGTTTTAGCACACATGTCAAAATTAAACTTGTTCATTTAACATTCATATAACACTTCTTTATGAACTACAAAAATACACCGAACCTATAACAATTTTATAAAAGATAATAAAAACGTAAAATTTGTTTGACACTCATTAAATCTTTAGCGTCTGGCTGATGACGATTATTTGGAGAGACCGCAGGAGTCGCTTTCGCGTCGCCAAATTCCCTTTAACGGCAATTTGGCGAGCGACGCCTTTTTCTCTTATAGAAAGTTCAAATTTTCAATTCATTAGTGTTAAAACAGGCTGTCATAGTGCAAATTACTCCTATATGCAGAAACAACGCATAATTAGTTGAGCCCTAATTATGCCAAAAGCGGGATGCATCTTTATCTCAAAATCTTGTTGTTTTCCACATACAAGTAGATTGGAAAGCCAATTGAGACGGTGATATGTACATTTATGGACCACTTTATAAACTTTTATGACACCAATAAAAATCAAAGCTTGAAGCCATTGATTGTATAGACTGAAAAAGTGGTGTGGTGGATGAAGAATCATGAGTTGAAAAAGATTACTAAGAATGTGGTCCAAACCAAAAAGGGTTCTCTTTTATTAAAGAGCTTACCTTAGATTTTGTTGTTCAATAGCTTTATGTTCTATATATGTGTATTTCGACACAAAAACTCTTTTTACAGATATCTAGGGTTTATAGGTTACCCTTTTTCCGTCAATAATATTTCAATAAAATAAAATGAATCGATGTTGAACTTACATACATACCGTGATACCACTATAATTTAATCAAAATTGTCCTCATTTTGCAACAAAACAAAAAAGAAAAAAAAAAAAAAAGGAAAAAGGGAATCCCGTATAAATGCATTAGATCAAGAATATATCAATGGCTATGGCTTCACTTACTAAATATAGCAAGGCCATTTAACATGACTCTGTGAGACAAGTACTATCGGGAAAACCTCAGAAGAAGTTGACAACTGATATACGAATACAATAATTAACTTATTTTTTATTTTGCAACTTCTATTTATACCCTCTAAATTCATTAAAAAAATAGTACTTTCAAGCTTTATGTCTCGAGGACACAGTATATTTGCCTCTCTATATAATTAATTGTACTGCTTTTAATTTAGTTGATTTTGTTGTTATTATTGCGGTCGTCTTATTTCAGATGCACCAGTTTTTCAACACTTCATAAACCATGTGATTTTTTGTCTGTACATACATTTAATTCATTCAGAAATAACGTAAATTTTGCTTCAGTACATGTACATTGTGTACATGAGAGAATTAAGTCACTGTATTCATCGTCACAAGTTCTTTACTTTAGACCTTCAATTTGGTGTTGTAGTCAAATTAAGAAGTTGTGCGATTCCTAGACCGAACGGTTTTTTTGTCCGCTTAATATTTGCTTAATATTCTTAATATGGTGTCACGATTTTTGTATAATCACAAGTGATAAGTATATAATCAGTTGTACTCATCACATATTATTATTACTTTTTTGAAAAATAAAATAAAATAAAATAGTTTTTTTTTTTTTGTGATTATCAAATGTTCAAAATACTCCTACATATATAAAATATATGATTAATTTTGATCATTAATTATTATTGATCAATGATTAAGACTAGTCTTTTGAAATTTTTATTAAAAGACTAAAAGTGACCACATTAAACAATCGACACGTATGATAATCAATTAACAAATAAGATTTATTACAAAGATTTAAAGTTCAATGTTGTCGTACAAGTGTGTATATACCCATTGTGATAAACTGATAATGTTAGTGACTGATTAATGAAGCGTAAATAAATAAAATACAAATCAAATTGAAGACTTCATGGGGAAATTTATTTTAATGTAAGCTAAAAGCAGCTTACTTTTTGATAACAAATTAAAATACACAAATCACATCACTCATATCACTGTGAATTACAATTTAAAAAACACCCAAATATTAACTTATGTCCTTAATAACAAGTTAAGGCGATGGTTTTCTTGAGCTCAAAATATAAATATATAAGAGAGTTCGCTTTAATATACTTCTAAATATCAAGATTTAATCATTTCTTGAATAATGCAGCTCTCGATCTTAGTCGCTTCTCAGATCCCTGCACACAACTCAGCTGCATAAAATGAATAACTTTAGACTTAGTCATTTAGATCATTAATCATAGCATTTTTTTTCTAATAATTAATATTATACGTACAATACATATAAACGGACAAAAAAGGTCTATGAAATAATATAATAGAAATACTATGAATTTTTTTTAATGATACCAAATAATATATTGAAATGATAAAAGTTTAGCATGAATTAACACACCTCATCGAGTTTAGCTTGGTGATTATTTGCTTCCAACATCAGTCCAAAATGAATGTGAGGGAAATGTGCCCACTATTCCACAAGTAAATTTACCGTGTCAAAATATTAATTATATGTGTGTATATATTTGTAATTGTGAAAGCCACCAAACAAAGAAAAAGAAGAAAATTACTACCATGCGCACTTACATTTTTTGCAGCGGTACTAAAAGCTTCTCTATGGCTGATGTCTGGATTATTTGCCTTGATCCTTTGGATCTCCTCCCTAGAAATTCCAGTTGATTAATTGGCTAATTTAAGAATAAGTAAAAAGATGTAACCCCAATTTGAGGGTAATTTAATAACTAATAAATAAATTAATTTTAATGGTGTTATAATTAAACAACAATTAGGGGGATATGATATGGTAGCGTTCTTACTTTATGAACTGATTGTAAGCAGAAGGAACCCTTTGCCTCTTCTCAGGAGCTAAAAAACACAAAATTTTGGTGTTAAACTCATCATTAATTATGTATATTTTACATAAAATTAATTAGGGAAGAAATTAAAGCTAACGAATAATTAAACTCACGACGATTGGTTTTTTGGTCATTGGTGATGCTAACCGGAGATGGCCTCATCGGCATTCTACTATTGTACTTTGAAGAGGAACCCAAATCAACCCTATAATTTGGAGGAGTGTGGGTTGATGCTTTCTGAAATATATGTATCAATAATTAAACACATGTAAATTGTTTCTTGTACTTCACATTTAAGTTTCTATAGCAAATATAGGTAAATGTTAATTATTATACTATAAAATAACACTCGTATTATGCTAAACTTATCGCAATAAACCTAACACGATGGTTTTCTTTATGTATTTGGCAAACGAATAACTAATTCAGTCATTTATTTATCATTTCATTGAATTAATAGTTCTTTTAATAGAAAAAATAATTAAAGTTAGCAATATGCGGTTTTTAAAAATTGAAAAACAAATTGTCTATATAATAAAATAAAAAATAAATAACTAAGTTTAGAACTTAAAAAGAAAATTGAAAATTACAAACAAGAATGAAAGTGAACTAAAAACATTGAAGTGACCGGATCAGTTTGGGATGCAAAAGTAAAAGTTAAAAACACCACAGAATTGAATGACATTTACTGTCATTTTTGTCCCAAACATATTAACCATCTCTTTAATCTCAGAGAGACTCAGGTCGCAGAAGAAAACGACAAAACGTTGATGCAAAGAAAATATTACAAGAAACCAATATAAATATTAATATAAATATAAATAAGTAAGTGAATTTTAAAACTGTTTGAGCTTTGTTAAATTAGAAAGAAACAATATAAGAAGAAAAAAGGCTGCCAGATATATAAATAACTAATCGAGAAAAATCATTAAAAAAATGGGAGAAACACTGACGCATTTATACAAGATGTTGGCCGCAAAAATCAACCCTATGGAAAACGGCGGTTAGGGTTCTTGAATCTATGATGTAACAGCAATAAAAAAGGGGGGAAAAGAAGAAAAACAGTCTGATTTGTGTGGTCTTTAGATTATCCTATGTATGACCTAGAGTAAATAGATTCCTATATACTACTAATAATTTTCTAAAAGGTACAAATATTAATTATACTTACTTCGTCCCACAAAAAACTTCCCATTTAAGATGGGCACAAGTTTTAAGGTGATAGTTAGTGGTGGGGTCATTGACAATAAGTTTAATTAAAATATAAGATTGATTTGGAGAGAGAAAGATAGTTAGTGTATAGATAGTGGTGGGGTCCTTAGTAATAATAGTATTTTATTGAAATGAGAAGTTTTTTGTGTGACAAAAATTTAGGGTGAAATGAGAAGTTTTTTTGTGGGACGGAGGGAGTATCAGTCTGAAAAATATGAAACCTACAAATCCTAGTAGTAAAATTAATACTAATTTTTATTTTAATAGTAAGTTAGTAAGTCAGTGATTTGACATATGGACATCTAATCGGGCACTATATATTTATTAAACATATCTCCTTTTTTTTTAGAATAAATCACACAAACTTTTTTATCTCTAAAGAATCCCTCCAGTAAGTTTTAAAATCAAGACATTTTAAAAACAAACTTTACAAGACAAATTTTATGGTCAATTGATCTAGACCAATTAATTTAATATTTGAATTTAACAAGCTACATTTTAGTTTGACTTTTGAAAGTCACAAGTCAAATTCATTTTGAACGACACACTAAATTTATAGCAATTTTATCTAACAATAGGATTTAACCCTTCAATTTTATGGAACATCTAATCATCTTAATATCACTAGGTTTATATAGCCATTTGGTAAGTCACAAGTCAAATTATCATTTGTTGCAATTTGGTTTTATTAGCAATATAGTAAAAGAAAATCCATATTTATACAAGAGTTAATTATTCAAACTTGTTATTTTCAATTTCCTTAAAGATAAATTTACCATTTTTGCACCAAAAAATAAATAAATAAAAACATGATTTTTTTAGTTTGATTTGCTTAATTTTCTAAGACCATAAGAAAAACAAAAGATAAACTCTTACTTTAACAAAATAGATAAAGAGATTAATTAAAAGTAATTAAGGTAAAACTGTTCCAAATTTATCATTTTGTGTAGATTTTTAAGAGCATTTTGATTACAAATTAATGGGTCGATTTAAATTAGGGCTATAATCATCGATCTGATTAAAGATCGATTGTTAATTACCTGAAGATGGTGATGAGAATTCGTAGAATCTTGGGAGATGGAACTGAAATTGGCGATGGAGTGATGAAAGCCGGCGGCAGCCATGGCCATATTCACAGACCACAAATTGGTGCAGTGTCCACATCTTACTGTCACTATGTCAAACAAGCTGCTGCATGGTACACTCACCTACATTCATTTCACCACACAATTATTAATTAATTACCTCAAATTCAAGATTAACTAATTACCCATTTCAGAAATTCAACCAACAACGTAACACAAAATAAAGACTTTTAGGGTTCAAAGATTACAACTTTATGATCAAGAACCCTAGAAAAACGGAGTTCAAGTAACACCAACATATGATTTTGTTTGAAAACGGCAGCTCAAAAAATGATTTGGGGATATCGAATTTGCTTGAAAACAAGAAATTCAAGTATTTTACTAGCTTGAATCGGTAAAAGAATATTAAAAAAATGGGATCTTGATTTGTTTCTTGAACGTGTAAATTATCTTGATCAAGACCCACAAATGACAAAACCCTAAAAAAATGTTTGTACTCAATAGTGCTTATAGCCACACATGCGCACAATGATGCTAATTAATAGCCCTTAAATTTGGTCAAGATTTTAAATTGATGATAGAAATCTCCATTAGGAAAGAAATGAATCGAATGGCTTTTGTCCTTGTTACTAGTCATTCAAGTACACCGTCCATAGTTCTCGATCTGTGTGTGTGTGTGTGTGAGAGAGAGAGAGATTTCAGATATTTGAAGGACTTTATCTTTTGACTGCAAGCTGAAGAAGAAGCGAGAAAAGGAAAACCTCAAACGATGGAGACTTGACTCAATAAACTCGAATTCAAATGGATCAAATTGGTTGTTATTTAACATCTTACTATCATTTTAAAGCCCTCAAAATATCTTCACACACCAAAAAACACATAGATAATGATCAAGAGAGTATATATGTACGTACCGCAAGAACAATATTGCAAAAGTTACAAGGGATATAACACAATTGCTCAGATGCTGCTCCTACATCTATGCAAGTACTGCCGCTTGACATATCTTTCTCTCTCTTCTTGATCCAAGAATTACTCTCTCTCTACAAAAGCTTATGATCAAGAGAGAGAGATAACAACAACTTGAAGATGTTGGAATTTAAACATCATGCCATTTGTTACATAATTATACTAAGTTATTTTATACTTAGTATAAATGAATAATCAAAGAAAAGGTGCTGTCAAGGGGCAAACCACCGGCCGGATGTAACTGCCGCCAACTGCCGCCACCCCGCAACTTCCGGCACCGCCGTAACCGCCACCAACCGCCACAACTAACCGTCGTGACTGTTCGTTCGCACCCGTTCGTTTAGTATAAATATGCATAGATTCAGTCAATGTAATTCATTCCGAATGTGAGATTCGAGAATCAAAAATAGAAATGTAGATGATGAATCAGAATTGTATAAAATCTTATAAATCAATGAAATTTATGCTTTGGTTAAATGTTTATTAAATTCATGTATAATCGATCCTATCAATTGGTATCAGAGCTTTGGTGATTAATCAAAGCATGGTTCATCATCTACCGAAATCAGAGAGCTTCCGACCGCCGAATTGCAACATCATAAACCACCGCAAAAGGGAGCGGAGGGTTCAGATTGCAATCAATAAAAGGGACTCCCAGGGTGGCTAATCAATAAGGATCTACCACCAAACTGGAACCGCCGATTAAAGGATAACATACCTGATCGGAGAAGACGACCGGAGCACTCACCGAACCGCAGCGGACAGAGCCGCAAGTTCGAAATTAGGGCACAATCCATGCCCAAAAGGCGACAACCAAGGAGATCCATAGGGATCCGCCACCGTCGCAAACACCGCCGCAACAAACCGTCGCCGGAAAAGAGATCCGACGATGAACGGCGAAGAAGACGAACCGTGAAAGTTCGAAATCAGGGCACAATCAGCGTCGCCCAAAACAACTACCGCAGATCCATCGTCAAATAGATGGATTTAAAAAGAACGATCGGAAGAACCGGCAAACAATCGCCGCCGATTAACAGAGAGTGTTCGAAGAACAGAAACGGCTAAAGAGAGAAAAGAAAACAAAAACACACACTAGTGTGTGTTTTTCTTTTTCCCAGCCAAATGAATGTAATATGTAATTCCCCATACACGTTTTTGCTTTCCCAATAAAAGAAAACACATTTTTCGAATATATCAAACGTTTTGATTACCCCATACACATTTTCTTTGATAATTTTTTATAAAATATTATGGAACTTTTGTTTCTTTTATCCAAAACACTTTATTAACAGGAATATTTTCATAATTTATTTATAATATTCCGTAGTTAATAAACTATTTCATTGAATCTTTATAAAATTTATAAATAAAAGTTTTATAAAATGACGGGGAAGGAAAATAATCGGAACTTTAATCGTGTGACACGATTAAAGCACATAAGCCAGTGTGATGCGGTAACAACCTATGAAAAGATGTGTGATGCAACTATAAGAAAAATCTAAGTGATTTAGATTAACCATAAATCTATGTGAGATAGATTTAAGTCATGTGATATGACGAAAATAAATGATTGTGTGACTCAATCAAAATTAAAGGAGTACAGGTTCAGTAGGAGATACTAGAGCCAGAGAACAAGAAGACCTCAACATCAAAGGAGGTCGTAAAAAAGGCATACGGATGGAGTAAAATGCCTAACAAGACAGGTGGAGTGAACCAACACCACAAAAGCATATGGATGGAGTAAAATGCGTAACAAGACAGGTGGGGTGAACCAACATGAAGTTGCATGAAAGACGTGAACAAATGACTTGATATTTAAGGGGGAGTGTTGGAATTTAAACATCATGCCATTTGTTACATAATTATACTAAGTTATTTTATACTTAGTATAAATGAATAATCAAAGAAAAGGTGCTGTCAAGGGGCAAACCACCGGCCGGATGTAACTGCCGCCAACTGCCGCCACCCCGCAACTTCCGGCACCGCCGTAACCGCCACCAACCGCCACAACTAACCGTCGTGACTGTTCGTTCGCACCCGTTCGTTTAGTATAAATATGCATAGATTCAGTCAATGTAATTCATTCCGAATGTGAGATTCGAGAATCAAAAATAGAAATGTAGATGATGAATCAGAATTGTATAAAATCTTATAAATCAATGAAATTTATGCTTTGGTTAAATGTTTGTTTTTCAAGTTAGGGTGATCACTACAGTACCGTTTGCTTGTTTCAAGTCCTTGGATCCTATTTATAGATAAAGAAAGAGAGATCAAGAAACATATATACATATATTATGTGTAAGTATATATCTATGGGAGAGAAATTAGAAAGAGGGAAAATGGGATAGGATCCAAAGAGCTAAGGGGCAAAGGCATTATAGCAAAAGGTAGTTTCAGATAGTGCCTGGGCCCTGGTCCGTGCATCTAAACGCGCGGCACAAACTCGATCAATCGATCACGACATATATTTTTTAGTCTGTCGATCTATTTAATTAATTTTATGCAAGGATAACGACGGACCTACCTTATAAGAACCAATACACCTAATTATTGATCATTAATGGATTTGTGTTTTGTAATAACCGTATTTAATTATTGTATATCCTATAGTTACAAGTTAATCCAACGAAAATATGCAATCGTATATGTAGTTCAAGATGCTAATTGTTCAAGATGGTTGCAGGCAAACACCTACTTAGCTCTCAGTTTGTATTATTATAATGTGCAACAAAAGTAGTACTTGATCAATGTACGTCGCAACAGATTATTGGAGTATATATATATATATATATATATATATATATATATATATATATATATATATATATATATATATATATATATATATATATAGTGAAGGATTATATTGAGAACCCTGATTTCAAAAAGAACTTTGAGAACTATTAATTAACCAATCTAGACCATTGGATTTAAGATTAACGGTTAATATTATTTATGGCATTTTTGTAAATAAACTAAATTATATTTTTAGTTAGTTTTAAATGAAAAGGGCAAATTGGTCTTTCTGCCACACATACAAAAAGGAACGTCTCCTTCAAAATAGGAAGTTAGGAAGCCACCCACTTTATCACTCCCCCATTCCCTTTCAATAACCCTAACTTTCTAAACAAAATTCTCAAACTTCTCTGCCGTTATTTTACTTCATTTCACAAATTGAAATTTGTCTTTCATTGTATGACTTCCTCACGTGGAGTCGTGACTGAAAAAATCACCGGAAAACCACAAATGGCCGGAAGCAACAGAGGTTTGCGATGGTGACTAGTGGTGGGCGGCGGCGGAACGGACGAAAATGGTTACTTGCGGCGGAACTGACGAAGATGGCGACGGTGATCCAGATCCATCGAGGTATGTTCGTTTTCGTGTCCGATAATGATACAACGCCCTTAATGAAATTATAATCATTTATAACAAACATATCGAACAGGAAAAGGAAAGGAAAACAAAATGTAATTATTTATGATGTATTTTAATCTTCCTTCCGAAATCTTTCAATTTTCTAAACTCTAACAGAGAAAACTTAAAAAACTTCCATACAATTAATTCCTTTGTCTTTACTTCCAGAAAAAAGAAAAACAGAACACAATATAAAAAAATTAATTTAATTTCTTTTGAAAAAAAGAAACTTGAGAACATTGTGGTCAATCTTTTCCGCAATTAATTATCTTCCTCATTTTATTTATTTATTTTAATTGTTTTTTGCATTTATGAACCATGTTTATTTATATATTTTTTACATTTAGAATCTTTATTCATCTAATATATCTTCAAACTTCACAGCGGATGCCCATTTAAAATAGGATCCAACTGATGCATGATTGGAATGGAAAGGCTGAAGTTGTTGTGTTTTGTGTTTATATGTGTTTTTGGCATTTGATATGGTGAAGATGATTGTGGTGGTAGCAGAAGGTGTTATTGAAGTTTTGCATATGTGTTTCCGGCTAAAGCGACTATGTTTTGCATATGCTTTGTTGTTTTAATTGGATAACAAAAGTGTTGGTGCTTGGATGTATATGTGTTAGTTGTGCATGTATGTTTTTAGTTGTTTGACGATTATATTTAGTTTTCTAAGATTTTATTATAGATTTTGATATAGACTTTGTTCGACTTTAGGGAGTGATATATCTATGTTGTTTTAAACATATATGTTCAACTAGTTTATAACACTAATGTACACGAATTACCAGAAATAACAATAATTTTTGGAAAAATAACATATATGTACAACCGTCTCGACATATATGCACAACTCACATTTAAAACTAATATAAAAAAAACATACATGCACAATCAGCTAGACAAAAATGACAAAATAATAATAAATTTTCGAAAATAATTCCTAGTTTTTAGGAAATTTTCAAAAAAGGAAATTATTTTTTTTTGTAAAATGTCCTAAATACCCCTCAATAATTAATATGAATTAAATAAATCAAAATTAATTTACTAAATTCTGATTGGTTAATAAGAGTTCTCAGAGTTCTTTTTGAAATCAGGGTTCTCAATATAACTCGACCATATATATATATATATATATATTATATATATATATATATATATATATATATATATATATATATATATATATATATATATATATATATATAGTGTAGAGTTATATTGAGAACCATGATTTCAAAGAGAACTCTGAGAACTTTTAATTAATCAATTTAAACCGTTAGATCTAAAATTAATGGTTAGGATGATTGATGGCATATATATAAATAAATTATATTATATTTTAGGTAATAATTAATTAAGAAGGGTATTTCAGGAATTTTGGCAAAACAAAATTGAGAAAAAAATAGCAAAACCGTTCCCACTCACCTTAAAAATCTCCTATTTTCACTCATCTACATCTTATCTCTCACTCTCTCACGTCATATTCATCTAACCAGCTTCTCCATTTCCATCTTCTCTCAACAAAACCCTAATTCAAAGGCAATCAAGAACTACTCCCCCTCAATCTCAACGCCCCCATCTTCAATCCACCGGTGAACTCCGGTGAACTCACAAATCCGATTACCCGATTGAGAATCTCACGGATCCGATTACCAAATAAACAATTTCTCCGACGACATCTCACTCTCTATCCTCCATTTTAACCTCCGATTTAGTGTTTTAGAAACGGGATCGTGGATGTTTTTAGAAACGAGATCTTCCATGTTTTTAGAAATGAGATCTGACCTCATAAATCGAGAAACGAGATCAGATACAAAATCGAACAAAAGAGAGAAGATATGCTTTTGATTATGAATTTTCACCACACTGTAAAAATTCGGTACGTGGAGGATACCTTTTAATTTATAGTTTTCTTATTCATGCTTATATTGCTAAATGTATGGAAAGTGCTTTATGGTGTATGGTGTTTTTGAGGAATTGTTGGGCACATGTATGACGTTGAAAACAAAGTGTGGAGTTGAAGCAGGGAGCATTTTGGACATTTACCATTACATTAACAATTATTATCTAGGTATTTACTTCACTTAGTAATGATTGTTGGGCATTTTTGGTGTCCCTACATTTTGTTAATTTCTATTTGAGTTGGTGATTGCAGTTAATATTAATGTTCCTAATTTGACTTGGTGATTGTAGTTAGTGATCCGATTGAGATTTAATTGTAGGTTGAAAAGATAAGTATTAGAATTGCTTTTGAAATTATGGAATTTAATTGAAGATCATGTGTTTTTAAAATGAATCAGTACGCCAAGTGTTTGATAAAATGCCTAAAAAAGATTGCCTAATGTTTTGTTAGTTTTTTAATTTAATTTGGTAAATACATTTTGAAGTTATTTTTTAATTTGGTAATTCATATTTTGTGATATAGGTGATAAACATTAATGTTCATTCCTTTTTATAAAAAAGGATATTTTAGATTAGGAACTGATTTATTTGTGAATTGATTAAATTTAAACTTTTCAGGAACCTAAAATAATGATCTTATATTCCGGAGCAGACTTCAATGAAAAAACTTTCACAATCCACAAGTATGTATAGCTGGTTTTGGAGCCCTTGATTTGAAGATTAGTGATTAATCATTGATGCAATTTTAAACATATATGTTTCTTTTAATGTTTTGCAGTGAGTGGTACAAAGAAAATAGACAAGTTATACAAGTGGAAAACATGAAATGAGCATTTTGTGTTAGGATATATAATTAAAGTTACTTCAAAAGGAGGCACAATTGCGCGCCAACAACCATTTGGATTCATATATGTTATTCTTAGAATACATATATATGTTTTCCGAAATAAATTTTGACTTTTTGTATTAATAAGTTCAACATATATGTATTTTGTTTGCTCTATCAATTTTGTAAAAGTTGGATATAAATTTCGTTTGTTAAACATGTTTGTTTTATTTTACATATATGTTCAATTATCAAACTCGCGAAATAACAATTATGCAAAAACCGTCTAAACATATATGCACAATCTACATGTAACACTAGTTATAAAAAAAACATATATGCACTACTACAGATCGCATTTGTTGTTGCGGACGTATAAATTTATATATTGCGGTGGTATGATAAAACCGCAACAACAAATGCAGTTCGCACCGCATAAGAAACAACCGCAACAACAATTCATTTTGTTGTTGCGGCCATGCTAAACCCGCAGTAACAAATCCTTTTGTTGTTGCGGTCAAATATTACCCGCATTAACAAATCCATTTGTTGTTGCGGCCATATGTTACCCGCAACAACTACAAAATTTGTTGTTGCGGCCATTTTAAACCCGCAATAACAATTCAATTTGTTGTTGCGGCCATACATTACCCGCAATAACAATCTAAATTTTCAGTTTAAAGATACAACGATAACATTACATATATCATGTTGAATTCATATTGACAAACATCAAAACCTAAACAAGGACAACCAAAACCTAAACACAAAATTCAAAGAAGAGTAACGTTGAAGATAACTCCAGCACCTCTGTTTTTTGTTTCGAGATCAAGCGTGAACATCACATTTTGGTTCGTGCGGATGCCCATCTTCTGTTTGAAGTCGACCATATCACCATTGATAGTCATATGGTCTATAAAACGATCATTGGGCCTCCTTCGATCACCGTGGCGTTGTAAATTGAAAACCATGTATGGGGGACTCATCTCAAGGTTTGACAAAGCACACAAATGACGATCTTTAGGCTCATTCCAAAGCACACAAATGACGTTTATGTTATCCTTTGTGAACTAGAGATGCACTTTCCACCATCATTTTTTGATATAATGGTTCATCTAATATCTCATATCGTACAAGAGATTAAGGCATGTGGTCCTGTATTTCTACGTTACATGTACCCTTTTGAAAGATACATGGGAATATTGAAAGGTTATGTAAGAAACCGTAATCGACCAGAGGGAAGTATTATTGAAGGGTATACTACTGAAGAGGTGATTGAGTTCTGCCAAGGTACGTATGTAATATATATGATCAACTATAGCAAAAATTAATTAATTATATATTTTGTTTTTGTTAGGCTATATGGAAGGTGTCAAAAGTGTTGGCGTTCCTAAAAGTCGCCATTCAGGTCGACTTGAAGGAAAGGGAGGAGTAGGTTTTAAGATAATAGTGCCAATGCACGGAGAACTACAAGTTGCTCATTTAGTAATCTTAAAGCACATGACATGCCTCACTCCATATGTTGATGAACATATGGATATGTTAAAGTCGACGAACCCGGGTAAACAAGAAGTGTGGTACATAAACAACCAAAACAAGGATTTGGCAAGTTGGTTGAAAGAGAGGGTGACAAGTGATGACGTTGATGACACTGTCAAAAAATTGGGACAAGGTCCAGATGCTAGAGTAAGAACTTACCAAGGATATGATATTAATGGTTATACATTTTACACCAAAGATCAAGATAGAAAAAGTACAGTGCAAAATAGTGGAGTTACAGTAATAGCATCAACAACCGAAATCGATAGGCGTGATCAAGATACATTGATAAGCATCGCAAAAGATTCTTATTACGGTGTGATAGAAGAAATTTGGGAATTGCAGTATTCTGATTTCATAATCCCAGTGTTCAAGTGTAAGTGGGTAAATAACCGTACGGGTGTTAAAGTTGACGAATATGGTTTTACACTTGTCGATCTTGAAACTAATGGCTACAAATCCGAGCCATTCGTTCTCGCAACACATGTATCACAAATTTTTTTCGTCAAAGATCCAAGCAAAGCAAAATACCACATTGTGTTGCAAGGTAAAAGACGTATTCTTGGGGTTGATAATGTTGTGGATGAAGAAGAACACGACAACTTCGATGATTTACCACCATTTTCCGTCGGTATCGAACCCGGGAATTTTGAAAACATGAATAGAAGCTCATATGTACGAATTGACGGAGAAGGAACATACATTTAATAACTCGATCTATTATATATTATTGAACATTAATATTTGTATTATATATGTTTTTTAGTACTATGCAAATTTATAATTAACTTACTGTTTTATTCATGTGTAACATTTTTTATCAATTTGAATTTCTTACTATGCAACGTTCTTGTGTGCGAAAAAAAATGAAACTCAAAACCGCATTAACAAATCAACAAAACCGCAACAACTAATCCACCAAACCGCAACAACAAACAAACCGCAATAACTAATGGACAATAACCACGGTAACAAATAGAATAAAATAACCCGCTAATACGTAGTAAAGACCCGCTAAAACGAAATTGTTTATTCCAAAATTTTCAAATCCCAAAACATTAGTTATCCAAACATCGAATCCTTTAATCACTTTTGCACAAAACCTTCTTCGACCAAACCCTCCGTTTTCTTCACCAAAATCACTCTGCACTAGTTCGCCGGAGTTTGGATTCACCGTCGTTTTCTTCACCTTGGATAGTAACCGACGTTGCTTTCACCACGTCGTATCCTTAATCACTTTTCCAAAAACCTTAATCACTCGATCTCGTCGACCTAAACCCTAGTTTACCATTACATCGCCGATTTTCCTTACCAAGATAGGTATTAAAGTATTATGTTAATGATTTCTTGTACGTGTTTGTTATGCATTCGTTCTTAATCATCTTTTTCTGTTAACGTATTATGTTCACGCATTTGTGTCGTAATTCTGCAGAAATGGCCGATAATCAAGAGCGTAAGAGACGTAGAGGCGAACGTGGTCCTGCATCTTTTGGGAAGAAATATAAAGAAGATGTATATAAAACTGAATTTGATGAAAATAATATCCCTCTAAGTAAAGAACTGACGTCATGGTTTGGGATGACGGTTGCACATCGTTTCCCGCTAGCAACTGATATGGGCAAAATGGACAAAGACATATATGAAAAACTATGGCTGGATACCAAGGTATATATTTATTAGAAAATGAAATATTTGTGACGTGATGATAGCTTATAATTTATTTACTCTAAATTGTAGAATATGTGGAATATCGAGAACGATGATGCAAAAGAGTTAATGAGGAAAAAGGCTGTGAAAATGGGTACTAATTTTAAATCTAGGCTTGTTAAAAATTTCGTCCTTACAGGTAAGGATGCTTGTGAGAAGTATAAGTTTCTTAAAAGGAATGATTGGGAAGCATTTAAGGCACAAAGAAGCACCCCAGAATTTATGGTATCTCTTAATTATATTATATGTTTAGTGTTGTACAATATTTTATTATTAACAACTTGTTAATTTGTGTAGCTAAAAAGGGAGAAAGCATTGGCAAGCAATAAAAGCAGACAATTCAAGGTCCGCGTGGGCCGAAGCGGGTGGACCCGTTTTAAAAAAAATAAAAAGGATGCAGTTTGGTCTGAACTTCTACAAAACCATAGTGTTCTTTCGGAGATTCAAAATGAACGGTCTAAGTTGTTTTTGATGGGTTGTGCAGTTAAGAATAGTGAAGGAAAGTTTGAACTTCCTAACGAAGCGATGGACAATTTCCAAGTTTTGGTAAACTAAGTTTTATTTAATTGAATATTTTTATCTTTTTGGTAAACAAATATTTTTTGTAGCTCGCGGAAGAGAAAAAGATGATAGCGGATGGTACTTATGCAGAAAATAAGAAGGATCCTTTAATTGTTCTCTTAGGACCCGAGCACGGGGGACGATCTCGGACCGTATCCGAGGTAATTGGATACACAAAGGTTAAAGGTGGATTGATTAGAAATGTGATCCCGCAAAGTACCCCCGTGGTCAACACAAGCCACCATGATTCATGTGGGTCCCGTGGAACGGTGGAACACTATCCACCTATTGAGGTAACAATTTAAAAGTTTTGCAGCCTATACTATCCAACCTTATAATTGTATCTGTTTTCACAGGTGATGTCACCGTGTGAGTTGCTAGTTCGGGTGGCGGATGCCCATCTAGTCAAAGTTGGTTATGGACGAGTATGGCCAACTGTGGTATTCCAACTGTTACATCATAAACAGATTGCCGATGGTTGTGTAAAAGTCCAAGTGGATTCCATCGTGGCAGGAAAGGAGGATTTGCATGTACATCCTCTTACAAAAACAGATGATGTTCAACTGGTTGAGAATTTGCCATATTGTATAGTACAGTGGCCAAGATATGCAGTGAAGGTATATTTTAGTTTATTTTTATTGTTTGTGAACGCTTTTATCTAACGTTGTAGAGATGTTTTAGCTTATCGGTGATGGACTTGTCAATTCCCCGGAAAGGGACTTGAGAGAATCCTCTCCATTTGATTTATCAACCAACAATGTTTATATACCAGAAATGCCCGAAACTTCAACATTCCCTTTAGACCAAGAGTTTGTTAGTTATGCACAAATGGTTAGTCTTATCATTATCATTATTTTAATCATTATATTTAAATACTAATGTTTTTATGATTACTTGTGGTAGTTGCAATCGGAGGATCCAACATTCCCCGCAGCCCAAACCGTCCCCGCAGCCCAAACCGTAACCGCAACCCAACCCATTAACCCAGCCCAAACAGCCCCCATAGCACAAACCATTATCCCAGCCCAAACAGTCCCCATAGCCCAAACAGTCCCAGAAGCCCAACCCGACAGCCCAGCCCGAACAGACCCTATACCCCAAACACCCACCGCAGCCCAAACCGTCACCACACCTCAACCCGACAGCCCAGCCCGAACCATCCCCGAAGCCCAAACAGAACCCGAAGCCCAAACAGAATCTGAACCCAAGGATGTTCCTCTAGATCCTCAGTACGACGAGCATTATGCGATGGTAATGGCCGATGCTCCCCAATTTCTCCCAATACTTGATGCATTCTTCAAATATAACAAATATGGTCTTAGTGTTCTTTCCCCTCCGGGTATGTATCCGGAGATATATTCAGAAGGCATCCCAGCCACCGAGGTTTTACAATTTGCTCGATTCCATTGGGTTGATAGCAGCATGATACATTGTTTGTCAATGTAAGCTTAATATTTTAATATTTGGGTATAATTGTATTTATTAACTTTATGTTGTATATTTAAGGTATTATTATGCAATGGCCGGCAGCAATTCACGATGTGCATTTTTCAATGCACACTATATTACCGAGCCAGAATGTCGCACCAACAAGAACCATGTCATCCAACATATCAGGGATGTTTTAAATCATCATCCAAGCAAGTCATACATTCTTGCACCATACTATCAACAGTAATATTCGATTTTCCATAATACATGCAACACTGGATGTTCTAAATCATCATACAAGCAAGTAACTTTGATTAATTGCTTGTGTTTACTTGCAGGCAACACTGGATGCTTTTTATCCTCTGTCCTAAAACGAATATTGCATATATTGTTGATTCTTTAAAGCGTGAAGTCGAAGCTGATGCCAATTACTACACTCTTGTAGGAGTAATCAATCATATTTTTCCCCGTAGATTTAAATGGATAAACACAACTGTATGTTTTCTATTTCCATTTTTTACCAATTTATTTAAGATGTATAAAATATTCAATATATTGAAATATTACAGTGCTGGAAACAAGACCAAAGCTGGGAGTGTGGTTACATTGTTAGTCGACATATTGAAGAATTTTTACAGACCATACAGTTTAACATCAACCAATCTGTAAGTTTATGTTATAATTTTAAAATATTACTCATTTAGATGTAAAAATTATTGATATTAATTGTTTTTCATGAGCAGATGTGGAAGAGTAATAAGAGTTTTGATGCTTCTATGATTCATGAATACATAGAAAGGTTGTTGCCACTGTATCTCGAATGGATGAAGGAGTGCAAGCAAAGTGATGCCACTTTTTAAAGGTTAGCAATTAATTAGCAAGTGTAAATTCTTGAACATATAGTTGTAAATTTATGAAACACGGTCCATTACAATGATCACAACCCTTTAGACATTAAGTTAGCAAGTGTAAATTCTTGAACATATAGCAAGTGTAAATTAAGTTACTGTGCGGTTGTATATATGTTTTTGGGTGCTATCTTTAAATATAGAATATAATATATATATACATATATATTTATATATATATTTATATATATATATATATATATATATATATATATATATATTGTGGAATGATTTTTTTTTGTTTATTTTGAATAACAAATATTGCGGTTACTTTATCATGTGTGCGAATAACTAATATTGCGGGTATGTGTAGTGTGCGAAAAACTAATAGCGCGTTTTTGCTTTAATGTTGCGGTTTCTGTCTTATTGCGGTCTCAGCGTTTGATATTGCGGTTTCTCTTTTGTTGCGGTGCTGGATTTAATACGGCGGTCTCTCTTTTGTTGCGGTGTTGGCTTTAATATTGCGGTTTCTTTCTTGTTGCGGTCTCTGTGTTTGATATTGCGGTTTCTCTTTTGTTGCGGTTTGTGTTGTTTGATAGTGCGTAGTTTGTTAGTGCGTTCCTTTCCCCGCAACAACAAATTGTTTTCCCCGCAACAACAAATCGTTTCTGTAGTAGTGATGCACAATCGACTCGACAAAAATGAAAAAATAACAATAAATTTTCGAAATAATTCCTAAATTTCAGGAATTATTTAAAAAAGGAAATATATTTCTTTTTGGTAAAATGTCCTAAATACCCTTGAATAATTAATGTGAATTAAATTAATCTAAATTAATTTACTAAATTCTGATTGGTTAATAAGAGTTCTCAAAGTTCTTTTAAAAATCAGGGTTCTCAATATAACTTGACCCTATAGTGAAGGATTATATTGAGAACCCTGATTTTAAAAAGAACTCTGAGAACTCTCTATTAATCAATCTAGACCATGGATTTCAATTTTAACGGTTAAGATTGTTAATGGTATTTTCGTAAATAAAAGAAATTAAATATTTGATGAGTTTTATTTTAAAAGGACAATTTGGTAATTGTGCCAACGATAAATTAAAAAAAAACTGTGAACCGTTTCCCACTTCCCTTATAAATCTCTTTTTTTTTTCTCTCACTTCCCCCATATTCTCTCTAACGTCTTCTCCCTAATTTAGGGTTTCTCTTCTCCCAATCTCCTTAAATAATACTAGATCGATGACTCGGCAGGAGGTAGCAGCGGCGCCACCATCGGAGCAAGAGAGGATGTTGCAGTGATCGTAAGAATCGTCGGTGGGTTGGGCGGAGGAGTGACGGCAGTCCATGTATCTGGATTTCAAGATTCTGGCGAGAGATCAGATATCGCGAAACTGGGCAGGTCAGAAACCGATTTCTTGCTCTAATCAAGTTTGATTTTGTTGTTTTATATTTTGTTTGTGTTTAATTTTTGGTCTTTTTGCATTTGATTGTTGCAGAGGTTAACGACTTTTATTTTGAGGGGTTGCCTTAAAGGTTTCACAGTGATGTGCAGGTATTAATAATTATATATCTCAAACTTGAACAATTATAAAATATTATTTTAGTTACATTTATAATTTTATACGATTCAATTTTTTTTAATAAAAGAATCATAATGCAACTCATTGTCTTGATGCTCTAGTCGCCTGTGCTAAACAACAATTGCTCACATTTGCGATCTTGGTTTTACAATCAGATATTTGCTCGATGTAGATTCAAAGGTGGAATTTTCATTTTTTGTATTATCATTATAATTTTGTTTTAAATTAATGTTGGATTTATGAACCTATAATCTTTATGCTCATTTAAAAAGCTCATTACTTCTTATATTTGCAAGATTACCATGATTAAAATTTACAAAATAAAATAATGGTGCTCATTTTTGTTTTCTTATAAAACAGGTTCACATGAGTGCACCACATGTTGATCAATTTATTAGCTTGCTTATGACTATACATGCTAATGGTTTTATTACATGCTTCATGATTCAGATTTAATAAGCTCGGGATCACTTTTTGTTGGAAATTATATTTTACACTTTTTTTTAGCATTTATGAGGTAGAATAGTTGCTCAAATATACCTTCATAAAATGTTAGTTTTGTTTGCACACTAAGTGTTTGTGTTTATGTCTAAATGAAGTTTAAAAATCTTCTTTGAAATGATATTGAATTTTGTTATTTTTGCAGAGACTATTAAATTGGTTAATGAACAAGGGGAACACTACATTGAAGATGAATAAAGCTATAAGAACAAAAATTACAAAAATTACAAAATCTGTTTGGATGCATATATGTTATTGCTTGAATATATGTGTATTGAAATTACTTTTGACTTTTATATGAATAAGTACAACATATATGTTCAAACATGTATGTTCAATAGAATTTGTATGTAATCTAATATATATATAAATTTTGTAAAATTTGGATATAGATTTCGTTTGTTAAATATGTCTGTTTTATGTTACATATATGTTCAACATATATACAAAACTGTAAACGTGGAACTTGTATGTTCAAACATGTATATTCAATACAATCGTAAGATAACCTATATGTAAATGCAAAAGAACATATATGTAAAAATCACATATGTAAAAAAAACATATATGCACAAATGCCTCGACAGAAATAATAAAATAGCAATAAATTTTCGAAATTAATAAAAAAACAATAAATTTTCGAAAATAATTCCTAAATTTCAGGAAATTTTTAAAAATTGAAATATTTTTCTTTTTGGTAAAATGTCCTAAATACCACTGAATAATTAATATGAATTAAATTAACTAAAATCAATTTAATAAATTCTGATTGGTTAATAAGAGTTCTCAGAGTTCTTTTTAAAATCAGGGTTCTCTATATAACTCGACCCTATATATATATATATATATATATATATATATATATATATATATATATATATATATATATATATATTATATATGGAATTACAATTTCCTTAGCTTAGCTCAGAACCAAATAGGTAAGCATGAATGCAATTTGGGCACTACTCTTCCAATGTAAATGCAGTCAAATTAGAAGCGCCAAAATATGTTTTACCGTCTAAAACTTGGTTGACCGCATTTTTACTAATTTGAGTGGCAAATGTGTAGGCATTGTATTTGTAATTTGGAAAAGTATGAGTTTAATACCACGGTTATTTAGAAAGAGCATTTGGCCTGACGTTACGTTAGTTATTTGATAATCAAAAGGGTATCAGTTCAAGCCTCGTTGATGACATATAATATGTAAATATTATGTGTGATGGTTGTAGTTCTTTTCCTTTAAAAATAAATAAATATTTATATCCAATTAATTGAAATTAAAAAGAAATTACATGAGAATATAAGACCAAATCAGTGTATCAAAATATTATATTGACTCTTTAACCAAGTTCGAGTTACCTTTTAACATTTTTGATATTTCAGAATAATAAAGTACCAGTTATTCAATAACAAATACCATGTGTACTATATATTCTTAAAAAAATCATCAAAGTCTAATTAATAAGAGAAGAATTTTAATTAAGGAGTTAAAAAGGTAAATTGGGAAATAAGAAATGAAATGAAATGAAACCCCACTTCATCTCCACAAAACCATAGTTAAACGACTTCGTATTTTCTCCTTGTGCGGGAAGAACAAATTGATCAGATCCGTCACTCGCTTTGCAACGAATCAAGCGACAACTTCACCGCCCCTATAATTAAGGCTATATTCCGACTGCCCCCGCATAAACTTGCCGCCTATCATCTACGGCGGAAGAACTTTACCGGTCAATTACACATTTGAATTGGTTTGAAGAGAAAACCGACACAACAACAATGTTTTAATAACCGGCCGGTTGAACGAAGAAAGAGAAGGTTGTTAATCAAAATCAGTCGGTTAGATCGATAGTTATAACTCGGTTGCAACCGACCGGTTAAATATAAAAATCCACTTGAACTTGTTGACTGAACATGACGAGAAAATATCAGTTTTTTCTAAAAAAATAAAATAGAAATATGATTTTTTTTAATATAGGTTTTAAAACATAAAAGTATTAAATTTAGTTGAAGAATAGATTTGGATTTTTTTTTTAATTCTTTATGATGTATGTTTTGAATTTTTCTATTTTTTTTAGTATTTACATACCATTTATATAATTATTACATCAATAATACTTAATAATATTGTCATCCGGTTCAACCGAGCGGCTCATCCATTCTGAATGGTTCGACCGTATTCAAAGCATTAGCCAATTAAATGCAAAACCAGATTATTAAAACATGGGTTTTGATAATGACAGTCCTAAACGATGCCTATAAGAGCATTAAAATTTGTATATTAATCAAAACTCACACTGCATTTTAGACATGACTTATCCACTAATAAAAATTCAAGTATCTAATGCATATTATTGATAGCCCTTAAGCTTCATTATCAAAACCCTTAAAATATTGCATAACAACGATGTGACCATAAAAGTTTACCAACACTGATACCAATCTACCCGCAAAATTATTTTTTCCTTAAAATTAATAAAGTAAGTAAGAATTCTATTTTGAAAAATTAGAGAAACATTTCATGGGTATAAGAAAATGAATTTGTGGGACCTTGTACAGCGTACTAGGGGGGCGAATTTCTTGTCTTTTTCTTTTATTTCGTTCGCATCTAATATCAGAATTCGAAAAAATAAAACAGAAATTAATGAGTAGAGTACATGTGTGTCATTATGTTTGATGCTTTGTTCTAAAATGTTACACATAAAATCCCGAAATCAAAGGGATTTTAATCTGAATGTAATGTATTTGCCCTTTATTTTTATGGTTGGGATTTCTAATTTTATAAGAGACCTATGTTGTAATCAGAAATAGATTGTGATTTGCTGTTCAAAAAAAAAAAAAAAAAAAAAACTACCATCACCAACATCACTATCATTATAATTTAGTCTAAAGGACTGTAACGGCAAAGGAATCCAAAAAGAGGACGGTAAACCTTAAGAACTACCGTTGTAATTTACTCTTAAATAAAATAAGAAATATGTAGAAAAATAATGAAAGGGGGTCATGTTGAATACCACTTACACATCGTACTTTCTAGCATATCAGCGTACACACCAAATAGTTTGTGATGTATGAAAAGTAGCATCTCACACTTTATATACAGTTTGATCTTATGAAAGAAATGTTACATTAGATCGAGTGGAGTGAGACAGGTGCAAATGTCACACTGCTCATGATTTAATAAGAAATTAGAGCATAAACAACATTTAATGTATGGACAGTAGGGGTGTATTTAGGATGAGAATTAATTAGTACATCATATTTTTTTATACTTGTATCACACTTTACAAATATTACTGCAGACTGTATAAGTATATAAAGCAGTTGTTGTGATGTGTAGATTAAAATATGTTATGTAAAAATCACCACCTATTTGGGATGTTAGATTAAGCGATTAGTCTATGTAATTATAATTTTTATCATATAGAGGAGCTTTACTCTTTGAAGGCATGTGATTTTTCAGAATGTGATGGAGTTTTTCATGAATATGATTGTGTTCATATTTCATATCGTTGTTAGTAGGATATTGTTTTGTTTGGGAATTTTTAAGATTGCATTGACGGACATTAAAAACAAGTAACTTTTTTGTTTGTAAATTTGATTTCAAAAAGTATAGATTTATAATATAAGTGGAAAAAGGCACCAAATTCATAGCAACTTAGTGTTTTTGGAGAATGTTTAAATGAGAAAAGTAAAATGATTGTTCAAAACCGTGAAAATGACAAAGGTTGTCAAAGGGGAAAGGGGATTATCTTGTTTGGCTCAAGTCCTTTTCGTTGTCTGGAGTAATAAATGGCAAGTGCATTTCTCATTATTCACGCACCGGTGACCACATGTACCAACTATACATGTGAGGAGGGGTATACTCAAGGCTGGTCCGAAACTTTTTGAGCCCGGTACATTTTTAAAAAAAAAAAATAGGTCATAAAACGTAATTATAAATAATATTTTTTTTAGTTTTCAATGTATTTCGGTGCGGGTGTTAATCCCGCAATGACCTAATATTACTTGTGTCAATAGAAAAACAATATTATAAATTACTAATAGATATGGAAGAAAAATATTGGACCCTTTATTTTGATGCCCTGTTCAAATGCACATTTTAAACACCCATTGGGCCGCCCTGGGTATACCTACAATATTTTTTATTTTCATTATACTAAAAGAGAAACATTCAACGTATTCTTTGATTTTTATGTAGTTACACTGGATAAATATCAGCCCTTGAATCAATCAACCCGCAAATCACCACCACCACCACCACCACCATCACATGTGATTCAATACATCAACACCACCACCACCCCATGTGTATTAAATCACATGTGATTGCACACCGTCGATCACCACCTCCACCACCCCATGTGTATTAAATCACATGTGATTCAACACCTCCGACCACCACCACCACCACCAACCTCTTCCGGCCACCGTCTCCACCACCGGCAACCCCTCGCTACTGTCGGCTGCTTTCAATCACATGTGATTGTGTATCCAAATTCATGTGATTGCGGTGGCCGAAGGCGGCGGCAGTGGCGGGCGATGGTGGTGGTGGCCGGCGGTGGGGGTTGTGTATTCAATCACATGTGATTTGATGATGGTGGTTATTAAGGAATTTATTGATTTAATGACTAGAATTTGTCCCTTAAGACTATGTTTTAAAGATGGACTACCTAAAACACAACCATATACTAAAATTCAATAAATAATACTAAAATCACCAACACAGGTTCAATCATTCTCACGGGTAGGGGTGTTAACGATTCGAATCGAGTCGAATATCAGGAAATTTGGGCTCGGCTTGTTTAACAATTACTCGGCTTGAGCTCGACTCGAGCTCGAATAAGTTTTTCAAATTGGGCTCGAGCTCGAATATTTATATAGTGTTCGAGCTCGAGCTCGATGCTCGTTTTTGATTCCATATTTTTTGAAATGAACTAATTTACAAACTCGAAAAGCTCGTTAATTACTCGACTCGTTGACACGCTTATATAATATATGTATATTCTTGTACTTATTGTATAAAATACTTGTTCGACTCGTTAGGATCTGCTCGTTAAGATCGTCTAGCTCGTTCAACTCGAGACTAAACGAGCTATCGAACGATCCGAGTTGAGTATTAAATTATTAGGTTCGGATCGTGAGATTAATCGAGTATTGTTTTATGTCCGAGCTCGACTCGAGATCATATTAGTTTAGGCTCGAGATCGATATAAACGAGCTCGAGCTCGAATAGCTCGTTAAAAGCTCGATTCGTGAACACCCCTATTCACGGGGTAGGTCACAAATGTTTCGAATTTAATGTCGTGTTCATTAATCCTTGTGTTTACATCTTGATGTGATACGTATCTTGTAATTTCTTCAGCATAAAATAAACCATTTGTACGTTTTTTGGAAGATATATTAAATCTTTAAGATGGTACATTGTGTACAATGTAGAACATCTACGACGGCCCTAGGCTCTTTTACATGTAAATGAAGGAAAGTTTGCACTCGTCACATCAATGTTCTATCAAGTTGGAATGGTTGGTTTGTGAATAAATGGCTAGGTTTGGTTCAATGAGAGAAGTCGAAACTATGGACACGTTCCAAAAAGATATGGATGGTGACGATAGGTTTTGAATGCGTGTTACACAACTTTCAGATGTACGAGGCATTCGTGTTGACGATTTAAGAGTTAGGTGAATAGCTTAAATGACCTACAGAAACGACAAAAACTACTTTTATACAACGTTAAAATGCAAAATTATGTTGTTTACTACTAAATCTTCCTACTTCATACTCTTATCTGTGAAATTATAGACATTTGAAATCTACTAATTTTATTTACTGATCTCATCCTTTGATTTGATATATGCATTGATCAAATGAATAGTAAGATAAGTACGAATAGTTAGCAAGAAGCAATATCATCTCACCATTGAATTGGATTCACAAAGCTCACTAAACCTTTAAACGGTCAATTCAAAGAAGCTAAAGTATTAGAGAACTCCAAAATGCATATATCATTGTAATCGCTTAATTGACACAAAAAGTGGTTAATGAAGCTTTAACATAGACTATAACATGACGTATAATCAATGATTTAAAATTTGGATTTTGAAACGGATCGATCGATACCTTAAGAACAATCGAACCCGAATGGTGTTATACGGTATAACACCATCCTATGGTCAAATTCCTATCACCGCAACAAATTAATTGACTATAATGGTTTTTTAGGCGCATATATATATTCTCACACTTTGATGTGTTTAATATCAAGAAATACGAAAAATGCTTAAAAAGAAATTGGTAACAAAATTGTTGTATATCTCTATGAAAAATCTTAAATTACATGAAAAGACGGAAGTTTTAGTTTCACCTAAAAAAGCTTATTAAAATTTGTATAAACTTCACAACTTTAATACCACCATCTATAATTTATGCATTAAAATATCAAATATGATATTAAAAAAAAAAACCACAACAAATTTGATATAATTTATTGGTGTTGTGTGCTTTTATATGATATTTGACACCAAATTTGATGTAACACCAAATCCTCTCACAAAAACTTATACTTACTCCGTGTTAAAATAAATAAGTGATCAGTTTTATGATTTTTAGGCAATATATTATAAAAAGGGTCAAAAATATATTATACTGGATTATTAGTGCATTATGAATCACATACTTTTTGAATAAAATGATATTAAAAATAAAATTATTGTTAAAAAGGATAATTTTACTATGTTAAATTAGATATACAATTGTGTAAATCAAATATTAAGATTAAGAAAAAAAATGGATTATACATATAAGTTATTTTATGAGTAGCATAGTAAATTAGAAAGATTTAATTTAAAGTAAGGTAATTTAGAAAAGGGTAAATTACAGAAATTGTCCCCGAGGTTTTCCAGATTCTAGGTTTTTGTTCCTAAATTTTTTTTTCCTGTTTTTTTGTCTTTCAGGTTTTTAAATTCCGCATTTTTGTCCTTCCGTCCAAAATCATCCGTTAACTAACGATTTTTTTGTCCATTTTCCCAAATTGCCCCTGTTTTAACCTTTTTTTACATTTTTCTCTTTCTTTTGATATTTTTCTCTTTCTTTTTTCATTTTCTCTTCCTTCTTCATCTTCTTCATCATCATCAACAAAAAACCCTTTCAATCCAAATCTCTATGTGATTGGTTAAAAATCGAGAATTAGCCCAAAATGGTAAAGCTTTATTCAACCTTGACCGGAAAAGAACGGCCCGAACATATTGACGTCTGCGTCTTCTTCTTCATAATCTTCCACCATCTTCAAGAAAGGGTTCACGATTATCTTCAATCTCTGTTGCAGATCTCCACGAACACATTGACGAATTTATGATTTGTTTGTATTTATGATTTCCGATTATCTTCAATCTCTGTTGTTGTTGTTTCTCCGATTGAAACATTTTTTTGGTTACAGATCTCAGATCTCACATGGTTACATATGGTTAACCGATGAACAATTTTGTTGTTTCTCATATCTCACATGGTTACAGATCGGTTATGCCTCACCAAATCCCTCAGTTCATCATCTTCTTCGCCGGTGACGATGAATTTTTGCAGGTTTTTAGGGCGACGGGTATTGTTGCAGGTTAGGGTTTCGGCAACCACCACAACGGTCAACCATCTCTACCGTTTTGATGATTTGAGAAATGAAATATCGTTGCTTTGAAGATTTTGAGAAGCTCAAAAGAAAAATCCCCTTGAAGTCAAGTTCAATCACAGGCTCACAGCTTTGAAGATTTTGGGGTGAAAGTGGTTTTGGAGGAAAACGTGTAAGTGGTTTTGGGAAATGAAATATTGTTGCTTTGAAGATGTGAAAGTGGTTTTGGTGAAAGTGGTTTTGGGGTGAAAAAAGAATTTAAGGGTTAAAAAAGTTGAAAATAAAAAAGAAAATATAAAAAGACTAAAATGCCCTCTTAATTTTTGCATTTGAGGTCACTTAACGGCCAAAATTGGACGGAGGGACAGAAAAGTGGAATCTTAAAAACGTTAAGGACAAAAGAACCGAAAAAAATAGTTTAGGTACAAAAATTCAGAATCTGAAATACCTCAGGGACAATTTCTGTAATTTACCCTTTAGAAAATAAAATATGTAGTGGCTATAAGTAGGGGTGTACGTTCGGGCGGTTTTCGGTTTAGTAGGGTTAATCGGTTTGGGTTATTCGGTTTTTAAAAATATTTTTGACCAACCAATACCCAAACCAAATTAATTAAAACCAAACCAAACCAACCAAATAAGTCTTCGGTTTATTCGGGTCGGTTCTCCATAAAACCAAATAAGAGAATGATCTCTAAAAGATAATCGTCCTTCATACTTTTAAAAGTTAATAAATCATCCACACTAAGGTTGCAACAAATGTTATAAAATGAATAATTCTACCGTGATTTTAGTTGAAATTTCCAAATGAATGAATGGTTTCTAATTTTCTGTGGCATGGGATAAAATATATAAATAAATTAAGTCATTTATTTTTATTTGGGTTATTCGGGTGTACACCGAATAAGAATTTTTGAATCCGAATCCAAACCGTAATATCGGATGTGAATTTGGTTACACCCGAAATCCGAACCAAACCCAAATAAGCCAGACTCGTTTCACTCAATGTCATTTGGTTTGGTTGGGTTTTCGGGTCAAACCGTTTAATGAACACCACTAGCTATAAGATCTTTCTAGTAGCAATAATGCCCTCTTTCCATTACTTGAAAGTTGAAAGTCACCTCAACTATCTTCAAAATTCATACATGTTGTTAGTCCAATCAAGTTGTCATTTCAAACAAACAAACACAAAAGAATAAGAAATAAAAAAATATTAGTCGAGTGGAACCTACGAACGAAATAAAAAACTATTTAGAAACTGGTCGATATATAATGCGCTTGTAGACCCCATTGTTCCAAGTATAAACCCCACCATTAGGATATGCTAATTCATCGTGTCTCTATGGAATGTGAACCCTAACCAAGAAAACCTTAATAACTAGTTGGATCACTATAACATATGAATAGTCAAAGTATAAAGACACTGAAATTTCTATTTCATACATGCATACATACGTACATAAATCTATACATCCATACGTACATACATACATACAATGACAATGTGGACTTAATTAAAGTGTTTGGTACATGGTGATTTTAGAATATTAAATGTCCCTCATGCCCTAAGATAGGGGTGTATATAGAGTCGGATTTCTGTTTTCTTGATTTTGTATGAATCGAGTTTTTCAATTTTGAAATTGTTTAGCTTAAATTGAAATATTATTCAAACTTGTAAACGTCTTTTAATCGAATACGGCCATATGGGTTGAATTTGGATCGAATGCGATTAAATCGATTTCTATTTGTTTTTTAAAGCAAATTCAGAAAACAAAACTTAACAAATTACAATTCTAAAATTACAATTATATAATCTTGTTGAGTAATGTCCCACATTGGACAACAAATAAATCTGTAATGTATTTATAAGATTCTTAAATTACCCTTCTTACATTGTACTATCAGAGTAAGCTTCATCCGTAATTGGTCAAACGGCCATGTGGACATCTTATGTTTGACTTTTATTGTATTTTTAACATTTTGTTTTTGTCATATTTGACATAAATTGTAGCAGCATAGCATAGATTTAGTGTAGATGGTTTGGGCCAGAGGCTAGAGTCTAACCCTGTTCTGTGGATTGTGGTAGCTGGCCGACTGTTGTGTGTGTGTTTTTGTGGAGATAGAAAGCACCCAATTTGCTCGCTTTTCAGTGGCTTAAACAACATTACCTGTCTTTATCTCTACACGCTCCACTTTTACTCTTTTAATGTTTATTTAATACTTCTATTTTATTTTAATACTCGAAGCACATTTCTACCCATCGGATAATGTATAGGGCTGTAATAAGTTTTTCTAGATAACATTTATGATTGGCATTTCACATTTATAATATTATTTAGTTTTTATATATAATATCATTTCAAGTTAGAACAATCAACCTTATTTAGTTTTTTACACTATTAATTGCTTTAGTCATACTCGCAAAGCAGGTAGACGTCTTGAGATTAGCCGGTTCGCAAAACAAGTCAAAATCAGATTATAGAAAAAATCACTAACATAGTAACATCAACATTAATAAAATAAGGGTACCTATAAAATAATAATGAATACTAATTATTTTTTTTAAGAAAAGTTATTAAATATGCAAACTTTTCCATAACTCTATATTGAAACGATTGTAATTTGTTTATGAATGGGATTTTTTTGTTCCTAAAAGATAAGAAACAAAAGGTTTAAGATTTTAAATGGGTTTTCATTTACCATTGTCAAATTCCAGAAGCCCACTAACCCAAATATACAATTGAAGGCCCATATTTTCTATCATGGACCTTGTGTTAAGGATATATAAAAAGAAAAAGGGGGTGTTGTAGACTTGTAGCGGAGAAGAATAAGCCATAAAGGGGTGTATATGAGATCGTGTATGTAAACGTCTTTTTTTTTAATTATTATTACAAAAGAAATCTTTATTACGTTACAACAATACTAAAGACATGTTTCGTAAAGCTTATTAAAGAGACTTTTAAGCTTATTAGCTTAATACGTGATAATAAACTTGAATTTTCTTATTAAGCTAATAAGCTTAAAAATCTCTTAAATAAATTTTCGTAAATATGTCCTAATTAAATACCATGGAGGAGATAATGTTGGAATATGGTGGAAAAGGTGATGGTCTTATGAATTATGATCGACGGTCTCACCACCAATCGGCAATCGTGGAGGACGACCCATTCTTCACCACCACCACCATGCTACTTCTTGCCCCTTTTTTTATATGTTTATGTAACTCTAGGGTTTTAATTATGTTTTTGGTTTGTGTCTTTGTGTTTTTTAAAGATCTACTTTTGATTTTCTGTATATGTTTTTAGGATTTTTATTCTAGGAAAATTAGAAAATTGGTAAACATCTTCCGAATTAAGAGATTCGAATATTTGGATCGGTTTTTTACATCTACATATACTTCTACTTTTTAGTAATATTTTAAACTATTATCTTATCTAACCAAAGTTGGTAAGGTCAACTCATGACCGACACGTTTACTTCCACACACATTCTAATTACTGCACTTGCACAAAAATTTGGTGTCTTTTAGTCATGAATATCCATATATGACATTGACCGGCCCTTGTACTATACTAAAATAACAGATATACCCCTTCTGTTGCAACTCCACTTAAACACCCTTAAATGCGTAGTTTCTTAGCGAAAAGTCTAAAATCCAAACTTTACCTTGACAACGCTAAGATATAACTTTAAATAAATTTTGCTATAGATACATTCACTGATAGCATGGAGTATGGCGCCTCAACCTTTTGAGCCAACTAGCATTCTTTTTCAGTTTTCACATTCATACATCAAAATATCTCAACTTATCACTCAAATCATTATATTCTTTTTAAGTTGCACCAAAATAACCATTCAATTACACCAAACATAAAAAACTCTAAATAACACGCACCAAGGAAGTGGATTAGATAACGGTGCAGGTATCGTGCCTCGGGGTTGGCGGCGCCAAAAGTTTCTGTCACTGAGAAATAGTACGAGTAAAAAGTTACCGCACCAGACACTCTAAACCCATCTATTGTCAATAAACCCATATTTTCCAAGAGTTCACAACAAGATTGGCTTCGTAATCATATTTTCTCAAGTCGGTAGTTTTTATTTAACTTAGTACATTCTATCTATTGCTTTAAGAAAAGATAAACATCCTAAAAGACCCAAACAAAAAAAGAAATAACATAGGGGTCGTTGGAATCCATTTAATATAGTTCAGGGGGCAAAACTAACATTTTCGTACATATTTACCCTTCTAACCGTTCTTCACAAGAAAGATTTCAGTTTGAAAACCAAATTTTCGTGAAACATAATCCAAGTTGAAGAGAGAGGTAGAGCGAATTTTTATCAAACTTTTTCTTCAATTTGTATATGTCAAGTCCGTTTGCTCCAGTTTATAATTTGTGCAGATATACATACATTTATCTCTCTTGATTACACAGTTATACAGTTGGTTAATTTTTGTCTGTCAATTTTTAGGTTTTTTTTTGTGCTGAAAATGGCGAGCTCGGGTCCAAATGATGAGGTTGTTTCCTTGGAGCTCCCTGCACCTTCGGGCTGGAAGAAAATGGTTCTTCTGTCTTCTCTCTTTACGTTTCAATTTTAAATTGGATATGGTTTATGGCTTATGCTAGCTTTTCTGCTTGAATTGATTTTTATTTCACTAAATTGGGTCTCGGATTTAGTTCAGTTCTATAAATATTTAGTTAATTCGGTAGAATTTTGTTTGTTTCGAAGGATTTCATAACTAGGGTTTTCTTCGGGGTTTCTATAATTTGGGGAAATTAGGGTTTTGGAAATTACGTGTTTGTTTGCATAGGTTATCTGCGTTATGTTGGTTTATTTGAATTCCCTAGTTCTCTGCTTAGATTATTGTTTTAATTTTGTGAATTGAGTTCTAGAAATGGTGAAATTTTGTTGATTTTGATTAATTGGGGGAAATCATGGGTTGTTTCAGGATATTTTAAAATTAAAGGATTTTCGAAATAAGTAAAGAAGTAAATAATAAATAGAAATTAAATTCAGAATATACTTATTTATAATAAATTGCTAATTTATGCATACTTCGAATTTCATAATTACTAATTCAAAAGTTTTGGTTCCCTCTAATTTTATGAAAAGTAATTACAAGTATGCAACAGTTGACTTAAAAAACATAATGCAAAGTGTTTTGACTATTGTGGAAATACCTAAATTGCCCTTTTCATGCAGTGCTTGCTGAAGAAAGGAGGGACACCAAAGAAGAATGAAACTGTGTTCACTGCACCAACAGGGGAAGAAATCACCAACAGAAAACAGTTGGAAAAGTACCTGAAATCCAACCCTGGTGGGCCCAAGATTTCAGAGTTTGACTGGACAACTGGCGAGTCTCCAAGGAGGTCAACAAGAATCAGTGAGAAAGTAAAGTCAACCCCACCATCATCAGAAACCGAACCGGTCAAGAAACGGTCAAGAAAGTCAACGTCTTCAAAGAAAGAAAAGAAAGAGAAAGAAGACGAAGAAGAAGAAGAAAAAGATGTTGAAATGCCAGATGCAGAAAAGGACGAAAAAGAAGAAGAGAAACCAAAAGAAGAGGCTGCTGAAAAATGTGAAATTCCAGAAATACCCTTGTCAGAGGAGGCGATTGAGCCCGTAAACGAGGTCAAAGATGAGTCAAAGAAAGAGGCTGTTGAAGAAAAGCGTGAAATTCCTGACGTACCCTTGTCAGATGAGGTCAAAGATGAGTCAAAGAAAGAGGTTGATGAAGAAACGCGTGAAATTCCCAAAGTACCCTTGTCAGAGGAGGCAGTCAAGCCGGTAAGTGAAGTCAAAGACGAGTCAAAGAAAGCAGGTGATGAGGAAGTGCGTGAAATCCCTGAAGTACCCTTGGAGGAAGAAAGCGAGCAAGTCAAAGAGGTCAATGAAGAAGCATGTGAAATACCAAAAGTCAACGATGAGGTGGAAAAAGTCAACCCTGCAGAAGTGACTGAAAACCCGATAACGCCCCCACCGGAGGAAGCTGTCCCGGTGACTAAAGTGGAAGAAGGGGCGGCTGCAGAGGCGGATAATGGTTGTCCGGTGGAAGTCAACAAAGTCAACCCTTCATGGGAGGAGATAAAGATAGAGTAAGCGGTTGTGCAGCCACTTATTTTGTGTTGTTTTTAGTTTCCACTAATGAATTTGCCTAATCGAACATTCCTGTAATCTGTGCTGTTTGTAATCTGTTATAGAATTAGGAGTCTTGAAAACTTTGACTTTAGTAAGAACATCAAACGGACATTTGTTGTCGTAAATCCATTGTTGTCATCAACTGTTATGTAATAGGTAACTCGTTAATCACCTTTTAATTTTGTAATTTCCCTTCTTTTTTCGTAACATGTCTTTGTGTTTTGGTCAAAATGCATTTTTTACTTTTAATTTGGCTGATTAAGTTTTATACTATCTTGAACTATTAAAGGTACAGCATGCATGATACCTTGAACTTGTCAAAATCATCGATTTAGTACTCTAACTTACTAAGTTGATCTTTTTTTCCTCATGTGATTTGCTTTTAATATTAACATATCGAGATAAATGTATATTTTTTAACATATGAGATGTGTGGATATACCTATAAAAGAAATATGGTATCTTGAAAACCAAAAAAGGATACATGAATCGGGTTTGAATTATTTTCTTACATCGATACAAACGAAACATAAGCAAGTTATTAAAAAAGTCAGGAATTTGTTGGATTTATCATTTATGGTCATATAAACCCAAAATTTGAAAAATGTGGAAGAACTTTAAAATTAGAGCTTCTCAAAGGCCTTTAAGTTGTCCAACCAAGCCAGTTAATGTTGTCCATTTCTCAAATGCAGTTGCAGAATCCACAAAAGCTAATTTTGAGGCTTCTATGTCATTCTTTGTTACTGCATCAAATTATAAAAAAAAAAAGGTCAATTTTATGCATTGGTAGTTGTACGGTACAAGTAGTTACTCGAATGTACCTGACGAATACAAAGAAGTCAATGACGAGTTGAATGTATCCACTTGAGATATTTCCTCTGGGCTCGAACTCAACTGCAGAAAAACCAACCATCAAAGAGGGAAAGGTACATGTTCAGAAGCACAAAGTACAACCCTACAAAGCATAAGTGACCTGAGAAGATTTAGAAAGACCTGTGAGAGGGCTGTATTAGCTTTCTTGAGCCAGTCAGCATCAGGGGTTTGACCAAGGACTGAACCAGCTGAAGGAAGATCATTGTTTTCTATAGCTTGCCCTACTTTGCTAAGCTTGTAAATAACATCTTGTAGATATTCTGCACAAATAATAGTTTCAACATGTATATATAAATAATTATATAACGATTTAAGTTATTAAAAGTAAGAAATTTATCAACAATGGTAATATAATGTAACAATTTTGGCAACAAAATGAAACATAAATACAAGTTCTCACTTTATGTAGAACGTAATGTATCAATTTTGAGTTTTGACAATGTAGCGTTTTTATAATTACAATTTTTTTGGCCTAATTCTTCGAAACGATACAAATTTAATTTTGGTTACATGAGCATGAAAATTTCAAACACTCTCTACATTATTAAAATTTGTATATTATGTTATCTTTCTTGATCATTATTCCTTAAAAAGTAAAATTGGAAAATGAGTAAATTATAACTATGGCTTTTTGAATGTGGACATAGACATAGTAAAACTGAATTATGGACATGAATTGTACATTTAGATTGGTCGAACTTTGATCGTAATGTACGCAATCTAATTGTTACCATGATCATTTCTAAATATTTTTTTGTCAACTTATAAATGTTTTCTTAGGGAAAAGATGAAAATTCGTTACCTAAAACTATTATAGTCAATCACCAAATGGTTACAATTGTACTTTTAGATAAAACCAAATAATGGTTGCAAAAGTTAGTCTTAATGAAATAATAAGCTAATTATCGAATAGACATTTATGAAGTTACTAATATGCTTTGAACTTGAATTACAATTTCTTAATAAATTTACATACTAAAAACTATTTACCTATTCTAATAAACATCAAAATGGTCGTAGACCTTTTTTCCGGTAACATGTTAAACGAATATTATAAGATGTGCTTTATCTTTATTGGATGAATTAATGTAAAATGACGAAACTAACCTTTATCTTTATTGGATGAATTAAGAACAGTTTGTTTCTCGATTCTCTTTTTCCTATCTTGTTTGATCCTCTCCATGAGTTCCAAATCATCATCAGGCTCTAAAATGGCAGCATTGGCACTATTGGTATTTCCAGTTAAGGACAGGAGGAAAAGGGAAGTGAGGCTTATAGATAGGCTTCTCTTTGAGATAGGTGGAGGGTAATTTGGTAATTTACACACTGGTTTACACACACTAGTTCCTTTAGCTGTGTGTTTCTGCGATGTTAAAGAATATGATGATGTGATGAAGGTGCTTGGATTCGAGAGAAAACTGGCTGCCATTTTCACTATTATTTTTCTTCACTTACTTTTTATTTTATTTTGTTTTTCATGTTTTTAATTGGTGTTTTAATGTGTGGGGGTTGGGAGCCAGAGAACTAGAAAGAAGGATAAGATATTGGATTTCTTGATAGGTGGAAATTTAAGTATGTTGTTAGCGTGTGTATGCGAAATAAAATTAAAAAAAAAAAAAGAATAATAATAATTAATAAGTGAAATAAACTGTTCATTATTCGGCTATTACAGGTTTCATAATTTTATTTTTACCTATTTGCCTATTATCACTTGTAGTGAAATTTATTTTTTCTCACAAAATTTCAGAATTTTAGGTGTTTGATTAAGATGGTAATTTTTACACCACACATTTTAACTTATACACTATAATAGATGTTTTATATATTTATATACTCCCTCCGTCCCACAAAGAACTTCTCATTTCACTTTAAATTTTTATCACACAAAAAACTTCTCATTTCCTATAATTAATGGGCTCCACACAATATTAAAACTATTATTACCAAAGACCCCACCACTAATATCCACTAACTATCTTTCTCTCTCCAATCCAACCTTATATTTTAATCAAAAGTATTATCAATGATCCCACCACTAACTATCACCAATAAAAACTTGTGCAAAAGCCAAATGATAAGTTTTTTGTGAGACGGATGGAGTAATATGTAATAATACTTGTACATTGTGATATAAATATAAAAAAATATGGTGCAAAAATTAATTCTAGTTTGATCATTAGTTAAAGATAAAGTGACTGGGCCAGCCCTAAAGTGAAGGCAACGACCTATATAAATGTGGGCTGGGCAGGCTCTAGGTGAATTGTCCATCCCAAACTTAAGATCCATCTAAGCAAGTTACATTGGTTGATGAGATGTACTACCATTGATGCACAAAGTACCTTTAGTTAAACGAGATGTACTACCATCTAAGCAAGTTACCTTTAGTTAAACGAGTCATTAAAAATCGGTTAGACGATACCAAACAGCCAACTCGATTAGTTAAATGGGTCGTGTTTGGACTCGGTGATTTCAACCCACCAACCCGATACAATTTGGAAGTTATTTAGAAGTACACTTTGAACATATCTTACTTCCTTTTTAGCATATATTTTTGTGTTACTCATTTGATCCGTAAGATCTAATATCCGTTGATTGACCCAATTTAAAATAAATGGATTGAAATTGCCAATTAAAATGCTCTTTATTAGATTTGAATAATCTCTAATGCGCAAATTTAAGTCGTTTGAAAGACATGAAAAATAGAATGTTTTCTAGTTAACTAGTTTTCTAGTTTTCATTTTATGAGATGTTTTAATTATGTATTCTATTTTTCATTATAAACCACCCCCCCCCCCCCCCCCCTTTTTTTTTTCTTTCTTATATCATGTTTTTTAAGAAAACATGCTATTTGGTGATATGAGAAAATTTGTCTTCCATTATAAAATGTTGTCTAACCTGCTAGATGGAGATAAAAAGTATTTTAATTTTCATTTCTTATTAAAATACAAAACATTCCACTTCATATAAACTACCAACAACCAAACTCTATGGTTTTTAGTTGGGAAATGAAAATGGTTAAGCAGGTAGGCTAACCCAGTAACCCCCAATCCAGAGGTTTAGCCCCAACAACTTCAACACAACTCTTTCAAAATAGAAAGTTTCCATCACCACTGCAATGTACGTATAAACGACACTACTTTCAAATTAGATATATTACAAAACAAAACAAAAAGATGTACGTTAAAAAAAAAAAAAAAAAAAATGTAAACAGTTATAACTTTATCCGAATGTAGTATTGCTATGTATGTGTATAAAATTAAAATGATTTAAATATACATATAATAGTAGCATTTAGGATAGGAATAAAATAATAGTGCTATTACGAAAATTGACCGAGTAACAACGAAAGAATCCTAAAGAAGCTTCTAACAGTCAAAACGAGTTATGTTTGACTTACTGTAGAATTTACACAAAGTTAATATATTAATATCAAAGCAAACTTTCATTATATTACTAGACAAAGATCCTTTTTTATATAGAGAAAGAAGGTAAATAGACAATGAGTTATGCCGTTATCCCCTTTTGAATTGCAAAACTAATTCTTTTAAAAATAACATTTATGGATCTATATATCATAGCATTGCTATGCATAGACGTGCACGTAAAGTTTGATTTTGTTAACGTAATAGGTCTAATTTATTTATAAGTTGTGTCTTAGTTGATTACAAACTTGAGAAATATAGTATAACATATTTCAATGAATAACGATATTTTTCCTACCTTTTAATCCTAACTCCTACCCATAGTTCTACTTATCTTTAAACTTGACATGTGTTATCCACTAATTCTCTTCTATTATATCATCCATTGATTTTGACACTTATCATGATCTTATTGGTAGGACTATGAGTATGACTAAAAGATACGAAGAAAGATAGCAATATAGCATTGACTAGTCAACCTAGTAAAAGTCAAAATTAGTACACAAACCAGTCCGTTTACGTTAGGGACAGCCACTTCACGCGGCAATTTTCGAATAAATAAGAGACATAGCATTAGCAATATAGCATTGACATATTCTAATATTTGAAAACCTTTCTGATTGACGTTTTAGTCCTTCTTTAATTGTTTAATTTACAAAATACTAATACAACAGGACAAGAAATTTGTTGTGTAAATGTCAAAAACAGATAATATAAAATTACAAATATAAAATTTATTAGTTATCGCTCATATATTATGTATATTTTGATGAACCAAACCAAAAAATGAACCGACCTCTAAAAAATTTATACTAATCTGAAAAGTTTTGGGGTGGGCAGATGCCCACCCTGCCCACCCCTTGGTACCGCCCCTGGACACTAATAAAAAAGACTGATATTTACACTAAAAATTTTTATTCAAACATCACAACCTACATTTTAATGTATTTGTATAATGAGTTTTAAAAGATGTAAAGTGAGATGAACCTACTTAATAATTTGTTTTACAACTTGTATAATTTGTTTTAAAAGTTGTAAATGTGATGAGCGATGTATTCTAAACCCAGTAAAAGTGGTTTAAATTTGGAATATAATACTTTATATATTTATATATAGTGGAATATAAATGTCGCATGGAAATAAACCTAATCCTATTATTTAAGTTGAAAAATGATTAAACTTGATGTGATGTTATTGATTTAATATAATTGGCTTTAGTGGTCTGGGTTTGACTAACTAATTATGGTTATACATTTGATTTACTTAAATTCATTATTAACTAATAAACGATAATTCTCGGTTGCAGTTTTTAACTTCACCACTGGTTTGCATAACGTGGCGGAAGTATCACAAGCGGCGTATGGCCCATGCACCACCACAAACCCCATCTCCCTCACCACCGCCGGCCCCGCCACCCTCCGCTTGACCACCGCCGGCACCCATTACTACATTTGCACCGTTGGAACACATTGCCAAATTGGTCAGAAATTGACCATCACCGTCACACCCGCACCCACCACCCCGCCACCAGCCGCCACCCCTCCTCCGGCAGCCATCCCCACCACCACACCAACTCCGGCACCGGTTTCACCACCTACCACCACCCCAACCCCCGCCCCTTCCACCACCACTCCACCACCTACCGCATCTCCTTCAGGCAGTGCCATCCCTCCTGCCGGAGACACCACTCCTACTCCACCATCGCCTAGCACCGCCTCCCGATCTTTCACCGCGGTGGTTCCAGCAACTTTCTTGGCCGTTGTTTTAGCTTTATTTTATTAAAATTGATATTGTGAATTATTTTTTCTTGATTATTAGTTGGAGAGATTACACGGTTGTGAGTGATTAATTTTCTGGATTTTTCTTATGTATGTATGGATTTAAATTATGTTCTGTTTCACTATTCGTATCAATTTAAAACAAACCTAAATTCAACAAATGAGTTCTATATCAAACAAAATTTTGTTACGAGTTAATAACCCAACTAATTTCGACAAATTCCAAATGTAACATTTTTCACCTATTTTGTAAATGTAACACCTTTCATATCTTATGAATTTGGTGAACAAAGAAAGTCAAATATCAACTCCAAAAGTCAAACATGTAACCCTAGAACAAATGTACCACCAACTTACAAGAATTTACAAGAAAATAACATTGCTGCCAATTATATAGTATTTTTATCTACAATTCCAAATGACCAGTTTGTTGCAATTTTACGGTTTCATGTTGCAATTTTGTTGCTTACTGATTTTTTTTTCACGTTGTAACAAGTTGACTTTTGCAAAGAAGTCTCCACGAATTATGAACTGTTTGAAATTCGACCTGTTTTCCTTTTTCACTGCTTGATTTATCTACGGAGGTTTTAATTTTACAATTTAACTAAAGTAACTTTTGATTTTATAATATAATCAAATTACAACATAAATCTAAATGAAACTATTAAAAATACCTTTTTTGAGATGTAAACTAATGAAAAAAGCGCCTACGACAACGAGAAGAACCAAACTCTTCATAGTCAGCTTTAGTGACACACATTGCATCAAAATCAGGACTAGAAGCCAATAGCGACCCCCCTCGCCAAACGCCTAATATGGGGCTGCAAATACAAAACAAATAAATTAATTTAATGGAAAAATTATAAAATCAAATTTTAAAAAAAAAACATGAAACTGTGTAGAAGAATTATATTATTACTCTTCTTGAGTTGTTATCTTCACTTGGTACACGTCTGGAACAAGAGGACGTAGCTCACTTTCTCTGTAAATAAATTAAGTTAATAAAATTTGATACTGATAAAAAATTAAATATTATTAATCATATATCTAAACGAGAAAGCGGAACTTACAGTCTTTTGGCAAAACCTGGAAATAATGTGCTTCCTCCAGTCAATATGATGCTGCAAAAAAAAAAAAAAAAAAATATATTATAAATTATAAGTTCAATTTCCAGCCAACTAATATTACAAATTAAATTAATGAAAAAAAATTCCAAGCCAACTAAACATATTAAAGTACCTTTCATACAGTACAGGATGAAGATGAGGATGACAAGAATTAACAGCCCGAACAATACATTCTGCAAGTCCAGCTTGGTTCATTCCTGCATAATATTCACAATCCCAGAAAAAAATTAATGATTATCATTTAAATTATTATCTCTTAATCACAAATAAAAATCAAAACATCACTCACCCAAATCAGCTGGACGGAAAATCATCTCAGGGACAAGAAACCGCTCATTGCTCAAGCTGAATTCCTGTTTTTTCAATATGTGAACTTTTATAAACTATTTTTTTATCAATAAAGGATTAATCTTTAGACAATTATAGGAAGTTAATTACATTTTTGGTAAGATCAACTTTATTCCTTTCTGATGGTTTGTTTATAACTTCTGTTTGATCAGTTTCATCGGTTTCTTCAGATAATGTAAGATATTTTTGTGCTTCAGCAGGATCTTTTACAAATCCCTTTGTATGTGTGATACCATCAGGAAGCACATATGTGCATCTAAAATGATTGTCATTTCCACGTCTCCTGTAAAAAAAAAAATGAAGAATTTTACAAGAGATTCAAAAAATAAGCTTTGGGTTCAAAATCAAAACCAGTTATTCTTAATTTTGTAAATTAATTTCAGTTTAACTCACAAGGGATCCCTAATTAACTAACCAACATTGAATCAAACTGAATAAACTCTAATTCATACCTGGCAATCTGTAAATCACGAGCAACATCGGTAGAAACGAAGCATAATTTCTCCTTGACATCATCCATTAAAAAAGTTTCATCCATCACATTAATAGATCTGTAACTCACCAATTCCTTCAAGTAATTCGTCAATGCTTTCCCGCCCAAATCCATCCTCTTTACGCCGTAATTCACCGTGAAATTCTGAAAAACCGGTGCTGCGTGAGTGAAGCTAAACCCTACGTCCACCACAAGGCTACACTGCGCCTTCGATACGACGTCGTAAGGGCGTCTACTGGCTTCGTACAAGTGAACAAGAGACGGTGAATCTGAGACGAACAACGATTTGAAGTTAAACTCCTCGAAAACGATTTCATCGGTGGCGCGTTGGATTGACGGGAGGTTGAATAAGGGTTCGGTGAGAAGGAGTGAAGCTGATGAAGGTGTGATGTGAAGGAGAGACGAGAAAATGTGTGACCAGATGGTGGATTGGAGGTCGTGGTTGATGAGGTAGCCGCGGTCGTACGGGCGGCGGAGCACGGCGGAGGTTAGGTCTTCTGTTGGAGAGAGAAGTTGGTCTGCTAATAGGAATTTCTTTGAGGAAAGTGGACGAGCTGTGCAATTTGGGACTACGGCGGTTGGATCACGTTCACCGCCGATACCTGCTTTGATCAGGCCGCCGCCGTTGTCGAGAACCACCACGACGTTCGACGACATTGTTTTGCGCCACCAGTATCAAGTGAAGCTGTGTAGTTATGAAGTAGCGCACGTGCTTTGCACGTGAAAATGGGCGAAACCCTGAAGTGTATTGTCCCAAGTAGGGTGTAATTGAGTCGAGAGAGCTTGTGAGTTACTCGAGACCGACACGAAAAATACTCGAAAGCGACTCGTTGTGAACCGAGTCGAGCTCGAGCTCGAGCTACTCGAGTAGGGTTTCGAGCCGAGTTCGAGTTCCAAAATACACAGCTCGTTAGGCTCGCGAGCCTTATCGAGCTTTTATTTAATTATCATTTTACCCTTTTTCCATATACATACTTACATTTTACGCTTTTCCATATACATATTTACAACAAAAAAGTGCACTTTTAAATAAATATGAATTTTTCGAGCCGAGCCGAGTATCGAGCTTTCACCGAGTCGAGTTCGAGCTTAAAAATGGAAGCTCGTCGAGTATCGAGTCGAGTTTCGAGCTCGAGTTTTAATTGTCGAGTCGTGCTCGAGCTTGGCAGAACTCGACTCGTTTACACCCCTAGTCCCAAGCCTGAAGAAATGGTTAAAATCGAGATAATTTAATTAACAGATAATTTATGCAGAGAAAAATAATATTAATATCTATTATTTGTGATTACTTATTTATATACTTATGTGATGTGAATAAGATAAGTGTTAAAATCAAGGGATAATATGAGAAAAGAAAATTAGTGGATAATATGTGTAATCTTGTGGTGAGTAAACATATAAAGTATGCACAAATAATATATATTAATACCATTTTCTTTATCCAGACCCTGACCTATGTTTGATCAACCATAGACTTACGTTATGTTCCTGAATTTTAATTTAGAAATAAAAGAAGCAGTAGTCTAAGTGGAAATTTTTTGTAAAGAAATAATTTATTAACTATTTAGAAAGAAAAAAATCAATTAACCTTAATCTAGCATAACAAATTCACATATTAAGTGGAACTAACATATAATAACTTTGATTAAAATTAGAATAATGGTATTTAGTAATATCATTAGGTTATATACTAATATTCCTAATCATTAGATAAGTCATGTGTTAAAATTAAAAGATAATATTAAAAGAGAGATTAGTGGATTATGACTCAATGTCATTTCTAGAAATTGATATTTATACCAAAAAAATTACTTTTAATACAATATTGTATAAATTATAAAACAGACTGTACAACTATATCAAAATATTATGTGATATAAAAATTAATTTGTGTGTCAATATTACCAGTTTACCACCTTTAAAATAAAGTCGACGTAGTTAAATAAATATATTTACGTGTTTCAGCCCCGGGCCTGTTTTGTCATACATTTCGGCCATCATTCAAATAAAATCCCAACAGAACTCAACGCAATTTACATTAATTTTCAATTTCCATCCAAATTAGGGTTCCCACCTTCAACTCCGAGATTGATTCCTTGAAGCTTAAGCTTCTGAATTCAGCACTAGAATCAAACAATCACTTCTAGATCTGCATATAACCATTCAATCGATTCCGCTCGCAGTTAATCAGATCAGGTTATTCATAATCTTCTACTATTATGCTTATCATTACCTCTGTAATTTTGTAATTTGTATGTTATATGTTTTACGAAGATCACTAACTGTTTTTGTTATTATTTGTAAGTTCGTGAACTTGCTGAGATATTAAATCTAAATAACGCATAGAAAATGGAGTTATCAAACACCATTGTTACAACCTTCATGAAGTCTGTGAAAAATGCATCTGATTGGGTGACATTTGCATACGATGCCCCTTTTGCTACAGCTGTTGTTTTTGGAGTACCAATTGGAGGTAAAGTTTCCACTTTCCACCATTAAACATTTTAATAGTTTTGACTTTTGATGCAAAGATTAATTTGATTTTTTTGTATTATAATTTATAGGCCATTATTTTGTGGAAGGTCTACTTTTGGTAGTTATTCTATTCTTGTTATTTCAAAAGAGTTACAAGCCACCTAAACGCCCTTTAACAAATAAGGTCTAGTTTTGGTAGTTATTCATCTAATGATTCATAATTTAACATTTGGTTATAATTTGATAAACATATCTGATATATTTGTTAGCTTTATGTGTGTAGGAAATAGACGAGCTATGTGATGAATGGGTACCCGAGTCTCTTATTCCACCTATAGAGGAACAAATGAAAACAGAACCTCAAATACTAGAGAGGTACACACACACACACACACACACACACATATATATATATATATACACACACATTATTTCGTGTATTATGCAGTGCTGCAGGACCACATACAATAATCAACGGTAAAGAAGTGGTGAATTTTGCATCAGCTAATTACCTAGGATTAATGGGAAATGAGAAATTACTTGTGAGTCAAGAAAACTACCATCTTACTTTATTTACTTATGGTTTTACTTCAAACGGCTTAATTTATGCAAATTTTGATTTTACAGGAATCATGTAGCTCTGCTCTTGAGAAATACGGTGTTGGTTCTTGTGGTCCCCGTGGATTTTATGGAACAATCGGTACAAATAGCAAAATAAATTACTAACTTAATAAACTTTTGAATATTCACTTGTTTATTTATTTATTTTTTTATCTTTTTTTCTAGATGTTCACCTTGACTGTGAAGCCAGAATAGCAAAGTTTTTGGGAACTCCTGATTCCATACTTTATTCTTTCGGGCTTTCGACTATGTTTAGTGCAATTCCAGCTTTTTGCAAGAAAGGAGATATCGTTATCGTGTAAGTTTTGACCTTTCAGAGTCAAAGTCAAAGTCAACAAAAGTTAATACTACTATATTGGTTGGTTTTTTCAGAGATGAAGGTGTTCATTGGGGCATACAAAATGGGTTATATCTATCAAGAAGTACAATTGTATACTTTAAGCATAATAATATGGAGTCTTTACAAAATACACTAGAGAAAGTTACACAAGACAATAAACGGGCTAAGAAGTTGAGACGTTACATTGTTGTTGAATCTGTGTACCAGGTATATTTTATTTAATTTTTATTAATAATTAATTAATATGTTAAATATGATTACATTTATTATTTTTGTTTTTATTTTTATTTGTATTTCAGAATTCTGGTCAAATTGCTCGACTAGATGAGATAATAAGACTAAAGGAAAAATACAAATTCCGTGTTTTATTAGACGAAAGCAACTCTGTTGGAGTGCTCGGGAAATCTGGTAGAGGTTTAACCGAACACTATAACGTTCCTGTATGCTCTATCTCTCATATTTATTTTTGGTGTAATTAATTTTTAAGTATTTATTTTTAATTCATTAAACATTAATACCGATTAAAATCAATATTGTAGATCGATAAAGTAGATATAATAACTGCTGCTATGGGACATGCATTAGCCTCAGAAGGTGGATTCTGTACCGGAAGTAATCGCGTTATCGATCATCAAGTATAATCATATCTACTTAACAATTAATATTAATTAATATTTACTTAATTATTTAATAATTTATAATTTAATTTATGTAGCGACTCAGCAGCTCTGGTTATGTGTTCTCGGCCTCTCTACCTCCATACTTAGCAAGTGCTGCAATTACTGCCATTGATGTTATAGATGAAAACCCTAAACTTTTAATTAAGTTAAGAGAGAACGTCAAAACATTACTTACAGGTTTGTGTATCTATCATTATGAATTTACATGTAACGGTTCTTAACATTTTACCTAATAAATGCAGGATTATTGGAAATACAAGGACTTGAAATTGCAAGTGATATATTATCACCTTTAGTATTCCTCGTTTTAAAGAAATCCACAGGGTCTTCAAAGAGTGATCTTCAGTTGCTTCAAGATATTGCAAATCGTGTAAGTATTTATCTATATCTACATCTATATTTGTATCTATATCTATATGACGTGTTTTAGGTACTGAAAGAACATACGGTTTTTGTTGTACCGTGTAAAAGATCAACACTTGACAAATGCAAATTGCCTGTTGGAATCAGATTATTTGTCTCAGCTGCTCACACGGAATCTGATCTCAAAAAAGCATATGAATCATTGAAGACAGTTGCAGATTCAGTATTCAATGGTCAAGATTGAATACCAAAATTGCAGTAAATTTTTTTTCTTCTTAAAACTTTAATTTATATGATAGTTGACCTTCTTGTTAAAGTCAACTGCCATGAAATGGTCATTTATTTGTTCATATATATTGAAGCATTTCAGGTACTTTTAAAAAAATGATAAAAATAGATCAATAATGTGCATAGTTATACCCTGCATTATTATAAGGTCTCGACTTATGACTAACTAATCCATAATTAAGATCATCTCTAAAACCGTGTTTGTCACTAAAACCACATAATTTTCGTTCAAATGCTATGAATTCAACTTTTTGATCAAGATACATACCGTAATTCTTCATGAAAATTGCATGATCCCAATAATTTGAAAGATCTTCAACGTGAAAATCCGCCATGTTTAAAACATGTGCTCCTTTTCGGCTTGCGTGCATTATTTCTTGCCCGAAAACCGTATGACCATCAACTAGTAACCGGTGTACAAGCATTAATGCATTTAGTGCAACAACACAATCATGTGTTTTCCTTAATCGTTTTGAAATAGTGTAAACACATGCACCTACATAACATCTAGAATTAGATAGATAAACACGAAGAATTGATCAAATTCATGTATATCAGCATAAACAACGCAGATATACAACAACTAAGAAATCGGAAATTGCATGATAAAATCAACGTCGAAACTGTAATTCAAGTGTCAGACTAAAATTATTTAATTTGATTCGAGCTATAGTATTGGTCATTGATCATTTCCCCAGTGATTCACAAATTGCGATCTAAAAACAATTATACCTATCTGCACAAAGAAAATATGTTATTTCATAAGCGTGAACTAACTCTTTTCTTCGAAAATATGTTAATTCATATATCAGGCCACATGAAAAACCAATTTGTTTAAAAACACAGCAGTTTATATAAGTCAAAACTTAAAAAATATGAGGGTGTATATATACTCTTTGGGAAAGGTCAAAACTTACAATTAACAGAAATATATTGTCAAAAGTATGAAATCGAAATTGTAAGTTTAATAAAAAAGAAAACAACGCCGTTGCCGGGGATCGAACCCGGGTCACCCGCGTGACAGGCGGGAATACTTACCACTATACTACAACGACAGATTTGTAATTGAATCAAGACAGAGACGATTTTATAATTGTTATTTCTAACCTCTTTTCAACTATTTAGGAAAAGTTGGTGTGCATTTAAAATTTAGTTTTCAGGTTCAATTAACAATCATTATATAATACTAGCAGGATACCCGCGCAATGCAGCGGCGAGTACCCGTAACTATATTTCAAAGTGACGATAGTAACGGTGGTGGTGGCAATAGCGATGGTGATGAGTGGTGGTGCGTAGTGATGGTAGGTGCCGACATTAGTGATGGTCAAATGTAGTGATGGTAGGTCCCGACATTGGTAAGAGTTAATGATTTACACCATCATATATTTAATGTTATTGGGATAAATGGTTATAATAACAACCTAATGTATTAAGTGTGAGTGGTTTGAAATAAAGTGTAATGTATAACAAGTGGTTAACACATAGTGATAACTTAAGAGAGGTCTTGGGTTCGAATCTTATAAGTCGCGATTTATTATTTTTTAAGGTAAAGAACTAACTAACAAAAGTGGAAAGGTCTTTAAAATTAAGTTTAAGGAGCTCCTTAAACTTGCCTAATGTGGTAGGCCTAAATACTTTATATAATAGTAAGATTTATTTTGATTCAAAAGTTTACAAACTTTCTTTACATGCGATCTCCTAACATAATATATGATAGATATTAGATATATGTGATGTTAACAGTACCAACTTTTTAAAATCCACTTGGGTGGTTAACGTATATTAATCTGTTTGACAAAATATTTTTAAGGTGGTAGAATTATAACGTTGCGAAATTTTCAACTAATAATAATTTAAAAAATAACAACGGCAATAAGATGGAAAAAAGATAAAATAGATCATTTATTTGAACATGTAACATACCAAGAGAAAACTTCAAAAAAAGTAATCCCGAAGATGGTATTAAGTTTTTAAGTTTCTATGCATGAACCACAATGTAATACTTGGAGAACAAGTTTCCAAACCATGAGAGTTCCTCAATAGAAAAACACAAATTTCAAAAAAAGAAAAAACAACCAAAACATCGATGTAACTGGCTCATCTTCGTGTGCTCTTATTATTGAACATAGATCGAATGGCTTATTAACGAAACATGAGAATATATAACGACATAGATCGATCTACTAGTTGCTTCCAGAAGGTTTAATGGCGAAGACAGTCTGAATAACGGTAAGAGCAAATAGGAAAATACCCGCAACGAGAGCAATCATAGTCCATGGGCTATTGAAATAATTACGCCTCAACCGCTCGATATTTTTTGGCCAATAACTCTTGCAATAGTTGTCCACTTTTTCCCACTGTGCGTCGGGAATGAAATTTCCCGACGCAACTTCTTTGCATATCATATTCATTATATTTGCCGCCTCTTCATTTGATCCCATATAGTTGACAAGAACTTTGGATTTTACCAACTTAGCAACATCGTCTTGCGTATCGATTAACATATCCATAGTAACCGCGTATAATGTGACATAATTATAATCCGTAGAGGATATTTCATACGCGATTAGGTTCCTTAAAAGCGACGCGGTGAAATGATTAATACGCATTACGGGCATCATGATAGTCGGCTTACCCCAAGACCATGGATATCTAGATACTTTCACTTTGACTTCCATTGGCCATTTTGCATCTTTGTTTGGCTTAAAATTCACACCTCCTATATCCAGCTCAGCAGCCGAATCCATTGTCGAGCTTGGATAATAAGATAAAGCATTAGATTGAGGTTGGTAACATATATGAAGAAGGCTAAGAATATGAAGAATTGGCTTATTAGTTTTGTTAATTTCATCGACTCGTAGATTTGCTTCAAAGATGTCGATATACTCGAGAACCGGAAGGATAAAATCGACCAAAGAGACACGTTGGTCGAATTTTAAACTAGGGCACTCATACATGTCTTTGAGAACAAAGAAAGGGATTTGGTTTTCCAACAACACGAGATCATAACATATAGATCCGGCGAGCAACAAGTTTACCGCATTTTGTTCATCACGTCTCGATTTTTGGTAAATAAATTCGAGTATGAAGCAAGCATCCATAACCATCATTTTAACAAGTTGAACATCAGTAAAGGTCTTTTTCAATCCAACATAACATCCCTTGATTTCATCTATGGAGAACGCCACCTTCTTCACACATTCTTCAAGCGTTTGGTCTAGCGGGGCTTTTAGACGAATCAACATATCATGCACACATTTTGCTTTCTGTTCTTCAAATCCAGCCACATTATGTTCATCTGTTAACCAAGATATTAGTCTATGATTAGTTTAAATTCAGAAATAGAAAGTAATGATTAGAAAGATGAGACTTGCATTAGCCAGGATTAAGAGGTTACAAGTAATAACAAAAGTTAAGTGTAATTAGTCAAGGATATTTATACTATTGACTAACTTTTGTTACCCTTACGTCCCTAAACTATTGTTATAATATATAAAATCTAAAATCACCTTTGTGCATTGGTCCAATAGAGACCACACGAGGGTTGAAAGAATTCGGGTTAAGTTTTCGAAGGGATCTTGGAGCGTAGTAAATCGATTGCGTAAACCTCCCTTGATTTTGGTTCTTTACACATTCATTAAGAATACTTGATATCGATTCTTGAATAATACCGACATTTCCAAGCTCCACATCCTTGTTTTCCATTTGCGAAAAGTAGCAACTCTAAATGTTAAGAAACTTATATATTTCGTGTTTTTGGCTGCTAGCTCTTGCCAGTTTGCTAATGTTAAATGCCGATAAAAAAATGACTAGTATATTTGAGTAAGAAAACCCTCGAGAGCTTCTAAATAGGAAAATGAAACGAGTTTAAATGCGTGTAAAAAAACTAGTATATTTGAGTAAGGAAACCCTTGAGAGCTTCTAAATTGGCAAATGAAAGGAATAAACTCATGGTTGAGACTTGAGAGTGATCGATAAGAATTGAAATAGGGCTAGTTATGAAAAGTATAAGAAAGATAGTGGTTAATACATCCATTTTTATACTGTAAATGGATTTTTTTTTCTTTTCAAAATTAATACATCCATTAATATGGAAAGATATTTTCTCTGTAAACGAATATTACGTTTATTAGATGTATATTTATTTTATTGAATATAAAATAAAGTCAATGGCTTACTACAATAATTGATCTTGTTAATATTTAGTAACCACTTTTAATAAATAAATAAATATGTATTAGTTAATTATTTCTCTAGATAAAGTCTTCTTAAAATTACTAATCAATGTTTTTGCTTTAATTATGTGCTATTTGGGACTGCGTAAGTTATATATGTATCCTATTAACTTTATTAATCTTTAAATTCATATTATTTTATTAGCCATCGTCAATTATTACTACCATAATCATTCACCACCAGAATCATTACTACAACTAGGGGTGTTGATCGGGTATATTTTTCGGGTATCGGGTAGTTCGGGTCGGGTGGTTTGGGTTTTTACAAATATAAAAAATAACCAATACCCAACCCAAATTAAATTCGGATATTTGGGTATGGGTAGTTCGGGTAATGGGTCGGATACGGGTATATCCACTAATACCCGAGAATTGACATAGTTGTATTGCCGACAACCACAACGTTTATATTTTGATCTCAATACACCATCTTTGTCCGTAATTTTATCAAATTCCAACCAACATTGGGCTATATCGTTGACTTTTATATGAAATTAATGAATTACAAGTATAACGATCGTATTTTATTTATATAATCATAATATGTTACCTTTAAATAAAGCCTTTTAAAAACATTCGGGTATTCGGGTATAACCGTCCACTTGAAATATTACCTTATACCCGAACAGCTTTATTTTCGGGTTACCCGATACCCAAATATTTCTACCCGATACCCGAACTACCCGACCCGTTCTACCCAAATTCGAAACGGGTCGGGCGGGTAGAACGGGTTTCGGTTATTTTCGACAGCCCTAACTACAACCACTCACTATCACTACCATGTTACCTCTACTATTCATATCGTCACTGCAAAATATAGTTACATGTATGGTACCTGATGCTATGATATTACACTTGTACCCTGCTATCTAGAGAATGCCTATACCAATTAGTGCATTGTTTTATGATAATGATATTGTCATGAGATCAGAAGTTACAATCACATTTTTATAAATGATTTTGGGTCATATTAAATTTACAAAAATGGGTTTATTTAATTTATTGAAAAAATAGAAATACACAGCAGATCCGAGAAATGCGTGATCACTTTCTTTCATTTTCTTTTATTCCCTAAGTTATTATAATTCTTACATATAAAGTATTTTTAGTAGACTTTGATTTTATATAATGTATATTAAAATGTTATGTCGGGATAGTCAAACTGAATCATTCAAATATATTAATTGTAAAAGTACGATATTTTAATTCTTACAAAATGCATCGATATTACATTCATAGAATTGCATTCTATACGATTTTTTTTCATAATTATTGGCTATTTAAAACTGTTTTGTGTCAAAATTTCACAGGTTCAATTACTTCTATATGTAAACATTAATAAATGATCAGATGAATATTTGAAAAAATCCATGCAATAATTAGATATATACACTACAAGTAAAAATTGGTCACCTAAAGAAACTTGTTATAAACAAGAATTTTATTAACCAATTTCTTTTTCCAATTTGAATATATAAGGACCTTATTATTATATAGTTAACTACTTGCAATAATAAACTGATAACGTAAGCCTTATCCAACATTTTTGCGTCACGCGTATTCATCATCCATGTGGGCTTCTTGGGTTATCTTTTCTCCTCAACAACTAGATTTGCACATCAGTAAATTACGTTTCAGAACAAGTTTAAAACCGAATTAGAACCGGATTGAAGCATATCGGATCGGTTCAAATTCGAAACTAAAAGAGTGGATCTGGTATCCTTAGGCAAACCAGTTTGAAAACCGAATTAGAAAAACCAATTTGATATCGGTTTGGCGAAAATCGGATTCGGGCATTAATAAGTGATTTGGGGTGACACATGTACAAAAATACAGATCCAATTCAGTTTGATCCGATCCGATCCGGTTTCGATCTAATCCAATCCGATGTGTATTGGTTTCTAAGTTTTTCGAACCAAATCCAGTTCTTATCTGATCCTATTTAGACCCAAACCGGTTTTGATCATCATTTACCGAATCCGGTCTAGTTTTGAAACTATTTCGTTTATTAACCGGATGCGTGTTTGTGTATCAACACCTAGCTAGTAAGTGGGTTCTTTTTTTACTAGGCCTTATGTTTATCGTCGCTGAAAGCTTATCAGTCGATGAAGGGTCATGAGTCGTTAAACATTACTTAGTCGTTGGAGCTTCGGTTGTCAAAGAAGGATACAAGTATCATGAGAATTAATTTTTACACAACATATTTTGATGCTTGTACCACACTGTACATGTATTCTTGCAGACTGTACATATACATAAAGCACCTATTGTGGTGTATATGTTAAATTATATGGTGTAAAAATTACCACCTAAGTATAATACAAGGTCACAGAATAAGGAAATGTCGCTAAGAAATAGAATCATATGCATATCTTCTAGAAGGTCTCAGCAACCACTAAACGACAAAAATACAAACATAATTCTATTAGTAGTGCGCGTTACATGAAATATCCTTAACTGTAACACCGCAAAAATTCAAGCCATTTTTTTAAAAACAAACCATAACCAAACGGAAGCGTTTATGAACTTCCAAACTATTACAAGTTACTAAATATTTACAAACCAATAATAATTTTCAAAACGAATTTAAAATATTTTTAAAACTCCTGGTGTTACTAACCCAAGGCTTGACCCATTTTCAAAATATCAGAGTGTCGACAAACATTCTTCCAACCCGACTCTTTGGTCACCAGTCGAACCTGTAAAGAGTCAACAAGAGAGGGATTATCATAAAGCTAAGTGAATGAATTCATAAACAGTAAATTGTACAACCACAACAATTTAAGATATCACCCTTTTTCAAATAACACCCTTTGCAACTAGCAAATAACCAGAGGAACGGTAGTTTGGCCGAACTACAACTGTTGTCGGCCCAACAACAGTTTACCGATAGCCCTATGCTACTTGGTACAATACCAGTGCTCCTCGACCTACCCGTGTCCAAGAAGTCCTGGTATTGTTTCCAATAGCAAACGATGCCCAGCCTCTAACTGCACGGGCTGACCTCTTTCCGTGTATCATGCGCATATAGCACTTAATTAACACACTGCAGCTAATTAACTAACACCCAATTAATATTCGAATAAAAAAACGAATTATGCAACCAAATAGCCAAGCTCGCGCCGATTCTGAAATCCTGCATTTTCTGCACATACCGAAGTGGAACCCAAAACCATTGCAAGTAGTACACCTTAATGGTTATAAATCCACTCACCTTAGCAAAAGCTCCTTGACTCAGTAGTCTAATGTCACTGAGTTCCTTTGTCCTTTCCTGCACATACAATTAACACCCGAATTAGTAACCGTTTGACCCGAAAATGTGTAAAACTGTACAATACACTATAAGGACATAACAACGGTTGTACAAACTCAAAACTTGCACTTAGAAACCTGCACATTGACCCTTTGACTCACCAAAGTCAAACCCGTCCAATTTATGCACATTTAATCAATTTTAAACTAAAATACCCAAACGGGTCAAAAACCGATTAATACACTTTAGTACCTTACAATACTTCCCAAATCATACAGCCTCGTGATTATAAGTTAACTAACCCTTACTTACATTTATAAAAATCAGAATTTACCACTTTCACTTACCAAAGTCAAAGTTCGACAATTAATGCCATTTTGACCCGAAATGTTTATTTTACTACCTTAATGTCATTATACCAATACACTAAGTTATTTAACCTTTTATTTGCATTCCTACACTTGGTAATTACCATCTTTGACTTGTATAAGTCAAAGTTATACCCAACATGCTTACAATCCCATTTTTAAAGTAATATGACCAAACGGGTCAAAAGCCCACTTAACCACTTTAATACCCTATCATTCCAGTTAATAGTCATACTAGTTTTAAATCACATTTAACATTCAATTATCAAAACTAAGAAATCACAATTTTTACCATTTTGACCTATTTTGACCAAATGGGTCAAAAGGTCCACTTTAGTACCCTACACTTTCAACTATCATTTATATTAAATACCAAATCACAATTAACATATAATTAATGTTAAAATCTCAGTTTTGATCTCTCTTAAGTCAACCAAAGTCAAATTCCAGATTTTGACTAAAGTCAAAATCCCACCAAAATAACATTTTTTTTATAAAACTGGACAGCCTGTGCCATTTTATTCATCTGACTGACTTAAACTTCGAATCTGGTTCTAAAACAAATTTTGCTAGAAAGTAGACTCGAATACCTTTCTAACGGTACTGACCACACTAAATTCCGGGTTACGGTTATTTTTCTATGATTTTTACAAAACAGCAATGTTTTTAATTTTGATGATGCCAAAAGTCCGAACTTTATTAAAACTATACCAAATCAATTCAATCAAACTCCCAACCCTTGTATACATTAACCCCGAGTTATAAAATACTTGTAGGGCCAATTAGAAGCTTAATTACATGTCTAATAACAACAATTTAAATACATAAACCAACTATTTCACTTTTAATACCTTTTAGTTGCAAACCAACACCTTAACTAATTGCCAAAACTTAATTTAGTCAATTATCATTCTAATTACAAATCAATTCCGTGTATGACTCCAACCGAAGTCAACCTTATAGATTTTGATCTTAATCAAAATCCCACCAATTATCAAATTATTCATGTTCTTAATACTTCCTAACATGAAATTAACAAATTGAATACAATTATCACAATTCGAGAACTAGTTCATGATCATCTTCTTCATCATGAATCACCTCCCATGGCGATTCATGGATAACTCAACTAATTTGAATATCAATCATCAAATAGTCATATATACTACATCACTAACACCATAAACCCTAACAATTTAACCAATTTTATCAAAATCCTCAAGAACTCAAAACCCTAATTCTTCAATAGATCAAGAACATGAAACCCTAACCTTAGAAGATGAGTACTTACCACTTGTGGACTTCAAATTCTGAATTACAGCTGAAAACTCAAAGATTTAAGGCTCCAATTTGAGAAAAGAAGAAGAATCAAGTGTTGTGTGTTTTTGGGTGTGTATCGAGCGAGCAGAGAAAGAGAACGAAAGAATGAGATTGAGATAAAGACCAATTTCTTAAATCAGCCCCAAGACTCACACGTGGTCAGCTTGAGCTGGCCCAAATTTTCATTAAACACAGTATTATACTTTAAATATAATGTTTAATTTGGAACCTAAACGAACTCTATCTTTAAAACTGAAAATACCGTTGGAATCATGGTTCAAAAGTGATCCCAGATATATAAAAATCATTCTAATATATATCTATCTCAGTATTTGCTAATTTTAACCCCGTGGTTAAAATTACAAATAATTTAAATAAAATCCAATTAAATTCTATAAAATAGAAAATAATAAAATAACTCTTATCAAAAGTAACATAACGCTAGACCGGGTTTCAGGATGTTACATTAACACTAACGAAACTTGTTTTTTTTTTTCTTTCTAAATTGAGTAATTTTTGTTTGACCTCAACTTGATAATTTAAGAAATCTAAGATTTGGAGTTTGAGATGACAGATAATATATGGCCCAAAATCACATTTTAAAATTAAAGTTTTATCGAACCCGGGTCATTCGCGTGACAGGTGAAAGCTTACCACTATACTACAATCACTATAAGAAAAAAGCAATTTAGCGACATTTCAGTGACATAAAACTTAATGTTTCAAAATTGCGACAGATTTATTGAGAGTTTTAGCGATGATCAAGTTTTTCACGTTAGAAATTATGTTGTAAAATACATACATCAGGAACTATATTGTTAATTGTGCCGCTAATGTTGTGAATTGCTCAAACGAGTTGCTAATTTTATAACGATAAAATAATAATAATTATTACTCCCTCCGTCTCACAAAAAACTTCGCATTTCACTCTAAATTTTTATCCCACAAAAAACTTCTCATTTCTCATATTTGATGGGCTCCACACAATAAAAAGCTATTATTACTAAAGACCCCACCACTAATATCCACTAACTATCTTTCTCTCTCCAATCCAACCTTATATTTTAATCAAAAGTATTATCAATGACGCCACCACTAACTATCACCTAAAAACTTGTGCAAAAGTCAAACGTGATTTTTTTTTTGGGACGGAGGGAGTATTATTATAAGTTCAACGAGCTAATGAAAAGGCCCAATTAAGAATAGCCCTAAATCAGATCACTAATCGGAAACTGACGATCATTCTCCATAGCTACTTACGATCGATCATCATCGAAAACTCGGACAGATCATCAGCGAGCGCTCCAGTTGTAAGTGTATGTGATTTGTTTCTAATTAATTTTAGATGAATGCTCTTATCACTATTCTAGGGTTACGTTTCTGAAGATTTATGGGTACGGTTGTGGGTGTGTAGGCTCTGCTAGTTGTGTGTTTTATGAAAATTAAAGTAAGATTCTCATGTGCGATTACCTGTACGTATACATGTGATTGCAGTGTATCTAATAAATTTTAGGTGTTTGCCTTTATGAATTTGCCAGGATTTTGTTTTCTAAGATTGATTATGTCTTGTGGCTTTAAGCACTTAAAACGTCAATGTTTTTAGCTATTTAATTGCCTCATGGATCATTAAGTTAGACAGTTCTATAGTTATACCAATTTAGGTACAGAAAGAACGTACACACCAATTTTAACTTTTGAGAAACTTAGAATGCTACCAATATATAGTTTTACAATCATTTGTAACATTTAATTTTGCTTCACGAGCATTTTTCTAGTATTCGTTGGGCTCGTAGCATGCATGCACAACATCTCTCAATTGTAGAAATATAGGTTTGATTATATTTATAAATGACAAAGATACAATTTTTTGGACAACATATTACTTGGAGAACAACTTTCCAAACCATGAGAATTCGTCGATAGATAAAAAACACAATTTAAAAAAAAGAAAAACAACCATAAGATTACTGCTTGTTAATAAAGCATGAGAATAATGATATATATCTACTACTTGCTTCCAGCAGGTTTAATTGCAAAGAAAGTCTGAATAACAGTGAGAATAAATAGGAAGATCCCAGCAATTAGAGCAATCATAGTCCATGGACTAATGAAATAAGTACGCCTCAATCGCTCAATATTTTTTGGCCAATAACTCTTGCAATAGTTGTCCAATCTTTCCCACTGTTTGTCTGGATCAAAATGTACCCAAGCAATTTCTTTGCATATCTTATTCATTATATTTGCAGCCTCTTCATTTGATCCTATATTGTTAACAAGAACTTTGGATTTTACCAATCTTGCAACATCGTCTTGAGTATCGATTAACATATCCATAGTAATTGCGTATGATGTAACATAACTATAATCTTTAGAAGATTGCTCATATGCAATTAGGTTCCTTAAAACCAACTCAGTGAAATGATGAATTCGCATTACCGGCATTTTGATAGTAGGCTTACCCCAAGGCCATGGAAAGCATAAGAATCTACATACTTTCACTTCCACATCCATTGGCCATTTTGCATCTTTGTTAGGCTTAAATTTAACACCGGCCCTATCTAATTCAACAGCCGAATGGATTGTTGAACTTGAATAATAAGATAAAGCATTAGAATGAGGTTGGTAACATATATGAAGAAGGCTAAGAATATGACGAATACTCCGAGTTTTGTGAATTTCACCCACTTTTATATTTTCTTTAAAGAGGTTGACACGCCTAAGAAGCGGAAGGATAAATTCAACCAAAGAGAACCCTTGGTCAAATTTCAAAATAGTGCACTTATACATGTCATTGAGAACAAAGAAAGGGATTTGGTTTTCCAACAGGACTAGATCATAAAATATAGATTGGGAAAGCAACACGTTTATTGGAATTTTGTCATGAGATTTCGCGCGGTAAATAAATTCAAGAATGAAGCAAGCATCCATAACCATCATTTTTGCAAGTGAATTGTCATTATAGCCCTCAATTGACACTGCAGCATAACATTCCTTGATTGCTTCTATTGAGGAAGCCACCTTCCTCACACATTCTTCTAGTGTTTGCTTTAGTGGGGTTTCTAGACGACTCAACAAATCATGCACATATTTCACTTTCTGTCTTTCAAATGCAAGCAAATTTTCATCATGTTTGTGTAATGGTCCAATAGAGACCACCCTCGGGTTGAAACAATTTGGGCTAAGTTCTCTAAGGGCGCTTGGAACCATGTAAATCGATGGTGTAAACCTTCCTTGACTTTTTTCCTCTGTACATTCATAAAAAAGACTTTGTACCGTGTCAATAATATCTACATCTCCAAGCTCCAAATCCTTGTTTTCCATTTGCAAACTTTAAAGGGTAAGAGCTTCTTAGAGGGCAAATGAAACGAATAAGCTCATTCACTTTGAAAACTAAGGTGGGTAGTGTTAAAATAAAGAATCTAAACATTAACAAGAATAACCAACAACAAGATATTAAAAAAACGGATTAAAAAAATATATACCTCACTACCATACAAACGATATCTCAGCTCTAAATCACAAATGATAGACTAAGACATCTAGGATAAAATGTATTTCTGTGATAGGCGAGAGAAATAACGGCCGCATTTAATTTGTGTATCTTCAATCCCTAATCCGTCGCTATGCTTTTATAAGAGACTGATTTACACTTAGGGTCCTTGGAAATACTTCAGCCTGCTGCCTTCAGTTAAGAGTATCAACAAATTTCACTTTAAGCCCTTTAACTTCCCTTTATCCAGTTTTAGCTAACCTACGCATGCTAATCATTTAATAAGTACAACCAACTACATTTGAGCTTAGATTAACCTTTTAACAGGTAGGTTGTAAGTGATCGAGTTAAAATTAAATGAATTGTAGAGAGGAAAAGACCGGCTTTTGATCATTTAAGTTCTAACTACCACAAGGCGATTGGGTCAAAATCTAGACCCGTTGAATGTGTTTAGGTCTAGATTTTTTTTACTTTATCGTCAACTATACATATGCAATAAATTTTTTTTTGAACGGCAATATTATTAACTAGAGTCTAGCAATTCGCTAGACTAACAAAAACAAAAACAAAAGACATTACAAAGGAAATTTAACCCAATCCGTCCACGAAATCTTACATTTATGATTTCCGTGACTTAACCAAGAAAAAGAGAATAAAATAATGTCATCAACTATGTTTTTTTTACGCATCCTTCCGTTTTCAAAAATTGTTGCATTCACCCAAGACGTAGTGATCCCGATAACTTGAAATTTTAGGCGACGATACTTGCGAGTTGTAATTATTTCACAAAATTCCCACCAATCATTGAACGCATTGCTTCTAAAAATACCAAGATCGCACCATTTGTAAATCGATTTCCATACTTCAACCGCAAAAGAACAAGAGAAGAAAGAATGAGAGACTACTTCCACACCCATATACCTATGCAATAATGGAGAAGCATTAAATTTCAAAATTGGGCCCCAAAGATGTTGGAATGTTGAATGTGTTTATCATGTTTAGGTCTAGATTTTTTTTACTTTATCGTCAACTATACATTTGCAATAATGGAGAAGCATTAAAGTTCCAAATTGGGCCCCAAAGTTGTTGGAATGTGATTTTCTTTTATTGGTAAAGGGAAAACCCAAGAACTTTGGTATAGCCATCACCCTCGAAGCGCTCGTAAAAAATATACTTTCCCCGATTCAAAATAAGTGCTACACTTTCCTTATATGGGTGATTCAAAATAAGTGCTACACTTTGAAAAATTACCTTATTTGGCAAAAAATAGTAGGACCCACACCCACTAACTATCTACTTTAACAAAGTGAAATGACTCATTTACCCTTACTTTTTACTTTTAAATATCATTAACCCCACTTTATTCAAAAGGTGTGGGACCCATTATCTACTAACCATTCAATTAATCTAATTTAACCATCATTATAATCTTTTGCCTCAAAACCCGTAAAATCCAAAGTGTAACACTTATTTTGAATCGGAGGAAATAATAAAAAGCTAGCAAAAGCAAATACAATTTAGTCGATACATCCAAAACACAAAGCAAAAGAAAAGAACTCCCTAAAACAAAAGAAACACCAAAAGAAAAGCTAAAAACAATCACCCGGTTTGGAAACCCATATCAGCCAACCATTCCCCAAGCAAGGCATTTTAGAACGATTCTTGGATGTATCTAATACGACGGTTTTTGAGAGGAAAATAAGGCAGGTGACTTTCAAAGATCAAAGGCTATATATTATATATATTAATGTGGCCAAGTATAAACGTGAATCCCCTGCGGCGAGGCGCCCCTTTACTTCCAGCAATATACGAAATCAACCCGCCACGGTGAAATCTCATAATTCGTTCATAACCAACGGGAAATCTTTTGCTGAAATCGTTGGTGGGATCCCGTCTAATGTTATCACTTTGGATTGTTCCCATGTATTGAAGTCCAGAACCCTATCCCTTTTGGTCGGTAAACACCCGGATTTTGATTAAAGTTTAAAATTTATATGGCCCAAAATCACATTTTAAAATTAAATTTTGATCGAACCCGGGTCATCCATGTGACAGAGGAAAACTTGCCACTATACTACAATCACTACAAGAAAAAAACAATTAGCGACGTTTTGAGTGACAAAACTTAATGTCACAAAATTGCAACAAATTTATAGACAATTTTAGCGATAATCAAGTCTTTCACGCCAAAACTTATGTCATAAAATACACAAAATTAGAAACTATGTTGTTAATCGTGTCGCTAATGTCGTGACTTGCTCAAACGAGTAACTAAGTAAGTCGCTAATTTTGTGACTTGCTTAAAAGTCACTAAGGAAGTTGCTAAATTGTGACTTCCTCAAACATGTCTCTAATTAGGTCGCTAATTTTGTGACTTGCATGAAAAAAATACTAAACAAGTCGCTAATTTGTGACTTAAATAAATCACTAAGCAGGTTGCTAATTGTGACTTGCTCAAACAAGTCTTTAACCACGTTGCTAATTATGTAACTTGCTCAAACAAGTCTTTAACCACGTTGCTAATTTTGTGACTTCCAATCAAGTAGTTAAGTAAGTCGTTAATTTGTATATAAATGTAATTTATGGGGGGTTCCTTTGAGAATTGAAAATTTCGTTAAAATGTGAGAATTCTTTTTAATCATAGATAATTAAACTATGTGTATTCATAGTGTAATCATTGTTGATTAAACTTGTAATCATCGGTGATTACACATTACACAATAATCATCGATGATTACACAGGGACGAACAAGCCCTCGCGCGCTCGACAAGCCCTCCCTCGCGCGCTCGACCAGCCCTCCCTCCCCATATCAACGGCTGATATCTATTATCGCATTATCACTCAATATATCAATTCTCAAAGTAACTCATTCCTATAACTTATTATATATTAAAACTATTTCTAACACTATTTAACTTTCATCCTAAGTTTATTTTATAGTGATATAATAATAATAATAATAATAATAATAATAATAATAATAATAATAATAATAATAATAATAATAATAATAATAATAATAATAATAATAATAATAATAATAATAATAATAATTGCCCTCAATCAACATGAGCCATTTTGTCAAGTAACCTTTTTGACTCTGGTTAGTTGACACATTCTACTAATAATTGTTGTACACAAAGATCCATACTTTATCATTTTGATAATCGAATTTGAAATCGATGTGTACTTAATTACACTCACTTAAGTGTGGATACTACAAACTTGTTTTTATATTAACGACTTATCATTAACTACTTTTTTCTCTAAACTAACATTATATTTTAATAATACTATTATCAATTCTTAGAAAATGTACAAAATAGAAATGAAAACTTTATTACGGAACGGAAGAGGTAATATATTAAAATTCCAACTAATTAAACCAAATAATTTTTGTCCAAATTGAATAGTATGTTTTTCACACTTGTTATGGAACATCTCCAAATAAAATCATTTATCATTATATTTAGTGGTTTGTTTTTCACACAAGGATTAATTGGCTCATAAAACAAATTGGAAACCTAAGAAAAAATAAAATAATGTAAAAGCCTGTTTTTTTTTTTTTTGGAAATAGCAAATGAAATAACGGAAGCCTACTCACAATTTTTCAGCGAGCACCCCGAGTTCGAGCTCCGCATAAGCGGGCAAACCCAGCCCCCAAAGGGATTTCCAAGGAAAATTCTCCATATGTGCCCGTGTGAGGTATGAGTTAAATTACGCAAATGCAACACTCCCAAAGGGATTCGAACTCACAACCTGCAGCCCACATGGGTATAAACCCAGTGCCTCAGACCAGCTAGGCTGGCCATCATTGGCATGTAAAAGCCTGTTAACAATTTTTTTTACTACATATGAAAAAGTAAGCTACTGTCTAGTTGATAACCAAGCTAGTACCATTACATTTAAACCACCAACTGACCAAAGACATAAATGAGGAAATTCAAGTTAAATGTTACACTATATACATTTTCCTATTTTGAACAACTAGTTATGAATACTTTGTTACGCGAGTACATCGCTAGTAAATCTTAACCTGAAAAAATCAAAGATTTTTCCTATTTTAATAGAGAAATCATGAATCAAGAAACCGAAATAAGACTACCACCATTCTTCATCATATTCTTGAATTCATCAAAACTGATCATACCATCACCATCAGTATCAACTTTGCTTATCATCTTCTTGCAATCTTCCAATTTTTTCCCTTCTTTAAAACCCAAAGAATCCAAAACCAACCCCAATTCCTCAACACTTATGAGCCCATTTTTATCACCATCAAATACATCAAAAACATCTTTCAAATCACCATCTTCATGATCAAGATTCCCATCATCACCATCAATCTTACTCCCCTTTTCGTCTCCTCGACTCACCATCGACTCAAAAAGCTCGCAAAACTCATTGAAATCGATCAATCCATCGCCATTAACATCAACCTTTTGAACCATTTCCAATACATCTTTTTCACTTGTTGATATCCCAATATTTTTTAGTGAATCACTTAATTCTTGTTTTGTGATGAACCCATCTTTGTTTTTGTCAAAAGTGGCAAAAACACTCTTTAATTCTGCTTTCCTTTCCATAGAATCAGAATCAATGCTCCCCTTCTTGTTGTTCTTGCTTTGTTCTTCACCTCTTTGGTTCTTGATCAAATCTTGATTGAATTTGACTGAATCTTGATTGGATGAAGACAGAAATTGAAAAATGGTTGCCACGTTTTTTGTGGGTATTCTAGAAACAGTTGAAATAAGGCCAATTATGAAAAGAACAACAAGAAAAACAGTGGTTAATATAGCCATTTTTATCCTCTGAAGAAAGAAGATTCAATGAAACAGAGGAGAAACAGCCTTGTGTGTGTGTTTGTGTGTGTTTTGGGGTGAATTGATAAAGAGATGATGAATGTTTTCACGCGTTATTTGGTGCCTTTCTTTAATGAAAATTCTATTTTCGGGATAATAAATTATGTGTGATGAGTACTTCACACAAAACGCGTAAACTGAATTAACTGTAAATGAAAATCTTATTTTTAAAAATTTAAAAAGAAAAGATATTTTCTCTGTAGAAAAAAATTACGTTTATTAATTGTATATTTATTTATTTTTTAAATATTAATATATAAATAAGTAAGTAACATATTTTTATCTTTAGAAAAAAAGCTTCTCGAAGATAATAATCAATATTTTTGCTTTAGTTACCGAGAAGAGTAATGGTATTAATTCATACAGTTTATTTGTACTCATATTTCTACCCATTAGATAAAGACATGTGTCAAAATCAAAGAATATTATTAAAAGAGATAATTAATGAATTATATGTCATCCAATAAGGTAAAGAATAAATATATTTCTCTTTAGAGAATGTGTATCCCCATTAACGCGTTGTTCTATGATAATGACATTGTCGTGAGATCCAAAGTTACAATCACATTTTTATGATTTATTATAAAAGTAAAAGTGGTAAGGTGGAGAATATGATATGTACCCTAATTTAAAATATTTATTCTATAAATATACTTCCCTTCATGTCAAAATAAGTGAATCACTTGTTTTTTAGGATGTATCAAAATAAGTGAATCATTTTAATAATTTATTTTATTTGGTAAGTTTTTATATTTAAAATTACTCATTTACCCTTACTTATCCTTCTTTAAACATCATTAAAGGTCTGGGGCCCCATCTATTTTTATCATCTTCCTATATTTGATTTTTTTCATCATTTAGAAGAAGCAACAAAATAGTAAAAGGTGTGGGGCCCATCCATCCTAATAGTAAAAGGTGTACTGCTCCTTGTGAATGTCACTGTCTAGGCTCGAAACACTAACTTAGTAACTTACCGTTAAAAATAATGAAACAAACAAATACAGATGATTCTCATTTCCCAGCATTAAGTATTTTTGGAGGTTAAGTTTACCAACATTAACCTTTTTAGTACACAACTACACATAATTTTCTTTTTCTGTATTATTCGCGAGACTAGTTGATGGTGACGCATAATTTCAATAGCCCTTTTCTATTTTACACAGATTTATTAAATATTGTGTGCAACATACATATTATACTCTTAAATTGTAGGAGCTAATACCAATTTTCATTAATAAAATACAATACAATTGGGAAATGACTAAATAAATACAAGATTGAAACAAAAATATGTAGAAAACAAAGAAGAAACAAGTTTTTGTTGAGTCTCGTGAAATTCACGATCCCCTTAAAATAGATTCGTTGTCTATTTCTCAGGGTAAAACAACCGAGTAGTTTTACACTACCGGATATAATCCAAGCCCGAACACTTATCGAAAGTTCTTGTGTTTAAGGAGCACTAGAGAGATTGTGATGTAGACGTTTCAAGAGTGTGAAAGAATTCTTAGAGTATAAGAAAGTCCATGACTTTTTGGTGTGATTACAAATGAACCATACACATTCAATTTATAATAGAAATGTGTCATCATGTTAATAACAATCATAATTGTCATTATACATATTCATTACAAAGAAATAAAACCACCAAATTCAATTCTATGTTTAATGACACACATTAAACTTCTTAATAATATTAATAATAATATTATTATATTTGAATTTCTTAACCATAAAAACCGAACCTAAAGAAACTCGGGAGACGAGTGTGGATAGGTTCGAGTTTTCACTAGTTCATTTGTTTGATTTCTTTGTTCCATACACCCACTTTGAGAGTCGATATCTTATTCACCACACTCCATTTTACACATACCAACCATTAATTATATATACTTAAATATATAATTATATGTGTCCAAAATTTTCCAACATAAATTTGATATATTTTTGTTTATCAATCTAATTCATTTAAATCACTTTTCTACATTAAAAAAGGTAAATGAATAACTACTACACGATAAGAACAGTATCATATTCCAAAGGTATTGGGGAAGTAAAAAAAGGAGGGGGGGATTTGGATTTCGGATTTGTGATCGGAAGATAAATATATTCAGCGTGTTACTCCGTATAATATTTTTTGGATAATTGTGTAAAGTAACATACAATTATTTATTTTGTTTTCGTTATAAATTGTGTTGATTTATTTATGTGTTCAGGTTACATATTTTTTAGTATTTCAACTTAAAATAAAGAGACTAAATAATTTTTACTTTCTTAATTATTATTTAATATTGTCACGTGTAATCATCATATTATTAGAGTATCCGGAGTATTGCTGAATACCAACAAAAACAAATGGCCATCAAATCGGCATTATATTGGGCCCTTAATGGGTTGCGTTATCCAGCATTGCAAAATAGTTAGACCTGATATGTGCATGATTAATAACGTGATTATGTAGAATTGTAGATTTTATATCTTTTATGTTACACATATACGGAGTATTATATAATTTATTATTTTTCAAAATTATACGCTCCATTAACCATGGCACTTATGGGATATGAGACAAAACTATAGACTTAATATAAAAAGGCTATTGGCCCAGCAATATGTAAATCACTTGCATGTGAGTTCAAATCTTATTGTGAGTTAATTATAATCTTTTACCTCCTCTATTCTCTCTCAGGAACACACACAAATACATACACAAACACACACTTGATTCTTCAACTTTGATCAAATCACCGTGGATTAGCTTGATTTCGATTGCCTTAGATCTCTCAATAATCATACTTCTTCCATTTCAAAATAAGTGATACACTTTTATTTTTCGGCTGTTTCAAAATAAGTGATACATTTCGAAAACTTTTCTTTATTTAGTAAAAAAGAGTAGGACCCACATCTACTAACTTTCTCATTTAATAAAGTGAAATGATTCATTTACCCTTAATTTTATTTTTAAACATTATTAAATTCACTTTCATCCAAATATGTGAGACTCATCTTCCACTAACTATTCAATTTAATCTAATTAATCTTCATTATCATATTTTGTTTCAAAAAATATGGAAGCTGTGTATCACTTATTTTGAAACGGAAGAAGTATATAATTTTACACCTGAATTTTTGGAGTGTTTAACAAGACATAAAATATTATTTTCGTAGTTAAATGTGAAACTACACAATTTTGTAAGGAAGGTAATTCTACATATATTACTTCTTCCATACTATAATTATCGCTTTAATATGTTATAGAATTTGTTATAAAAGATATACACTATAGTATTTAAAGTGATTTCTGTAGTATTAAAATCATCTCATCTTTTATTAAAATCATCTCATCTTTTATAACGACATTTAAATTTGAATGTACTTCTAGGAAAGTACACTGACAAGAACATTTTGATGCATATGAATTTGCCATAAAGTACAATTATTTTCCATGAAAATTATTTTATGAGCAATCTATCATTTTGATATTTTCCTACCCAGCCGACATCTCTCTTCAATCTCTTCTATTAAAAGACTAACGGCACAATTTTTTAAAATGTTGTACAACATACTATTTGTTAATGGTTTTTTAAACATATTTTACATATAAATCATAAAAATACTAGGAAAAAATAGAAATATATAGAAGAATTTTTCAACTACTAATATTACCAACTTTAGACTTGATCCAAGAAAAAATAAATAAACAAAAATCACATCGAAAATGCCACCTTTCCTCAAATAACGAGAGTTAATAATGATACTATAATTAATCACCAAAAGTCCTTTGGCCTGGCGGTATGATGTTTGCCTCTCAACCTTGAGATCAGGAGTTCGAGTTCCGTCGTGAACATATGTAATAATTAGCAGTAGATTAGATCTGACGTTTCAAAAAAAAAAAATAAATAAATAAATAAAGAAGACAAGAAGAAGAAGAAGAAGAAAGAAGTAACAATAATGACAAAAATGTGTTGCTTCTTCGCTAAATAGGCGGATCATGAACTTAGCCAATCTTATCAGTCGTTGTGTGAACAAAATCAAAATATAGATATGTCACATGACACCAAACACGAACGGCATACCAAATACTTCGAGCAATATCACAACAAATAATAAAAGGCATATTGATGGGACTCAACACTTCATCTGATTATCCAAGACTCACAACTACACTTTAAATATAGCCCATATGGGCAAAGAAAGACAGACAAACGGGCCATAAACTAGGAAATAAAGTCCAAAATAATAAACAAAATACATAAAAACTCAAATAAGTGGCCAAAAAAATAGTTTTTGGGCCGGAAAGTTTGGATGTAGTCCTCGTCGCAAGCTTCGATTTGATTACTCGTAGAGTCGTGGGCCAGAAACGGTGTCATTTTCAGTAAAACTCATTTCTTTACACGATCATGGGCTTCCAGAAATACAATAACCCGCCTTCAACATTTGGGACTTCATCATCATCATCATCACACTACCTTCGTGAGTTGGTGTGGGAATATTTGTCGTATTAAAATTAAAAAGAAATAATAATGATAACGGAAAAAGAAAATAGAGGTAGCCAACGGGGCACTTACAAGCAAAGTTGGTTTTATGTGGCTAACATGTGCCGAATGGGTGTGCAATGGCCCACACACCTTCCTCCCTACAGAACCAGTACATATAACAATACATACATATATGCAATGTGGTCCATGAATACGGGTATGGGCTCTCCTCCAACACACAGTGAGTGTGTTTTGTTAGTTAGTTATCTTCACATTTATCAAATGTTGAGAGATATATAGAAGAATCTTGAAGACTCATGTAGAGCTTAACTAGTCTCTCGAGAGTCATGTTTTTCCACAGCTTTCTTGAACTTTCGTAGTTCACGATTTCTCAAGATGTTTGATCATTTTTCATGAATTTCGCTCATTCTTTGGAATTCGGGTGATTAAATGAAGTTCAAGAAAGTTGTGGGAAAATATGGTGATTCTACGGGAATTAATGAAGATTCTACTTCTTGTTCTTACTTACATGGATTTTGCATTATGGCAAAGGTTCGATCTTTCATTCATCTGTCTCATTTTCTTTGACTCCTTGTCTTTACTTTGTGGGATATGATATTGTTTCACACTTTCATGATAAACCTAAGATAAAATATGAAAAGTTAGAGTAAATGTTAAATGTAGATCCAATTTTATTTAAAGGTTATTCCAGTTTATAACGGCCCCCAATGTGACAGATCTTATGCTCGGGATGTACATGACTTAACCGTTCTCCTGACCATCCGGTGAATTTGCACCCAGAGAGTGATTAAACACGATACTGACATCTAGGAAGTCATTCGAAAGCCGTTAACACTAGCTAGTCTATCACCAAATGGTTAAATGTAGATCCCAAAATGTTCATATTAATATTTTTTTTAAAATTATTTAGGATATTTGATTTTTCTAAACAATGTGGTTATTTATGGAAAGTAAAGTAATTATGGATGTAAAAAGAAAGTATCCCATGCATGGAGATGTACAAAGGTATAAATGAAAAAGAGAATCTTTTTTTACTGTGTGCGAGATTGAATTATCTGAATTACATGAGACTGATTTTTTTGTTTCACTTCAAATTCTGAGCATTCAATCAAAACTATGAAGGCCTTCGGGTGGGATGCTCTTGCAGCAAGATTCCCCCAATCTCTGCCCATAAACCCATTCCTTTTTACATTTAAGTTTTTTGACAGTGGGTATGTTTGGATAATCGAATAAATAGGAGGATAATATAACTTTTAGATTATAGTAATTCTCGATCCATGTAATTTATCTTTTCCTCCTCGTTAAGGGTTATAATTAGGGGTGTCAAATCAGACTATCAGGTTGGGTTAGTCTCTTATCAGGTTGGACCCATCGAGTTTGAAGTTGAAAAATCTAACCCAAAACTTGACCATATAAGGAATCGGGTTGGTCGGGTTGACCCGATCGGATTAGTCAGGTTACAAAGTTTCACCTCAAGAAACGCATATTTTTTTAAATGCTTGATAATTGGTCTCTTGGTGATTATTTTAAAATGAAGCTATTGATTGAGTTTGAGAATTATTCCCAGCAATAAGTCACTTTATCATTTCAAATACAATCATTTGTGTTATTAATAAATCGAATTATATCACGATAGCAATTAGAAATTTCATTATTATTATATTAATCATTTATTAAATAAATATATGCAAGAATGAATTAGTTTAAATACCAACCTTCTAATGCATAAATACTTCAAAATTAACATATTTGATGATGTCGGGTTTAATCGGGTTAATCCAACCTTGAAAAATGTCATAAATTCTAACTTAGTATCCGACCCGTTACTAATGTCAGGTTTGTCAGTCGGGTTTATAAACTCGATATCAACATAATACCCAAATAAACCAGACCCGACTAGCATAATCGGGTCCCGGTCTGCTTAAACTTGTAATTAGATCTGTCCATGATGCCCTGTTTTCTAGTAGTAAAATTTTGTTGTAGTGTTGTTTATAGTTAAATAAGAAAGAAGTTGTACAAATTGAATATATAAAGTGAAGAGTATTGTTGATATAAGTGTGTCATTAATTTGCCAAAATTAAAATGTCAATGTTTATCACGATTGGGAGCATTGCAACACTACACTTGCAAAACATAGAAAGACAGATACTGACTTCTTACCGGAATTTTCAAGCATTAATTGAATCCCATGTAATGCTACGTTGTAGAAAGACAACTTACTTTTTCTAGAACCCTTTCATTTGTTGTCGATTTAATATGTTTTACAGAAATGATTCATATTTATAGTCCTATCCATTTCTAAGTTTGACATGTGTAATCTATTAATTCTCTTTCCTCATACTATTGATTTTAACACTTATCATGATCAAATTATTAGATACATAAGTAGACACAAATGGTAGGAACCATTACCATTTTTCTTTGTTTTATGGGAAACAAGATCATCGCTTCTTTTTTCCGTTTGGGCAACTAATTCCAGAATTAGTAACCAAATTACTTTCCACCACTTGAAAGAAATAACAACTTATTGTTAACTGATTGTTTATCATAACATTAGTCGTATAATTTGTGCAAAACAACAGATATTGTACAAGAAAATTGACATTTAGTGACACATAAAAAAAATGCATTATACGTAGATTTAGTGACAAGAATAAATTGAAAATGTCAATAATATTTGCGCTCGTAACAATATTATAATTCAATTCAATTCAATTGTTCCAAGTGGTTGAAACTTCCCATCACCCGCACTCGTTTCAATTATTTTTATATAGACTTTTGCATGTGCGTTATTTTGTGTATATGTATGTGTGGCAAATCTGGTTGGTATATTTTAGTATATCAATAAAGATGCATAGATCGACTAATACATATTATAAGTTAATATTTGTTTGTTTGTTGAATAGAATTCTCTCACACTACAAAAATTTAGCCATATAGCGACGAAACCTTGTAGTGACGACGTGTGTTATCGCTATAGAAAACTTTATGGCTGAGATATGTCGTTATAGTGGACCAAAATTCATTTTTCTCAAACTGTATGGCGATGAGATAACTATAAAAAAAACACATCAATAAGTAACTAAAAACATATACTTTTATTAACGTCGGATTTTTGTTATCGATGGAAATGGTTTCTTGAAAGTTCTGAATGTGTTATAAATGAGCAACTAAAAAGGGTAATAGAATAGTATGTGTGCAAATGGCCAAAAATGTGAATCAATTGCTATACCTTTGGGCCAAGATTTAATTCCATGTCATGAACAAAAAGACATAATAGTGTGAAAGACAACCATATATCAATTTCTAACTTTCTTCAGTGGTCCAAATAGACTTCTTTTTCTTGAAAATGTTTCAATTATTTTATTTTTATTTTTTTTATAAAATGGTATTCTTGTTTACTACGGGCTCTTCAGGGTGACCAACTTATGATCGGGATGTATGCAATCTTACCGTTGTTGTCATTTCCGAATCGTCTCATAAATATTTGATAAATGTCTACCACATAAAGGATCCTAACTCGTAGCTAAGAAGTTATTAAAAAATTCTAACTATTGGATCATGATTCATTCTATATTCTAATGAGAACAAAAAACTTTCTTGTCAATCAAAACACAACAAAAGCAAATGGTGTCCAATCTCCTTTCTCCACCCTTCTATCTTTATCTTTATGTCAAAAAGATATATCGAAACATTGAATTGAACCATATTCAATTTACAATTTCAAACCTAGCTTTTTTACACTAGTTAATGCATAATGGATAACTAAAAATACAAAAGTTGGAATTTACATATCTTGGGGAAGTTACTAACATTTAAAATAATGAATTCCTTAAATGTAGGAAATGATTATTAACTAATTCATAAATTTTTATGAATTCTGAACATCTTAATGATAGACCTAATTAAGAGTTGTTATTTCCCCTAAAGTAAAGAAATATAAACAATATATGAGTTTGAAAATAAAAGGCAGTTGTCTTGACCTTTGACCGTTGTGGCAACAATATCGGATTTAAATGGTTCTTTATAAAAAGAATCGTCTTTTTGACATGGGTGATTGAGCTGAAAGTGGCTTAAAAAATATAATTTAACCACATATGTTTAACTTTAAGCCAACATTATAACTTAAGATATGGAGTTTGCACCCTTCTGAGTTAAATCAGATGCATTAAAACAATAATTCCATGAAGATTTTCTTAATCCCAAGAACAAATTAAGAAATATACTTGGCATCTAAGGACAAGTGAATTGAAACCTTAACCTTCTTTGTGTAAAAATAATATTATTTCTTTTTGGTTTTATATAATATAAATAAACGATGATTTGATCTAAAACAACACATTAGTTCTTAATAGACTATTTCGAACCGAAAATTATATGCAAACCATCAATACTTTAAGCTAATTAGCAGAAGAAATATAAGACTAATGTTCTAAGTTTTAATGATAATATTCGTACTACCGATTGTTGTGCACCATGGTCGTCCTTTTCTTTTTAACGTCAAATGCATTAGACTATGGGGTATGGACACCACCACCACTTGAAAATTTCTGCCACATCATCTGCCACCTCAGCAACCACACCACACCACACCACTCCACTTTATCCAGGAAATACCCACCACTCCACCCACACCATTTTTTTCCAACTCATCATTTCTTTTTCATTTAATTTATTAAAACATAAAATTAATAACCTTTATAAAAATACAAAGAATTAATTTATTTTTTAATTAATTTATAAATTTTATACTTCATCAAGTTTTTAAACATACAAATTTTAATATTTCATCAAGCCCAAAATGAAAAAAAATATTCAGCCCATATCTTTTTTTTTTAAAAAGGCCCATGAGCAATGATATAACCCACCATTTTAGGTCTCCTTCGTCATTGCAAAAAGTCGCCGGCATGAGCATTGAGCAGAAGTCAGCAGCCCCTTTATCCGGCGAACTCTCTAGCGGCCACCAGGTACATTTTCCCACTCGTTAACCCGCGTTGCCGTGGCCACACCCTTCCACCACCCGCCCCCACGCCGTGTAGGGGGCGGTGTTCGTTTGCACCCCAACGCCGTTAGCCGATGACACCTCAGCACCACCACCACGGCAAACTGCCCATACCGTTTAGCCTTAGTAAATGCTAGCGGGTCGATCATTCTTATGATTCGTACCGTATCAAAAAGGGTTGATTCAGGAAACTAAAAAGATTTTATCTTTTAGGCAAAACCAAACTCACCAAGGTAAAACAATGTACGATTCCTTTTTACATTTTGGTTGGCACTCCTTTTTAAACATTACCACGGTGAAAACCCTAATTAAATCTCATCTGATCTTACTGTTTGCAACTTCAAACATAATTTGGATATGAAATCCAATTACCAATTTCGGGAAACTTTACTTTTATACCTTTATGAAAATAGTTATAAATAAAAGGTTTTCGATTGAAGTTAATATTTGTTAGGTATTAAAAATGTTGTAATAGTTAGTCTAGGGGCTAAAGTGTAACATTGTATATAGGTTAGTTTTTATTACCAAAATGGTCCTAACTAACCAAGAATTGAGCCATGGTATAAATACCAAGATGTAAGGCTCAATTCTCTAACTTTTGCCATTAATCTCATTTCAATTTCACAGCAATTGTTCACTCTCTCTCTCTTGTTTCTCTCTCTAAAAGCCCTAATCTCTCTCTTCACTTTTCTAGCCAAATCATCATCAAACACCATTGAAATGGATTGAATCAGTGTTATTGTGCTTTTCAATTGGTATCAGAGCATAATTTCATCTTGAAAACGATCCAAATCCATCAATTGGTGTTAAAATCAGAAGAATCAGTGGGTTTTTGAAGGTTTTTGAAGAAAAAGGGGTTTAAGATCAAAAATCAGATTTAAGGTACTATTTCTTGTTATTATGGATTGAATAGCTTCCTTTTATTGATATATTAAGCTTAGAATCAAGCTAGGATCGAATCTAATCCATACTGATGAAGAATTAAGGGTTTTAGGAAAAACCATTAAAGCTTCAAAAACCCTTTAAATTCAAATTTTCGAATAGATCTAGGCTGTTTTTGAGTAATATAGTTGCAATGGATTGAAGAAAATAGTATTTGGGTTAGTTTGCTATAAGAATCAGTGAATTTGGGTAAGAAACGAGCATTTTAGGATCAAATTAGTGGGTTTTTCAGGTCTGCTCGTAACTGTTCTGTTCAAGAAACTGTTCGGCCCGAGAACAGTAACAAGTTCGGCCCGAACTTCATCAACAACTTCGACCCGAACTTCATCACTACTTCGGCCCGAACTTCACACCACAACTTCGACCCGAACTACTACCCAACTTCGGCCCGAACTTCAAACCCCACTTCGGCTCGAACTTCTTTCACAACCTCGGCCCGAACTTCTTTTGAACTTCTGCCCGAACTTCCTTTACACTTCGACCCAAACTTCACCAGTACTTCGGCCCGAACTTCTTCTGCACCTCGGCCCGAACTTCTTTGTACTTCGGCCCGAACTTCTTTTCCAAATTTAAATATTTTTTTTTCGGTCGTTCTTTGTTCCAACTAGATATGACTTCCAAAGACGCCTTGTCTATTGGATCAGACACGAAACCACCTGTTCTCTACCGAGGAGAATACAGTCAATGGAAGAAACGGTTTCTCCATTTCATCCTGAGCCAACAAGCTGGTCCATCTATCCTTGAATCCCTTACAACCGGACCCGCTAAGTTCTATCGTGCAGTGGCTCCAGCCCTAAACACCGAACCAGCAATACCTGGAGGTGTAATCGAAATTCCCCCGGCGGAATACAATCAAGAGCAAAAGGATAGGGCTAGGGCGGATGTGCTTGCACACTCCTACATGCTACAAGGCATAACAAATGAAATCTACAGCAGCCTTGATAGCTTCAGCACGGGGAAAGAGCTTTGGGATGAAATTCAAAAGCAAATGGAGGGTACCGACCTGGGTAATAAAGCAAAGATGGTTTCGACCTTAAACGCCTATGGTCAATTCAAAGCTACCCCAATGGAAGAACTAGGGGAAACGTATCTTAGATTCTGCAACATGCTCAACGATCTCCGAAAGAACAACCTCATCAAAGAGAAACTTGAGATCAACATCAAATTCATCCAATCCCTACTACCGGAGTGGGAGATGTTTGGAAACAGTGCAATGCAGCACAAAGATTTGAGCTCCATAGATATTCATGAACTATATGAGTACCTACATCAAAACGAGCCAATGGTGAAAGGAATCGTCAAAAACAGGCAAGATATGACAGACACCTTGGCAATGTTGACCAAACAAAATCTGGCTCTTAACAAAGGTATCAACGAAGCAATGGTTGCAGCACAAACAAAAGAGGTGGTACATGAAGAACCAGAAACTCTGATCCCAGCGGGGACACAAGATGAAATCGACTCTGTTCGTCAAGCCTTGGCTCTCATTTCCACCTATAACAAAAAGTACTATAAGAAACCAACCAACAACAATCTTAGATCATCCTCAAATTTCAAATTCAATTCCTCTTCTCAAACCCCGAACAACAAATCCTCATCCTCCTCCACCGAGCCACCTAAGAAATGTTACAACTGTGGTCTGACTGGCCATTTTGCCAAAGAATGCCAGAAGCCAAAGGTGAAGGACTCAGAATACTTTAAACGGAAAATGCTCATGGCCAAACAAGTTGAAAATGGGAAAGTTCTACTGGCTGAGGATCTACAGTGGTTGGAGGACTCTGATGATCAAGAGGAAGAGGAATGCACAGCAAGCCTGGCACTCATGGCGAGATCTAACGAACTCAGAGCTGCACTGGGCATTCCTGAGAATGATGAAAATGAGGTACACCCTTCTTCCTCTGACCCTTTATTAACTGATTCAGACACTGATGAATCAGAAAATTCCTTGTTTAACGAAAAACTCTTTACTAAAATTGATGAGAAATCACACTTGACAAAACAAATAAATGATTTGGAATCTGAAAAAGATCAACTTTTAAATGATTTGAGTGAATTAAGTCAAGTTTCTCTTCAAATAACTCAAGTAAACAAGGACTTACAAAATCAGTTGTCTACATCAAAATCAGCTTTTCAATTTCAAATTACTGAGTTACAAAATGATCTACAAACACAAATAAATACAACGAATGTATCAAACACACAAATCCAAAAATTAAAAGATGAAAATTTAACCTTCCGTCGCCAACTTGAAACTCTTGTTCCTCAAGTAAATCAAATTAATAACTCAAATCAAAAAACACAAGAGCTACAACAACAGTTGTCAACATTTCATGCTGCTCACACCAGTGAAGTAAATCGTCTAAATCACATCATTAATACAAAAAATCTTGAAATATCAAACCTAAAAATGATGAAGACGGTATCAAAAGACAAAGATGACTCCAAGCAGCTGATAAGTGACTTAGCTATCCAACTCAGTCGAGAGCAAACATGGATGAAGTCTGCTGACATCAAGATGAAGGATTACCAAGATAAGTTGAAGGCAGCTGATAACGAAATTCAAAAACTAAATGAACAAATCACAAACATCACAAACAATTTTAACAAGGAAATCGATGACAAATCAGCAACCATACACAGTCTTACTGTCAAGAAGGAAAATGCTGAAGAACACATCTCCAAACTGGAGCAGACGATTGTGAAAGCTGGTCACACTGAACAAACAATAAAATTAAATCAACCAAAAGAGTTCAGATCTTTCAAATCAAAAGTGGGTCTCGGCGCTGAGAACTCCCGTCCTCTGGAAAAAGCTGCTGATGTTGTTCCCACACTATACAATTACGATTACATGAACTTGGGAATATGGCAAAGCTTTCTTCATATGCCGGACGAGGAAGCAGAAATCGAGAAATTCAACAGAGAAAAGAAGGAATACGCTCAAATCAGCTTTAACTATTCTGAATTGAACTATACATATGAAAAGAATAAAGCAAAATTTCAAAACAATGAGTACTTCCCGATTGTCACTCCAGAAGAATTTTCCATTTCTGATAATGAAGTTTTAAAACAAACAATTGAACCAAAGCTTTATGTTCCACCGTTGATTTTAGAAAAGAAAATTGTTCAACTTGAATCTGAAATTGACGACACTCACAAGGCATTTGATAAAGAAAAGGAAAAACTTCAAATCAAAATACATAATTTAGAGGACACCATTTTAGAATTAAAAACTAAAACGAGCAATGCTGTTTCCAAAAATTCTAAAGCCTCTCTATTAGGGCCAGCACCGACAAACCCAGTTCCAACGATCTTGAAGAGAAGCTCTAATCCACCTATTTTGAATCTTGCAGATGGAAGATTAGAGTCCGGAGGGAAGAAGTCCATGAAGCAACAAGAAGTCAACAGAGCCACACAGTCAAAGAAGTCTATTCAGACTGGATCCAGTATGCTTAGGAAGCCTAGTCTACTTAAGAAGTCTAGTCCACCTAAGTCTGTAGTTTCATCTTTTTCTGTTCAAAATAAATGTAATGACTCTAGACAGTTTATTTCTCCAAAAGAAGCTCATGGCATGTGTAAAAACTCTAATTTTGTGAAAACTATTTTAACTGCTTTTAGAACAGACTATGATTCTACTGTTTATCGTCCTGTCCGTTACTCTCCTGATTTTGGCGCTGTGTATGTTAAAACTGACAAATATGGAACAAAAAGATTTTTTGACAAAATTACAAAGAAACAGATAACTCAAACTGATAAACGTTTTTTTGTAAAACTTGATGCACCTTGCAGTATTCATAAGAACATCGTCTCTCAAAAATCTGGTAAACTTATAAACACATGCAGAACGTGCTATCCATATCTATGCAAATCACACGTCACTAAACCAGCAAAATCAACTCAAAAGATCTTATCATCTCCGGTTTTCAAACAACAGAAGAAATCTTCTAAACAACCACAAATTTCTGTTTCTCACTTCTCTTCTCGTCACACATCTCCTCAGGGTAAAGCTGCACAAAAGCCAAAACCGTCAGTTCTCCCAAAATTCGACAAACCATCCATTAAAACGTCAACTCATGTGAAATATACTTGGGTTAAGAATGAAAAATCTCAATGGATTATCCAATCCTCTGAAAAATCTCTCAAATGGATCATCAAATCTGAACTGCCTCCTAGCAGTTCCCAAAAGCTCTAAACTGATCATCTCATAAAATCTGCATAAAACATATGTTTCTAATCGTTCTGGACCCATACAAGATTGGGTACCTAAAATGTTTTATTTGTTTTATGTAGAATGTGTGGTACCTCGACTCGGGCTGTTCGAGGCACATGACAGGAAACAAAAATCTCCTGACCAACTTTCGGGAAAAATACTTAGGAACGGTCAAATTTGGAAATGATCACTTAGCAGCCATCTTAGGGCTTGGTGATCTTATCTGCCATAACCTGATAATCAGAAATGTTGCCTTTGTTGCAGACCTCTCACATAATCTCTTCAGCATCGGAAAATTTTGTGACAAGACTCTAGAAGTAAACTTTCGCACAAAGAAGTGTGCAATTCGGACATATGACGGGGATGAACTTCTAACTGGAACTAGTGACACAAACCTCTTCACTATTGATCTTAATGACCTGAGTACAACCGAAGAAGTCTGTCTCGTGTCTAAAGCTACTGCCAATGAGTCATGGTTATGGCATCGACGTTTGTCTCATCTCAACTTTAAAACCATGAACAAACTCGTAAAAGGAGGTCATGTGTCGGGATTGCCTGATGTTGCATTTGACAAAGATCACAAATGTTCTTCGTGTGAAAAGGGGAAAATGACCAAAAAGTCTCACAAACCTAAACCTGCTCCTAGTACTTCCAAACCTCTTGAACTTCTTCATATGGACTTATGCGGTCCAATGAGCGTTCACAGTCTTGCAGGAAAACGTTATGTTTTGGTTATTGTTGATGACTATTCCAGATACACATGGGTTTATTTCCTTCGTTCAAAGGATGAAGCCGCAGAGATCATAATCTCATTTATCAAGAAAACTCAAGTAAACCTGGAATTAAATGTTCAAACAATCCGTACCGACAATGGTACTGAATTCAAGAATCGGGTCCTTGACTCTTATCTTGAATCTGCTGGCATCACCCATCAATTTTCCGCTGCACGAACTCCTCAACAGAACGGTGTTGTTGAAAGACGAAACCGCACTTTAGTGGAAGCTGCTCGTACGATGCTTTCATTTTCAAAACTTCCTCTGTCGTTATGGGCAGAAGCCATCAGCACCGCCTGTTTTACACAGAACCGCTCCATCATAAACAAAACATACAACAAAACTCCTTATGAGCTCATCAACAATCGAATACCAAATGTTAACTTCTTCCACATCTTTGGTAGTCGATGCTTCATCCTATCTGATAACGAGAAACTCAACAAGTTTGAAGAGAAAGCCAAGGAAGGAGTCTTTATAGGCTATTCAAAGGATTCAGCCTCATTCAGAGTATACAACCGCTCTACAAGAATGGTCAGAGAAAGTGTCAATGTCTCATTTGATGAAACATTCTTGCTTGATTCAAGCTCAACTGGCATTGAAAGACCTCTACCCACAACCTCCACTAACCATTCATACTCTCTGAATGATCTTGAAATCCTATTCCAACACTTCCATGATGAATATCACAACGTCAGACACCCAACCCCACCTCCACCCCCACCCCCACCCCCACCCCCACCCCCACCTACACCCCCACCTCCACCCCCACCTCCGGCTGATGCTCAATCAATCACAGCTCCGGAAATCAACACTCCATCCCCAAATGAGACCCCATCACCTACCTCACCTGCTCCAAACTCACCAATACCCACATCAAGTGCAGGTCCTTCAACATCGACACAAGGAACTCAATCTTCACCATTCGATCCCCCACCTCCCTCAGATATTATCGCTCCACTAGTGATTGATTTCTCTAAATTTCATCTTCCTCGAGTCGATCCACCACCTCCGATCAATCCTCACAATACTGAAACTGCAATCATACCACATCCTGCTTTCACTGATAATTCCAACGTTAACCCTGGTCAACTCCCACTTCCTCATTCTACGAAGTGGACAAAGGAACATCCTTTGGACCAAATCATCGGAAACCCAGCCTCCTCGGTCCAAACTAGACGGGCTTCAGCAGATGAATGTCATCATGCATCATTCTTAAGCTCCACTGAACCGAAGAAAGTCTGTGAAGCGCTTACCGATCCAGACTGGATAATTGCGATGCAGGAAGAGATTAATCAATTCGAAAGATTAAAGGTCTGGCGCTTAGTTCCTAAAACCCCGGGATCATCAGTAATCGGAACTAAGTGGATTTTTAAGAACAAGAAAGATGAAAATGGAATCGTCATTCGTAACAAAGCAAGGTTGGTAGCTAAGGGTTACGCTCAACAGGAAGGCATTGATTACGAAGAAACATTTGCTCCTGTTGCCCGCATAGAAGCCATTCGCATTTTCTTAGCATATGCAGCTCACAAAAACTTTACTATCTATCAGATGGATGTAAAGACTGCATTCTTAAATGGTATTCTAAAAGAGGAGGTGTTTGTTCATCAACCAGAAGGGTTTGTAAATCCCAAACATCCAGATTATGTCTATGTTCTCGACAAAGCTCTCTATGGCTTGAAACAGGCCCCTAGGGCATGGTATGATGTTCTTTCCCAGTTCTTAGTTGAAACTGGTTTTTCAAAGGGAAAAGTGGATACCACATTGTTTATCAAACGACACGGGGAAGACATCATCCTAATTCAGATCTACGTCGATGACATTATTTTTGGGTCTACAAATCCGAAATATTGCAAACGTTTCTCCGATCTCATGGTAAAACGCTTTGAAATGAGCATGATGGGTGAGATGAACTTCTTCCTAGGTCTTCAAGTTCGTCAACTTCCAACTGGCATCTTCATCAATCAATCAAAGTATATCTCTGATCTGCTGAAGAAGTACCTCATGGACGACTGTAAACCTATCGCCACACCGATGTCCACGACTGCCAAACTAAATGCTGATCTGGATGGTAAACCGGTAGATGTGACAAACTATCGGGGTATGATTGGATCACTACTTTACTTAACGGCCAGTCGTCCGGACATCATGTTTTCAACATGCATCTGTGCTCGGTATCAGGCTGCTCCCAAAGAATCTCACTTTCTGGCAGTCAAACGAATCTTCCGTTACCTGAAAGGCACCAGAGATCTTGGTCTTTGGTATCCCAAGGAGACCTCGTTTGATCTTTCTGCCTTCTCTGATGCTGATCATGCTGGGTGCATGCTGGACAGGAAGAGTACATCTGGGGGAGTTCAATTTTTGGGAGATAAGCTAGTCAGCTGGTCATCAAGAAAGCAAAACTGCGTCTCACTATCAACAGTTGAAGCAGAATATGTTGCCGCTGCTAGCTGTCTGTCCCAGGTGATATGGATGCAATCACAATTAAAGGACTACGGCTTTTCCTATAGCCGCATTCCTTTATACTGTGATTCCAGGAGTGCAATTGCAATATCTTGCAATCCAGTTCAACATTCTAAAACCAAACATATCGATCTTCGATATCATTTTATCAAAGATCACGTTGAACTGGGCAATGTTGAATTGTACTTCGTCTCCACCGATTTTCAATTAGCAGATTTGTTTACCAAGGCTCTGGACGAAAAACGTTTTAATTATCTTGTCTCAAAGCTTGGTATGCTAAATCTCAAAACTTAATTGTCTTCAATTCGTATTTTTCAAATTGTTAAATCGTTGCATTCTTCGTATCATCACAATGGCTTTCAAGAAACTCGTCTTGAAACCCGGTCGTCAAACAATCGTCAAATGTCGAAGGAGAGATTCAACTCATCTCATCAGTATCGGGGGAACTGATGCTGCGTTACTTAAATTCCGTCTCTCGACATTAATTAGGATTTCTCTAGATTTTCACCTAATTTTTAATTTTTAATTTTTAACTGCTTAAATTTTCTTTTGTTTTAATTTTCGTTTAATTCAAAAAAAAAAAAAAAAAAAAAAAAAGGTAAAAAGTCTTCGGGCCGAACTTCCCACTGTTCAAGGCCCGAAGTTCTAAGTCGGCAAAGAAGTTCGGCCCGAACTTTTGTCCTATAAAGTGCAGGCCGAACTTCACTATTCTCGTACACTTCAAATCTCGACCACACACACTCGATACACCGCGAAAACACACAGTTAAGCACGATCTTCGATTCACGACTTCAAATCTGCTCGATTCTGTTACCACTCACTCGTAATCCCTTCTACCATCAATCTCGGTAAGATCTCACCGTTCAATTCATCTGTTTAACAGTCCTTGAACCAGAATCGATAGAATCGTGTTCGGCTTTTACTAGGGTTTCAAAATTTGGTGAAATCGATTCGATCTAGGGTTCATTGTTTATCCTCGTACACCTAGTATGCTCGTTTAGGAAAACCGAACACTATTGGCCAGTTTTTCATGATAGAATCGATCTAGGACTGCCTGCTATTAAAATCTTGTGAAAAACCCTCGATCGTAAAAGTCTTCGGCCCGAACTTGTGTTACAAGTTCGGCCCGAAGTTGTTTCACAAGTTCGGCTCGAGCTTGTGTCCAATGCTTAAACAACTTCGGCCCGAAGTTCTTAAACAACTTCGGCCCGAAGTTCTTCACCAACGTTGTTTCGGCCCGAAGTTGTTACTGTAGCTCGGCCCGAACTTTTTTTAAGTTTTTTTATTTTTATTTTTATTTTCGTTTTATTTTCTTTATAATTATAATTTACTAATTTTTATTTATTAAATATTTTTAATAAATTTAAAATTTTTATATTATTCTTATATTTTATATACTATTAAAATTCCTTTGAACCTTCTCGTCTCGATTAGTGTGAAACATCATCGTTAAATTTCTTTTATTAACACTGTGCACTAACTTTAATCATTTTGTGCCATGTGTTCTTAGTGTCTAAATCACAGATGGCAGCACAACATATCATTGACGAGAACACCCTGGTTCCTCCATACAGGCTCAAACCCATGGCGGAGAACAACCCCTACTGGTCACCGGAAGAAGAAGTCTCATTCTCCATCAACTACCCGATTCATTCTCATGTTCTCCAACGCCATCCTCTCTTCTACTCAATAAATGCCAGACCATCGGTTCCAGCGGTGTATGTACAACAGTTCTTTGCCAACCTAACCTTGGTGACATCAACAACCCCCTCACATTTCGAAACCATAATTGATGAGCAACAAATTCACTTTACAAAAGATGATCTTTATGACATCTTCCACTTACCTCGTGCCGACTCTAGACCACCACTGACTGCATTTGAACCACAGCTGCCATTCGAGGAAGTGTATCTCGGAATACACGACCTAGGTCTAGACCTTCCTCGGCACACTATTGACCTCAGAGAATTCAAGAAGAAAAATATGGCACGGAGCTGGTCCCATGTCTTCACGATCTTTAACCGCTGCATGACAGCAAAGAAAGGTGGTCACGACAGGGCATCAAAAGAAGTTCACCATGCCTATCATGCCATGTGCTACAACCGCCACTTTGACTATGCTGCCTACTTGTGGGAAGAATTCAAGCTCTCCAAATCAAAGGAACCGGCATTTCTGCCATACCCGAGGTTCTGGGCAATTATGATAGAACATTTCATGGAGAGATACCAAAACATTCATACCAGAGATGTTGCACGAAAATTCATACCATCGAGCGTTAATTTTCTAAGGGGCAACAGTGGTACAACTGCAGTAAATGAGGCCGCGATCCCACTCCCACTCCTTAAAATCGCAAACTTCAATCTTGATAGTGTGAACCACTACCGGGCTCTTCATTATCCTGACTGGACACCCGAAGGAGCACCTCCTGCTCCAGATCAACCAGCTGCTCCTGCACATCAAGCTGCCCCAGTACAACAACCACAAGCTCAACCACACCAACCACCACCTCAACCACGGCCTAGACGTAGACAGGCTGAACAGCAACAACCACCGACTCACCAACGTGCTAAACGACCTCGAATTTTATCCAGCGGTGCCTCAGGAAGTGGGTCGGTTGCCACTACATCATCTGAACAAGTTCTACCTCCGCCAACTCGACCCATCATACGACAACCACAACAACCAGCTGAACCGTCCTCTTCTTCATCATCAACAGACTCAGCTGCAACGATATCTGATCGACCAGGTTCACCACCATCACCACACGGTCCACCTTCACCACCACAACAAGGTCCACCTTCACCACCACAACAAGGTCCACCTTCACCACCACAACAAGGTCCACCGTCACCGCCACCACAAGGATCCCCAAATCCTTTTGATGATCCTATCTTCACGGATCCTTCTCCACCACACATTCAACAACCAATCACATCAACAATTCCCACTACCACAACCTCCGTTCCACCTATCTCATCCACCATCCCAACAACTGCAACCTCCGAACTACCAATCACGTCAACCATCACAACTACCACAACAACAGTCCCCCCACTATCATCCACAATTCCAGCCTCCACAATCACTTCTCCACCAGTAACCACAACTCCACCAGTCGCCACCACAACCCCACCAGTAACAACCACAACCCCACCAGTAACAACCACAACACCGCCAGTCACAACCACAACACCGCCAGTCACAACCACAACACCGCCAATTGACACCTCACTTCCCCCGATTACCATCATTACTGGTACTGCCTCGAGGGTCGTTACAACTTCACCTACAACGGTTGTTATGACCCTCCCTCAACAGACTACACCATCTGAGGCTACCACCACCACCACAACTGCAATGTCAAATCCTGAAATGCAGCTTATCCCTCACCTCACCTCAACAATCCAATCACTAAGTACGAGGTTGGAGAACATTGAGAGTAGGCTGACAACTGTTGCTCCTCTTCCACCGACTTCTGATCCACTTAACAGAGAAATGCTCCTGGAAGCATCCCGTGCATTTACAATTGAACAAATTAAAGCGATGTTCAACTATCGCTTAGAAGAACTGGTCGAGCCATGCAGGCAAGGATCCCTTATATACAGAAGACCGGGAGACCCTGAGGATGATCCTCAGGGAGGAGGAGGACAAAGGAGAATTCTGGAACGTGGTGGATCCAGTTCTCAACACTCCGGAGGTGCAAGTCATTCACAACAACAACCCAGCTCCTCTCATCAAACACGGGGAGGAGGCCAACAAGAATATGAGTATGTACATGACTGGGCGATTGTTGAGTTTGATTACAATCAGGTGCTGAACGTTGAACCACTCAACCAGTGGCGAGTAGATGAGAGTGAAGACATCTTGCCCCAAAATAATCGTAAATCCAGTGAGATGACTGAAGCCGAAAAACTTGAATCTATGTGTCATCTCCAATCTATAAATTTTGAGGTTGAGAACAATAAAAAAGACAATGTTCAACAGGCTCTGAGAAAAGAGGCGGACACAGTGATTGATTTACCTAGTGACCCGGAAGAAGACAATATTGTGAGGGATGCTTTTAACGAATCAACTCAACCTGCCACCTCCCCTTCAAACGATGACTCCGACAGCGACAAAGCAGGGGAGGATGAACCATTTGACGTCAAAAGATATCCTTTCACCCGAGAAAATTATCACCGTTACTTCCGGAACTACGATCAACTGGTTGCCGCCAGAACTCCAGCACCGGAACCACCAACTGCCTCTCCTACACATGATGTGCCGGTATTATCATATAGCGAGAAGAGGGCGGCGGAAAAAGCTAACAAACGCCGCCTAAAGATCTCCAAAGCGTGCCTCTTTCAACAAGTCAAAATGCCATTTGTTGAAGATCGCTTCTCTGCTATTTTCCAGGAGACAGAGCTGCCTGTAATTTATCAGGGTTTGTACAAAGAAGTGGTACTGCCTTTCAGAGAAAAGAAAATGTATTACCTTACAATGCATTACCTTAGGGGCAAAACCGATCGCTACAGCAAATTCCCGATAACACAACTCCTGGAGATAACAACCGACCACTTCTCAGGCTACTACTGGTAGACAATCTTCCATATTCGCAGAGCAGATGATCAACTGTACACAATTACTGAAGGAGACTTCTATATTCTTGAACCTCGGGATATAGAATTTCTTTACAACACAGTACGCTTACTACCAGACACGCCTCATCCAGTTAAAAATCATGCGAGAAATTTCGCTCAGGCTGCTCTGAAGCGCTTCATGCTTGTTAAAACATTAGCTGCTCGAATGGAAGATGTGCAGATGGCTGTTGAGAGTGGTACATCAAAGGTTCACTTAGCTGCTCCTTACAGATCACTTCCCTCCGAGATTAAAACTCGGAGAACAGTTGTGCTAGGTGAACCCAACTTGGGAATGACTTACACAAACTACTTCAAAGAACGAGTATTCTTCCGTGTGTCTGACATTGCCAAGTACTGTGACGGCACATTGAACATCCTTAAGAAGAAATTGGAGAAAAAGGGGAGGCACATGAACAGAGATCCCAGCAACCCAGAAAACACCTCTCTTCAAAGCAATATTGACACACTAATCACTGCCATTAAGGAAAGACTAAGCTGGCGAATAGTGATTAGGCATTTTGAGGTTCACCTGGGTGTACGACAAAAAAGAAACACGCCTACCTACACAACTGAAGTTCCTAACATGCCACTACCTTTCGGTCAATATCATGGGCTAAGATGGCAGGACGAATCAGTTAATCGCCAAAAACCGTATGAAAGACGTGGGCGGCATTAACATTCAAATGCTGGGATGCACTACACCTGTTCCACTATGGCTTCTGATCAAAACAGATTCAGGACCCGCTCTTATAAGAAACCACAAATCTCAATCAAGCTTAACCGCAAAACCTCTCCTTCAACCCTCCGACGATGTATAAGGTACGTTTCTACAACTGACAACTTTTCAATATCTTTGTTTTGTCGAGGGGGAGAAATATTAATTCTAGGGGGAGAATTATTATTTCTAGGGGGAGAAAATTCAGAAAACCAAAAACAAATTACCCAAATAAAAAGTTTTATGTTTGTAACGCTAATTATAAGTCGTTGTAATATCCGTAAACGATCTCTTTACTAGTTCTCTAGTAAAGATTGCATCTGTTTATTACAAATTCTTTTAATTCTCGTTACTCACTACTTCAAAAGACATACCTTCCCATGGTTTGCCAGATCCGGCCACACCTTCCCAGGGAAATATTTCAGCCAACTGGTAAATGAGAGGGTTTAGGTCTAGGGTATAGTAATAGGTGAATGCAAGGTGATGTGAAAACATGATAAATCAAAGAAAACACACCTATGAGTGCATCCAAACCGAAAACAAACCGGGCAACCAATTAAATAGGTGATCATTCATTCGTTGAATGTTTCACTAGACTTTACTGGCCCAGTAAAGCAAATGCACGCCACCACCAACTACTCAAATTCCTCTCAACAGGGATTTGTTTCATTTCATCAGGGGACGTAGCACAAAAGCTACTGACTACTCATTCGGAGTATGTCGGTATTGTATAATAATAACCTCCTGCCCCGGGTTAAGTCTTTTTGTATGCACAGTGTGTCTAGTTCTCACCCCCAAGAATATTTCCAATATAGGACACCTGCACTACAAACATGGATCTCCGTGAATCCATTGGAACACTCGTAGTGGCATCACAATCTGATGTTTCACGAGGATCGAGTGGAAATCCTGCTAGAGCTAAAATCACGCCAACTCTAAACGCAGGTCACACATTTGAATCAACGGTTGTGCAAACGACTACCGATTCATACCGTGTGCTAACGGATACTCTAAGTGAGTCCGGTGTTACCTAAAATCCATGTGAAACTCCTAAAACGAAACATCTTCAAAAAGCTGATTAAAATGCACATGAGCGTAATAGTCCACTCTCAAATTACTCCTATGATCTGCTAAACCCAGCATGATCTTCCCCGGAGCCACCGACAATATAGGAACTAAAAAGTGAGGGTCCCTAGGTCTAGGTGAGCAGAATCAAGTATCATGGGATCTTGATTGGGGTGCGCTGAGGTAAAAATTGAGAGGGGGTATGAAGTATGGGGTGCAAATCAGCTTATCACATGGTAAAAACAAAAACGAGGGTGTGGTTGAAAATGAAAAAGTGAGTTGAGTGAGGAGCGTGTGTGAAAGGGTTAAAGAAAACGGAAAACCCTCCCTAAACCGAACAAATGACCGGGTAGCCACATCTAAATCAGACTGCATGAGTTGCTTTCTGATTAAGACATCATGGACCCAGTGATGCAATGCACAACCCCCACTGACCACTCAAGTACAAAAAGTACTTGTTTCAAAATCACGGAGATTACCACATCCACTATCGACATCTCATTTGGAGATTGTTGATATTGAAAAAGAGGACCCACCTCCAGTCCTCGCCTTCGTTTGTCCACATATAGAGTCTAGAACCGAATTAAATTTCTCTAGGACACAGGCACTCTACCAAGCATATCTTTGAGATATTGCCGGAACATTCATAGTGATACCAAAAATATTGGTATTCCACGATGATTGAATGGAAATCCTACCAGTGCTAACATCAATGCCAACACTGAACGTAGGTCACACAGTTTATGTAACTGTTGTGCAAACAGGCAATCTATGTGATCCTGGGTTACCCTGATACCTTCTCGTGCGAAGATCAGACGACCGTACTCCATTGTTATCAACAACGGTCACTATGTCTGATGGAAGATCTGATGACTGTATTTCAATCTTATCAACAACAGTCAACACATCAGATAAGGGATTTTATGACCGTACTCCAACATTTTCAACAACAGTCAGAAAATCCTTAACATATCAACATTCCGCACTGCTTCAACTTCAACAAACATCAGGAACCAAGGATCTGCAGCAAATCGACAAACGCCACAACTTCAAGAAAGGACTTCCGCTGCTAACTGCTCTATCTATGGGTCTACATTCAGTCGATTTGCATGAAGTCTTCTGGAATACTTTATATTGGTTGAAAAGCCGATTAAAAGTATATCTGTCACTGATGATCAAAGGCTGATGCTGTTTTATCAACATAACTGCTCAACGGTTCAATTCTCAGCTCCAGCCTTACAATCACAGAAGTCTTCAAAGATATGCAACCTAGTCTACTATTACAGAGGGGGAGATTGTTAGGTATTAAAAATGTTGTAATAGTTAGTCTAGGGGCTAAAGTGTAACATTGTATATAGGTTAGTTTTTATTACCAAAATGGTCCTAACTAACCAAGAATTGAGCCATGGTATAAATACCAAGATGTAAGGCTCAATTCTCTAACTTTTGCCATTAATCTCATTTCAATTTCACAGCAATTGTTCACTCTCTCTCTCTTGTTTCTCTCTCTAAAAGCCCTAATCTCTCTCTTCACTTTTCTAGCCAAATCATCATCAAACACCATTGAAATGGATTGAATCAGTGTTATTGTGCTTTTCAATATTTTAGGAAATTTCCCTAGATGTGTATGTATTATCTATATTTCTATACTACATTACATTATATTACATTGTAATGTATTTGTGATGTTTCCTAATTAAATATAAAAACTTAAGAATATATTCATCAAACATTCTTGCTCATTATAGAAAAATGTGAGCTACTTTTGCTATAAATGAGTGTAGACTATATTGAACGTATTATCCAACTGCTAGATTTATACAAATTCAATTAAACCGTTTATACAATGATATGAAAAACATTAATCTTTTGGAAATGACAAATAATACAACGAAAGCTTACTCGCAATATTTCAGCGAGCACCCCAGATTCGAGCTCCTTTACAGGGCAAACTCAGCCTCATAGGAATTTTCAGATAAAAATCTCTTATATTTGGCACCACAAAAAAAGTGTTTACAAGATTCGAACTATACCACTCACGCCTCATATGAGAATAAAACTCATACATCAATCCAACTAAACTAGACATCATTTGCTGAAAAACAATAATAAATCGTTACTTTACCCAAATACCCATCTAAGTCTTTTAATAATGTTCCAATCCAATTGATAAGGAAAAAAGAAATAAGATTTGTTACTTAGACGGCTACAATTAATGAGAACATTATACTCAAGCAGTCAAGCTTCATAGATCATGCATTAATTAATTCCCTAAATATGTAAGTATTAATATATTTGCCTTTGTACGTACATACACAATTCACGTAAATGGTCTCAATTTCAATATGAGAAAGTGAAAACATTATCCATGTGGAGTAATTGTGGACCAATCCACATTTTATTTAGGAATCCCGACAAGAAGATACCCTTTCTTGACACCCAATTTGTGTCATCAATTGCAAACAATCGTCGCTAAAACAATAATGACAATTTAAATCATATAAGATGAAAATTAATACCCCAATAACAGGAAGAGCAAGAAATATATAAATTAAGGGCGAGATCGATATACATACCCCATGCAAATTATGAGTAGAACTAGGAATTTGTTGTTATTTTCTTGGTTATCCTTTTGTGGTTTGATCCTAACTCTATCTTCCCACAGCTTTATTGAACTGCAACGATTGAATCCAAAACGAAAAAGACAGATCCAACATATCAAGATTAAAGCTTGCAGTTCAAGAAAGCTGTGGAAGAACAGAAAGAGGACCATTTTTTTTTCAAGATTCTTGTTCTTGATTGAAACCCTAATGTATATAGGGTTCTTGAAATCACACTCACTGTGTTTGTAGAGTGTGAAGAAGAGAGATGTGGTGGTGAGTTGAAGAGAGAATGGCTTGTATAAATAGAAAATGAGGTCTTTTTTTACCACCAATCCCAAGAAGAATATTGGGTATGACAAAACTCTCATCATACCCCACCTTCTTTCCATATCATCACTTAATTTCTGCCAAAATGCTTGTTATATCAATAAATATTTATGTTTTGAAAAAAATAATAGCCCCAAGTCTCAAACATGTGACCTTAAATTTATTAGCACGGGGCTTTAACCAACTAAGCTCCTACAGCAGATAATGATTACTATACTACAATAACCTATTTACCCAATTATATCTATTAATTCTTAAACCCGTGTTATTCTATTGACCATCATATACCACCATCATCACTACTCACTACCGCCATACATCATCACCACAATCACTACTGCCACCACCACCAACCACCGTCACTACAGCCACCACTAACCACCGTCAATACTGCCACCACCAACCACTAATTGGTTGCCGCCAAATATAGTCACAATTAGCCACATTGCGCGAATACTACTTTACGTAATGTATTTCTTTTAAATACATTACTTTAGGGGTGTGTTTGGTACAGAGATTTGGGAGGTGAGAAATGGAATTAGCATCTAAATCACTTGTTTGGTAGCATTGAGAAAAGGAGACGGGGAGAATTGACAATTCCTATTCTCTAAATTTTATTCTCTCTATATTGAAGAGAAAAGATGGGAATTGAAAAGTAGAGAATTCTAAAAAAAACACGGACACTTCACAAATCTCTGTTTCTTCTTGTTTCGTTCGCTCGTCTTTGTTTCGTTCGTTCACCACAGGCCTCTCTTCTCCACAGTTTCGTTCTCCACAGCTTTTCTCAAGGTATGCCCTTCTCTCTCTCTCTCTCTCTCTCTCTCTCTCTCTCTCTCTCTCTCTCTCTCTCTCTCCAGGTGGTCTTCACACTGTTTGGTTGATTTTATTCACGAATCAACAGAAAACCTTGGATTAGGGTTTCATAGTTAATTTGAGTTGAAAAACAATGATCTCGATTACTCTGTTGGCAAAGGGTAAAAAGCTGGATTTTTCTCTTGTGGTGTCAAATTGATCAATTACCGTTCCATGATTTGCCCTTATCTCATGTTGATTGCAAATGTTGAAGCAATTCGTTATCTTTTGAGCTCTTATCTCATGTTTCTACTCTTTCCATGTAGAAATTTGTCGACTTATCAAAAAGTATACGCATTTCTTTTTTTGTTTAGACGCGTATACAAACCTTCAACACTCAAAACATGAACGTTGTAATTCCGTTTTCAATGATTAAAGTATGGATTAAGCATGAACAATTTATAATATGGAAGATTAAGATGGAAAGAAAAGTTGAACTCTTTGCAAATGATAGTTAGGTTACAATTTAGGGCAAAGGTTAGTGACAATTAACTAAGAACAAGGTATTTATACATAGACCTAGTTTCGACAAATTACATAATGCCCCATAGACTATTGGTTACAATATATGAGACCCAACAATCTCCCCCTTTGTAACAATAGTCTGGGAGGCGTATCTTCAAAGTCTTCATCTTGAGCCAAACTTGCACCTGGTAGATATGTCGTTGAATAATGTTGTATCAGGAACAATTTGAGCTTTCTTTGGATGTGAAAATGAATACTTCTTGTAGCTATTCAACCAACAAGATGCATTTTGAAGACTTTTGACTGAAGATACATATTGATCGACTAAAAGTAAGACCCATAATGATAGAGAGATTAAAAACGGATGTCTTTTCTTGAAGTTTGTGGCTTTATGTCGATCAATGATTCTTGATAATAGTCGTTAGGGTAAGAAAGTTGATGAGGTATACGCTCCCCCTCAAACAACCAATTACCTCTTCACGGGAGTTGGATTAAACGTTTTGAAATTTACTCCCCGGTGAACGAATTTCCTAATTCAACTATGAAAGTTGTATGATATCTTCATAGATCTTTGGTTTCTTGTTTACTCCCCCTTAACTGGTGCATGTATCTTATTAATGCTGAGTAAACTAGGCTAGCGTATCAATAATCTCCATAAAATTAAAGGATTCTCCTAAATTTGTTCCCGCAGATTGAGCTTTAGAAGAATTTTTCTCTGAAAGTATCAATTCTTTATAAAAAGAATTTATGAAATGTATCTTCTCTCCCTCATGATGAATAAGATTTATTTAATTCGTCATGTAAAATGTGAAGTTTTGCGAGTTGAAATTAGGAAGAATCTTTGCTTTAAGGAAACAAATAAGCTGAGTATGACGATGCCCATTTGATGAAAATGTGTTGAGTAATGATTATACATTTTTTGTAATAATCAATATATAACACATTTTATCAATGAAACCATTGAAGTCTTCTTCGTTTGTAAAGTTGGAACTGAGTGGTTAACCGTTGTGCACTTATGTTGACAAATCGGCTTCAGCTTTTGATGATCGGTGATAACCATACTTTTAATTGGCTTTTCAACCAATAGAAAGTATTCCAGAAGACTTCAAGAAAATCGACGAAATGTAGACCCATAGATAAAGCGGTTAGCAGCGGAAGTCCTTTCTTGAGGTTGTGGCGTTTGTCGATTTGTTGATGATCCTTGGTTCCTGATATGTGATGAAGTAGAAGCAGTGCGGTATATTGATTTGATATGGATTTTCTGACCGTTGTTGATGATATTGGAGTATGGTCATAGAATCCCTTATCTGATATATTGACTGTTGTTGATGAGAATGGAGTACAGTCATCAGATCTTCTATTTGACATGGTGACTGTTGTTGATGAGAATGGAGTACAGTCGTCAGATCTTCGCACAGGAAAGTATCAGGGTAACCCAGGATCACATAGATTTCCTGTTAGCACAACGGTTACAGAAACTGTGTGACCTACATTCAGTGTTGGCTTCGATGTTAGCACTGGTAGGATTTCCATTCAATCATCGTGGAATACCAATATTTTTTGGTATCACTATGAATGTTCCGGCAATATCACAAGGATATGCTTGGTGGAATGCTTGTGTCCTAGAAAAATTTAATTCGGTTCTAGACTCTATTTGTGGACAAACGAAGGCGAGGACTGGAGAGAATTGTCCTCTTTTTCAATATCAACAATCTCCAAGTGAGATGTCGATAGCATATGCGTTGATCTCCGTGAAAAATGAAACAAGGACTTTTTAAGAAGTACTTGAGTAGCTGGGGGGTTGTGCAATGCATCACTGGGTCCATGATGTCTTTTTCAATATCAGAGAGCAACATATGCAATCTGATAGAGACGTGGCTACCCGGCTTTTAATCGGTTTGGTAAGGGTTTTTCGTTTTCTTTAACCCTGTCACACCCTCCTCACTCAAGCTTACTTTTTCAATTTTCAACTACACCCTCGTTTCATTTTACCATGTGTTTAGCTGATTTGCACCCCATACTTCATTCCCCCTCTCAAATTTTATCTCAGCGCACCCCAATCAAGATCCCACGATACTTGATTCTGCTCACCTAGACCTAGGACCCTAACTTTTTAGTTCATATGTTGTCGGTGGCTCCGGGGAAGATCATGCTGGGTTTAGCAGATCATAGGAGTAATTTGAGAGTGGACTATTACGCTCATGTGCATTTTAATCAGCTTTCAAGATATTGCATTTTAGTTCACATGGATTTTTCATCGGAATTTTATGTGTTTCCGGTATAAGTTGTTGCCTGAATGATTTTGAAGTTTAAGGCACAGCAACTTGTTCTTTTAAGGTAACACCAGACTCACATAGAGTATCCGTTAGCACACGGTATGAATCTGTAGTCGTTTGCACAACCATTGATTCAAATGTGTGACCTGCGTTTAGAGTTGGCGTGATTTTAGCTCTAGCAGGATTTCCACTCGATCCTCGTGAAACATCAGATTGTGATGCCACTACGAGTGTTCCGATGGATTCACGGAGATCCATTTTTGTAGTGCAAGTGTCATATATTTGAAAGATTCTTGAGGGTGAGAACTAGACACACTGTGCGTACAAATGAGACGTAACCCGGGGCAGGAGGTTATATTTTCAATACCGACAAACTCCAAATGAGTAGTCAGTAGATTTTGTGCTACGTCCCCTTATGAAATGAAACAAATTCCTGTTGGGAGGAATTTGAGTGGTTGGTGGTGGTGTGCATTTGCTTTACTGGGCGAGTAAAGTCTTGTGAAACATTCAACGCATGAATGATCACCTTTTTGTGTGGTTGCCCGGTTTATTTTGCGGTTCGGATGCACTCAAAGGTGTGTTTTCTTAGATTTATCATGTTTTCACATCACCTTGCACTCACCTATTTCTATACCCTAGACATCTACCCTCACATTTACCAGTTGGCTGAAATATTTCCCTGGAATAGGTAAGGCCGGATCTGGCAAACCATGGGAAGGTATTGTCTTGTGAAAGATTTTTCGTTTAATTATTCAGTTGGGTATTTTTGTTTTGAATTTCTAAAGTTTTCTCTCCCTAGAAATAATAATTCTCCCCATAGAATTAATATTTCTCCCCCTCGACAAAACAAAAGTATGAAAAGTTTTTGAGGTTTTAGGACGTACCTTATACATCGTCGGAGGGTTGAAGGAGAGTATTTGCGGTGAAGGTTGATTGAGCTTCGAGCTTTCTGTTGAGATCGGGTTCTGAATCTGATGTGATTAGAAGCCATTTCCTTGAGGACCGGGTTTCAAGCTGAAGTACTTGAAAGCCATTCTGATGAAGCTCGGGTCATACACTGAAGTGTGTAAGAGCCATTCTGTTGAAGCTCGAGTTATACACCGAATTGTGTATAAGTCACGATCCGTTGTGGCGCGAGTTATACACTTAAGTGTGTATAAGTCATTCTGTTGTGGCGCGAGTTATACACTGATGTGTGTATAAGTCATTCTTCTGCAAAACAAATCATACAACTTTTGGTACCCATTTTTGTTTGGGTCCGATGGTGTTAGTGTTAGAATGAAACCATCGATAAGTTGTATCGATTTGATGTAAAGATTTGGAATTCCAAGAAAAATTGAAACTTAATGTTTCACTTTCAAATAATTTCTGGTGAATTATTTGAGATTTAGGAGTTGTAGGAATCCATTTTGCATTTGAGCTCATAGGGGTTTTATAGACAAAACCGTGATTTGTTCTAGACACTGATTTAAAATTTATTTTAGGTGCCAATGAAAGTAAATCTTTACTTGAGTACTTTAAAGATTTAGGTTTGGAAATAAATTTCTGTGAAGGTGTAGAATGTTTCAAAACATATTTTGATTTAGACGAACAAGTTTCCAGAGATTGTGGTTTCATAAACAATTTTTTACTCTTTTGAAGTGAATAAGTTGTGAACTGCGAGAACTTTTTAGAAACAGATTTTGAAGATTCACCGTTGTAAATCTTAATCGGAACTTGTTTTGTTTGTTTTCCTTTATTAACAATTTTAGGTTTAGAGAGTTTTTCAACCTTGATTTTCAAAACATCGTTTTGATTTTGTGAAAAAGTAAGATCTGCTTTAAGAGATGTAATTTTATCTAGCAATTTTGTCTTATCAATATTAAAAATATTGATTTGTTTTTGTGAATCTGATCCAAAATTACATTCGAGTTGTTTAATTTTATCAGTCAAAACCTGATTTTCATCACAAACAAAATCATTTTTCGATATTCAAAGCATTCAAATGATTGGATTCATGAAGTTGTTTTGTGAGTTCAGCCATCTGAATTTTCAAGTTCTCAGAATCTGTTTTAATTGTACTGATTTCCTTTTTTGAAAGTTCTGATTCTTGTTCGGTTTGAAATTTTGAAATTTCTGATTCTCTCTTTTCTTCAGAAATTTGAGAAACGTGTTCTTCAAGATATTTCATGGCGGTCAAAGCTTCTTGCAGAGAGTTAGCCAAAATTTGAGACTGTGTCAACTCGATGCTCCTTGACTCTAAAGCAGTTGAATTTTCTTGTAATTCGATTAAACATTTTTCTAATTCACAAGTTTTTTCAGAAACTGTTTGCTTCAATGAATCACGTTGTTAAACTATTGCCTTCCCTTTTGTTACAGCCATACTAAGTTTTTCTTTGGTATTATTATACCTTGTTTTCTCCTGTACAAGTTGTTCCAACAGTTGTGTATGTTGAGATTCTAAAAAGGTATTTTTGTCATTTAGCTCAAAGTATTTATTTTGAAGAAATTTAATAAAATTTTCATCCATATTAGCTCTTTTGTTTTCAAAATTTGAAATTTTCAAATAAAAATTATGATAATAAAACGATGGGCTTTGAAATCTGAAAATATGTGGCAATAGACCGCTAGTCTTTATGTAATTCTAGTTTTAATACTGCTTTCAATTAATATTTATTAATTGCTTTGAATTTATAACCCAAGAATTGAAAAACATGACTTTTAATTCTTCACAATTAATTGTTTTAATGGTAGAAATTAACTCTCAATTTGTATGTACTCGGTTTTAAACTTTGTGGTCAAATGTAATTGATAAAACTTGTGTTTTTTAAACAAGTAAAATTTTTAATGACGATCTTACTGTTACAACTGATGAAGCCTAGAGTACTAGTGGGCTCACAATGTGAATTAAATCAATAGTGGTGAGCCATTTTCCATTTTGTTTGAAACCATCTGGCAAAGTGAATAATTAATTTCTCAATTTAAAAATGATATGAACATTTAACCTTTTAATAATCAAAATTATATTTCATATTAATATTGACAATGTTTACTCATGCTGTCGAAACTTCAAGATCCCTTGAGAGATTAAACAACTAAATTGTACAGATTTGATATTGAATACGCTTATGGTGTTACCAAGTCTTCAATTCTATAACAAATTCTCTTGTAATCTCAACAATGACACAAAACCCTTACGTCAAATTGCAGGTGTTACGGTTGTGGTGTTACGACGTTTCGGTGGTGGCGGAGGACGGTGGAGTCGGAGGCTGAGGGTGATCGGAGAGAATGACGAGAGGTGGTTGACGCAGAGTCAGTCGGTGGAGGTCGGGTAATATGAAGTGGTCGGAGAAGATGATCGAGTTTCAATGTGTCGCCGGAGAAGAAAGAGATTGGCGGCGGAGGTTGGCCGTGGCTATGGTGGTTCGAAGATGGTGTTCGTCGGAGATGAGAGGCGTAGAACGGTGGCTGAACATCGGAGATGAGGGAGAAGAAAATATGCGACGGATATGGTTGTCGTTTAAGGAGTTGTGATTTCCGGTGATGACGAAGTCGAAAAGTGGTGCCAGTGGTGGTGGAGTTGTTGCTGATACAGTGATCGCCGGTTTCTCTGAGCACCAATCGGAACAACAGCTTGAATGATGGCGGTGATATGCTGGTGTCGTTGTAGATCGGAGAGCTGAAGAATAGATGAAGGAAGATGGAAGTTGATGGTGTACCGATTGTGTAAGAGTATAGAGATGAGAGAGAGTGATAAGATGTGATACAACTTTACGATTTTGACAATATAAAAATAAAAATATGATTAATTAAAATGAAAATGATGATCAGGGTGAGAGTCTCGATGAAAGATTTAAAAAAATACCTATTAAGTGTGTGACAGCTGTACTTTTCCTTCTCTTTTTACTATGACAGCTTTTTGTCCTCTTCCTTTTGGAAAAAAAAAACTTGTTGTACCTTTCTTATTAAAAACGACGTCGTTCTATCTTTTGTGGGCTGAACACTTTTGTGGGCCGAACTGTGTTCTCGGGCCGAAGTTATTAAGAAGTTCGGGCCGAAGTTATTAAGAAGTTCGGGCCGAAGACATCAAGTAGTTCGGGCCGAACTCTTGAATCAGATGTCTATTTTTCAAAAATTCACAAAAATCATCATAACTTGCTCATTTCTTAACCAAATCGAGTGATTCTTTTTTCAAAACGTTCGATTTTCAATTACCTACAATCCTATTCAAACACTTTTTCGAAAAGAAGTTCTGATTTTCTCGATTTTAGCTTTAAATCTCCGAAAATATGGTGTTCTTCATGTGTTCTTCATTTTTTTACTTTAAAACAGAAATTAAACTTCGTTTTTGATGATTTTCAAGTGAAATTTGTTACTGATTTGCTCGAAATCAGTAATAGAACAAAGCTATAATACCAAAAACATGAAACATACCTTTGATTTTGAATTTGATACCACTTTTGAGCACTTTTTCACCAAAATCTTCAAAAACCCATCAAAATCTTCAATAAGTTGCTTAATCACAGCTGATTTGGATCGAATCTAATGAGACTTTTGCTCTGATACCAATTGTAATTCCGTTTTCAATGATTAAAGTATGGATTAAGCATGAACAATTCATAATATGGAATATTAAGATGGAAAGAAAATTTGAACTCTTTGCAAATGATAGTTAGGTTACAATTTAGGGCAAAGGTTAGTGACAATTAACTAAGAACAAGGTATTTATACATAGACCTAGTTTCGACAAATTACATAATGCCCCATAGACTATTGGTTACAATATATGAGACCCAACAAACGTACATACATTGAAAATTAACGACCATAAGCTTATAATTTGGTCTTTTTATGACATTTCTAATCACCAAAGTTGCATTTTCTTATCTTAATTTCCTACTTTTCACTAGATTGCTTACAGGGCTATTGTAATTGCAGCATTTGGGTATAAATCTTATAAGCCTACTGATAATGTGACATTTCTGTAAGTCTAAACTGAAATCCAAACTATGCTCTTTGTTGATAAGAGGTCAAAATTCGGCAGTCAACCTTAATATTTCAAAAAAAAGTTTTTGGATCCATGGGCTTTGGTGTTATTAAAGAAAAATGGAGGAAATATTAATTCAAGAAATGTTTTTGGTCTGACTCCTCTTCATATTGCAACATGGAGAAATCACATCTTGATAATTAAACGGTGATTAGCAGCTAGTGCAGATCCTAACTCAATTATGTAGGTTAAGTTGAATAATACCATCTCTAAATTTTGCAGTTAACCTCTAGAATCGAAACAGAACAGTTTGTAATTGTATAAGGTTCATAACAATCATTAATAGTTGAGTTCATGAACTTTATCGATTGAATTTATTTTGAGGCTGCATTTGTTTGTTTGTAAAACTTATGTGCATCTACTCTGATTCACAAACTTAATGCATATTAGCTAAGCTTTCTCTAATACAAAATCACATAATTATATTGACCATTTTTAAGGTAGCAAAAGGCGGCATAAGAGATTGTATATGCTGCAGTCGATTATTCTCTCTTGATTCTTAACCAATTGATACACAAAAGTGTTTAATCCATCAGAGACCCTTTGTTGCTGTTGTATATGTTTGCCAACTTAATGATTAAATGTGATTGATCTTCATGCTTCATAGTGTATTGATGAGGAGCAAACATACTTGGACATACGATGAAGATGCAAGGTTACTTGATGCTTTAATGGAGTTACTCTATGGTTAAAGTACTTAGAACTACTTTTTTTTGTTACATTATGACCAGTGGCGGTACCAAGAAAAATATGATGAGGGTCAAAATTTAAAATAATAAACATGTAATAAAATATAAGGCTATATATTAAGCAGCTAAAAGACAATATACATATATTAAGTGCGGTAAGTCATAAATAATTACATAATATTGTTTCGGTAATTGACAACAACAAGGTCTTATACCTTGAATTGTTTTAACAATTAACTCATCAGCAACACTATGAAACACATATTTCTCAATGTTCGTAACCAAGCAATCATTCATCCACTGATCTCCCATTTTGTTGCGTAGTCGAGTCTTCACGATCTTCATTGCAAAAAATGCTCTTTCAACCGAAGCGATTGACACGGGTAAAACCAAAACCAATTTAATTAGTCGATAAACCAATGGATAAACAAACAGTGTAATATGAATCTGGTGTGCTCATAACAATTGACAAATACAATTTGTCAAATAGGACTTCACAATTTGATTCTTATAACAATTCCAGTGATGTTTTTTCTATTATTTTTCGGTGATAGAAACTTCAATAAAGGTGCTAATATGATTCATGAATATGTACATATAAGAAGTGATATTCGAGATTGGTTCAATAGTTAGCTTAAACTTCAACCGGGAAACAACTGCGTGTCATTAACGAAGTAGACGGTGTGCAGGGGTTGAATTGGACAGTCCGCTTGTAGTTTTGAGAAGAGCAGCCTGATTATAGAAGTTCACTTTGCAAGTTTAATTTTTGAGTGGTCAATTTTCAAACATTACACTTTATACCCTAAAAAACAAAAAATAAATAAAAATTCTTGCATTTGGAGGGTGGTCAATGGCCCACCTTGACCACCCCCTCCTACCGTCACTGATTATGACTAAAGTGATGTATTTGAATATGATCATAGTTTGGGTTTTTGGATGTTATTATTGATTTTAATAATGCATTTTTTATTATTAATTTATCCATATTTTTATATGTTTTGTATTTTAATAATGATTGTTGTGAAAAAATATGTCTTCTAATTATAAAGTTGGTACAATTCTTTATTGATATTTTTGTTGTACCAAACAAGAGAAATGATTCTATGTTGCAATTCTCTGTTGAAGTCTCTATGCTACCAAACAGAAGAGTCAATTCTCATTCTCAGACTAATTCTCTTTCTCTGTAATTCCATTCTCTGAGATCATTTCTCTGCAATTCCATTCTCTGTACCAAACGCACCCTAGTGGATTTTTTTTAAATGTCATGGATATCTAATCTAATTTTACGTAATGTATTTTTTTCGATGTATATTTTCCTAATTTAATAAACGTAATGTATATGTATCCTATTTTGACATCATTCCATGTACATGGATAAATCCAAATTGGTATCTCCTATACTATTATCATATTTTGAGTGGATCGACTTTTGTATATATAATAAGTCTTTAAATTTATTTTAATACAAAAATTTAGGAGAATATTATCATATTCTTACGATATATATAGATCACTGAATTTAAACCAAATATATCTCTCTAGAAAGTAGAAATCATAAGCAACCCTAATAAGAAGACAAGTGGTGTTTCACGATTGCAGGCGGCTTGGAGTTGATCGGTGTTTCGTCCATCGCGGTAATTATATCCCTAATTTGTTTTCGATCGGTTTATATAATTGTTTGTTAATTACATGCGACTGATGTTCGGTTACCTAATTTTGTATGTGCAACTTCAACAATAAAAGGCAAAGTGAAATCGGGCAACCTTAAAACCGATAGCTTCCTTAAATGATGATTCAAACCCATGTTTCTTCAACATCATAACCCTTTACAAATCTTCCTCTTACAGTAGTTGTTTTATATTCACAGGGGTAGGCCACAACTTCAATCATCATTGAATTGTTAGTCTGTGAATTAAAATAATGCCACAAAAGTCTTGATTTAAATCATCTTCTTCTCTCTTGGATTTCAGCACTACCGCTTAAGAGTTTGAGTTTGTTACCAAATGGTCCTTACTTATCTAATAAGATTACTTAATTACCCTTCTTTGTGACTCTGACATTCAAAAGTCAACGTCTTGTTTTATTTTGCAAGTATGTTGTTATTTTGTTTTAATGGTTTCTCATGTACATCTCTACAAATTAATTTATCTTTTTATTTTCTCTAGTTACATCAAAAGCAACTACCTGACATGAATAAACAAATCATAAGAAAGCTATTGGGGAGAGTTCAAACTATGACACGTTACGCTTGTCAGTTGTTGAAGAAAAAACAAAAGGTAACTCACATATTGATCCGTGACATCTTTTTAAAAGTTTTCTTGACTAATTAATTTTACTAAAAATAATTGTAGAATCACACAACGTCATATTACCTATGCGATGACTTGATTGCGGAAATCGTTGAAAGATAGCCGGCTAAATCCCTCATTCGGAATAGATGTCTCTCCAAATCATGGTATTGTCGTATTGCTGACCGTGGTTTTATTCGAGCACATGCTCTCAGATCTGCGAAAACTCCTCAAAAAGTCTTTGTCAGAAAGCGGATTTATTGCAAGAAAGAAAGTATTGAAGTTCTATTTGCGTTATATTCGGACACGAGCATGAAATCAGTAAAGTATCCTTGGAGCAATTACCGTTTTGTTGGTTCAAGTAACGGAATTGTTTGTCTAATCGAGCAAAAATCCAATGACCCTTCAATTATTTTATGGAATCCTTCAATTGGGCGCAAACAAACAGTTCCTAAGCATCCTTATGGAAACTTAGTAATCGGGTTTGGTTTCGACACAATGACAGATGATTACAAGATGGTGGGAATATCTCGCGCCAAAAGGGATGAACAAAAGACATATATTTACTCGTTGAAAACAAACTTTTGGAGTGTGATTGCTGGTCCGCCTTATCACGTGATGGCCGCGTCACTCCTGTGTTTTTTCAACCAAATGTTGCATTGGGTGGTCGGTTCTGAAGGTGGCCACATAAGTATAATAACGTTCAATTTGAGTAGTCATGTTTTTGGCCTGATTTCGTTGCCAGAACCCACATGGAAAACATATCAACTAACAATCGTCAAAGGTTCTCTAGCCGTGATTTCAACTAATGAGTAATGACCATGATAATACTTGGATTTGGGTGAGAAGAGAGTGTGATAACGTTGCATTTTGGTCCAAGGGTTTCAATTTAACGAGTGTCGGGTTAGAAGTAGATAGTGTTTCTATCCGTGATGATTTTATGTCAAACAATTACTTGGAGGATTTTGAAGGTTATAATCCAGAGAGTGGTATGCGTTCAAGGCTTGTGAGGCTTACAAATTCAAGTTACATTATTGACATGGACATGGGTGTCGAAAGTCTCGAATTATTTGACAAGGAGACTTGTTAACTCACTACTTGCTAGCTTATCATATTACTAGTTGAACAAGTATTGTTGGGTTTGGGATTTTGTAGTTTTTTTTTTTTTTTTTTTTTTTTTTTTTTTAAATTACTTGTCTTATGCATGTGATACAAATTAGCAAAAATTTCATATGTATGTGATACAAATTAGCAAAAATTTCATATGTCTTGTGGAGACGTGAAAATTTTAATTAATAAAAGGGCATTTGACTTAACGGTGTAATATTTGCCCCTTATCTTTAGGGGGTCAGGGGTTCAAATGCGTAACTGTCACAATTTCTTAATGCTTCATATCTAATATGAACTTACTGATGTTAGATTAACCGAATAACTCTGATTAATAAGATCATTCTTAATGATATTTCACTTTTTATTACTAAATTAGTGTTATATCATCTGACATCTAACTAATTGACAATATTTTTTACTTAAATGTTTTATAGAAAAAAATACATGCATAAAAGATATGAATACCCATTAAATAACCTACTTTTTCGTCGTTTGATATTACACTTTTTCGAATTATTTCACAGATAGCACCCGACCCGAATCGCTCAAATTTCCAGACTCGATAGCAGCAATACGAACCCTCTTTTTCCCTCTCTAGATTCTCTCTCTACCCCCCGAAGTTTCAGTCTCACTCCACAATTAGCTATAAGATTTGCAGATTCACGTTTCGAAACCCTAGGGTTTGAATCGATCAATTTTGTCGTCCGCGATGCAGATGTGAGTGTTTGGACGGTGGATAAATTAGAAAATTAGGGTTTTTTATTTCCGTTTTTTTTTTTCGAATTCGTTGTAATTTTTGAGTATACGATCTGTTGATTGGGGGAAACAATGGACTCGTTATCAGTGGCTTCGACGAACAACAACGGTAGGGTGGATGCGTCATCAGTGTCTGATACTGACTTGATTTCTGTTACTCAGACGCTTGCGAAGGATGCGTATGTGTTTTTTCAGTTGGGGAAGTATGTCGATTGTCTCAAGGTTTTGAATCAGATCCTGGAGAAGAAATCGGATGATCCGAAGGTGAATTCACTCATCTATATTCTTGTGTTTACTGTTTCTGGAGTGTTTTAATTACGAATTGGACTTCAAATTCATTTTAATTCATGACATGGATTAATTTTTTGATTGCATGAAAGCTAATTGGAACACTGAAATGCATTTTGTAGTGTTAAACTGATATTGCTCTCTTAGTTTCCAAATGCTCAAAATTATATGTAAATGCAAGTGATTGTTTTGAGTACCTTATGCCTATTTTGCAATTTGCACCGGATATGACTCTTATTTTGTTTCTACTACCGCTAAATTTACTATATTTGTTCTATTGCAAAGTGGACTCCACAATTGAGTTTAATTTGGAATGAATCCAGTTATGGCTATGATTAGATGGTTTAATTTGGAATGAATCCAGTTATGGCTATGATCCTAATATGCACATTTATGTATTTAGAATTTTAGATACATGTTTTATGTCCTTATTTCTATGTATTGCACTTGTTATACGTAGATTCTTCATAACATTGCTATTGTGGAGAACTTTCAAGATGGATTTTCAAACCCAAAGAGATTTTTGGAAGCACTTGATAATCTTAAGGTATGTATGTTTATTTTTTATTGTTTAATGTTGTCAATTTCGAAATTGGTACTATATGGTCACAAATACATGAATATATGAACATCGAATCGGTTGTATTTTTTTCATTGTTATGAAGTTGTGTTTTATTTCGTACAAAATTAATGTTTTTTTAGTAAAGTTTTCACTTTGACATGTTGACTTTTTCTTCATTTGGTCAAGAAACGAAGTGAGAAGCTTGCTCATTCATCTGGGGAAAATGCAGAAGCATTAAAAAACAGGATAAAAACTGTTGGAAATAAGGGAAATAATCCCCAAGGTCCTTCATCTGATGATTTTGATGTTTCTGTCACAATGTTCAACATAGTACGTCAAGGTTTTTGTTATTATTTTTTATTTTGCTAGCTAATTTCACATGATTATTATATTAGCTGATTTTCTCCTGCCATATTGTTTGTTTAGGCAGTTATTCTCTACCATTTACATGAATATGAGAATTGTTTCTCCATTTTGGAGAGATTATATCAAAATATTGAACCATTAGACGAGGTAAGAAATGATTTTATATTAATATATTCACGGGATTTAATTTTATATTAATAATTTTGATTTTATTATACAGAGGGTGGCACGACATGTATGCTTATTGTTACTGGATGTTTCTTTAGTATGCCATCATGCTACAAGAGCTGCAGTAAGTTTCTTGTTCTGGATAATGACTAAAAAAGGTTGTATTGAAGTTGCTTTTAATATTGTAAAGATGCACTTAATAAGGGTAAAATGGGTACTTCACATTTAAATCAAAATTTGCAGTATTTTAATTTTTGATAATTAGGTTTATTTTTTAATGGCCAAAATGTATTTTAATACCCTGAACTTGACTGACTAGGTCTCCTACTATCCTAAACTATTAAAGGTGTGACATGATTCCCTAAACTTGAGAAATAAGACCAAATTAGCGTGTTAAGGTATTAAATCGATCATTTTGTCAAGTTCAGGGTACCAACCTGCACCTTTAATAGTTCAGGATACTAAAATGCATTTTGGCATTTATTAATAGCAAAACTGTAACATTTCATTACAGGATGTAATCAATTACTTAGAAAAAGTAGGTGGCAATAGCTTAGGTGGCAATCAGAATGACTCTCAGCAACAACAATTACCAAATCTAGTAACAAAATCCACGTCAGCACCCGCCAACGTGATGACATCATCAGACCCTGACAACACAAACGGGCCCGAAAGCCCGTTATCCCGAACTCTCTCAGAGGAAACACTATTATACGAATCACTAATGTCAACTCTCAATGTAAGTGGGGCCCAAAATGTCACAAGAACCCAAAGTGATGACTCATCACCTGATTTAAGACTCAAAGTGCATTTATACAAAGTTTGGCTTCTCATTTTGACCCGAAATTTAAAAGCAGCAAAACGGGAAGTCAAACTGGCTATGAATATAGCCCGTGGAAAAGATTATTCACTTGCATTATTTCTAAAATCACAACTCGAATACGCGAGAAATAACCACCGAAAAGCAGTTAAGCTTTTGATGGTGTCAGTTAGTCAACCCGAAAACGGGAATTCCGGTTTATATTACAATAATCTCGGGTGCATTTATTATCAGCTCGGGAAATACCAAACATCAGCTGTCTTTTTCTCCAAGGCGGTTGGAATCAGTTCTCCACAAAGGAAGGAGAAACCTATGAAACTGTCGTCGTTTTCACAGGATAAATCGGGTTTGTTTGCTTACAATTGCGGTTTGGTTTATTTGGCTAGCGGGAAACCGGTTCTTGCGGTTCGGTGTTTTCAGCAAGCGGGCTCGGTTTTTTATAAACGGGCGGTTTTATGGGTTAGAATTGCTGAGTGTTGTTTAATGTATTCGGGAAAGAAACCGAAACCAGATATAAATGTTAATATTATCGGTAGTGGAAAATGGCGACAGCTTGTTATCGAAAGTTGGAATTCAAGAAATACGGTTCGGGTCGACCCGAATCTTTCACTTACGTTTGCAAAAAGTTGTCTTTTGAATGCGTTACATTTGTTGGATGGGTCAAATCCGGGTACGGGTCGGGTTGATTCGAATGGGGAAGTCAAAGAGTCAAAGGTGGGGTTGCTACAGAGCTCGATTAACGAATACGAGGTTTTATGTGGGAAAGAGAACCAGATGGTTTTGCAAGCGGTGCTTGCTGACCTGGCGTTTGTTTACTTGGAGCTTGGGAATGCGGTTAAAGCTTTGGTGGCTGCCAGATGTCTGTTACGGCTTCCGGAATGTTCTAGAGTTTATGTTTTCCTAGGAAATGTTTATGCAGCAGAAGCTTATTGTCTGTTGAACCAACCGAAACAAGCTTCCGAGCATTTATCGAGTTATATCTCAGGAAAAATCAACAACAATAATAATAATAATATCGAATTACCTTACAGCCAAGAGGATTGTGACACGTGGCAAATGAGGAAATCATCGATGGATCTTGAGGAACCGAATTCCAATAATACCCCTTCATTGGACCAAACATTGTTTCTGAAGCCTGAAGAGGCTCGTGGGGTGTTGTTTGCTGACATGGCAGCCATGTCAGCAGCTGAAGGTGACATTGAGAGGGCGAAAGAGGCTGTCGCATTAGCATTATCGGTTTTACCCGACAGCCCAGAAGTCGTTTTAACTGCCACTTATATCGATTTGGTTTCCGGGAACACCCGGGATGCAATCATGAAGTTGAAAGAATGCAGCCGTGTACGGTTTCTTGCAGAAAAATGACGGTTATTGGGGCCCACCTTGAGAATGGTTCTGTAGGTAGGTGAAAGAATCCTTTGAAACTGAGGATTTTGATTTGTTTTGTAACATATATATAGCTCAAAGTTGAGGGTAAAAAGGTGTTTTTCTTTCGGTGACTCTTTTTGTGTTAAGTTTCTGTTGGGTTTTTATTTAGGTTTTCAGTTATTGGTTGTATCTAAGACTATGGTATGGTGGCTAACAGGGTTTGCCCTCCAATAGATTTCATTTGAGATGTAGTTGGTTTAATTGGTAGTTAAAATTCAAATACACTCTTGTTTCTTGTCTTCTACCTGTTTCAAATTCAGATCAATTGAAATTGCATTTTTAAGACTGCATTGTCAGTTAAGTATGTCTTTTAAGAGTTTAAGGTGTTATAGCGTGATGGTATAAGATGTTAGAATATATTCTTTAATTATGTGTTTGAATCTTGTTGTAGATAAAAATGATGTAAATTTAGAAGTAAATTAAAGAGAAGTGTTCTTTTTTCCTATTAAAAGAAGGTTAAATGTCTTAAAATGCAAAATAATTATGGTATGTATGTGTATGTGTACATACATGTGTATGTGTGATTTACCAAATTTCCATGTGATGTTTCTCAAGATTGGAGATAGGGAATCACATGATTTCAATAAAAGTGATGACAAAAATATGTCATGTGCATACATATTGGTATGGTCCCTCGTCCATTCCTTACCACAAAATTACTAATAATACTATTATTATTTTCTTTCTAACTTTCACTATGTCTACTTGTACTCTACTCTATCATATATATGCTATGTAAAACAAACCAGTAATATATAATCCCTTTAAATGACACATATATGAGAGGTAAACTATAAACAATCATATTTCTACCATAAATAGAGAGACTGATTCCAGTGAAACCCTTCGACAAAAGATAAAATGATGTTTAGATTAATATATGGGGTATTTTAGATCGTATACAAGATTCTTTTTATTATTAATTAAGTATGTATTTCACTTATTTCTCTTTTCAATATAATAATAATAATAATCATAACAGCCATTAAGATCCTTTCATTTCGTGAGAAAGAATGAAAAAGTGAAATTGTGAACCGTGAACCACTAGTTTTTATTGGTTGTTGAGTCTTTATTATATGATATTGTTTCATATTAAATTCTTTTTACTTTTATTTTTTTATTTGATTATTGTAAATGTTTAAGTTAAATAATAATATTTATGGAAAAAAAAATCAATAATTCTATTAATTATTTTATAAATAATAGGATGAAATAAGAAAATGTACAAAACAATATAATTTTTCCTTTTCATAATATCATGATTAGTTCAATATAACATGATAGAATCTCAATTCTAATTAGGAGTGTGCATTTCGGATTATCCGAAATTTCGGATATCCGAAAATCAGATATTTCGGATATCCGAAATTTCGGATAGTGGATTTTCGCTATCCGAATCCGAAATTTCGGATATCCGAAATTCGGATATCCGAAATTTCGGATACGGATATCGGATAATCCGAAATATCCGAAAATCCGAAGTTTCGCCATTCGTTGAATGATATTACCAGCAAATTAAGTCAATTAGCGCAATTATTTCAGTATTTATAAACTAAAAATAAGATCTTTAACTATATGGAACCTGAAGCTATCATAAACATATTAATATACACAAGACATATAGGTGTACTCTTGATATTAGATAATATTAAATTTTTACATATAAAAAATCGACAAAAAATCGGATACCGGATATCCGAAATATCCGAAAATTCGTAAAATTGGGATATCCGAATTTTCGGATAATTTCTGATCGGATTTTGGATATTTTTTCGGATTTTCGGATAGCGGATATATTTGAACACCCCTAATTCTAATGACTATTACTTTCTTCCATCGAGTAGCGCCCCTCACGAGGGACTTGTTAGACATGTGACATCAAGATGACACGTAGGGGTGGCAATTGGATTGAGTTTGGGTTAGTGCGTTCGGGTTGACGGGTTGGGATCAGTCAACCCGAACCCAACCTGTTAGAATTTTGGGTCAGAAATATCAACCCTAACCCAGACTCATTTAACCAAGGTAACTTACACCCAACCTGTCTAACCCATATAACTTAACAAGTTAGTTGATCAAGTGGGTTAGCGGGTCAAAACGAGTTTGGCGGAAATTGCATTCACATGGAATGACGGAAGTTATTATTCTTATTTATAGAGAAATTGTGCGAAAATTGAGACTATTAAATAAGAAATTTTTACAGCTCCTAAATTTTTGCACTTCCCAAATGTACAACCATTTGAAAGATGAATTCAAACTTGAAAAGTCAAAAGAAATTGAAATATTATAGACAGGATAACTATTTTAACGGGGTGTCTTTTATTATTTGTGGTATTTAGTATTTACATATATATTTATAAAATTCTTTAAAATTTAAACGGGTTGACGGGTCGACCCGGTTTTACAGAAGACAATCCCAACCCAACTTGATTTATAAACAGGTTGGATGGGTCGATATATTTTTTACCCGAAACCATTTATGGTCAACCCAAACCCGATTTTTTCCGTATTGGGTTTGTGTCGGGTTACGGGTCGTGTTAGGTTTTGCCACACCTAATGACACGTACAGACGCCATCCAAGGCCCAAGGGATGGAGAATAATACCGTACAAGCATCTTGCGCATTATTGCTTTTGGGATTTGGCTCATAGTTAATGTAAATATTAATATTGATTTAAACTATGAAAATCTAAGATTCTGTATAAAATAAAACAATATGAATTGAAGTTAAAAGATAAAAGGTTTCAAGTTACATTATTATTAGTCACAGTCGAGTCGTAAAATTGATGGTTTAACGAGTTAGAGCAAGTAATATTAGTGCGTAAGCCAAAACGTGACGGTATGAGGCCGTCGACCCAAAAGCTAGGATGCTTGTGTTCATTTTATTTTTGCAAGCATGTTAATACATTTTATTATCTTTATTATATATATTTGTGATTTTTTCAAAATTTAATTTCCAGTCAACATAATTGTTATTTGGGAACATGTATTATAAAAAGTAGGCAGTTGGGAGATTCAAATCCGTAATCTTAATGATATTTGTAATGAGTTATAACCACTAGCGGATAGATATTGATTATTTAATTACATTTATTATTTTTAATTATATCAATTCGATTTTAATTTATAAAACATTTAAAAGGAGTTGATTTTCAATAATCTTGCTGCCTTATTAATTAACTGTTTTAGTTACATGATTGTTCTAGGTAAAGTAAAATCTAAAATTAGTAATTTTTAGATTTAAGAGTCTATATCGGCACCTCCAAGTAGTACGTTTATTCAAACGTACAATTAATAATAACCATACGATCTTAACTAAATAGAATTATCAGAAACTCATAATTAGTAACTTTAAAACATCCAATTTTCTTGATTAATTGGTGGTTACATCAACACAACAAGCCATGCATCAAACATTAATTAATTAATCATCTTTCAAAGAAAAAAAATAAGACATTATTAAAACAATCGAAAATAATTTCCTTGAACACTCCAAACAAAGAGAATTTCGGATCTTGATGGCGACTTCATCCAGGATCCGTCATCTCTAATTAACCCTGCATCAATGCATTTTATCAAAAAAAAATTATACATGCATACATGTAACATACATATATACATACAAACACACTGCATATATCCATACATAGATACATACATAGTAACATACACATACATCCATACGTACAACTACACACACATACATATATGCATATATTTATAATGAAAAAATATAAACACATACACTATAAGTAGTCTTAAAAACACAAGATACCAAGTAAATCCACGTCTTAATATATCCTTCGGGCACTATATCAAGGTGTTAGACCGCCCGTAACGCCCGACCTTTGGTCCGGTCGCGACCGGCCACGTCCGCCTCCGGGACGCGTCCCCCGCGTTACGCCCCTCCTCCGGCGACGCGTCGAGCAACTCCAACGGTCGACTATTCGACCGTTCCTTGTCGACCGTTCAACGGCTCCTTTCCCCCTTCAAACGGCTAAATCATTAAACCAACACCCCTTTTTTTACCTTACAAATACCCAATTCTTTTACCAAATAATTTTCAACTCTCATTTCTTTCTCCACTCAAACACACACTCAAATCTCTCAATCACCCTCTCTAAAAAATTTCACACTTCTCATTTCTTGGTGGAACACGTTTGGAATCGACGACCCCACCAGTAGTTTTTTTAATGTTTTTTTAATTACGTTTAATGTAATGTTTTAAATTATTTTTAATGTAATGTTTTAATTATTAATGAAATTTAAATTAAAAAAAAAAAAATCCGAACGGTCACCCATTACGGGCATTTGGTCGCTGCCTGGTCGTGTGTTTGATCAGGAGAGAGAAAGCTGATGTGGCGCAGATGTGGCAGGGGTGACCAAACTGCGAACGGTCACCCATTACGCACAGTCTTATGAGTTATACAATTTAAAGATGTATTTTTTTTTTATTTGCAATTAATTCGATCATATTATTCATATCCAAAATGTTTTACCTAAATCTATGTACGCTATAAATACTCTTCATCTAGTTGAGTTTATTCAATTTATATTGTGCAAAAAGTGTTGCTGTTAATTAGACATTAGTACGTAGCTAGCGAGTCCCAAACCTCTATATATAGTGAAAAATCAATTAAATACCATATAATTATGTCCAAGAATATAATTTAAGGCCCGGTCAACCTTAAAGTCAAACACTTAAAGACATAATATTAGTTATGTTTATGAAGACCTTTGTATATATCTTATAAAATTAGTTGATTTAGATATAAGCACCAAAAAAAACGTAATTTTTTTTAGAGAGAGAAATTATAATATGATTAGGGTTAGGGTTATTAAGAAGGTTACCTGAAATGGGATCTTGAAAACTAATTAAATAGCACACGTGTAACCAGGAGGAGGAGTCTTGCCACAAGTAACAAGCAACTGAAGAGCAAGTGGCAAATATATGTTGATATTCAAAAGCTTAATCTTTAGAGTTGTACACAAGCAAACTGCAGCTTCAAGCTCCACTAACCCAGCAAGAATCGGGCAGCATTTGTTCACCACCGGGTCACCCAGCCCAATATGGACTAACCCGCCCAAAAGATCCACACAAGCTCCGAGCTTTAGTGCGTCAATGGGGCAGGTGGCCGCCGGCACAGGTACAAATGGCGGTGGTGGGCATGGTGTTCCGGGCTTTCCACCTGATGGTGGGTTGAGCACCGGTGGGACAGTGATTGGTGGAGTTACAACTGGCGGTAGAGTGATTGGTGGTTTGACCACCGGTGGGAGAGTGATTGGTGGTTTGACTACCGGTGGGAGGGTGATCGGAGGGGTGACAACCGGTGGGTTGACTACCGGTGGGAGGGTGATTGGTGGTCTGACAACAGGTGGTTTAATGTGAGGTGGTCTAACAATGGGTGGGTGAGTGGAAGGTGGTTTTCCGGTGGGTGGTTTTGGGGTTTTTGGTGGTTTTCCGGTGGGTGGTTTGGTGGAGTGGTGAGGTGGTTTGCCACCACAAGGAACACAATCCAGAGCAATTGGAGTGGCGGTGGAGATGAAGAACATTGAGATGAGAAGAAGAGCAGTGAGCTGCTTAGATGACTCCATTTTCACTCAATGGTGTGAAGAGCTTAATGTTTGTTATATATAGAATGAGAGTGATATCTCTATCACTATAAAATTATACATTTTATATTTCTAATTTTCTTTTTGATTAATATAATGTTCACATAATATTAGTTACATATTTAGGATACACAAATTAAAACTTTTACTAGTTGCACGAACCAAAAGAGATAAAATAAACCTTGATGACTTTGTTACTAAAATGTTGTAACTTAAAGTTATAAACATAAGGTTTTGCTAACGCTATTCATAAGAATAATCTTTAAAATGTAAAGAACTACATATCATTAACCATTTTAAAGCGGTTAAAATTACAATTATTCATGCATCTCCGGCCTTACACCTTAAAATTATAGCTATTAGGTTGTCACTAGCTAATTATGAAAATTCATAGGGACAATTGTACAAAATTAATCATGTGATTAAATAACAAGCATAAAGAGTACATGTACGCAGAATAAGTTCACGGACCACAAAATTCCTAACCAGTTGTCCATTCATGAATTATAGATGCGTCCAAATTTAAACCCATAGATTTTGATGAAACAATTTGTTTGACCTATGAGAACAGGGTTAATTATCTATAAAGATGGACCTAAATTTTATCAAATCATTTTAGTAAGCATAAATATTCAAATCTATAGAATCCACCTTCTAAAATATACTCCATTCATATAGCTAAGTGAAATTACGTTTAAAGCATGCATGAAATGTTGAGAATTAAATTTCGAACATGAGACAATTCCAGTCAACAACTAATTGTCTGTCAACAAAATAATATATCTACAGAATCCACCTTATAAACTCCATTCATATAGTTAAGTGAAATTAAGTTTTAGAGCATGAAATTTTGACAATTAAACTCCTAACATGAGATAATTCAAATCATTTTATCTTTAGTGGAAGGGATGAAATATAAATTGTGATAAAAGAAAAATAAAAGTATGATTCTCATTTAACATAAAATTACTATGTATAAATAAAAATAATCAGCTACACACAGCAGAGTAATAATATGAATTTTTCTGATAAAGTAAGAATCAAGCTTTAATCCTCAAACAATATGGACAAAGAACCCACGTAATTAAACACAATGGATTCTCACACCTATGCAAAACAATTCAAAAAAGAACAAAATAAAAAAAATCATGTACAATTTTAAATTTTCATACTATTTATTAAATTTTTAATTACATCCAAAATCAAGCCTGAGTTGGAGCGATGACCGGAGCGGTGGCGGCAGCAGCATTGGAGGCGGCGCCACCAACCAACGATAAAAATCCGGTGGAAGTAGCAGATTCCTGTTCATCCAAAAACAGATCCTCAGGAGCCCTAAATGCACCATGAGCACACACGATTCCCGCTCCGACAAGCGTAGCAGATATCAGAATCGATCCAACGCTCGTTAAAAAAATCACAACGATGCTCAAAACAATCAACAATCCGAGGATTTCACGCTCCGAAAACGGCCGGCCATAGATCACTATCGGCGGTTCGGTAGGGCGGAAGAGGTAGAGGAAGATCCACGCAGAAAGGAGCCCTAATAATGAAATCAGAGAGAACGGGTTGGTGAGGAGAGAGATTGCGATGACCACCGCAACGACGGTGAAGTAATTGATGCGAAAGTACGCGTAATTTCTCCGGATCCGGGTCGTAGCATCGGATATGGATTCCGGTTTGGAAAAGGTGGTTCGGTCAACGAGTTCAAACCATGGCCGGCGATCGGAGAGGCCGGAGCGCACGGTTCCGCTGATGTGATTAATGAATGCTCGAACTGCAGCGGCGGAGACGACGGGAGGCTCAGATTCATCGGCGGGGTTGGTTTTTGCGTCGGAGACGGGGAGGATTGCCGGCGACGGAGCTGCCATTGTTGGGTTGGATGAAATTGGGGGGAAAATGAAATGAGATGATGATTTAGTAAATCCAGTGATTTTTTCAGCGAGAAAAGAGGGGTCATTTCTAATTAGAAGGTAGCTTGTGTGGTGGAAATAATTTCAAAACAACGACTTTTACAATATCATACAACAGAAATTAAAGATTATAATTTTTTTAGGAGGTTATTTTTTCTCTTTTTTTGATAACCTACTTGTTTTACGACTCGATTTTATTTGGATATTATTTTTAAACGACCATCCACTTTACAGGTAGCTTGTAGTCGGCGTATGTGAACTTTAGTAGTCATAAAGAAATTTGCTTACTAGGGTTAAACTTAATTAGAGAAATTGTTGTTAGGAATAAGGATGTAAAAGTAAGTAACAGAGATAAATACGAGTTAATTATTATAATAATATTTTTTTTAAAATAAATTATCTTTCCTTACTGAGACTGAAATATAACTGTTTAAAACTAAAAAATAAAAAATTTAATAACAATTTTTAGAGCTATCATTGTTATAACTTATTAAATAAATTTTGTAAAATATAACTGTTTAGTCGAAGATTAGGATGTTTGTCCCGTGAATGTGAAATGGGCAAGATTGGACTGTCAAATTATGCAACTTTGCAACTTGTCATAACAACATGCATGCAAATTTATGCACCATATATTGAGGGAGATATTAGACTATTAGTTACACTATATAATTATACGCCAAGTAAATTTATTAAATTAAAATGTCAAGTTTTAAAATATTGATGAAAGAGTAATGATATTTTATCATACCAATTAGTACTACTCATAATCCTACTATTTATATGAAGACATGTATCAAAATCAAATGATAATATAAGGAGAAAGAATTACTGGACTAAACATGTTATTTTATTAAGTGGGTAAAAATACGAGTATGACCAAATAATATGACTAAATATCATTTGTCTTAATAAAAAGTTACATTTTTTAGACACATGTTTAATGTTTTACTCACTTTTAGAGAAATGTCAAAAATCTATATATGTCGCACACTTTTTCGTATAACTACGTACGAAATTATCTACACAACCCACATCGTTTTTATGTGTAGCTAAAAGAATTCGATAGTATTAGTGGCAATGTTGTGGAACTCGCTACTCGTTCCCCGTTCGTTCGACGACATTGTAGCGAGTACCTGGTTACTCGATGAGTACTCGGCGAGTACTCGAATAGAGAATTCTTATGTACAAAGTTATAAAAATATATAATATACATGTAATTTACTTAATTTTTAATATAAATACTTATAATTAAATGATAAATTATAAGTTAAAATATGCCCCGTGTATAATATTAGTAGCATAGGGCAAGTAACATAGCTCCATTTCTTTGTGTGCCTAACACTGCATTCCCTTTAAATCTATGAACTTAAAATTTTAAAACTCAATTGGGCCTAAATCCCTATTATTGACTGATTTTGATCGCCTAAACCGATTTTCACCGTTGTTGACGACCGTTAACCGAGTAATTAACTGGTTAGGATCAACCCGACTCAACTGGGTTGCCCGACGAGTACTCGGTCGGGTAGACCGAGTTTTACAACACTGATTAGTGGTAGTTTCTTGAGTTAGTAGCACTTTTAAATGTTGAGTCGCTAAATGATACTTCCTCCGTCCCACAAAAAAGTTCCCATTTCATCTTGGTACAAGTTTTTAGGTGGTAGTTAGTGGTGGGGTCATTGGTATTAATTTTGATTAAAATATAAGGTTTGATTGGAGAGAGAATGATAGTTAGTGGATATTAGTAGTGGGATCCTTAAGAATAATAATATTTTATTATGTGGAGCCCATCAAATGTGAGAAATGGGAACTTTTTTGTGGGACAAAAGTTTTGTTAGAAATGAGAATTTTTTTGTGGGACGGAGGGAGTATTACTTTTGTTGTGAAAATAAGTGCAAGAGCAATGATATATGAAATCTTAAAGTTACCCGTTGCTATTTATTATAGTTTATCAAGCATAGCGAACATACTCCATCTTAAAATCTCAAATCATGCCCGAGTATGATTATATATTTTAAATTGCTGTGAAAAAAAATTAATATTAAAAGTAGGATATGGATATGATTTAGAAGAAAAATTAGGTCTACAAAGCCTCATGCACACCCCATAGTCCCACACCATGTACTTTCACATGTAATATTGTAGACATTTGCAACAAAACTGAATAAAGTGTTGCATGTGAATTGGTGGTTTTCGAATCAGTTAATTTATTAAATTCAAAACTAACAGTACAGATTTTACAACTAATCGTACAAGTATATTAAACATTAGATGTGATACATATCTTAAAAGTTGGTGGAAAAATCACCCTTTAAAATTTGATAGAATCAATATCATTTCTCTAAAGTAAGTCACATTGAACTCAAGTATAAAAGACGTCATTTGAAAACGCATATAAGGCTTTGGTCGTGTCAATCAACATCGCAATAATCCAGACAACAATTATTATGTACAGATCATGCTTACAGCGTTTAGATGCAGACACAATGGTTTCGATACGAAAACAAACAAAATAAAATCAAAAAACACACAAAATCAATGAAAACAGTGTCACATTACATATCATGCTTATAAACCTTTAGATACAGACATAATGATTTTGATGTATAGAAACAAACAAAATCAAATCAAAAAACACAAAAAAAAAAGAATGAAGTTGCGTCATTACTCTTTGGGAAATTTGGTGCAAATGTTACATCTTATTCGAATAAATAACCTTCTTAATTACATGATAAAATTTATTATAGTCATATCGCTCAGAAAATGAAATTACAATGTTAAAGTTTATTCCTAGAAATTACATATTGGTGGAAAACAAGACCAAATGGGCCAATCACATCTAAAAGAGTGTACATTAAAAACACAAAACTATATACTTCCTCCGTATCAAAATAAGTGACACACTTTCCATTTTGGGGTGTATCAAAATAAGTGACACACTTTTAAAACTTTCCTTATTTGGTAAAAATAGTGGGACCTATACCCACTAACTATCCACTTTAATAAAGTGAAATTACCCTTATACCCTTACTTTTACTTTTAAAACTCATTAATATCACTTTATTCAAGAAAAGTGGGACCTATTCTCCACAAACTATGTACTTTAATCTATTTTAATCTCTACTTTAATCTTTCACCTCAAAAAACGTGTAAGCCAATTTGTGTTACTTATTTTGATACGGATGAAGTAATAAAAATAAAAATCATTAAAGAGATTTAACAGACATGCATTCACGGGTTGAGCATAAGTCCAAAGAGAAGATAACATATGTTTTTTTTCTTCACGGGTAAAAATTTGTACCAGCTACAGACAAACACAAACACCCACAGATTTAGAATTTTAAAGTCTGGTTTTGTAGATGTTGATTTAATATATACTTTTTAGAATTCTGTTTTATTTTTTTATGATTAAAAATCCGATCTCGATAAATCCATTAATATAATCAGACTCGATCGTTACTGATATGATTTTCGCGATAATATAATTTTATGGTTTATCTTTTTGACGCAATAAGTTACATACTCCAAAAAAGGATTAAAGTCATGACCTCACAATTAACGTTGGGTGCTAACGATCTTTTCAGTTGGGCGTCGATTCGAGTTGGTAAACCAATATCATTGGCACGGCGGTGTTGGTTGGGATGCATCGCTTTGCCGAAATGTAAAAAGACGATAGAGAGGGTGAATTTTTTGTATACTGGTATTTATGTGTGTATTTTGTATAAAATATTAAGTGAACGAATATAGTTGATATGAGTATGTTAGTATGTCAACTGGCGTGACGTTGATGTGGCAAAAACTGAAATGTCAGTGTATGTTATGGAATTGGAAGCGGTTTAAACAAACTAAGGATGGGTAAAAATCGTGCCTAGCGCCGAATCAAAAAACTGAACATTGACAGGTAGAAACTGGTTGCTTTCAATATGATTTTGGTTCTATAATTAAAACTCGACTTGTTATTTTATTTATTATTACTTTTATTAAAAACTGAAATCTATGTTTGTAGCTCCTCTACATTATTATTAAATCCTAGCTCAAATGATTGACTTGAAGAAAAGAAGTAGCAATAATTTCGTCAACAATAAGATAATTATGCTAATGTTGTATAGTATTGTTGTTAGCCCAATTTAGTTGAAGGAACATGGGCTGAATTTCATGTTAGCCCAATATAAAAAATTATTTATGCAGGCCCATTAAAACTACCCAATCCTATAAATTAGGGATATACAGAAGCATCCAGCAGGATTTCAAAATCAATCGAACCAGTTGCGGGAATGAAGAGTTGAAGAATAAGGTTAGTAGTAGTATTGTGCGTATAATTGTTTTATTATCGATTGTCAGTAGGTTTTGAATTCAATTTCACAGTGTTTTCACTCAAAATCGTAAACGTTTTAACGGTATTTTAGGGTTTGTGGATATACTTTGCGCTACTAGGTTTTAATCTCTTCGAATTATGTGATCGACTAATTTTTCTGCACAATAGCTCCAATGATAATGAATTTAAGCTTTTAATTGAAGATTTGGTGGAGATGAAGTAAAATTAAAATTTATGCTTGAATTTAGAATTAACAAATCAATACACTGTGATTGCAATAAATAATCAAATTAATTTTAGTATGTTCAAAATGTATTCGTATAATTTGCAAATTGGTTACTTGTACTTAATTCGTATAATTTATATCTCAGTTTGCTTGCTAGAGTCAAATTAGGGCTCATACAAGTATGAGGCATCATTAGTTCATATGCCGGGTATATTTGAGAAAGCTTATTTAAGGAGCTTTTTAAATTTATTAGCTTATTAAGTTTGATTATTGCTTTAATAGTTTGGAGTTAGTACATGTGAATTTCTGTCGTCACAAAGTTGGTATTTCTAAGGAGCCATAATCATAACAAGCTAATACTTATATATTGGTTAAAAAAAATATTTTAAAATTAGTCATTTTTTAAAAAAAAAATCGTGAGATTTGAATTTCATTAGTTGACTAGTCGTCCTATAATAGTGGAGATAGATTACGATTCGGGCAAAAGCTATTTCCAAAAAAAAAAACTAATAAAGCTCGAAGTATTATTGTAGAAGCAATCTTTTAACTTTTTTGTACACTTCGGTTTAACCAATAAGATTGCTTCTCGTGATTTTTAAATCCAATGGGCAAAGAAGGGTCCGTACTTTGCGGGAATCTGTGAATGTCAAATTAATTTATTCTTAGGAATTATCAAAATGATTCTCTTTTATTCCATGATTTTTTTAGGGTGTGTCTATCCCTACCGTTTAAATCACTTTTCCCACCAAGACTGATTTGTACACGTTGATGTAATGTTGACATGTTGGTAGGTGGTGGCTATACTCCTATAAGAGTCTAAGAGCATCTGTTAACCTTTTTAATGGCTTATTATTTTTGCCACATCATCTAATAACCTATTAGTTAAAAACCTCTCTAATGGTTAACCTTTTCAAAGACTTTTTCACTAATATTATTAATTTACCTTTATCTATATCAAATATTTTATAAATGCCTCTCACTTATGTAATTTAATAATTTTTTTATAGCATTACAAAACTTAACATTATAATAAAATTTCTCTTACAAAAATATTATAATGTTTGACCTTAAAAAGTATTGAAATATGATAAATTATAATTTATAGTTATAGAAATAATAAATTATTCACATATAAATAAATACATGGGTTTAAAATGTAAAATTGTTAAATATAGGGACTAAAAGAATCAAACATTGAAAGTTGTTCAAGTGGTTGGGGAAGATCAAGTGGTTGAAGTGACCTCTTAAAAAAGTCATTCATTCCAATGGTAAAAAATCATTTTAGAGGTTATTCAAATAGTATCAACCTATTTTCCAACCTCCCATTGGAGATGCTCTTAGTTAAACCATTGGTAGCACAAAATTTACTTCGTACTTTTTAACTATAAAATTTGATCATTATTTAATATTAATTTACTTTCAGTAATAATATTATATTAGTGATGAGTCCTAAGTAATAATATTATATTAGTGATGAGTCCTCAATAATAATATTAGTTCCTCCGATTCAAAATAATTGTTACACTTTCCTTATATGGGTGATTCAAAATAAGTGATATACTTTGAAAAATTACCTTGTTTGACAAAAAATAGTAGGACCCACATTCACTAACTATCTACTTTAATAAAATGAAATGACTCATTTACCATTATTGTTTTACTTTTAAACATCATTAACTCTACTTTATTCAAAATGTGTGAGACCCATTATCCACTAACCATTCAATTAATCTAATTTAACCATCATTATAATCTTTTGTCTCAAAAACCGTGAAATCCAAAGTGTAACACTTATTTTGAATCGGAGGAAGTATGTTATTAGGTTAACCCATGGCCCGCCATGGCTCGCCTTGGCTGAGGCTTGATGGTGCCGTCACGCCACGTCTTACGCTTTCTAGAACCTTGGGTGTGAGTCACATTATTATTTTATCAAATAAGATAATATTTCAAAATGTATAAGTTATTTTAGATCACCCAAAAAAAAGTTACTTTTTTTTAATCAGAAGAAGTATGTAAAATTAAAATCAACTAATAAAAACTCTAAGAATTATATGTTTTGTTTGAAAAAGGTAAATAGAAAGAAAAAAAAAATTGTTGTACGAAAGAGAACAGCTATGAGCCTATGAGGGTGGTGGACTAATGTGTCTTGTCAATACAAGTATTTCCGTGCATTTTTTTTTTTAAATTGAAATTTGTGGGTAAGCTTAGTATGACCCTTTTTTTATCATCTAAAAGGTGAATCCCGATTCAACAACTTGCATCAATTTTTACAATGAAGTGTTTAATTTCTAATAGGTGTTTCAAGATTTTTAATTTATTATACCGCCGGATTTTCGACCGAATGTCCGTCGGAAGAGTATATTTGTCCGTTGGTAATATTGTCGAATTGTTTTTTGCGATCAAAGTTGTTCTAACGGAAATGTTTCGTTACAAATCCATTGTACATGGCCAAATGCCTAAATCAAGCAAATTTTTGCGGTCTTTGCAATCAAAACCTTCATACATATGATTTTTTAATTTTTTTTTTTTTTTTGTTGCCAATTTGTTGCAGAAAAAGTCATTGAACTACTTTTGTTATCTAAGGTTGTATTGTTGCCAAAAGCACCATTTTCAAGCGAAAGAGGTTTATAATTGCCCTCTTTTTAAATTGAAGATTATATATTTCGCTAGCTATTACGTACTACCTATGTCCCAATAGTGCTACATTTCTGTATTAGATCACTTTCAATTGTAACATCAACTGACAATTCAGTTTTTGCTAAATTAGTATCATGTTAGTTGACACATGCTGACATGCATGCCAACAATACCACTCACTTAATAATTTATACATAAATACAAACAAACGAAAAATATTAATACCCACAAAATCTACCAAATTAACTCAAACCGACTCCACCAACGGCAAGCCAAAGAGAGTCAGTTAGCACCCATCTTATGATGCCAATACATGCATATGTACCGAGGGTGTACAATGTAACATGATTACGGTTCATGAAGAAACTATCTACATGTAGAAAAATGTACAAAGCATATAATATGTTTATTCCGCTTTTTAATTTAAATCAAAGATACAGTTAAATGTTACAATAATGCGGAGTTAATTTAATCAAGATTTTAGCAATTGAAAGTTAAGTCTTCTTAGCCATACAGAATGAAGAATCATATGAAATACGTCCAAGTTTTTAGCCGGTATGTTAAGTGTGAAGTGTCGTTGTACCTCCATAACCTTTTTCTGCATTTCCAAATACTTGGGAAAAGGTATATCTTGTAAGATTCTTTTCACATCAGGAATCTTGCTAACGGCTACTTGTACGGAAAATTGACTCCAATCCAACACATCATTGTATGGTAGAGCATAATGATCCTTAATAACTACAGGAATGCATCCCATATGGATTGCTTCTGTTAACCTGGCGGTTGCAACTTCTAGGACATAAGCAATATTTACTTTGACTTAATAATTCGGTGTAGTTTTGACCTTTTGGGAGGTAAGTGTGGACTTGGATATCGTTATCTTCCTTGTTCCCCCAATGTTGGAACAACTTATTTCGTACAAAACCGTGGTTTCCACCCGCGAAAAAGGCTAAAATTGAACGGTTGTAAGGTGATTGGCCACTACCGACGAGCGGGATATTGTTGGATGGCCCGTAAATCTCGGACAACGATACGTCACGCCTTGGAATGAAACCTTCTGACGTGTTGGCGTTGCAAAGCACTCTTATGAGATTCTCAAAGAGTTTAGGGTTTCCTTTTGAAACAAATGGGCCCTGTAAAATTGTATCACTCAATAAGTTCATGATTAGGATCATGTGTAGAAAACACATTGTTTAGCGTAGTAAGCGTAAAAACAAATACTTAAACATAAGTTTTCACACATTTTTGGATCGGGGCAAGATATTTCTGGTCGGATTCGGGTTCGGGGATTTTTTTGGGGATTTTCTCGGGTTCGGGTTCGATGCAAGGTATCCCCGCCCGAAATAAAATCCCCTATGGGAAAAACCCGAAATAAACCCGTCGGGTTCGGGGACAGTTTTTTATTTCGGGTTCGGGTATTCCAAAAACCCGCCCCGAACGTACGTGCCCCGTAGCCATCCCTAGTTGCTATAGAGCGATTTCATTAATGGCAGTGTCTAAAATATGAACGTACCCAATCATGACAAGCGACATAAAAATGATCGGCCCCATTGCTACGGTTCCAAAAAGGGTACCTCTCAGAAATGACGGCTATGTAATCTTCAACTATAGTTTGCATACGTTGTTGAAACCCCAACATTTCCGTTGGTGTGTAAAGGTACTTAACAATGTGTGCGACACTTATCGGGATAAAAAAGGCATGAGCTTCATCGGGATGCTTAGCCACAACAGGGTGCCTTTTTCTCTCCATTTCTTCGATGAAGTCACCTTCGATGCTATATATAGATTTCATCGGCCCATTATGGGCCAATGGGGTTTCACCTTCTTTGTAGATCCATATCTTGAATGTGTTCATCATCTCGTTATAACTCCTGTGTTATAACAAGTGTAAAGTGTTCACGCTTCGCTGCGGTATGTTAAGTCGCAAACCTTTTTATATAATATGAAAATTTATTTGTTTGAATTTCATTTATGATATTTATTTAGAAATAGTACAACAACGTTATAAAATACTTCCTCCGTATCAAAATAAGCGAATCACTTTCCTTTTCGGGGTGTATCAAAATAAGTGAATCACTTTAATAATTTACCTTATTTGATAAGTTTTTATATTTAAAATTACTCATTTACCCTTACTTATTCCTCTTTAAACATCATTAAAGGTGTGAGATCCATCCATTTTTATCATCTTCCTATATTTGACTTTTTCACCATTTAGAAAAAATAACAAAATAGTAAAAAGTGTGGGACTCATCCATTATAATCACCTCATTCAATTTAACTAATCTCCTATTAACTTACTTGCCTCAGAAAACGTAAAATTTAAAGTGATTCACTTATTTTAATAATAACAAAGGCATCTCATGATCTCATCGGTCTGTCATTTATTTCCTCCAATTCAAAATAAGTGCTACACTTTCCATAAATGGGTGATTCATAATAAGTGCTACACTTTCCATAAATGGCAAAAAATAGTAGGACCCACACCCACTAACTATCTACTTTAACAAAGTGAAATGACTCATTTACCCTTACCTTTTACTTTTAAACATCATTAACCCCACTTTATTCAAAAGGTGTGGGACCCATTATCCACTAATCATTCAATTAATCTAATTTAACCATCATTACACTATTTTACTTCAAAAACCGTGAAAGTAGAAGTGTAGCACTTATTTTGAATCGGAGGAAGTACTTGTATCTGTATACTCAAATTTGTTAGACAAAATGAAGAATATTTGTTTTACATAAGGTTAGAAATATTATATATACAATTTTAGAGATAAAAATATAAATTAGTAGAAAATATAAAAGAATTGAAGTAAAAAAATATTTAGTTGACAAAGCTTAAAACTGCGTAAATCAAACGAATTGTCTTTAATCCTTTATTGTTAAGCTTCTAGCCATTTATATAGGGTATATATTTTTCTCAAATATATATTCAAAATTGTAAATTAAAAAAGAAAAAACCTAAGTGTATTTATGAAACAAAAGAATCACACCGAATAATGTTAAGTACTTAAGTATAATAATAGTTATAACCTCTTTTTATCAATAGCAAATACTTTAGGGTCAAAAATTGAAACTTTTATAAATTTAATAAATCCACCCTACTGTAAGGGGTCTTTTTGAAAATCTTGTACAACTCCGTTTAATATCTAATAGTCCGTTATTATTTTTTAATGAACAGTAACATCCCTATGACTATTGTATTAAAGGTAGAATATATAATCAATCCAAAAAATACCTATGGATCCAAGGAGGAAAACGCAATTCCTTTGTATTTCAAGGACTAGTTTTGTAATGTGCTAAAAATGAATCATTATTTTAATCATTTCCGACTGGTCTAAATAAATGAATCATTTTAGAACATATTTCAGCTTTTGTAACACTAGTGTTACATATATAAACTATAAATATTATACTGAATGAAAAATGTTACTCTGCTATATATATATATATATATATATATCTAACAAATATATATATATATCTAATTTGTTGTTAGATCATTTAATTAGTGACATAATGAAAAATGTTACTATATATATCTGAGTTTAAGTTTATAGTGATCCTTTTATAAAAAGAGTAGGTACGTAAAAGTCTTACTTTTTACCTACGTTTTCTAATTCGAGTAAAATGTACTATGAATTTTGAGTTTTAGACATTTTATTAAGGAAAGATAGTGTGACAAAAAAGTCCAAAATTATAGTGTCATTAAATACATGTTTTTTCAGACATCTTTAACCCACATTTTTTGTGTACCTAATTACATGGACACTATCGTGACTGATTTTAGGACTCTAGTGACTTTTTAAAAAGAATATGTATTTTAGTGGCATATAACTATATATAAGTTGTTAGAGCTCGTCAAAACCACACCAAAGCTCTCCAAACTCATTTAACACCACACTCTAGCATGTGTTAAAGTCATGCCAAAAGACATATGCCAAAGCTTTAACGGGATGTTAAAGAATTTTTTATTTTAGCTGAATTGTGATTGGTTTGTTCTATTTTTTGTATGTCTTGAAATGGATATTATGGCAATTTGTTAAACGATAGAGGGCTATTTGAGGTGACTGTTAAAAACATGTTAAATTTAGAGGAAAATTATCGCCTAACACGGGGTTAACACCAACACATTGTATTCTTGCAGTGACAATTGACAAATAGTACAAATATGGTAAAAATACGTAAATAAGATGAAAATACTAAAGATTAATTGCGATGGTTCGATAGTGCAAACACTTACTGAAGAAAGGCGAATTGATTTTTGTAGATGGATCTTTCTGGAATGATGCTCTCATTTGTTTGACTCGATGTAAAGCTCTTGTCGACAATGGCTTTGTGAATTTTACCTCTTGCTTTTGCCAATTGTTCTTCTATTTCTAGTCTAATAACATTTTTTCCCTAACGAAAACAAATACATAACAAATTAATTATTAAAATGGATAATTAAATAAGTAATTAAAACGATTTTTTATCAGAAAAAAGAGAGTAAAAGATAATTAAAATTAAAATGAAGAAGGTGAAGAAAAATACTTTGATGTTGGATGAAGATTCATGTTGCACAAGTCTGGAGGTTAATGTTAATGGCAAATTGGTTACGGATTGAAAATTATGAGTTTGATCATTTGGGGATAAATAAGTTACAAGTAAAACAAGTGAAAATAATAGGGTTAATGTTGTTATGAATTTGGTAGCAGCTGCCATTTTTGCTCTCTACTGGATCTTCTCATACATGCATGTCCGGCCAACTTGTGTATATATATAATAACCAAATTAAGACTAATCACATTAGTTCACAAATATGTTAAATTATATAATATGTTTAATAAATTCACGAAAATACCTTTATTTAATATATATGTTGGGTACAAAACAAGCAAAGGATTTGACACGAGCTTTCGAAGTAGGATAAAAATAACTAATAAAAACTGATTAAATTGTCATTTTTTTATTAAATTCTATAAACTTGGGTTTCAATGGCTGCAGATCCGATCTGCATAGATAAAGGCAAAGAAGGTGCAGTACGTTTAGGAGTGGCAAATTAATTAATTTTATTTATCTTAGGAATCCTTGAAATAAAAATATCTTTGTTTAACGATTTATATTAATCGAAGTTTATTTTGAATGTATATGATAAATAAGAAATAAACATCATATAAAATAGTTGCAAATTTTCTAAAAATGAAATTAAACGTTGATTATAGAGCATTTCTCGTCAATTTAACGTTTGTAACATACCATGGCAATATATAGAAAATTAAATATAGAAAAATAACGAATCACTATTCACTTACCTACAACTATTACATATCATGATTTCTGATGGTACAACAATACAATAATAAACAATAAACAAATTTATGAAAAAATATATTAAGGATCGAAGAATAACTAACGATCACTATACAACACCTTCGATTGATGTTTCAAAACGTGCATAATCGAATTGCAAGTTCTAAAACATCAATTAAACGATTGAATTATCGATTAAATTTTGTAACATATTTTTATATCGCTTAACAACCCATTTGACCCCAAGTTTCAAGAAACAAAAGGGCTGCACCATAATGGGCCAATGCGCCCATAATCACAAAACAATGAAAAATCTGATGACTATGGCCCGCCAAATCAAACCAACCGGGCTTCCATCTTTCCGGGATTCTTGCAACATAAAACATCGTACCAATCAAATAAGAAGCCGCCATAACCGACTCATACACCAAAGTCGCATTTCTTTGCGGTTCATCCCATTTCAAAACACACGCGTGAACCGACGGTATCAACCCGAAAAGACCCATCGCCACAAACAAAAAAGCCCGATAAGACCGAAACTTACCGCCCGAAAGTGCGGGCGATAGTAGGGTTAAAATGGTAAAAACACCCATGATTGTGACCCCACCGAGGTAGACGAATTGCCAGCGAGGATCGCATTGGAAAACGTAGTAAATTGGCGGGAAAAAAGAGGTGATTATCATAATTGTGATACCGACGTAATCGAGTTTTAGGAGTTGGAAATTTAGGTGGCGAGAATGGCAGCCGAATAGGTGGCAGGTGGTGCTTGAAAGGAGGCAAAACATCGATCCGGCTAAAAATACAAAAAATGGCCACCGTGTTGCCGCCAGTGGTGGCGGTGGTTGTATGTTCATATGCAGCGGCGATCCGTGTTTTAAGTCGATGAACTTTGGTGTTTCCTGTAAATGTAATCACTTCATGCATTTAGTTTCGTTGACTTTTTTAGTCAAATAGATCTAATTTTCTAGTCCAAATTCGACAATTTAATTATAAATCTAAGAGTAAATTACAGAAATTGTCCTTGTGTTCTTCCAAATTCTACGATTTTATCACTATAATTTTAGTTTCCTTTTTTTGTTTCTGTACTTTTTAATTTTGTGATTGGCTGTCCCTGTGGTCTTCAAATTTCGTTCTTTTTATCTATTATTACCTAAAATGACCAAAATATCCTTATTATTTTTTTTTTTTGAATTATTTTAATTTCTTTTCTTTTGAATTATTTTAATTATAAGATTCATAAAACATAATTATAAGGGTATTTTGGTCATTTTAGGTAAAAATTGATGTAAAAAAATGAAATTTGTAGATTATAGGGACAAAAAAAAATTAATAAGAAAAAGGACAAAAAAAATGACATTAAAATTATAAGGACAAAACTTAGAATTTGAAAGACTAGACAATTTCTGTAATTTACTCTAAATTTAAAGTACATTTTGTGAAATTTTAAGTTCATGGTTTTTTATAGGAATATGTGGGCAAGGCAAGATGCATTTTTCAGGGTTAGATGAGGTGGTTTTAGTTCTTAAGGAACGGTTGACATTTTTGTAATGCTTTTTTGTTAGAAACTTAAACATATCACAGTATTTGGAATCATTAGAATCACTCGTTTGACTAAGAAAAAAAGTCAAACACAGAAATTGTTTCGATGATTATGCTATTAATAGTTCAATACTTACCATTATTGAATTATTTAAGGCGTTTGCATCAGGATTAAGTGGAAAAGACCTGCAAAATAAAATACAAATTAAATACTAAATCAAGATTAATACTAATAAACAATTGGAAATATTTAAGATTATCAATAATTATTCATAAATATTTAGAGGTGATTGGGATTGCTTATAAAAAATAAAATATGCGTTTTGAAAATGGATAATCAGCGGTTACAAAACGTGATTCTGAAAAAAGAGGTGTTTGGCTTTGATTATCTATATGAAATCGTAATTATCAAACAATCAGTTTTTTTTTTTAGTATTTGGCAAACTTGATTATTTGTTTAGTTAATAGGTAAAATGTAAATAATCATTTTTCAAAACGTAATAAACACCTCCCAACCCTGCTTTTCCAAAACTCCATTTTGGACAGCAAAAATGCAAATAACTGATCGATTTTTTCAGTTCATTTTAAATTATTTGTATTTTTAAAACAAAATAAGCATATAATCTGCTCCACATGGCAATCACAAACACCCCTAAAACAAGACTCATAATCACATTTTTATTTTTCTCATAACACGTAAATATTATGAAAAAGCATCTTTGAGCCAAAAAAAATAAAATTGACTTGACCAAAATACCCTTTCTCGAAACTAAAGAAGGATGAAATCTTAACATACCATGTTAATATATTGAGGAAATCCGAGACTTGAGGAACATCAACCAAATTTGCAATAGTTAATCCCAAGAAAACAAAGAATCCAATTAAGTGTCTGCACAAGAAAAACAAATTAAATATTTTCTGGAAAGTGACAAATCATAAGCGTATGGTACAATATTTAATGAAGAATGAATCAAGAAACAGAGATGCAATCATCAGCTTGCTCATAATATTAATTCAACAAACATGCTGAAATCCCATTTTTTGGGAATTAATATATCATAAGGTGACCATAAAATACACAAGTTTGTATGCACAATGTACAAATTTTTACCCTGTTCATGTTCCCTAACATAAAAAAAAGATGCAATTTGTAACACACCCGACAAGTTACACTTATAAATTAGCAACAGATTTAAGCTAAAAAATATAAGAAATCGTAAAAAGACACAAAATTTCGGAAAATTAATCAATGTGAAAGAGAGATAGAGATGAATCGATGATACTTACGTCCATACGTTTAGGGTTTCATTATGCCAATGAAATAAGCTGAAAAAGGCTTGTTTAAGAGACCAATTAGCTCTGTAATAATTCAAAATAAACTCATTATCCTTCATGTACTCTGGTAATTCTTCAAATTTCAGTAATTGGTACTCGTTCTTGTTTTTCTCATTTGAAAATTGTGGTTTTTGTTCCGATATATGATCGCCGATGGCCTTGATTTCTTTCGATTTCCGCAATCGGACAGACATTTTATTTTCACTCATGATTTCTTAATTTGTAGAACACAAATGGCAGCCACTAATTAGAGTAATCACAAATTGAAAAAATGAAATTAATTGATTATGGAATGAGAGTTTGTGAGTGTGTTAAAAGGGGGAAAATTGGGGGTATTTAAGGCAGTTTTGGAACAACTGCTGACAGCAAACAAGGCAACCAAGAAAACCAACAACAATATTGAAGGCAGATTTAAATAAATAAAATATTGTAAAAAAACTGATTTTGAAAATTCAAATTTATAATATTAAAATTCTATCGGGTGACAGTTATTTTATTGTCTTTTTATTACATGGAGGATGTATAATTAGGTCATCAATAAATTTTCAATGTTGGCACCTCCTTCATTTAGGAGTTGAAAGTCAACTTCAAATATATGCAAGCTTTTTACAAGTTAAAATGAAAATAGATTTATATTTGATTTAATAAATGTATTTTTATTGTTTGAAAGATTTAGGTGAACAATAATAATAATAAATTAATAATAACAACAATAATAATCCTTATAATTTCTTTAAAGAGATGTAATTCTTATGAAAGATTAAAGAAACCATGTCTAGAAGGATGAAATGTTTAAGTTACTTTATTGATTAAATCAGGCAATTAAACTTTATACATGAGTAAAAGGAATCAAATTGTTCGACACTGGCGGCTTATTCAATTTTCGTAGAATAAATGGTGTATTATTATTTTTTGAACTGTAAATTTTGTTAGAAAATATCTATTAAAGACCTAGAAAATTTACAAAAACAATAAACAAAGATTTTATATCCAAGAATCCAAATTAAAATTTACTTTACAACAATTAAAGCTATCAATGATTTGTTAATTGTACTATTTCAACTAATATTATTGTCATTCTAAGAAAAAATTGGCCAAAAATAATTTTATTTCTGAAATTACACAAATTCCATCATATAACATGTAACATTCCTTCCAAAAACCAACATAGCAATATAGATTTGGACAATCTAACTCCCACCAAAGAGTCACTCTTTTAAAAAGTTCTCTTGCCGTAGAACAATTAAACAAAAGATGAGACCTTGACTCTGCTACAATATTACATATATAGGTCATCAAATAAAAGTAATTTTCATACTTCGTAGGAAAATATCATGTCCAGTAGAAAGTCTATATATAAATAAATAAATGGTGTATTATTATTATAGTGAAGTACTTCATCTGTTTCAAAATAAGTGATACATTTTGAAGTTTACAATTTTTGAGGCAAAATATGATAATTAAAGTTAATTAGATTACATTAGATAATAGTGGAGGATGTGTCCCACATACATTGATTAAAGTGAATTTAATGATGTTTAAAAGTAAAAGTATGGATAAATATGTTTTTTCATTATATTAAAAGAGATAGTTAGTGGGTGTGGTTCCACTACTATTTAACAAATATTATAAGTTTTCAAAGTATAACACTTATTTTGAAATAACTCAAAATGAAAAGTGTATCAGTTATTTTGAAACAGAGGAAGTAATAATTATTAAACCATACTAACGTTTTTTCAATTAAAAAGGAAAAATAAAAAGTCGTGAACCGACACCAACTTCTATACACGAAAGAACGTGTTTTTCAAAACGACTTTGACACCAAAATACCCTCTCAATATAGAAAGTACAGAAACATATGCTTATCATTTCACGCAATATATCGTGGTTGGCTCATGCGAAAAAATGATTGACCGTTAGTTAGTGATAAAGTGGAATCTGGAAAAGAATTGAGAAGTTGTACGTATTAGTTTCATATTTTTTTTTTTTGCCCGTATCACTTACACTTAAAAATATAAATTATTTTTAATATTTTTTAGAAAATTTTAAAAGATTACACAAGCTACTCATGCTATATGGTAGATTCAGTATTTGCCCCTATTTGGTGCCCCATTGAAATATATTTGGATTTACTCATTAAGAAGTTGACCTAATTTTAACGCATATTTATTGGACTCCCTCATCCACCTGGATTTAATTAATAAAAATAAATTTGCGAATCTTATGTTAGAGTTTGAATATTAGACGTATTTCGTATTATTTTTCTTGACAACAGGATCATAGATATATAAACAGAAAAGACAGAGAAATTATTGAAAAAATTTACCTTAAGCAACATCTATCACATCAATTGCAGTATCAACAGCAGGGTGTTTTATTCCCATTGAAACTTGCAAGAATTAGCCGACCCATTATATTGTGGAATGGTGCCAGCAAAGAATCCAGCATGTGTGGCCTAATTTCAAGAGTTTGGGCTAGCCCAATGTAGCTGTTGTTGGGCTAAATATGTGGTGCGAAGCCCATTATTGTTGTTATTGTGTTTGAAGTGCTCTTGTTCCTACCAAATGTGTATAAATATCATAATCACTTCCTTATCATTATAATTTATATATATTTAAACGTTAAATTGCTATGTATGGATAAACAATTATTCTATATGAATAAACACCCAATAATATAAGATCGGGCCTAATGGGGCGACCATTGCAGTGCGTTCCCCTTGTGACACGTCCCTCCTATTACAAACACATGCACGAACACTGTCTCTGACTTTTTGTCTGGTTTGGTCACCCAAGCAACCGAATGTTATGAAATCCCCTTCCTTTTATGTTTGGTATTGAGTTTAGTCACCACTATCAGGGTTTGATCATGTATTCGATCAAACTTTATATGGTGCTGAGGTGGCAATGATGATTGAGGTCAGATTTATCACATTATTACCACTCTAACATTTCCTAACTAGATTTAATAAAAAATTACCAAAGGGCATTTGGCCTAGCGGTATGTTGTTTGCCTTTTGACCTTGTGGTCAGGGGTTCGAGTCCTGTCGTGGACATAGGAAAAAAAAAGATTTAATAAATAATTAATATTTTATATCTTAATAAATACTCAATATTTTATGTGTTAATAATAATATAAATATAACTTAATTAATAAAGTTGTAAACATTTCCGTTTAATTTTAACAACTTTTTAAACCGTCGACAAATTTTGTATCAACCTAGATTTTTTAAAATATTTTATAAAATGTGTGATCAATATATCCTGTGATTGTGGATTTTGGATATTATTGGTGTTCGTATAAAACAAACAGAGTATGGGTTTAATATGTGAGTTGAAAGAAGATAATATTGAACAAATATGGGCAGAATATGGAAATAGTCATTCACGGGGAGTATACTTTTGTATTTCGCGACTAATTTGCAAAAATACATATCATATTCATCACCCTAAATTTTATTTTAAAAGGTTAAAGAAAAACAATATTCATCGTTGATAAATATAACATTGTTGGGTAATGTGACAAATTCAGGCTGCGGCCATGTGGGTTGGGTTATTCGCGAATTCGGATTGTATGGGTTGATTATTAAAGTTTCATCAATCAACACAAGAACAATAACCGAACTTGGGGCTATTTAATCTGAATTACCGAAATTCATATTCGAGTTATCGAGTTATTTAGGTTATATAGATTAAGTTGTGAGCAACGATTTTAGATAATACGTACGTACGGTACATTATAAATAAAAAAAGCAAACAGTGAAAAACAATCATAAATGTCTATTGTAATATTATGCGTACACAGAATTATTTGATTTATAATAATAAAGTACAAAATACGTAGAAATAAATAGTGAAAAATACATGAGAGATTACAAAAGAATACATTGTGTTTTATCAAATGATGCCCACAATGGCTCTTGAATACATTCGTTAGTTGTCTCGAATCCAAAATCGGGTTTAAAAACTCGATCCCATATGCATCCTGTTATGAGTATATATTGACACATGAATAACAAAGTGAGACAGTACCTAACGAGAATATGTCATAAGTTTATGAAGTAAACTGGTAATAATAAATGGGATTTGCTAACCATTGCCCTAAGGGCAATGGATAAGAGATAGTTAAGTGGTTAATGTACATATATTAAAGCATAACCACTCATGGGTGGTTAGTGAAATGCAAGGGGTAGTTTTTTTTTATGGTTAATGTACATCAAATCTAAGCTTCTTTTTTTTCTTAAACATTACCCTAAGGGCACTTGTTAGCATTTTTCATAATAAATTAATAGAAATATGTTAGTTGCAAAGATTTTTGAATTTTTACAAATTTTTCTCTTTAATTCTTTCATATTAACATAATTTGCTCTTTCTATATACTCTTGTTGCACCGAACTTAGATGCAATCATTTCCCCTAAATTTAAATCACTACAAGAAAAAAGAGGTATAGTCACCAAACTTTTTAGTGAGGACTAAAAGTCCTCACCATAGGTCACTAAAAGACAAACTCATATTATTTTATTGAAAACATAGATTGACTTACTCTATTGTGAGGACATATTCTCACAATACGTATTTTAGATTTTATTTTTGATTTTTCTTTCTCCAACAAAATTAAAAGGATTCAGAACAATTGACTTTATTGACTTTTTTACTTTGATCAACTTTATAGAGTGGACATGTCCTCACCATATGTCAATTTAATATTTTACTTTTAATTTTTAATTTTTCTTACTAAATTAAATAAAATTTTAAAATTTTTATAATTTCCCTCCAGTATAAATATGATCGCGGGTTATTTTTAGTGAGGATACGTCCTCACCAAACGTTTTTCATGTATTTCACTTTTAACTTTTGATTTTTCCTTCCAAAAGTTAAATAGATTTAAAAAAATTTGATTTCCCTCTAAAACAAAAAAATCGCGGGTCAGTTTCATATATATATTTAATTAATTTAGTTTTCTATTTTGTTAGAAGAGTGTACAAGTATAGAAGCATAATGTGCAATCCAAATGTTATTCCTTGTACCCTTTAACCCTTTAACCCTTAATCCCTTATCACTTTCATTTTAATTTAGCCCTACACCTCCAAGTCTCCAACACAGACAACAACCATACGCAGCAAAATTCATCTCTCAATCCTTCTTATTCTCCGGCGGACAGCTACCAGAATCACCATCTTCTTCGGTGGACATCAAACGGTAATCACATTCCTCTTTTAGTTCTCTATTTCTTTCGATTTCTCGTCCACACGGCATATCGATTCACTCTGGCAGATTGAAATCGTCTAACAACAACCATTGTTACAGAGTTCGTTGGTTGCAACGTTTCAGAAGAGATTAGTTCTCGTTTAACAGTTCAGTTCTCGTTTCCTCCTATAAACAATTGGTATCTTTTATCTCTTTTGTGTGCTATAACATCACCAAAGGTTAGAAATTATGAATAAGTTGAAACTTGGGAATAAGTTTCATATTAAGCTTCATATTAAGCTACTGTGAATATGCATTCATAATTTGTGATTAAGTTGAAATTATGAATAAGTTGAAATTTGGGAATAAGTTCAAATTATGAATAAGTTGAAATATTATGAATATGCATTCACAGTTTGAAAATTTATGAATAAGTTTCATATTAAGCTTTTGTTAATTGCTTATTTTGTTTGTCATAGTTTATGAAATGTGAAATTGCTTGAATTTTGGAAATCCTTTGTATTACAGGTATGTCATATGTGATATTGCAAAACTAATCAAACATTTTATGCTCACTTTGTAGGATTGTATTCTTGTACTTGATTTATGAGATGACATCTGTTTCGGGTAAGCAATTCTGTAATATTTCATTTACTTGACTTTTCTTTACGTGTATCACCGCACATATTTGGAGTTCTTTGGCCCCTGCTATCCTCAATCTCAGGTAAGTTTTTGGTAATTAAAGTTTAAATTACATGATGTTGTTTGGTTATTTAAAACATATTTGATATGTTTATATTTAAAACAGTGAAGATTTGGTCCAAATTGAAGAATCGTGCAGTTCACAAGTGTTGTAGTTGCTGATTTTATCAAACATTTTATGCTTATCTTGTAGGATTTTATTCTTGTATTTGATTTTCTAGATGACTTCTGTTTCGGGTTGTGCAACTACAGGTAAGAAAATTCTGGAATACTTTGTTTACTTGAATTTTCTTTACTTGTAACTTTTTTTTTTTTAGCCAATTCTTCTTCGGTTATCTTAGCCAAACGATCTCAACATGTTGGAGAACATTTATACACCCAAGAAGAGGTTGATGCGTTGGTGGCGGAGAAATGTGCACAAACGGAGGCTAAATGTGCACAAACGGAGGCTAAATGTGCACAAACATCGGCTAAATTGAGCGTCATCCAACGCGGTTTGAAAGCCCACTACGACATAGATTTTGAGTTTGAAGACGTTGTCACGGGGGATGAGGAAATGCATGTGATTTTGGAGGACTAGGACGAGGGTTGAATTGTAGGTTTTCTAGTTATAAAACTATATAAGATTATTGCATCGATACTTATTTTTGTCAAACTTCGATGATATTTTTGTATTATTGATAATATTGTTAAGGATGTTGTTACTAATGTTGTTTGAATTTTTTGGCTTGCCGAAAGCATGTAAAAAGCCTAGAAAATGGGCTGGAAATAGCAAATACAGCTGTATTAAAACAATTATAAATTACCTTATGGTGAGGACGTGTCCTCACCATATCTAATTATATTATACAATATATACCGATTGGTAACCGTATTATACTCCGTATATCCTCACAAATATTAATTATATCTAATTATTATATAATAACTATGTATAATAAGTAGAAATATACCGTATAATTCAATTAACTATTGTGTGGACATGTCCTCACTATATTTAATATCAATTTCTTTTCCATTTATTTTATAGTAGTCAGATGTCCTCACTATAGAAAAAAATGGTCCTCACGAAAGACATATTGTATCGGGGCTATAGTGAGGACTTTAAGGTGAGGACATGTCCTCACCGTTAATCTTTAGTGAGGATTTTTAGACTTTGGGTGAGGACTTTTTTCCTCACTAAAGCTTCTTTTTCTTGTAGTGAATGATATATAAGAACAAGGATAATCACTTTTATATAGAGAACTTATAGAATTAATTTTATTCTTTAGATCAAGATGATCCATAGTTAAGATTAAATTGCATATTGATCAATTTATCTAAACTACATATTCGACATATTTAAAATACAAATCCAGTAAGGTAAATAATAATTTTATGGGTTCTGTATATAGAAAATTGGATTTGTATTCAACCTTACCTCTGATATATAAAATATTTAAATTTAATATACTTTTCTCGAATTTGTTTTGGATATTAAGAATAGGGTGTCACAATCATCTACATGTGTCATCATAATGAAACGTATGAGACACCATCCCTATTACTTTCGAGAATTATGATATTTGAGATTTGATCAATTAGAAACCACATATTTAGGTATAGTAAAATGTGATCGATTAAGAAAATATTCGATCATCTTTTGGTTACTTAAAAACTAAAAAGCAGGTAACTGTATAGTTATACTAAGCAATGGTTGTGATGAATTAAGTAAAAGTTATAGTGTGTGTATAAATCACTTGCATATAAAAAATGTGAATAAAGATGTCGTTTGTTAATACCAGTACTGGTTGTGCACCACAAAGGCGTCGATCTCAGCTTTCTTTCCTTCATCGTTTCGATTCCAATGATACAATGCGTGTGTTTTATTAATTATCTCTAGTGTAGAATGTCCATAACTCGCCTCGCGGAATGCAGAATAGTCGGGTTGAGGATCGTTATACCTACAAATTCATTAATGGAAATTAACATAATTGTTAGAAGAATGGTGCAATTAACGTTACTGCAAGCTAGTTTTAGTTCAAGGAAAATAATGCTTATTTAATTATGTTTGAGAAATATTAATAATAAATCGCGTACTTCGATGCAAGACCTTCTAAGTTTCCTCCATCTCCAACGTTTATGTAAATGGGAGCTGATTTGTCTGGCACGGGATAACTCACACCACCAGTTATGTTGTAGTGTATGTTGGAGATCCGGTACTGAAATTGCATATATATCTCAATCAACTGAAAACTACTATAATACCGATATGATTTTTCTAAACGGTGAATTATATACGAAAAAACTAGTAAAAAGTTAGAAAATTAAAAAAGAGATTTTAATCAATCATTCCAATTATTAAACTTACAACCTCTATATTTAAGCTAAGAAAAAAAATAAAGACGAATATTATAAAAAATTTCACTTTTTCTCATGCAATAAAAATTAAAAGTGACACTATTTCCATAGCGCCATAACAGGACCCACAAGGCCTCGCAATACGGTAGTGAGTACCTTGTAACTATATTTTTGCGGCGATCAAATGTTGTTTGTTTACACATTTTTTGTAACAATAACTGTAGTGATGGATGGTGGGTGATGGTGGCGAAATGATGGTGGAGGTGGGTGGTGGTGGTGATAAGTTAAACTTATTAATTAAGTTAAAAAAAAATTAAATAAAATAATTATAATTAAGTAATGAACATATCACATATTAACTCAGTTGGTTAAGGTGTGGTGCTAATAACATAGAGCTTCTGGCTGCATGGTTCATATTTTTATAAAGTAAAATTTTCTTAAATTAGTAAATGTGTTGGTTGAATTTTAAATTTTTTTTTAATAAATAATGGGTTAGTTATGGTATGTCATGGTGATATCATGAATGTGAGTAGTTAATGATGTGAAATTTTGAATAATGAAATGGTGGGATATGTAGGAAGAGGAACAAACCGATCTTTCATAAGCATGAACATGTCCGGCAAATACCAAATCAACCTTGTACTTAACAAACCAACTCTCGAATACGACTCGCATGCTTTCACCCTCCATGTAGTGAGCACCATTACTATTGTACATAGGTGAGTGCATTATGACAATTAACCAAGGTGTTTTCTTCCTGTCCACTTTTTTAAATTCTGCTAGCAGCCATTCATATTGAGGTGTATATTTTACTGTCATAAATCAAGTAAATATGAGGAGTTATAATAAAAATTAAAATTTAATTAATATATCAAGAGAGTAATTAAGCGCGCTAATTACCATATGGAGAATAACTTGATAGAAAAATTATATGAGCAGATGCACGTCTCACAGCATACCAAAGAGGACTACTACTCCCGCTGGCTGCATAGGGAGTTGCGTATCTATAAAGATATTGTTTGAAAGGAACGACTTCTTTCTGAAATAAAGATCGAAAATATTAATGATGCATAAACAAATGTAGAGGAATTGTCCATTTTGTTTCTCAAGATTTTGTGACAAGCATGACTGCACTAAAGTGGGCATAATTTTGGCTACCGTAACTCCTTAAGTGGTTTACGGAACTTTCGGGTCCAAAAGCACTTTATTTTAGGAGTTATTTGCATTTTAATGTTTTTTGCTTAGTTTATGGACTTTAATTTAGGCCTAGTTTTCGGGCCGTTTGAGTTTCTAGGTAAATTCAAAAATCTAGACCTATTTTATGGTTTCTTTGATTTGTCATAAGTTCAGTTTGGATTTTTATGAAATTTTATTTTTCCTTTAAAATTTATGCTCTTGAGTTGAATCAATTTCAAAGGCTAAATTCACAGTATTCTTTGAATCTACGTGGTTTTCAAATAAATAGTCGGTATCCTAAAAATCAACATGACCAATACGCGTTCTTGTTTATCACTCTACCTCAATTAGTTATGAACCAAAAGTGGACATTTATGTTGGTACTAAGCATGTAATTAGTTAACTTGATTACCAAATCAGGAAAATACTCTACTTCATGATTTCCCACTGTCCATAACCATGGTTGATATGCCGTTACTCTTTCAACAAAACGACCATATGTGTCCCAACGTACACCAATATCTTGATACTCATGTTCATCGGCATACGATAAATCTCCAACATGTAATACGGTTTGTGCTCCGGTCTCGATATAATGTTCAAATGTCGATAGAGAATTAAATGTTTGCCCCATATCGCCTTAAATTAACAATTAATTAGCATAAACAAGTCAAAGCAAATTAAGAAAACGAAAAAAACAAAAACAAAAAACTAACTAACCTATAATCCCGAATTTGTAATAAGCATTTGGATCGATCTTTGGAGGTGTTTTAAACCAAAACGATCTAGCAGAATTGCCTTCTCCAATCTCGTAATAGTACTTCATGTCATACTAATTAAATAACAACATACGGGAAATTTAGTACTCGTTAATTAGTTAAGGGGGTTTTGAGATTGTTTATTAACATTGCTTAAATTAGTTTTCTACTTTTAGTGATTCGTTTTTCTTTTAACTTTTAGTGTCGCTTCTAAGCAACAAGTTTCGTGTGACATATATGTACCCAAGTTAGCCAACAATTATATTAGGGGCTGCAATTCCCGGCACGATGGAAACCCGACACAAACCCAACAAGAAAATAATAAGGTTTGACTAAATGAGTTCGGGTTTGGATTGACTTATGTAAAAGTTGATCGACTCACCAACCCGTTTAGTTTTATAAAGTTATTTTTGAAAACTTTTAAAAAAGAATGTAAATACTATATAATCCCTTAGATCCCGCTTAAAATATATTTGAATCTTTGTTTAACCTTTTTCAATTGGGTCCATTTTTTTAAAACCTGGTTCTAACTCATTTGACCCACCAACTTGTTAAGTTATATGAGTCAGATGGATAGTATTTGGGTTATCATGGTTTAAATATTTCCAGTTGATTTTTCTAATTCCGAAATTCTGAACAGGTCGGGTTTGGGTTGACAGATATCAACCTTCTAACCCAAACCCGACCTGATTGCCACAGCTAAATAATATACCTCAAGGTCCTTGACAAGGCACTCATGCATAAAGCCCGAAGTGTAGTTGTAAAACGTATAGTTTTTTACTGCCGATCCTTTTACGGTAAAATCATACTTTTTTTCCGATGTTCCATATCTTACTTCGTTTGACCCGGGCTCATCGGGCGTAACCCACATTATAATTACCGCTTTTCCATCATAATCTCCTTGAGTTATGTGTACCTACAACATGAAACATGTGCATCCATACCCATGATCGATAACTAATGCTAAATTTAATCTATATATTCTTAGAATTACATTAATTAATTAATTAATTACCTGTTGTGGTGCATTATAACCACTTGGAACTGCAAAAACTGGATAATCAAGAGGCATGTCAACTGCTGGATACACCGAACGGATGAAACTACTCGTGACACCGCTACCGCCATAAACATTGTTCAAAGAGCTCAACAAAACCAGAAACTGAAGTATCAGCATGGATCGCATTTTAATTTATTAATTTCCTTCAAAATGTATAAACTGCATGTGGGTTAAAATGTAATCAATTAAAGGCATGTGTTTGAGCTATATGTCACACATAAACAAACATTCACAAAACAAAAACTTTAAGGATCAATATAATTAAACATATATCTATGTATTATATAATGGAGTTAAAGACTATATAGACTGACCTCCGACTCAGTGGGCTTGTTAACGAGGAAAACAGTGGCCATGGGTTTTTATAGCCGGTACACCTCTTGTAAGTTAGCAATTTTATTCACGTTTAAATTAAAATGAGAGTGGGTATCATGTGCACCAATTCTAGACCACAATCTTCTTGATTTCAAGGGTAAGACTTTTATGCCTGTCCCATACTTATATCTTCTCAAATTCATCAATTTTGTCACATATCGTTATATCATTCACTTCCAACTAACAAAAAACTGATAAATTTATGCCAATAACATCTCTTCATTCCCTTTAGTTTCCATATCACCATCATATCACATTTTTAATTAAATATAAATTTTAATATATTAAAAGATATAGTTTGTTGAAACAATGAGAGTATCACTCAACCTTATATGGATTTTAAAATAAGACAAAAATTAAAATCAAACTGAATTAGGCTTGTCAAATTTTCTTCTTCTTTTAACGAATTCATTTCCTTTGATTTAGCCTCCAAGAACAACCTTATTGCCATAATCATGGTGGTGTGTAATGAATATTTAAAATAAGGATTTTAAAAAAGAAGATTGTGGATGTGATAAACCATAAACTTGTCGCTTTGGTTCATAAACTGCACGTGCCTTTAAACATAAGGACCACAAACATAATTTATCTGGTTCTATGTATGTATGAATGTATATGATATATGGATGTGTCTTTAGAATAACAAATCACAACGGATGTAGTATGTATGTCGTACCTTTTTTTAATCAATTACAGCCATATAAATTAAAATCATGGCAAGTTATCCTCTCTCTAGAGAATATAACACGTGATTCGGTAAATAGAAACAAAATAACTTTATATCCACTCTAGAAACCTCTATGATTCATATATGAACGGCAAAAGGATAAGTTTTTCCGATTCAGATTATCCCGAGTACGGTGGAGCTTGAACTAGGTTAAATCCAAATTATTATGAAATAATTTACAAAATTTAGAATTTTAACACTATTTATAAACGTATTCCTATTCATAAAACAAATAATATAAAGAATAGGGAGCTGATTCTTGGATCTAACTTTTATTAATACTGAGCAATTTCATATTAAAAGACAAATATGCCCTTATTGGAAGGGGTGAAATTGAAACATGATAAAAGTAAATGAATGACATAATTATCTTTTTACATTATATATTCAGTAAGAATCATTTTTCGACCATGTATCAGACTGGAGTGTTGGATAATATACGCATATGAGTTGGTAGGCCAATCAATTATAGCTTTTCAAAGAAAGCTTAAAAGTATTTTCAAAAAAAGTGTTTGGATAATATTTAAGGCTTTTGTATTATTTGTAAATTGCAATAAGCAAATAAGATAGTAAGCTAATCCAAACATGCTCAAATTAAATCACACTAAAACATCTCAGTTCATGTAGTAATAATTTTTCCAGTTAGATGTATAAACTAGGGTATAAATGAGTCGAGTTAACTCGTGAGCTACTTGATATTGACTAAGAAAATACTCAAAATCGACTTGATTATAGTCGACTCGAGCCCCATATCGAGCTACACGATCAGACTTCCGAGTCGAGCTCGAGTATATATATACCCAGCTCGTGAACCTAGTCGAGCTTGTGTATTTTACATTTTTCAACCTCTATATGTGCATATTCTCATAATTATTATATTTTCTAATTGAGTCAAGCTTGAAAGTAACAAGTCGAACTATGTTGAGCTAGACTTTGCCGGTCAAGTTTGGCTCGAGTTTTAAAGTATATACTCGATCTAGCTCAAGTCGAGTTTTGAGCTTTAAATTTTGTAATCGAGTCGAGCTCAAGCTTTGCACTGTATCGAGTCAACTCAGCTCGATTACGTTTTTTTACTGGATACGTCATATTGTCCTAAATTTTGTGGTCCATTTAACTTCTAAGTGTTGTCCGAAAGCCCAATATAGATTAGTAAACTTTAGACCCATTTAAATTCATATGAGGTCCATGAGGATTATGAGGTATAACTATAACCTGCGATGAGCCCATTCAGAGCTTTATTAGTTATTACTACCCTGCATCAAAATAAGTAGTGATAGCTTTAGAACACGGTTTTTTTGGCAAAAAAATTTAAAGGTAGTTTAAGATAAATTAAAGTGGATAGTTAGTGGAGAATGTGCCCCACTTATTTTGAATAAAGTAAAAAGGATCTCACTTTTTTACCAAATAAGGTAAAGATAAGGGTAAAAAGATAATTTCACTTTATTAAAGTAGATAGTTAGTGGCGTAAGGGTCCCACTTTTTTACCAAATAAAATAAGTTTTAAAATTATATCACTTATTTTGTTCCACTCTAATTAAAAGTGTATCACTTTTTTTTTTTAATACGGAGGTAGTATTAAAAATGTAGAATATCTACTATTATAATAAATCAAAGCCTTAGATGCCACGTGTCTTATCATTATGTCTCCTCAGTTTTAGTTTCCCGCCCAATTCTTTTACGTCCTCATCACATATTAAAACCCTAAATTTGTCCGCCCGTTTTTTTATTCCCAGATACGTTTCAAACAAAATCCTAATTTTCTTCCAAACTCTCTCAACTCACCGAACTCATTGCAGCAGGATGGGACTGTCGATTGTGTCACCAGAAGCATATGAATTCCGATTGAAAACCTCTAACAAGGTTATTATGCTGAGGAAATGGAAGGTTGCCAAACGAACCAAGGTACTCGCTTACGATCTGATTATCATCACTATATTTTCAACAATTTCTTCAAGTAAGTTTTTATTCCTTAAACATCGGTTTAGGGTTTTGTTTGGCTTCGTTTATATATATAAATTTCAGGACCTATATTGTCAGGGATCTTTTGTCTCTGTTTTTTTAACAATTATATTCAATTTCTTATTTTTAATTGAAATTAGGGTTTGTCTCTTGCAACAATGGGTAATGAAATGCTTAGAATACCTAAGTTTGAAGTGAATTAACCACAAGTGAATGAATTTAGGATTTTTGTTAGATGGCTTTTTCATCATGAATTTAGGATTTGTTGAACTTTGCAGAGTTTTGTTATTCACTTTATAGAGGTTACATGTTTAAGAACATTTTATTGATGTATCAATTTCAGATTTATTGATGTATTAATTTCTGAATTCAAATGTCTAAATTTATCTACTCAGATTTCTAACCTTTATTGTGTTAGTTTCTTTCCAAGTCCGTAAGCTAATAGCCGGCTTGATTACTACTATTATCATATTGTCCTAACTTACCCATGATCGTTAAATATGGTGTTTGGGCAGCTATGAAGAACGACACTATGATAGTTGCATCTCTTCTTCATCTTCAATTCCATGATTGTTTTGTTAATGTGATTATTAATTTGTCATTTTGTTATTCAAGTTTAATGTAGTTTGATCAAAACTACTTTATTGAGATTGCTAATTGTTTGGTTACAGGGTTGTCACGGTTTTGTGCTTCTAGATGATACTAAAACCTTTACAGGGAATAAGAATGCAGGTCCGAACCGTAATTCGGTTCATGGGTTTGAAGTCACTGACAATATAAAAGCTGATGTCCCAAATAATGTTTCATGTGTTGATATCTTGACTCTTGGTGCTAGAGAAGCCGTAGTTTTGGTACTAAAAGTTAAAACTTTTTCTCTTTTTCAACCTACAATCTGACACAATCTTTTCAAACATAACTGATGTTCTCATTGGAAAATGGGTGTGTCAAAACAGGTTATTTTTGTATGGGTTGGGTTAATCCGAACACCTTTGTAATTAGTTATTTTATATGATTTTGTAGAGAATTAGAGATTTTTCTAAACCAAACCAATCCGAACCAAATAACAATTTGGTTGGTTTGGTTTTATCCGTTTGGTTTTTCCTTAAAATTTTCAAAATACTACAAAAGTATATAACATAAATAAACTTAAGTTCGATATGTAGAATTCAAAATGATAAACTACTGTGTATATAAAAACAAGTCAAATTCATAGCTTATGGCATTACAATCATATATGCAAAAATCTTGACATCAACTTTACTAAAAACTCCAAAAAAGACTGTTACATCGCCAACTGATACAATATAAAATGGAACAAGTGTTAGTATATAAATCAATTTACTATAAGAAATGTAAAGAAAAGGAGTACCATAATTGCTTACAATGGAAACCAACAAGTGTTAGTATATAAATCAATTTACCATATATTACTATTCGGTTTTTTTGGACAATCCGGTTTTCACAACGGAAACCAAATCCAATCCGAAATCCAAACTATTAATTTGGTTTAAGTCCAAACCGATCCAAAAAACCAAATAACCAATCCAAATAGTTCGATCCAAAATGTCCAATTGGACAATCCGGTTATATCCGAATAGTGAACACCCCTAAGTAAATGGGTAGAGATTGTCATTCCTAACTTGTATGCTCTTAATATGGAGTTTGTGCCTTGCCCACGATTTTAGGAGGTCAGTGAATACGCCAGAAGTGGTATTTTTGGTCTGTGTAGTTATAACGAACTAATGGGATCTTTAGAAGTGAATGAAGGGAATGGTCGCTGATTATTTTCTTGTCGGGAAAGATATTCCAAAATGTATAGAGTGTCAAGAAAAGGCCGATAAGGTCTACAAAGACCAAAAAGTGAGTAATCTTCTTTTGAGGATAAGGTTTCGGCTCATAATTTGTCGACGTGAATGTGAAGAGAAATGGTTGATAACGAATAAGGATGACGGTACTGAAGGTTTTGACCAGAAGCAAATAAAGGAGTGTTCAACCGAGGAGTGCAAATCCAAAAACAATTAATAATCCCAAGGTAAAGAAATCTATATTATAGAGTCTTATGTTTGTTTTTTTAATACTGATTTATATACGAATGATTTATATACGAATTGTTTCAAGCTGGTTTAGAAGTTTTAACATTTCCGGATGAATTTAATGGGCTCGAAAATAAAAAAATTGCTATGAAGCTAAGTATAAATACCAATTTTCATGTAATGTATCACTATAATGTTCGTGGAATTTTGGCTATCACTAATAACTAAGATATCATAGCAGAGCTGGAGAAACTTTTTCCAGATCAACATGTAATTGATCATAGTATCATATTAAATGTTTTATCATGTTTATATAATTTGCAAGCTCTTATTCCATACTTTGCGTTTTAGAGACATTATATATTTTATTTTCGTATATGTAATAATCATGCGAGTAACGATAAAATTTTGTATTCTATAAAACTATAAACAAGTAAAATTATTGGCAACCCGTGATTTTTCATGGGTCATAACCTAGTATCCTCTATAAATTGTACTTCGTATTCATATTTTGGAAAGTGTAAACCCTAGTAAATGGCCAAAATATGTCAAAGTGTCAAACTAATATTCACCGAAATTTCCAATTTTGCCACACATCTTTGGGAACCTTGTAATATAAGGACACAACTTCCGCAAGATGAACTATTTCTTCAACGACGTTAATCCTTTTCGTTTCAATTTCCTTCCTCGTTTTTGCCCTAATTCCATAATGCCCCCCTCAATTCCTAATTCCTCCCTCTTCGTCGTCGATTTGATCTGAAATTGACTGCCGGACAGCCGATCATCTCTCCCTCTAAGTTCCCCAATTTAACCTAACCCTAAAAACCTGTACGTTTCGGTTCACTCAAACAATTCCAATCACAATTGCAGAAGCATAGCTGTTAAGTGAGTTACTATCTTTCTTTGAAAGTTCTGTTTATTTTCTCTGATTTTAGGGGTTTCGTTACATTCTGTATGTAGCTGTGAGGAATTTTTGTTTGCTTAATTGTGTTTCTGACTTTCTGGCTGTAATTTTAAGCTGCATTATGTGTTTTGTTGATTCAGCTGCTATGAATTTTGCATTAACATGTACTCTAACAGTATAATTCACATAATAAACGGTCAACTCTGTCCCTCTCCCCCAATCATGATCAGTAGGTTGACCTTTTGAGTTTTGACTTTACTGATTTGAATTGGATTGACCTGCTTGCCCTTAACCGTGTGTTAGTTTACTTAACCTACCATATTTTCTTAAATTCATGTGTTAATTTATGCAGGTATAAACAATGGTCAAAGGAAAACTTATACTAATCTGCAGATTGGGAGGTGAATTTGTTACAAATGAAGATGGAAACATGACATATAGTGGAGGTGAAGCAAATGCAACAAATGTTACTTGACAGGTTGAGTAATAGCACAATGAGCGGGTCGGGCAGGTTGAGTAACGGATCAAATTGAGTAATTTCCGGTACGGGTCTTGTTTGGTTAACCCGAAGCTGAAAAATATAAAAAAAAAATTTATAAATAATTTGCCTTAAAATTCAGTTTGGGACTTTGGGCAACTTTTGACCTGTTAGCAATAAAACAAATTGGTGATAATGAGAATTACAACCTTTTATATTTAGAGATGTGTTGAAGGTAGTCCTAAGCAAATCTCAACCATAATAATTAATGGCCACGATTGATCACATATTTTATACATAGAGGGGTATTTTAGCCTATTAGACAGCTGTATTCTTAGATTGGTTATAATTATCCCGATATGTAGATAATATCAAGTAACAGATAGAGTTGTAGTTAGTTTATGATTAGGTATCTACTATTATATATATACCTAGTATTGTAACCGATCACAATCTCATCCTCACACCTCCTTAACTCTAATGCTTCTCAACAACATGCACAAGCATTCTACACAAATAGGTCCGGTTACAATCGTGGTCGTGGTTGTGGCCGCGAGAATTTCAACAACCGAAATCAATTTTCTTGGGCTTCTAATCAAAATACTGTTTTTTTGGTACTTGTAAGACCAGATCTCTCTAGCTTTGATAATTCTGCACCCTAATAATCTCCACGTCGGTAATGGTGAGGGTTTACCCATTTTACATGTTGGCTCCTCACGTTTTTATTCACCTTCCAAAACCTTTTCTCTTAATGACATACTTTACGTGCCTGAAATTAAACAAAAATTGCTTTCTGTCCAAAAATTTTGTCTCGATAACCATGTGTACTTTGTATTTCATGCATCTTTCTTTGCTGTGAAGGACACGCCTACGCATACTACCCTCCTCACGGCTCCCAGTAATGGTGGTCTTTACTCGTTTAATCTTCCTCAAACTCGCTTTTTCAACCGCTCGTGCATCCTCCACCACATGGCATCAAAGACTTGGACATCCGCATCCACAACTTTTAAATTCCATGTTATCTAAATATCGTTTACCTTTACTTAATAAATATTCTAGTACTTTTTGTGATTCTTGTTCTAATGGAAAATCATCTAAACAACATTTACCGCCATCTACTTATAAAAGTTCGCATTTTCTAGATTTAGTTTTTTGTGATGTTTGGGGCCCCGCGCCTGTTAAATCATTTGATGGACACTCTTATTTTCTGCTATGTGTTGATCATTACTCTCGCTTTATGTGGATTTTCCCTCTAAAATTAAAATCTGATGTCTATGCCACTTTCAAACAATTCTTGGCATTGGTTGAACGACAATTTCAAACTAAACTTAAATCTGTTCAAACAGACTCGGGTGGCGAGTTTCGTAATTTATCTACCTTTTTCTACTCGATTGGAATCTCTCACCGTCTTTCATGTCCTCACACTAGCGAACAAAATGGCTTAGTTGAACGACGACATCGACATGTTGTTGAAACCGGTCTTACCCTACTTGCCCAATCCCATGTTCCACAACGATTTTTCCACTTTGCCTTTGACACTGTCGTGTATCTCATTAATCGCATGCCATCTCGAACAAATTCCAACATCTCACCATTTGAACATGTGTTCCAGCGTGAACCTGATTTCTCTTTTCTTCGGGTGTTTGGGTGTCAATGCTACCCTCATCTTCGTCCATACAACAAACATAAGATGGACTTCCGCTCAACTTCGTGTGTCTTTCTTGGTTATAGCACCGCCCATCACGGATATCGGTGCTACGATCCACATTTTGATCGCATCTATGTCACCCGTCATGTTCGCTTTAATGAACAATCGTTCCCCTTCCGGGAATCTCCTACCACCACTCCTCCACCAAATTCTAATCCTTATGTCTCCACATATCCGGGTCCGGCTCCACCATCTCCTTCTCAATCTCCACGACCCATCACTCCTCCTACTCAGTCATCTCATACAACACCTACTCCACCGAGCCTACCTCCTTTAATCTACACTTATCAGCGTCGTCCTAAACAACATCAACCATCCTCTCAATCCACCCCCTCTGTACGTTTCAGCTCCCTCTAACGAGCCTTCTCGCTCTCGTCCAGCCAACCTACGCCAAAATCCTAAACAAACCAAACATTGCCACCTCTTACCATACACACTCCCAACCAGACATTGAACCAACCACCTTTACCATTGCTAACAGGGATCCTAACTGGCTGAAGAATATTCAGCGCTTATGAGAAATGGTACATGGTCACTAGTTCCACGGGTTCCGAATTCCAATGTTGTTGATTGCAAGTGGGTGTATAAACTGAAACGGGACCAGACAGGGGCAGTGACACGTTACAAGGCACGAATTGTGGCCAAATGGTTTCGACAACAACCGGGTATTGATTATCAGGAAACCTTTAGTCCCGTTGTAAAATCAACGACCATACGAGTAGTTCTTTCTCTGGCTGTCACTCAGAAATGGCCTCTTCAACAGCTTGATGTTATAAAATGCGTTCTTACATGGTGATCTTACCGAGACTGTGTATCTACAACAGCCAGATGGATTTGTTGACCCCACCAAACCAGATCATGTTTGCCTTCTACACAAATCCTTGTATGGTTTAAAGCAGGCCCCTCGAGCATGGTTTCGCCGCCTATCCACCGCTCTTCTTCGGCTCGGGTTTCAGGGCTCCAAAACGGATCCAGTTCCTACTTTATGGTGTGATAATCTTGGTGCCACATATCTTTCAGCTAATCCAGTATTTCATGCACGTACAAAGCATGTAGAAGTTGATTTCCATTTTGTTAGAGAAAAAGTAGCACAATGGAAGCTCTCCGTTCAGTTCATAACTACTGATGACCAGATCATGTTTACCTTCTACACAAATCCTTGTATGGTTTAAAGCAGGCCCCTAGAGCATGGTTTCGCCGCCTATCCACCGCTCTTCTTCGGCTCGGGTTTCAGGGCTCCAAAACGGATCCAGTTCCTACTTTATGGTGTGATAATCTTGGTGCCACATATCTTTCAGCTAATCCAGTATTTCATGCACGTACAAAGCATGTAGAAGTTGATTTCCATTTTGTTAGAGAAAAAGTAGCACAATGGAAGCTCTCCGTTCAGTTCATAACTACTGATGACCAGATTGCGGATGTGTTAACAAAGCCATTGTCATCTCAACGATTTCTTGTATTACGGTCCAAGCTACAGGTCGTTCCGCGGCCTTAGCTTGCGGGGGAATATTAGACAGCTGTATTCTTAGATTAGTTATAATTATCCCGATATGTAGATAATATCAAGTAACAGATAGAGTTGTAGTTAGTTTATGATTAGGTATCTACTATTATATATATACCTAGTATTGTAACCGAGCTATACACAATTCAATAATACAATAACAATTACTGAGTTTATCTTGGCCATTTGACACTAACATAAAAAAAAAAATATTTAAAAATTTTAATTTTTTTTATAATTTTATTTTTCGTTAAATAAGGAACCAAATTGTATACATGCACAAAATGCAAACAACCGGGTCATAATAGAAAGTCTTGCAACTTGTACCAGCTCCAACAATCTTGTTGACCCGAATTTGGTCAACGGAATCTAATCTCGACCCTAAAACCACCGGTTTATAGATACTTTAATCTCTTTGTTAAAATGTATCATATGGATGTTATTTGAGCTTAAGTGAGTGTCTTTGTTTGAGAACAGTTGGTTAGGTTTATAGCTTTTCAAGTTAGTTATTTATATACTCCGTATTTTTTTAAATAAGAGTTATTTTTCGTATGCATATGATATAGACTTAGATCTTCTAAATTTAATAGAGGTTAGGAAAATACATATTTTTCTATTGTTGTGTGATATTGATGTGTACAAAATTCATTGAGGCAGATTCATCAGGCAGAAAAGCTTATAAATGAAAACCAATTTGTTTTAAAGAAAGTGCCCAACATGTTCAATAATATAGTCGCCATGGACCCGTTTATGGAGAGGAATAAAGTTTTATTTTCTTTTTAAGATACACTACTGAACCAGTAGTTGTGGTACTGTTTTTATAGTATTCTGATGAGAAAATTGTTAAAAAAAAGTAGAGTGAAAGATGCTATTCTGACTCTGTTCTGGACATTCTGTTTTTTTTTTTTTAATTCAAATAATTAAATTAAAGAAATAACAAAATAAGTTTAATTAAAAGGAAATATATTCATTACATTAAAAAAAATTACAAGTCCTAAAAAATTATAATGTGTCAAGCAAGAGCACCTTTCGATCACGAATCGCCGTATGCCCATCCCATCTTGTCACAAATCGGGTTTGAAGATAATGAACAGAACGGTTTCTGAGAATGAAGATGACATGGATGGTTAATTGACATTGCTTTGGACTTTTTGAAGATGATGAAAAGGGTGTTAAATTGTGTTTTGGTGTGTATATGAAATAATGTGTATGTATAAGTGGAGAAATGGTTTTAAAAATTCAAAAACAACAATTAATTTTTTGTTTGTAGAATAGTCATTGGAAATTAAAAAAATAAAAAAAACTTAGAAATTCAAAAAAAATAGTTTCTCCTGACCGGCGGTATCTCGTAAATGCCGTTTTGAAGTAAGCAGATAATCTACTTCAAATCGCAATCCCAAACACCCTCTAAGTTAACACCTTCCGAGTTTCAACAACATTCCGAGATAAAATTGCGAAAAACAGCTTTATTACTTTAAATGCTCTAAAATAACATATACAACATTTATAATTGTTATAAGAACTTACCAAATACCAAAAATAAATTTGGATTGAAGATTTATTTGAAGGTGTACTATTCTTACGAAATAATCTTACAAAATTGTTGCATTTTGTCTTGAATTAAGAAGTAGTACTTATTTCTCGAAAATAAATATTCATTATTTCAATAATTATATTTATTGTATTTACAACCGTGTGTAAAACTAAGAAATTACGTATGTAGTTGTAGATTTATTGGTATAGGGGTAGATCTAAGAATAAATATATTACTACTATTATTTTTATGTGATGGGGTCCATATATTGAAAGCAAATGGGGTGGGTGGGTCCCACTACAAACAACTACGAAAAGAGAAGCTCGACCGGACTCAACCGATCGGACCACCGGTCTTCTTCAAGAGGACTGCGACTCCAAAACCGCTCAATTGCAAATTCACGTTATAATATTTGGTACATAATTTAATAAAATCATTTAACTGAATACACAAATCTTGTTTGCCAACTGAAAACTGCATTTTGTTCGATAAACAACAAAATAAATATATTGTGAATTTGTGATGGTCAGATGGTTTTGTTAGTTTAGTGAATCGTGATTTAATTATGTAAAGATTTATTGAGTTGTTATTAATATATTATTATGAAGAATGATAATTATTATACAAAAAATAGTACACATAATAAATCGATGATTAATGTCCTTTGTATTGGTTATTCTAAAATATCAAAATGGTCCTCTGTTATCTACTGTATTAAATACATCTTTAAATGGATGTAATAGTTAATTTTATACATATGATTCAATATAATCCTTTTGGTTATTAGTTAGATATAAAAATCAATTACTGAATATAAAAATCCATTTTTAAGTATTATTTTTACCTAAATGGTATATTTTTTACTAATTTAGCTTGCTAGACTTTTAACCATAATCAGTTAATTCATGCGTATATTTTATCTCACCATGACTTATAATGTATTTGAGATATTTAACTATGAATAGATATTTAAATATATTTGAAAATTGCGACACATAATACAATTATCCATGCATAATAACTTGGAATTGTAAAATAAATTCGAATTATCTATATAGAGATTTTGTACGCCTTTTAAAAAAAAATCAAATGCAAGTAGCCACACATTTCATGTAACAAAATATCTCATATCCATAAATAAAAGGTGGAGAAATTATAGTTACTATTATTCTTCCATTTTTAATTATTTGAAAATCATATTATTAATGGTCATGAATGTGGATTCTTTGTGTTATTCCTTATCCCTGATTTGATTCTAAAGAATATTACATGTTGTTTTCATGAGGAGAAAATGGTAATATTACGTTCATATTCGAGTATGTTTTCTCGCATTATAATAAATCTAATAGTTTTTATTAGGCTAATTAAATAAATATGATATTTTTATGTTTGTTTTCTTTTTTGAACAGGAAACGGGAATATGATATTTTTATGTGTTTAACACTTTTTAACTTAGTTTTTAATACATAATACTAGTGACTTCAATAAACTGCAGTATGATCAAATTACATTTATACAGAGTTCAGAGTTGGACTAAGTATAATTGAAAAATAATTGTATTTGATTTATGTCTTACCTGGTTGCATGGTTGTATTATATTGTATCCTTGCATTTTGTAGACAATAACATTTTGCATTCAATGTCGTCAATTAGTTGCTATTTTCTTAGGGTTTTTCTAACTAAATTATCATTTAGATTTTGAAATGTTTGGTTAATTAAACGCCCCTTATTGTACCAGATGAGGCTTATTGTACAAGGAGGGGGAAGAGGGGGGATATGTAATTATCTGAAACTAGTCCGGTAAATTTGTTTATCAAAAGATTTAATTTGTTTTTTTTTATAAATTACCCAAGATTTACATTTTAGCTGACACATTGCACTTAATTTTTTTAGGTAACACATATTATAAAATACATATACATACACATAATACTAACACCAACATAAAATACTGAAAATTTTATTCTCCACCTCTCTATCGTCAAACTGAAGCATGAAACTGACAACTCAATGCTAGTGATTTTTCCAAACTGAAGTTTTGTCCAACAGAAAGAATTTAATTTCTTAAATACAAAAAGGTTTATAAACTAGAAAAACTTTGTGCCAAACAACATGCATCATGTTTATCACGAGCATAATGATGATAATGATATGTTTCGGTCAATCATTTCATGCTAAATCAAATAAAAGATTCTTAAAATAAATTGACATTTCATAGAAAAGTGTTATTTTGTTTTTAAAGCTTCAAGAGTTGCACTAATATTGGATTTCGACTGATTCAAAATGTTTCAGTCGTTGCTTCTGTGATTCTCGTCAGATATCACACACATGAGAGTGTGTACATAAGATGAAATGTGAAGGGATACATGTATGCAACTAACATATACAAGTCAAAAGCATGTAGCTTAGAAGCTCCTATATATAAGTCAAGAACATATAAACATGTATATCGCGTGATAAATATGCAATAGCATATACTCTGAACTGAATTTTAGTACACTTAACTTGGCTAACTAGGTCATCTACTATCCTGAACTATTAAAGGTACGGTATGGTACCCTAAACTTGACAAAATGGTCGATTTAGTACCATGACTCATTAATTTGATCATATTTTCTCGCCTGACTTACTTTCGTTGAGCTTTTGACAGACTAAAAAACATACGTTTATCTCAATGTATTGATATTAGAAGCAAATCTCGTGAGAAAACAAGGTTAAGTTAGTGAGTCGGTGTACTAAATAGACCATTTTGTCAAGTTTAAGGTACCATACTGTACCTTTAATAGTTCAGGGTAGTAGAAGATTCAGTCAGCCATTCAGGGTACTAAAATACATTTGGCCAAGTATTAACTAATAAATATAAATATTTACTCATATTAAAAAGGTATTTCACATGAATTCTAGATTAAAAAGGGGAAATGGATATTATTTTTTTAAATAGTTAATAAAATTTAGAGAAATACTCCCTCCGTCCCACAAAAAAGTTCCCATTTTCCCTCTAAATTTTGTCCCACAAAAAAGTTCCCATTTCTCAAATGGTGAGGGACCACTTAATAAAATAATATTAAAACTATGGACCCCACCACTAATTATCTTCTAAAAGCACTTTCTCTCTCCAGAAAATCTTATATTTTAATCAAAATATAACCATGGACCCCACCACTAACTCTCTCCTAAATACTTGTGCCCATTAGAAATGGGAACTTTTTTGTGGGACGGAGGGAGTAGTATTTTTACTTATATATCTACTTACTTGATCAAGACAAATATCAAAATCAATAGATGATATTAAGGAAGAGATCTACTAGATTATACATATCAATATCATTTGTCTAAAATTAATTCCAGATTTATAAAGATTATGCTTTCATTTTTATCTTTACTATACTTAACATCAATACAATTAACTAACATTTATTTCCGTAAAAATAAAATGCTCAAAAATCAAGATCATAATGATATGAGAAATCATGTTTCTTCCTACCTATATTTCTACCAACTTCTACGCTTATCATGATTAAATTAACAGACATAACTAACCAACTTCTACACTGATCATGATCAAATTAATAAACATAACTAACACAAATGATAAGAACAAATACCATTTTCCTAAAAGTATACCTTGCACATCTGATTTTTACTAATATAAATACCAAAAAATAAGATAAAATAATATTGATTTTAGAAACTTATATAGAATTTAGGGTTTTGTTAATAACATCTCTAAGGGCTAACATGCATAAAAAGCTTGTACATTGATTAAAAAAGTAATATTCCTAAAATTCAGGGGGATTATTTTTTATTATTTTGCCTTCTTAATGACAGCCCTTCATTTTCCTAGAATTTAAAAGAGATAATGTTATTTTTATGGTGCACCACCATTACTTGCGTCAGCCTAATTTATAGAGCTAAAATATAACAACTTCAAGAAACAAACATATGTTTATGCATAAAGTACATGTTAGTTTTGCATTAGTAAACTGGATTTAGCAATTATCACTCTGTAAAAAGTCATCATCAACTTCACACCCGCCCAGTTGTCTCTCATCATTCAAAACCCTCTCTATTTATCATTTCGAGGTCACAGCGGCATTCGCCACCATAAAATCCGATAGAGATTCAACAGAAAATCTCTCTCTGTTTTCCGATTCGTTCGATTTCCTCTCTATCTGATCTTATTTTCCGGCCAATCGCCGCCGTGTTCCTCCTAGTCATGGGGGCCACAATACTCTCAGATCTCGGCACTGAAATCATTATCCCAATCTGTGCAGTTGTGGGAATTGTATTCTCTCTATTTCAATGGTATCTTGTCTCACAAGTCAAACTGTCGCTGGAGAAACCTGCCGCCGACGGAAAGAACGGATTTACAGAAGCGTTGATTGAAGAAGAAGAAGGAATCAACGACCACACTGTTGTTCAGAAATGCGCTGAAATCCAGAACGCGATTTCTGAAGGTAATTTCGTTTTATTGTAATTGATATTTGCTTTTGTTAATTTGTAAAGTTAGCTAATTTTAGCTTAATTTGAAAATTGAAATCTGAGAACTTGTGTTTTTGATTTTTTTTATTGAGTAATTGGAATATTCTATTTCTATCCGGTTCCTAATTCATGATTTACAATATTATAATTATATCCACGGTTCTAAGATCTTCCAAGTATACGGTTTGGTGGGGACTTTTGGTTCGACTTCAGATCTAACTTTTCATTACTTAAAATTTAGTAATGACGGTGGTTGTTGAACCGATCCAAAATTTATGATTTTTACCCTTTTTTTTATGTACACGTGTAAGTAGAGTTCGATTAAAGTTTTCACACTTCAATTTTCAATATAAAATATATTCGTAGCAACTTTGATCTTAAATGCAAGTATACAACCTTCGACATTGTTTAAATCTCGAGTCATGTGATTCCATCACAGTCGGTGGGATCTGCAGGTTGTCGGTGGTATATTTTTTATATAATTTATTAATTGGTTTCTATAAGCTGAAGAGATCTTTAATTTATGAAATTCATTTGATTCAAATGTGATTGCATCTGATGTTCTTCATAGATCTAGTTGATTTGTTACTTATTATAGAAAATGGCTTATCATGGTGACGTGTCATTATGTTCTTGATGCATGCTTTGAGAATAAAACAAAATAGCCCCAAAATGTGGGTAAAGGTGTTAGTATGTGCAGGGGACCAGTTATATTCCATATCCTCTTGCTAATATGGTTTGTTCAAGATGATTTTTAAATATTTAGTTATTTACAACCTGTTAAAGTTGACACCTTTAATAAAAATATTAGTTTTTTAGTGAAAATTTAACTAATTAATTCCATTTTATTCTTGATATTACAGGAGCAACCTCTTTCCTGTTCACCGAATACCAATATGTTGGTGTTTTTATGGTCATTTTTGCTGGTTTAATCTTTGCATTTCTCGGGTCAGTCAACGGTTTCAGTACAAGTAGTCAAATATGCACATACGACACAACAAGAATGTGCAAACCCGCATTAATGACAGCTGTCTTCAGTACTGTCTCATTTATACTTGGAGCAATTACTTCGGTTATTTCCGGTTTTCTTGGAATGAAAATTGCCACATATGCAAATGCCAGAACTACCCTTGAGGCAAGAAAAGGTGTCGGTAAAGCCTTCATTGTTGCATTCAGATCAGGGGCAGTTATGGGATTTTTGCTAGCAGCAAATGGGCTTCTTGTGTTGTATATTACCATTAATCTATTTAAAATTTATTATGGTGATGATTGGGAAGGGCTTTTTGAATCCATAACGGGTTATGGGCTTGGTGGTTCTTCAATGGCCCTGTTTGGTAGAGTTGGTGGTGGGATTTATACAAAAGCTGCTGATGTTGGTGCTGATCTTGTTGGTAAAGTTGAAAGGAACATTCCTGAAGATGATCCCAGAAATCCAGCTGTAATAAAAAAAAACCTTAATTTTCTCAAATTAATTTTTCGTTTTATTCATAAAGTGATGATTTTCTGCAGGTTATTGCTGACAATGTCGGTGACAATGTCGGTGATATTGCTGGTATGGGATCTGATCTTTTCGGGTCATATGCTGAGTCATCATGTGCAGCACTGGTGGTTGCTTCAATTTCTTCATTTGGAAACACACATGATTTCACTTCAATGATGTACCCTTTGATTGTGAGCTCGGTTGGGATTTTGGTCTGTTTGATCACCACTTTGTTTGCAACCGACTTTTTTGAAGTCAAAACCGTGAAACAAATCGAACCGGCTTTGAAAAACCAACTTATTATTTCAACTGTTTTGATGACTATCGGTGTAGCGGTTGTTAGTTGGATTGCTCTTCCTTCTAGCTTCACTATCTTCAATTTTGGCGCCCAGAAAGTAGTTAAGAACTGGTACGATTGGTTTATGGTTTATTTACATTTTTAATATCGAAAATTGAAAAAAGTTTGACTTTTTTGTAATTTGTTGCAGGCAATTGTTCTTGTGTGTTTGTGTCGGTTTGTGGGCTGGTCTTATTATTGGATTTGTAACCGAATACTACACTAGCAATGCTTACAGGTACTAACTATTACTTTGTAGATAGTTATTCTGTTTTTCCAGTAGCAAATTAACTAACTTTCTTGATAAAGATTGCGGGAATTCTAACTAACTCTAACAAACTTAACTGTTTTTTTATAGCCCTGTTCAAGATGTTGCTGATTCTTGCCGAACTGGAGCTGCTACAAACATTATTTTTGGTCTTGCATTGGGATACAAATCAGTTATTATTCCAATTTTTGCAATTGCAGTTAGTATTTTTGTTAGTTTCAGTTTTGCTGCAATGTATGGAGTTGCTGTAGCTGCTCTCGGGATGCTGAGCACCATAGCAACCGGGCTAGCCATTGATGCATACGGGCCCATTAGTGATAATGCTGGAGGTATTGCTGAAATGGCGGGAATGAGTCATAGGATTCGTGAAAGAACCGATGCTCTTGATGCTGCTGGAAACACCACTGCTGCTATTGGCAAGGTAAGTTTACGGGTCGGCCCGTTTGGGTAACGGGTCAAATGGGTAGTTTCTTTTTAGTTCAAAATGCATTTTTGTACCTTGAATTTGGCTGACTAGGTCATCGACTACCTTGAACTTGACAAAATGGTCGATTTAGTACCATGACTCACTAATTTGGTCTTGTTTTCTCACATGATTTGCTTTTAATATCAATATATGAGATGAACATATAATTTTTAGTCCGTCAAAAGCTCTAACAAAACTAAGTCAAGTAAGAAAATGCAGTAAAATTAATGAGTCATGGTATTAAATCGACTATTTTGTCAAGTTCAGGGTACCATGTTACTTACACCTTTAATAGTTCAGGGTATTAGAAAACCTAGTCTGCTAAAATGCATTTTTGTACCCTTAACTTGGTTGACTAGGTCCTCTATTACCCTGAACTATTAAAGGTGCAACATGGTACCCGAAACTTGCCAAAATGGTCGATTTAGTACCCCGACTCACTAATTTGGTCTTGTTTTCTCACGTGATTTGCTTATGTTATCAATATATTGAGATGAACGACTATTTTTGTCAAGTAAGAAAATGCGATCAAATTAAGAAGTCAGGGTACTAAATCGACCATTTTGTCAAATTTAGGGTACTATGATGCACCTTTAATAGTTCAAGGTAGTAAAAGACCGATATTTTGGCCTTTTTTTTGTCACCATTCAGTGAAAAAACCCGAATCGACCCGTTCATAACTAAACGGGCCAATTTTAATATAATTTTTTTTCTAGGGTTTTGCCATCGGCTCTGCAGCTCTCGTATCCTTAGCCCTGTTTGGTGCATTTGTGAGTCGGGCTGAAATTACAACTGTAGACGTATTAACCCCAAAAGTGTTCATCGGGTTGCTTGTTGGTGCAATGCTCCCATACTGGTTTTCAGCAATGACAATGAAAAGTGTCGGGAAAGCTGCTCTGAAGATGGTTGAAGAAGTTAGAAGGCAGTTTAACACAATTCCAGGCCTCATGGAAGGCACTGCTAAGCCCGATTATGCCACTTGTGTTAAGATATCAACTGATGCATCGATTAAGGAGATGATTCCTCCTGGTGCTCTTGTTATGTTGACCCCGTTGATTGTTGGGATCTTGTTTGGTGTTGAGACACTTTCTGGTGTTCTTGCTGGATCTCTTGTCTCTGGTGTACAGGTATGTTGAAATGGGCCGGGTCGGGTCGGGCTGGTTGGCCCGAAATGACTAAAAATTTGGTCTTTTTATATATTTGGGTAGCGGGTAACTTTTGGTACATGGTGAAACAGGACGGGTCGGGTCGGGCTGGTTGACCCGAAACAACTTTTGTCCAAAATGTAACTTTTTACTTAGTATACAACTAAAAATCTCATCTTTTTATGTGTTTGGGTAATGGGTAGGTTTTTGTACATGTTGAAACGGGTCGGGCTGGTTGACGCGAAACAACTTTTGTCCAAAAAAGAATCTTTTAATTACTATACGACTAAAGATTTCATCTTTTTATATGTTTGGGTAATGGGTAACTTTTGGTACATGTTGAAACAGGACAGGTCGGGCTGGTTGACGCGAAACAACTTTTGTCCTAAAAAGAATCTTTTAATTAATATAAAGATAAAAACTTGATCTTTTTATATGTTTGAATTACGGGTAACTTTTGGTACATGTTGAAACAGGACGGGTCGGGTTGGGTTGATGTGAAACAAGTTTTACCCAAGAAGTAGCTTCAAATACATTTATAGCCTGTTAATATATAATGATAATAATTTAGTGATGGGTATTAATATGTATTTTTCAATTAAAACTATTTAGGATGCTTTTAAATACACTTCCCCTTTGACCTGATGCCTTTTAAAGCTAATTTCCAATTTTACCCTTTGACTTTAAACCGTAGCCCAAATCAACCCTTTAATATGTAAGTTGCTAACCTTTTTAAACAATATGCAGATTGCTATCTCTGCATCAAACACTGGTGGTGCTTGGGACAACGCCAAGAAATACATCGAGGTAGTAACACATAATAATAAGTAAAATAAAAACACTTTATTTTCCCTTAATATTTAATTAATAATTATTTAAAAATAAAAAATGTTAGGCTGGTGTTTCTGAGCATGCAAAATCACTGGGACCAAAAGGATCAGACCCACACAAAGCAGCAGTTATTGGTGACACAGTTGGAGACCCTTTAAAGGACACATCTGGACCGTCGCTAAATATCTTGATCAAACTGATGGCAGTTGAATCTTTGGTGTTTGCACCTTTCTTTGCTACTCATGGAGGCCTTCTCTTCAAGCTCTTCTAGATTCTTCATCACATGCTTGTATTATTATTATTAAAACATGTCTTTTTGTTTAGTCAGTCGTATGTTGGTTTAAATTTGTGTCTTATTTTTGATATTTTGTTTCGGGAAACTTTCCATTGGGGATTTTGGTTTTGTACGACATGGTAATGATTATAAGTAGTTGGTTGGTCTTGTATGATGAGTTTGAACATGTTGGTAGTTCTTTTTTTGCTTCTATATGTATGGATCACAAATTAGCAAATGTTTGTACTTTATTTGCTAAATATTACTTTTGGTCCTATACGGTCTGGTTGGTTCACAGTCCAGTTTGCATAGACATATGCAGCCCAAATATGGAGGAACAAACTCTTTTCTTTATGATTGCTTTAAGATTGTATGAATAAAGAGGTTGTGCTACCAAACATGGAGGAACAAATCATTTTGTATATGGAGGCTAAAGATGATATGTTATTTGTTATTTTCATTTTAAGTTTTTTTTTTCCTCCAGTTTTTAGACTTGTTTGTGGGTCAATTTCAGCCCGTTTATTTTCTAGGCCTAATGGCAATTAAGGTTATATTTTACGGTTTTATCATATGCTAGAATATTCAGTCATGGATTATAAGAAATTTCAGTTTTTTTCTCAACACACATAATTATATTTGGTGGAAATCTTCCAAATTATCGATATTTGATATTTGTGAAATCAACAATAATTCGTAAAACTATTTATGATAATACTTTTAATTTGTGTTTTTCTAATTTTTATCTTCCATAAAATAGTATAGCTATTTTATATGCAATACTTAAAAGTGGTTGATGTTAGGTAGATGTCAAAGTTGGCTTTGTATCATTTTTTGGAATATGAAAGACGCTTAGGGGCCCGCTTCGGATATGTCCAAATGAAAAGGTGCTTCAACTTGGTCTAAACCATTTTGCTAAGTCAAAAATCCTTACTCAGTCAACAACTAACTTAATCTTGACTCATAACAACTAACTTAACCCTGACTCAGTCAACAACTAACTTAATCAGCAACTAACTCAGTCACCAACTATTAAACGTAACTTAAAATTAGTATTTTATTTAGTTCTTAGATACTTGAAACAGTCTCCAAACTCAATCTATTACAAGACATTATTTCTTAGACTCTAACAGCATCAAGAGCAATAACCCCTTTCTGAAAGCATTCATGGTTAAAAGCAGCATAGTCTTTAACTGTCTTGTACACCCTTGGCCTCTTTTCATCAACCAAAGCATCCACAGGACCAATCTCTTTATTTGGCTCGGGTTCTGTAAACATAGCAACCGAAATTCTCCCCTTTAACGTATTTGTCACCACCCTATGAACCGGGCTCTTGAAAATATCATTAGTCATGATCTACAAAAACAAATATAAAACGACTATGATTGTATTTGTATAAATGTTACTTCCTCTGTTTTCTAAATAAGTGATACATTTTCTATTTTTAGCAGTTTCAAAATAAGTAACTGTCGATCTTTTTACCTGCATTTGATCACCAAGATTGATGAAAAGGGCGTCACGGATAACGGGAACCATGTACCATTTACCATCATTCAACACTTGAAGCCCTTCGACTCCTGGATCTTGCAAAAGAAGAGTAATTCCCGATCTATCCGAATGAGCTTTTAAACCGAATACTTGATCGGGTGTCGGGCATGGCGGGTACAAGATAAAACGCCCTTGTAAAACGTCGCGTTCTTCGGTAAATTGTTTTGAAAAACAATTTTCTTCCAAATTTAAAGATTTCGCCATTGCCTCGAATATGACCACGGATATGGACATAATGTTCTTGGTGTAGTCATCTATGGTTTCCCTGCGTACAATGTACAACTTGATCATTGGTTATTGAACAAATTGAAAGTACAAGTTATGAATGCATCAGACCCAAATGTGGAGGAAGAGGCGCTTTTGTTCGATGAAGTCCAAGACCATGCTGAAATGGGCATAACTTTTGGCTCGGGTCACCGTTTCAGGCGTTCGACGAGTCAAAAGTTAGCTAGCAACGAGAACTACCGAACTTTCGGGCCCAAAAATGTTGTTTTTTGGGGGTTATTGGTATTTTTAGTTTTAATTTTTTGTTTATTTTTAGACTTTGTTTTCGGCCCCAGTTTTTGGCCCGTTCGTATATTTTGGCGCGTTTGAAAATTAGACCTTATTTAGGTGTTTATTTTAGACTCTGCAAAGGTTAGTTGATAATTTTATGAAAATTGAGTTTTCTCCCAAAATTCGTGTTCTTGTGCTGAACAAGTTTTGAATACCAAATCCACGGTATTCCTTTAATAAATGTGTTTTTGGATTAAATTGTGCGTATTCTAAGAATCATCGTGACCAATGTGTGTTCTCATTTTTGAGTAATGTACATCAATCTAGATGGAGAAGATTTAGAAATCCGACCTTAGATTGGATGGATTTTCGGGCCAGAATTTGAGTTTTCTTTGATCTTTGGGGAGAATTCGAAGAAAAAGACGATCACACCAATCTTGAACTTGATTCTCTGAGTAAGTCATGTCGTTTCCATAGCCTTCAACAGAGCCAGATTCTCTGAAGTGTTTACTTTTCTCTTCCATAGAAAGATTGAAGAATTGTTTGATCACTTCCCGAATGTTGTCTAGATAAGATTCCGAAATCCCATGATTCACAGCCTGATATACAACATAAAAGATCCTTGAATTTGAGTACCAAATCTCATCATTAATTCAAGAAAAAGGTGCAACCTTTATTTTCTTGGTAGTCACAAGATTACTAATAAGTAATGCCACATATTAACTCATGTACCACAACAGATGCTTTATGTAGTTATACAGTCTGCAAAAATAGTTGTACGGTGTGGTGTAGACATCAAAATTAACTCCAATAAGTAATAACCAGTGTTTTAAAAACCAGATGGTTACGGACCAATCGAACCGGGAAATGAAAGGTAGCAGGTTAGATTAGTGGTTATAACTTGGTTGGGCCTATTGAACATAAAAATTCGGTCAAACAGAAAAACCCAATTTTTCTAAAGAAAATAGGTAATTGAAATTGAAATATGTTTAATTTATATAGGTAAATATTCAATTTAGTTGAAAATAAATTTTTGATTTTTTTTTAATTCTTTATGGTAATTGTTTTATATTATAGCATTTGTACGGTATTTACATAATTATTGCATCATAAATAATAAGAAAACTGTCATCCGTTCAACCAACCGGCAAGCTCATCTAACTGATTTGACCGTATTCAAGTTTAATCCAAAAACTGATTTTGATAGCATCGTTAAAAACTAGAAAATATCAAGATTTATGAAATGATAGACCTGAAAACAACCCCAGGTGGAAAGTGCAGATTTGAGTTTAGCCAGCTCAGTTTCTCGATCATCTGGTTTGGAAGATGGCAACAAACAACTGATATGAATGATGGGGACGTCAGCAAAAGGTGGGGAAGTTTCTAGAAGGCCGAATTTGTTGTAATTGGTGTTCTTGTTGCTGTTGAAGATGTATATTGAAGGTGGTTGATCACCATCAATGGCCATCTGCTGGGCTGTTTTCACAGGGAGTGAGTCTTTGGCAGCCATGCTTAAATCTGAACCGTTGAGAATTAGATGGAAATGGTTATATAATCAAGAGACTTTTAGTCTATAAAGCAATATATATAGAGACAATTGATTCTTTTTTTTTAATTAAAATAAATAGAAATTTTTCTAAAACATTTTTCATGTGAACACTCAAGTTGGATTTGTTTTGTTAAATGGAAGATTTAAATATTTTACCTAAACTAATCTGTGAAATTTATTACAAATCAATCATTCTAGGTCTTACGTATGTGTTTTAAAGTTTTGCTAAAATTTGGTCCAGAAGCATAAGTTAACATGCATTAAATTAACCGAATTTCCTAATGTAATTTAACACTATTGAACTATTAATTCTTTTGTGCTATATTAAATGTATTTATATAAGGTTTTATAATTGAGAAATAGTATATGTTTATATTATGTGTTACTACTTATATTTAAATGTCAAAAATCAATAAATTATATTAAAATAGAAAATTAATGGATTAAACATACTATATTTTATGGATGATATATAAATAAGAACACATATAAATGGATGATATATAAATAGGAGAATTAATAAGGAACAAATAGTAGGAACATATCTCACGTTTCTTTATAGTTTAATACAAAGGATAAAGCAAACATTTATTAATTACTAACTATATGCTCCTATCACATATTTTAGCAAAATCTTTTTTAATTTTTGAATTGAAAAAATTGAAATTGTTCTAAAACAATTTTCATGTGAACGACCAAAATAAGACTGTAACAGTAGGTTTTTTAATTAATATGTTGTTGTAACGGAAATGATAAGTGTACACGTCGTTCATATATGAACATTTGTTGTAACGGATATGACATGCATGTGAGTCATAGCTATATGTGTATGGATTAGTTTTCTTTAAGTATGAGTAATGATATTTATGTATACTATTTGTGGCTATTCATGTGTTTATTAATTTGATCATGAAAAGTGTCAAAATTAAGGGATGATATGAAGAGAGAGAATTAATGGATGACACGTCTCAAATTTAGAAGTGGATAACTGTTCGAGCAACGATTGTCAAACACAAAGACCAAGCGACGTCAACCTTGGATCTCCTGTGATGATCACAGTGCAAACCCAACAAGCTCTTGGCGAACCTAGGGTGATCGAGGTTGAGTGCGAAGGTGAAAGTGAGAGTATGTTATCTCTGTGTTTTAGGCTTCTTAATCTGTCTCAGTGTCAGTATCAGTGTATGAGTCTGTCCAGGACAATGAGTTAGGCCATGTATTTATATGGCCGTATATGGAACGTTGGCCCATGACTGCAATAAAGCAATCATGAAGCGTCATTATGACAGCATCAATGATCGTGTAACGCCTTACTATTATGACTGCAATGAAGCGTCATTATGTTAGCACGATTCCAATGACAGGCGATGATAACTTGACAGGCGGTGACAGGCGCTGACAATCTTGACAGGCGATGACAATCTTTAACAGGCGGTCATGATCTTTAACAGGCGGTCATGATTTGACAGGCGCTCATTAGTGGCGGAGTTGCGGGCCATCCTCATTAGTGACGTGGGCGATCTTCATGTTTAGGGATTTGGGGATTTACCTATATATACATAGTTAATCCCTACTAACCTCAACATGCCCCCGAGTTACGATTTGCCAAAACATCGGTTTGCAAGTCGTAACTATCAGTACCGTAAGTTCTCTGTCTTTGTCGCCATTATTATTATTATTACTATTATTATTATTATTAACATATGAGTATGCACAAATAATAGACACAAATATAATTTATTTCTGGGTTTTGATAAAGACAGCCCCATTAGACATGAATGAAATACTTGTACATCAATCTATAACTACCTTCTGAATCTTAGGAACTACTTCATCCATAATTAATGTACAACTTTTATGCGTCTAATAACAGCCCTAAAGGCTGTCATTATCAAAACCCTTTCTCTTTCTAAGTATATAGATCACCTACTTTTAACAATGTAGGCGTGCAATATTTATTAGCATAGAGGCTGAAAAATATATATTCTTCCCAATAAAATAAATGATATATTGTTATTTTAATGGGTTTTTAGACAAACGATTATAATAAAAGTTAAAATAGATTAATTTAGATTTTTAATAGCGGATGTATTCCGCACAATTTAAATAAAATGATGTTTAAAAGTAATGATAAGGGTAAGAATGTCATTTCACTATATTAAAGAATATATTTAATAGATATATACGAGCCTCATTGTCTTTTATAAAGTAAATTAAATTATTAAAGTTTATTATTTATTTTGAAATTATTAAAAATGAAAACTTCATCACTTATTTTGATATGCCTGAAGTATAACAACATTCATAATGTATCAACCACCTAAAAAAATGTTGTTACTCACAAATAACATTCCTTGACAATTCACATAATGAAACACAAAATGTAAGTTAAATAAGATCGTCATTTTTTTTATTTAATCAACGGCATGCAGGGAACAACGGGAGCAAGCTTCGGTAAAGTCATCACGCACCTTAAAAATCATTATTTAGGATCACTAAACAAGCTAGACTTCAATCTAGGGCTGTCAAATTGTGCTATCGTTTCGTGTTGCTGGATAACACGACACGACACGACACGACACGAATTCGTTCAACACGAAAACGACACGACACGAAGTCGTGTTTTATTTTACTAACACGAACACGACACGATTAAAAAACGATAAACACGACAAACACGACAACACAAAATAAATAACAAATTTCTTACTTATTAAATGTTAAAAACACGACAAACACGATAAACACGACAAAATCATAACTATCGTGTCAATTTCGTGTTAATCTCTGAACACGAACACGACACGACACAACTTCGTGTTTGTTTTACACAACACGAACACGACACGAACACGAATTGAAATTTCAGTTTCGTCCCAATTTCGTTTCGTTTCGTGTATTTTTGTCGTGTCGTGTCAAGTTTTGACAGCCCTACTTCAATCAAACTCGATTTATTACAAGAATCTTTATAAAGTATAACGTTTTTGTGGGCTTCAACCTTGAAGGTCTTTCTGAAAGCAATCATGGTTTAATTCAACATAGTTCCTTGCGTTAGTGTAGGCAGACCTATTTTCATCAACTACATTATTCTGATCAATCGGCCGTAGGAAAATTGGGTTAGATTCTGTACACATGGCCACAGACATTCTTGCATTCTCCTCGTTCATCACCACTCTAAGACTCAGCCTCCTCTTATAAATCCCTAATTCGCTACTCATCTAATGAAAAATTAAATGAACAAAGGTATTAATCGCCTAAGACACTTAGGGCATGTTTGAGAAAGCTTATTAAGGGGGCTTTATAATTTATATTAACTTAATAAGCTAAAAAGCCCCCTTAACAAGCTTTCCCAAACATGTCTTTACCTATATACAAGTCATATATGTAAGTATGATTAGGAATGGCAATATTCCAGGTCGGGTTGGGGTTCGTAAGTTCGGGTTCGCTGCTTGACGGATCAGAAACATTCAACCCAAACCCGATATGTTTATTTAAACGGATCAGATATAAACTCTATCTTGTTTACTTCCAACATAAAAACAACTCATATAACCTTTTTAATTAAACTTGCTAAACAAGTCAATGGTTTGAATAGTTCAAATGGGGCAAACAAATTGATTTTTCTTAAATGTGTATGTAGAATCTACGTCAAGTCTTTTACCTGCATTTGCTCACCAAGATTAACGAAAAGGGCATCATGGACAATGGGAACGTTGTACCAATTACCATCATTCATCACTTGAAGCCCTTCGACTCCATGGCCTTGTAATACAAGGTTAATTTGGGACCTTGGTCTATCCGAACGTGGAGTTTGGAAACCAAACAATTGTTCATGTGTCGGACATGGTGAGTACAAAATAAATGGACAGTTGTGCAGAAATGCCCTTGTTTCGGTAATTTTATGCGTGAAACAATTCCCGTTAATTTTTAACGAATTTTCCATTGCCTCATATATGACCAAACATATGAATTTTCCATTGCCTCATATATGACCAAACATATTGCCTCGATCTTCTTGTTGTAGTCATCTACGACAATCCTGCATGATTAACCATACCACTTGATCATTGGTGTCCTTAAACAAATTAATTGAAGATTGCGAACATAAAATGTTACAGGAAAATTGTCATTTAGTGGTAGTGGCATCAGTCACAAACACATCAAGCGTCAGTATATATGGATTAATGGCACTTTCTCAATATAACTACAACATGGTACAATGAACTTAATGAAATGGTCTATTTAATACACTAGCTCATTAATTTGATTGTGTTTTTATCACATGATTTGCTTATAATCTCAATATATTGAGATAAGGGTATATTTTTTAGTCGCCAAAAGCTTAAACGAAAGTAAGTCAAGTAAGAAAATACGATCAAATTAATGAGCTATGGTATTAAAGTAGCCATTTTGTTAAGTTCAGTATATCATGCTGCACTTTTAATTATTTAGTATAGTAGAGGATTCAATCAACAAAATTAAATGTACTAAAAAGCATTTTGGGCATAATACAATATTCTAGTTTCTACCTGTCAGAATCGATTAACTATGAAGAAGTTAATAAACACCGTAGATCTAATTGATTATAGAAGTTGCAGCGGATCAACACTATATCAATATATTAAGAACAATAAACTGTAAATAATAAACGAAAATATTAAGAACACAGTTTCACAAAAAGCTTCAATGTATATTATCGAGTTAACAATACACACGTACGTTTACAATTCGTAAGGAACTATTTATAATAGTCCTTGAAGCCTAACTATTTACCCTAGTTATTCTAGGACTTGATTTACATTCGAATAATAAAGATATACATTGAATTACATTCTATAACTATCTCTACGAAGATCTCGGACTCGATATGTTCCATATACGCTCATCAGTAGTATTCTGCAATCACCAGTAGTAAATAAGTAACGTCAGTCGTAACCTTGGTGACCAGTAGTAAGTCCAGATACATCGTCAGTAGTAACTACTATTGATCAGTAGTATCTTCAATAAGCCTTGATCAGTAGTAACTAAGTTATAGTCTTCACCAGTATCAACTTCATCAGTAATATGTTTCTGCCCCATCAGTACTAAGTATGATCAGTACTAACTGCAACATCAGTAATAAGTTGATCTGTGATTTTGTTCCAACAATCTCCCCCTAAACTTATTGATTCTCTTTTAATCAATCAAGTTTCTATTCATTTCTTCTTTTCCTTTTCTTTTTCTTCCAACTGTTTTGCTCTTCTTTTATCACCTTCTAATGTCTGATGATTTTTTTTATTCCTTTGTGCAATAATATATTTGCTGATCTTCTTCACAAATTCATTCATCTTATTTTGAAACAACATAGCATCATGAGGTTTAATAAAATTCATGCACCATAATTGATAAAGAGTCTTCTCAGAATGAGGATACTCTTTCTCATAAACGAATAAGTCACATTTCTTACTTGTATATTCAAAGAAGTACATGTTTACAGTTGGTAGCACATTCCAGGCTAGGACATTTTCTGGATCTGTATACTTCTCTGGATAATTTTCTGGATAGAAAGCAGCATCAATCATTTCAGTAAGATAACCAGCAGCTGAATGCTTCCAGACCTTCTTAGTCATTCTTGGTTTACCAATGATCAACATCTTGATAATGTCACTTCTGGTTAGAGACATAACCAAAGGTTTCCAAGCTCTGAATCTTTGAGTGACCTTATTTTCTCTGACAATCTCAATCATATCATCTATATATCTCCAGTTGATGCTTGAATTATTTTGTAAGGGAGCAATTGGGAGATCATGAACTTGAACCATTTGTAATTTCTTCTTTGGTTGTTCAAGTTCAGAAGTAACTGTCTTCCTTTTCTTTGAAGTTTGAGATGATACACCAGATGATTCTCCAGTTATTGTCTTTCTTTCTTTCATTTCTTTGGAGTCTATCTGTTCAAGTTTAGTGGTGTACTTCTCATTAATGTCTTGTTCAGTAAGGTCCTTCTTCTTCTCCACACAGTACTTTTCAATTAAATTGATCAACTTCATTCTTCCAAAGGTCTTTGTGTTGTGACCTCTTGATTTCAAGAATGTGATCATTTCTTTCTTCTTCTCTGCAAACTGTTCTGGCATATCAGCCTTCTGTTCTTTGCATTCTTGTACTTGTGCTTCAAGAAGTTCTAAGGTTTCATATTCAAGTTGCCTTATTTTTTCTAGTTCTCTTCTTTGTAATTCTTTTCTTGTTTCTGCAACTTGTTTGGTTTTGACCTTTTGTTGAAATTGCGGCAGCTTTGATATATCTGCTATATCTGCCAATTTAATCTCTGTGAATGGTTGTCTCAGTATTCTAGCCCTTTCTGCTAAGCTTTTGTTTTCATTTGCTAGAGAGACTTCAACCTTCTTTAAATATTTTGCTCTTTTAACTTTCCACCTATCCTGTTTGGCTGATTTGGCATAGTTGATTTTGTTAACCATATCATGCCCTTGTGCTCTGTTAGGTTGGTCTTCATCAGCAACTTCCTTTCCCTTTCCTATGTAGTTATTTTTCTTCATATTTTGTTCAGATTCAATAGCAAATTTGGGACCGTAGTAGTGTATCTGTGACATAGGAAGTATTTTAGGATGTGGGGGTAGGGAGCATTCATCAACTTCTAACCAGTTGACATCATCATCAATATCTTTCACCACCATTTGTGTTATTTTTCTCTTTGGAGATGGTGGAAGTATCACTGTAGGCTCTAGTAGTGGTGGCAGTTCAATAATGTCATCAGTAGTAACCAAGGTAGTTACTACTGGTATGTCTTCAGAGATTGCTACTGATAGGTCATCAGTAGTGTTTGCTGCCTTTTCTTCATTTACTACTGCTATAATATCAGTAGTAGGAGTTACTACTGATGTTTCTTGTTCAGTTTGTTCTTCCATGGGAGCAGTAGTAGGTTCATCATCAACAACCATCTTTTCTTGGTCTTCATCAATGTTTGTTTGTTTAAGATTGAGGAGAGAAGTTGCTGCTGCTGCAATTGATTCATCAATCATACTCTGAATGTTGTCCTTCTCCCCCTTAGTGAGCTCAACTGGAGGAGCCTCACTATCATCAACCTTCTTTTTCAATCTTCTGATAATTTTAGTTTGTTGATGAAGCCTGTGTTCATATAGTCTCATTCTTTTGTTGATGGTATTGACATGTCTCTTCATAACTGCAATGGTTTTTCCCTGATTTGTTAGATACTTAAGGCAATCTTGTACAGTAGATTCAAGAGAATCCACTTTATCCGTCAATTGTTTGGTTTTAATATTGCCCTCACTCCATCTAGCAAGATCATCGGGCTTACTAACAGGTACATTGGCTTTAAGGTTTTCCATCCTTTCCATCAATTCCACAGATCTGCCCTCATCACTTCTTGGTGATTCATTGGGTCTTTTAGACATTCTCTTCTTCCTAGAAGAAGCAGAGATGCCCCCCCTTGTGGTTTCTTGGCACCGGTGTCCTTTAAGTAATTCCTCAAAAGAGTCATCACTTAAAGTTGCCGAGGTCTGGGTCTTAGAGATGTTTTCACTATCCTGTGCACCCACCTTTGGGGCCTCAGTAGTGAAAGCCCTCGCCTCATGTCCTCTCTCCTCCTTGGAGGACAACTCTTTGAGTCTGGGGTGTGACTCGATTTGTCCCCTGGTGTCCTTTAAAGAAGATTTCTTTCTTTTATAAGTAGTGGAAATATTTTGGGTTTTGTTTGGTAGGTGTTCCACAGAGTGAAGAGTAGCACTCTGCAGATTTATTTCAAGTTCCTGGGACACATTCAGGACCTCTATGTTAGTGGGTGATTGAGTGACTATTTGGGGTGGTGTTTGGGCTGTATTTGGGGGTGATGGAGTGGGTTGAGGTTCAATTTGGGTTGTATCTATTATTGAACCCTCTCCAATAAGTGTTTGATCTTTGATCATATTAGGAAACAAAGGGGTTTCCTTGCCCGAAAATTTAAATTGTTTTCTCATATTGGAGAAAACTTTCTTGTTCAACTCTGGAATGATAAAAATGTTTTTGGGAGTTGACAAGTTTTGTAATTCACAGTTTATGATATGTTGGAGAAATCTGGGATACATTAAAAACTTTGTGGAACTAAGATTTCCCAACATACCTTCAAAAATCATGTAAGAAAAATTAAATACTTGGTCTGTGCATAAACAGACAACAGCAGAGGCTATTGCCTTATTAAACTCATTCCAGGTACTTCTTTTTGGAGAAATACAATGCTGAATAGTATGAACAAGATATTTCCATTGTGGGGAGAGAAGACCTTTTTGAAAAGTTACTATGTTAAGTCTTCCCTCATATCCCATTTTATTTAAAGTTTCAGCAATGAATTCTTTAGGGAGTGTAAACATACCTGTATCATCGTGTAGTTGTAGATGGTGTCGAATGGATTGCTCAGTGATTGTGATCATCTTTCCATCCACCGATGATTTTATCATTGGAACAGTTGCACCTTCTGTTCTTTCAGCATTGGTCCAGAAATCCACCAAGTGCTGTTGATAGGCTTTCGGTTTCACAGTTAACGCGAACTTAATGTATGAGTTCTTTAAGAATTGCACTATTGGTCGAAAGTCTTTAGTACCGTCTGGATTGCGTAAAAACGCACACATATTATGGAACTCTGAGTATTTAAGATCGGTTTGAACGTTGAGAGATTGTAGAGTTGCCATTGTTGTTGATGTTGAGAGAAAGATGTAAGAATTTTGTTACTGATTAAGGGGTTTTTGATCGAAAGCTAGGGTTTATTGAGAGGATTTTGCAAATCGAAGTGAAGATAATGCTAAACTAATCGACTGCCGCCTTTTATATCTTTCGATTTAACCTGCAAAAAGACTAAAATGCCCTTCGAATCATAACATAACGGTTATTTTCATGGGGGTTAGTTTGGTAATTGTGATTCTGAAAGACCAGTAGTAAATATGATATCAGTAGTAAAACGTCAGTAGTATCTACTAACATCAGTAGTGACTAAGGATTTTGACATCCGTAGTAACTATAGACATAAGTAGTAACCACCAACATGCACGAACATTAGTATATGTGAATACCAGTAGTACTGACTTACCAGTAGTATTTATGTAAACCTAATATACACCAGTAGTAATGAATTACCAGTAGTATTTTGTGCACATGCCTACAACCAGTAATACAGATCTACCAGTAGTAAAACACTTAAACAAATAAATGACTTTTTACAACAAAAACTTTACACATGACTTTAAGTGAGATTTTAATTTATCAAAATCATTCCAATACTGCTAACCAAGAAGTTGAATCTTCCTACATCAAATGCTTTTGTAAAAAGATCTGCTAATTGATCATCAGTATGGATTTTAACTACTTTGATTAATTTCTTTTCATTGCAATCTCTTATAAAATGAAATCTTATTTCAATGTGTTTAGTTTTAGAGTGTTTTACCGGATTGTTCACAATACTAATAGCACTTTGATTATCAATAAAAATAGGAGTTTTAAGGATAGAGATACCAAAGTCTAGAAGCTGGTTTTGAATCCAGAGTACTTGAGCACAGCAGGCAGATGCAGCTACATACTCTGCTTCAGCAGTTGATGTTGATACATTTGTTTGCTTCTTACATTGCCATGACACCAGTCTTGATCCAAAGAATTGACATCCACCCGTAGTGGACTTTCTATCTTGACATTCACCTCCATAGTCACTATCTGTGTCGGCTATGAGTTTAAAGGGTGAATCATGTGGATACCATAGACCTAGTGATGGTTTGCCTTTCAAGTATCTGAATATTCTTTTGACAGCCTGCAAGTGTAATTCTTTAGGTCTTGCTTGATATCTTGCACACACACAAACACTATACATAATGTCAGGTCTTGATGCAGTTAAGTACATCAAAGAGCCTATCATTGATCTATATAAGTGTTCATCTACATCCTCCTCCTCAACATCAGGATGTAGGTGTTTGTGTGTTTCCATTGGAGTACTTGCACTTTTGCAGTCTTTCAAATCAAACTTTTCCAAGATGTCTTTGACATATTTTGATTGATTTATCAAAATACCATCTGTTATTTGGCTGACTTGGAGTCCAAGGAAGAAGTTCATTGGACCCATAGAGCTCATCTTGAATTTAATCTGCATCAGTTCTTCAAATTCTTTGCATAATAAATAATTTGTTGAACCAAAGATGATATCACCTACATAGATTTGTACTAGTAGTATATCATCTTTGACTTTCTTTGTAAACAAAGTTTTGTCAATGGCTCCTCTTTTAAAATTATTCTTCAATAGATATGATGATAATGTATCATACCATGCTCTTGGTGCCTGATGTAGGCCATATAGAGCTTTATCCAGTTTGAACACATAATCACCATGTTTTGGATCTTTAAAGCCTGGAGGTTGGCATACATAGACCTCTTCTTCAATCTTCCCATATAGGAATGCACTCTTCACATCCATTTGATAGACTTTGAACTTCTTGAATGAAGCATATGCTAGAAATATTCTTATAGCTTCAATTCTAGCAACAGGAGCATATACTTCATCATAGTCTATTCCTTCTTCTTGAGTGTATCCTTGGGCTACAAGTCTGGCTTTGTTCTTGATCACTATACATCTTTCATCTTTCTTGTTTCTAAAGATCCATCTTGTTCCAATGGCTCTTTTTCCTTTGGGTAGAGGTACAAGTGTCCAAACAGCTTGTAACTTGAATTGAAGGAGTTCTTCTTGCATTGCCTCAATCCAGTTTGAGTCCTTCATTGCTTGTTGGATCTTCTTTGGTTCATCCTGAGACAAAAAGCATTCAAACATACATTCATTAGCAATTAAACTTATGTTACACATGTTTGCAGTTAAGCTTTTATTTAATTTGCTTCTTGTTTGCAGTGGTGAGTTAACATCACTTAGAACAAGGTCTAATGGATGGTTCTTCTGAGTCCTTGTGGTTGTAGCTTTATCAACTAGTAGTTGATTTTCAAGATTGGACTCATTTGTCTCAGGCAGTTGTTCCTCTAGTGATCCTTCATTGTCATTGATGTTTGGTTCATCATCATCTTGGTCAGAGTTACTAATGCTATTGTCTTCATTGAGATCAGTAGTATTGTTGTTGTTACTGGTATCAGTAGTATCTTGAGAATCTAGGCTATTGTTAGGACCAGTAGTATTTTCAGTACTATTACTGGTATCAGTAGTATTTGAATTACTACTGTCCTCATTCTCAGAGTTACTACTGGTTCCAGAATTTGAGTTATTACTGTCCTCAGTGTTAACTATTGGAGCAGTATTAACTACTATGTATCTCATCTCGTCTTGACCAGTATTAACAGATGATGTTACTTCCTTTTGAGAGTGACAATTTGAATTACCTGCATTGAAATCCATGTTTGAATTAAAGGATTTGGTTAGATTGTCTATGTTAAATAGCCAATCTGGACCATTTCCTTGTTCATTAGAAACATTTTCATTAAAGGATACATTAATGCTTTCTTCAATTATCCTTAGTCTTTTGTTGAATACTCTGTATGATTTTCTTTGAGTAGAGTATCCCACAAAGATTCCATCATCAGCTTTGCAGTCAAACTTACCAATTTGTTCTCTTGTAATCAGAATAGTACAAGGACAACCAAATGATTTTAAAAAACTTAAAATGTGGCTTCGCTATTAATACTCTGTTCTGAACATAACAGGCAGTATTAACAGCTTTAGCCCAAAAGGTAATTGGTAATTTTGAATCTGCTAACATTGATCTTGCTGCTTCAATGATGGTTCTATTTCTTCTTTCAGCTACACCATTTTGTTGTGGAGTTCTAGGTGAGCTGTATTGCCTGTCAATACCTTTAAGATCACAAAAGTTAATTAAGTTAGCATTTTTAAATTCTGTGCCACTATCACATCTTATGGCTTTAACTTTTTTGATCAGATGTGTTCTCCAGTTTAACAATTAAGTTCTTGATGAGTTCACTTGTTTCATCCTTTGTCCTGAGAAAGAAAACCCATGTATATCTGGAAAAGTCATCAGTAATAACAAGGCAATATTGTTTCTTTCCAATACTCATTACATTTGTAGGTCCAAAAAGGTCCATATGTAAGAGTTGTAAAGGAACAGAAATAGAGTTCACAGATTTGGACTTATGAGAAGTCTTGTGTTGTTTACCTTTTAGGCATGCAACACAGTGATGATCACACATGAATTGTTTTTGAGGTAGTCCAATGACCAAATTTCTTTTTACTAGATTGTTCATGTTTTTGAAATTTGTGTGACACATCCTTCTATGCCATAGTTTTGATTCAGTGGTGTTTGCCTTGGATACAAAACAGTTAACCTCATTTGAAGAAATGAGTTCTCCCCCTATATCCAGGCAATACACATTGTTTCTCCTTGGAGTTCTTAAAACAACATATTTTTCATCTAAAATAAAGTCAGGAGAAAGAATGATGCACTCAATGTCTGTGAAAAGAATTTTGTTCTTTTTATCACACACTTGAGACACACTGACAAGATTGTATTTTAGTTCAGCTACATAAAATACATCATCAAAGGTAATTTTGCCATTTGTAACAGTACCTTTACTTGTGATCTTACCTCCCTTTGGGTTCTCACCAAAGGCCACATATCCTCCATCAAATAGCTTGAAATCTTTAAGAATTTGCAGATTTCCAGTCATGTGCCTTGAGCATCCACTATCAATATGCCATGTTCTTCCTTCTTCTTGGATCTGAATGCTCTGCACAAGTGAGTAAAGGATCAGTTAAGTTTGGGAACCCAAGCTTTATATGTCTTGGGTTCATCCTTTGAGAAGTAAGATTTTGGAGATTTAACTTTAAACATCTTTGGTGCCCATACCTGTTTACTACTATTGTTTAGTTTTACTACTGCCCTTTTAAAAATGTTACTGGTGTTTGAATTTTCTACTGATCTTGGTTTATACCCACGATGTTTAGGTTTTGAATACTTTACTACTGATGGACCAGTAGTATTTGGGTACTTACCATGTTTAGAATGACCAGTAGTGTTTTTAGGGTTGACACCAGTAGTATATTTGAAAGTTGGTTTAGGAGCAGTAGTATTGTTGTAATTAGGGTTTTTACCAGTAGTGTTTTTGTACTGGTACCATACAACATTATAATTAGGGTTAACACCAGTAGTAAATTTGTTAAAGTTTTTACTGGTGTTGGAAAATTTAAAATATTGTTTATTTTGATTTGATTTTCCATTGTTCTTGAAGTAATTGCTGTTCTTTGGGCTTCCAATTCTTCTGTTTTGCACAAATCTTGATGCACTTCTTCCAAATCTTGGTGTTTCAGTAATTGGAATTTTATTTTGATTTACTACTGAAGGACCAGTAGTATCTTTTAATTTCTATTGTTTTTGCTTTTTCTTTGAAGGTTTTAAATTCTTTGAATTCTTTACAATTAATTGGATTGAAGTGACAATCCTTTGCTAAATGATTCATTTTGTTGCATATAACACATCTTAATTTCTTACTTTTAGCACCTTCAGGTATTCTTTGATCTAAGAGTTGATTTTTATTTCTTTCATTTCCCCTTGTTAAAATTTTTGGTACATTTTCTGCATCATATTTAGGAGATTCATTTGGACTTTGTGCAGTGTGAAAACTTGTATCAATTGATTTTGGAGATTCAGTTTGAGAAATTGTAAATTCAATTGATTGATCATCATCAGAAGAATCATTTGATTCAGATGTTTCATTATGTGATTCAGTTTGATTTTCAGTTTTTAATTCATTAATGATTCTTTCTGAACTGGTTTTAAGTGGAGGAATGAATTTATATGGAGGTGGTACAGCATGATATCCCACCCCATGGACAACTTTTTCTGTAGTTTGATTGTTAGTTAGTTCATCAAGAATTTTAGTACTTCTTTCAAACTTTTTAATTGTCAATTTATTTTGTTCAATTTCAAGTTGACATTCTTCTAATTTACTTGTTAATTCTTTATTTTTTAATTCATAGAACTCTTTCTCATCTACAGCTTGAAGTAATTCTTTCTTTATCTGTTGATCTATCATCTGGTACACCTTTATCTGATGTTCTTGATCAGTAATCACACCATCAAATTCATGATTTCTTCTTACTGCTTTTGCTAAATCTTCAGTTAATTTAGTGTTTTCTTTTTCTAAATTTTTAACAATTTTAATTTAGAGCTTGATTATGAGCATGCTCTTCTGCTTGGAAGCTCCAGTCATATCCTTGTCCTTGTTGTGAAACAAGAGCAGTTGATTTTGATCTTTTGTCTGGTTGAGGACATTCTTTTGCAAAGTGACCAAGGTTGTTACAGTTGTAACATTTGACTTTAGTTTTGTCAAATCCAGCTTTGTCACCTTTGTTGTAATTGAGACTTGTCCTACCAGTTCTCTTTAAAAATCTTTTGGTTCTTAGGCTCAGCATAGCCATTTGGCATTTAAGGTCCATCTCCTCAAGATCATCTGGATTTAATTGTTCCAAGTCATCACTAATCAGTGCAGAATGCACATGACTAGTAAAAAAAGATTCTCTTGCAGCATCCTCAGAATCTGCAGCCTTTCCTATGGAAGTTTCTTGACCTAGACCTGTACTAGAGACAAATGCAGTATTATTAGAAGAAATAGAAGGGTTCTTTTGATTTACCTCAGTTTCAAATACTCTGAGATCATTGTAGAGTTCATCCAACTCATTTTCTTCTAGTGCATCTCTCTGTCTATATACCACTGTGTACATGGCCCATTCTTCACTAAGAGATCTTAGGAACTTCATGTTGACATCTTCTTGATCCATCTTAACCCCAACTTGGTTAAGTTCACCAATTAGCTTGTTGAATCTGTCAAACACTTGAGTGAGTGTTTCATTGGGCTTTCCTTTGAAGTTTTCAAAGTCTTGTTTGAGAACAGACTTCATGTTCCTCTTGGTGCTCTTGGTCCCAACGAATCTCTTCTCCAGTGCTTCCCATAGCACCTTTGCATCGTCATACTCAACAAAAAGATGTTGATAGTCGTTAGGAATGGCCAGTAGGAGAGTGCTTAGAGCTTTAAGTTCGATTCCTTTATCGTTCTTCTCCTTCTCACATTTAAGTTTGTCTGCCTCAGTTGCAGAGCTGCTTGCTTGTCCAGGACCAGTTTTGTTTCCTTCAAGGACAACTTCCCACATGGAATAATCAGTGATAAGCATGTATTGCTTAATACGATTCTTCCACATCCCAAAGTTGTTGGGAGTGAGAATAGGGATTTTGTTGGCCTGAGTGCTTTCATTATTATCAGTCATGATTAATAATGTGTGTGTTTTAAAGATTAAAACTTTTTGCTGTTCTTAACAAATAGTAGATCTAGAACCAATATGCTCTGATACCACTTGTCAGGATCGATTAACTATGAAGAAGTTAATAAACACCGTAGATCTAATTGATTATAGAAGTTGCAGCGGATCAACACTATATCAATATATTAAGAACAATAAACTGTAAATAATAAACGAAAATATTAAGAACACAGTTTCACAAAAAGCTTCAATGTATATTATCGAGTTAACAATACACACGTACGTTTACAATTCGTAAGGAACTATTTATAATAGTCCTTGAAGCCTAACTATTTACCCTAGTTATTCTAGGACTTGATTTACATTCGAATAATAAAGATATACATTGAATTACATTCTATAACTATCTCTACGAAGATCTCGGACTCGATATGTTCCATATACGCTCATCAGTAGTATTCTGCAATCACCAGTAGTAAATAAGTAACGTCAGTAGTAACCTTGGTGACCAGTAGTAAGTCCAGATACATCGTCAGTAGTAACTACTATTGATCAGTAGTATCTTCAATAAGCCTTGATCAGTAGTAACTAAGTTATAGTCTTCACCAGTATCAACTTCATCAGTAATATGTTTCTGCCCCATCAGTACTAAGTATGATCAGTACTAACTGCAACATCAGTAATAAGTTGATCTGTGATTTTGTTCCAACACTACCCAATGTAGTTTGTTCTTTCCTCCAATGTAAGTTCTTTGAAGTGTTTGATCATTTGTCGAATTATGTCTAGATATGAACCAGAGAGCCCATGATTAACAGCCTGACATATATAGAGCATAAAAAAGGAGACTTAGTTTATCAACAACAATAAATTTATAAAGTTACAATATTCTAATAATACCCTTACAATATTCTTGGTATTTTCAGGCCGCTTTTGCAACAAATATCAAATTAGAACAAATAAATTTGATCAAAACCAAGAATAACCAACAAAAAATACCATCTTTTTACATGGTAGCATATTTTATAAAGATTTTAAATAATGACAATTTCTGATCCGACACGAAACCTGACATGAAACTGATACGAAAATAAACAAATTTAGATTGAGGTAAAAATAAATTGGGTCAATTTTGGGTCGACTCAACTGACACATTTATTAAACGGGTTAGGTTCGGCTCAATGATAATTTAAATGGGTTGACCCGCCAACCCGTTTAATTAATACGATATATTTAAAAATATATATTTATACTTAGTTTATAGTTTATTAATGCAAAAGTAACTAATAGTTAGATAAAAACTAAAAGAGCTACTTAATTGTTTGGTGTTTTGGTATGTTGTTATGAATTTGTGGAATAACAACTTGTTTGACATGTTTGACCTGCTAACATGTTTAACCAGTTTAATTAAACGTGTTATATGGGTCAGATTCAGGTTGAAGGTAAACAGGTTAGGGTTGAGATATTTGACCCGTTTATATAAACAGGTCGGTTTCGGATTGAATGTTTCTGACACGCCAACCCAACTCGACATGAATTGCCACCCCTAATCTACCACTCATTTTCTTGTATTATTAGGCTAGTGGGTATGGGCACCACATGTGGTGGTGCCCTTTTCCGCCACATCAGCGCCACCTCAGCAACCACACCACACCCACACCACATCATCTCTAGAAAATACCCACCACACCACACCAAACATTTTGTTTCATTAAATTTTAAATAAAATAAAAAAGAAAATACTCACCAACCAATCACAAGCATCCACCTCACCCCCACCTCACCCCCACGCCCCGTTGCCTGCCGTTGGCCATGCCCTTTCTCCACCACGCCAACCCCCCACGCCGTTGGGGGGGATGGTGTTTGCTTTTTCTTCCACACCGTGGCCTTGCCACCTCACCACCACGCCAGATGGGCGTTGGCCCATACCTTCCAGTCTTACTAAAAAAAACTGTAGAAAAGCGACCTGAAAACAACCCCATGTCCTGAGCGCTGATCGGAGTTTAGCTAGTTGGGTTAGTTGGTCATCTTGCTTGGAAGATGAGAAGAAACAACTAATATTGATAATCGGCACCGGAGCAAAAGGTGGCGGTGTTCCCATCGGGAATAACTTGGTGTAAATAATGGTGTTGGTATTCAAGATCCATTTGTAAGGTGGTCGATAAGTTATTACAGTGTGTAAGTCTCTGGTAGCCATGGTTTAATAGAAAACAATGAGAATGAAATATGGAAATTGTTAATGATTTATGAAATTAACCATGGGGATGGCTACAAAAGATATAATCATAGCTGCGGGTGTTCCAAGAGTGACATATAAAAACAAATTAATAAGAAATATTTTTCTTGTAAATGGTCAAACGGTAGTTGATGTAGGCTTAAATGTTGAACAACATACCATTTTATTTTTTTTAAAGTTGTTTGGTTAAGTTTTTAACTTTGTTTTAGGCTTAATCTACGCCCGTTTGACACATTTAAATTTTTAGTTGATGATTTTATGCCAAAATGCATTATAATAATCTGAACTTAACTGATTAGATTCTCTACTATCAAGAATTATTAAAGATGTATCATAGTACCCGAACTTGACAATATAGTCAATTTAATATCCTGATTCACTAATTTGATATTATTTTCTCACGTAATTTCATCTGTATCTATTAAAGGCAAAACATAAGCAGAATTGTTCATAATTAAAGGGGTCAAAATTTTCACTATCCACCTACATACCAACATAAACCAACAACCACAATACATCTCTTAAGAAAAAAGATAAATTAAAAAATTAAAAAGTAGTATTGAATATATATTTTAAATCAAATAACCAAAATGGAACCAATTCTCGGTTCCATTCGATCTATGTATCAATATTATCATCTTAATTGCTACAAGCATACAAAGTAAGATGTGGTATATGAGCAAACACGATCGAAAAAGGAGCAACGGTTATAAAATCCGAAGAATTCACAAATAACGGCTCCAGTTGCGGTATTTCCCCGTACGAATTAACTCGTAATTCTCTACCGTTTAGCATCATTACTTGACTATGTAAATCCCCGTTTTTGGCGGTTAAATGGTATTCTTCACGTGTGTTTATTCCGCCGATTTTGGTACCTCTTGGAGTGTTTGATTTACGATGATGATGATGGTGATGATGACGTGGCGATTTGAGGTTGTGCACGCTCCATGTGTTGTTTAGTGATAAGCTTACATCGATTGTAGTTTTGTTGTCTAGGTTGATCAATAGTAGTGTTATTCCCTTCTGCAATAAAGATTACAAAATGACTTATTTACCCTTTCTTTGTGGTTTTTAATTTTGTATAGTATTGTTACTTTTATTGAAAATAGCAAGTCAAGATCGGATCTTTTTCATACATGTTCAAATGGGTCGGGTCGGATCGACCCATTAACACTTTTTAGTCCGTTTTCTTGAATTTTTTTAATATTTAATGTAACAAATATAATTACAAACTTACGGATTCTTTAGCACAATGTGCATAAGATCGAATTTTCTTGGTGCCCGTAAAGTTTGTAGAAAGAACTTTTCTACCCATCAAACGATGCCAAAGAAGAGCGCTGTTAAAAAGAAATCCCATCAAAATTATGATTTTTAAAGAATGCCAATTTACAATTTTGACCTCAAAAGTCAAACCTGTAGTAATCTGGATTCGGTTCAAACGTCGTCGTGTTGAGCAAACCATAGTTTCCTCCAATCAAGGTTTGTCTGCAATATGTTTTCGTGTCATAAACAGATGACATTCCTAGCTGATCCAAGTACCTATACAATACAAACAATTAAACATCCCGTATGACATATTTTTCCAAGAAGGGTATTTTCGTCTTTTTACGCTTGCTTACCAGAAACTAAACACAAATGCATTTGTAACAAGATTATGACCACTATTATAAGCACCACCAGCTTCACCAACCCAAGCAGAAGCAGAAGTAACAGAATTCTTGAGAATATTTTCAAGTTGTTTAAATGTATCAGCTTCACCATCAAGATATGATGGATCGAGTATTTTCTCAACAAGATGTTGATCAACGCCTATTAAACACGAAAAAGATCAAAACTTTACAAATCGGGTATCTTCAAATTGAAATAAATTTGCTTAATTTAAAAAAAAAAGAATCTACCCGGGCCAAGATTGTAACTTTCTGAATCGGGTATCTTTAAATTTAAATGAAGTTTTTAAGTTTTTAAAAAAGATTTACCCAGGCCAAGATTGTAACTTTACGAATTGGGTATTTATAAATTTAAATAAAGTTTTTAATTTTTAAAAAAAGATTTACCCGGGCCAAGATTGTAACTTTACGAATCGGGTATTTTTAAATTTAAATAAAGTTTTTAATTTTTGAAAAAATATTTACCCGGGCCAAGATTGTAACTATACGAATCCGGTATCTTTAACTTTAAATAAATTTGCTTAACTTTTGAGAAAAGATTTACCCGGGCCAAGATTGTATATGTGGTGAGTGATTATATCTAGGGTTTCGGGTGTTTTGTCTATAAACTCTTTGAACCAATTGCTATCGAAGAATCCCCCGGGTGCAATTATCCGTGGTTTAGGGTTTACATCTTCATAGATTTCTTGAACTATGTTTTTTAAGGTCATTGTGTCAAAAGCATATTGATTTGCAGATACTCGTGTTCCAACTCCACTTCCACTTAGCTCATTTCCTACAAGATATTTGAATGATTAATTTAGACGGGCAATTTGACCCGTTTAGTTGAACGGATAGGTTCGGGCTATGTTTTATCTCTAATGGGCCGAGCGTGTAAAAAAAATTAGATTAAAAGGAAGCGGTCCAAATGGGTCAAAACCGTCAAACTGGCCGAAAGTCATCCAAAGTGTTTTAATGCATAATTTTATTCAAAAAATTGAATTATAATTGATGTAATACATTCTTTGGCATCATAATTGGCACGCTAGAAGTGATTTTTAATGCATAAAACCTTTAAAATCCTCTCGTTCAAGAAAATAAATTATAAGAAAACTAATACAATTTTAATCATCATTAGAATATTAGCACAATTAACTTTTAATACTGAATTTGGACAAAAAGTGTTATGTGTGATATTCGACCCATTTGCAACCTCTACCTAAAACCATTTTCACTTATTTTTCACAAATCTTGAAATTTTCAAATGTAATTACTAATTAGTGTCAAATTAGTGTTAAGTTAGTGAACTTACCGAGTTCCCAAGCATACATTGTATAATTCTTTTTAACTGTATAACGCATTAAAGATTCAGCATTTGCAGAATCCCACGGGCCAACTGCTGACCCGTCAGCTGATACTGTCTTGCCAGCAAGTGCATTTAATCCAAAAATAATTTCAGCCCTGAAAAATAAAAAAATGGAAATTTAATTTTCATAAAAATGTAAACTTTATGGAAAATGATTAAATTTTGTTCAAGTTTTACCCTGTTTCTTGAAAAAAGTTGCTTAATTGGTCCCATCTGGATAACGATAGGCAGCCTTCAGTGAAGCCGAATAATTGTGAGGTGTTTTTTGAGAATGAAATGCAGGGTTTTGGATTGTTTTCTGTTTGGTAAACAACTTTGTCTTGTAAAGTCCCTCCTAATCTAATCTTTAATGTTGAAAAAGCTGCAAAATTGTTGAAAATTAATCAGGTTAACAAACTAATAAGAGCCAATATTTTGACTTTGAATGATCAAAGTCAAACTTACCTTTGATGGCATTTTGAAAAACTTTGTTGTTAAGATCCTGCATACATAAAAAACAAATTGAGAATTGCTTCAATTAATGAAACTTTGTAGATTCAGTTATAAAATCATGAATAACACACACTACACACCTTCAAAAACACACACAAAATAAAATTAAAATTAAATAAAAGCGAAAAAAATACCACATTGAGGAGGGAAGCATGACCCCAACTACAAGTACCATAATCACATTTCTCAGGTGGCCACCAATCCATTGTAGCACAAATAAAATCACTATCAATCTTTGCAATCGCAGTTTTTCCATCAATAAAAACTCGTCCTTGAAGAACACTATTTCTGTTTTCAATTTGTGAATCCACAAGATTGCAGCTTAAAATGATTAAAACGGCCCAAATACAAACACCCATTTGCAGAATCAAAGAACCCATCTTGAAAAATCTAACCTTTTTGAAGATATAAAGTTCAAGAATGATATATATATAGTGTTTTTGTATATCTGTATCTATATGTTAATGGAAAAGGGTATTGAAGATTGAAAGAAAATGATGAAAAGATGTAGTTTTTGGTGCTCTTTTTGCCATGAAAGGGGGGAAAGATTTGGGTTTTTTGAATATTATAAATGGGAAATGAGTCAAGATTTGGTTTTTTGGATTTGGGGTTTTGAGGCAAATTTATTGAAATTTAATTGGGGGAGGGGGTGGGGTAGGGGGTGTGAGCTGTTTTTGTGCTTTGCTTTGAGAAAGTGGAAAAGGATTGCTGAACATATGAAGAAAGAAAAAGATGGTGGTGATTGGTGAAGGTATTGTTACAACCTTGTTTGGGTGTGGGGTGGGTAGGGGTGGGGTGGGTACAGATGGTGGTGATTGCTGAAAGGTTTTTGATTTTACAAGCTTAATGATATAGAGAATTCAATTATACTTCATGATATACACATCACTATGATATATACGTCACTGACCAATCATTTATCAGATGTTCATGATAAAATTTAAAAATATTCATGAGAACAGATAAATTGTGTATATCATGAATAAAACTCAATCATCTGAATGAGCTTGTTATAATAGTAATACTCTTAAAAAAATGTTATAAATGTGATATGTATAAATATGAAGAAAAACAAATGTGACAAACATAAGTATGGTCACTAGTATGTTGCTTTTAGGCCTCATCAATTTGCTACATAATATCATGATTCACTAATACGTTTTTTAAGCTGTAATGATTCAATAGTACGTCTGTCATGTTATTTTGATTCTTTTATCTTTCTTTTATTTTAAAAAAAAAAAGATATTTCTGTTATAAAGCTCCTTTAATATTTATAAAACACGTATAAAATAATAAGTTATAATTTATTTAACATTTAGTTTCGGAAAATAAATATATAAGTTTTTATTTATTAAATGTCTATGATGACATACAAGAAAGAATAACTTACACATAAATATTCATGTTGCCAAGTTGAAGCAAACCGTTATTAAAATTCACAAGCTTTATGTTTTGTTGCTTTTCTCATTTTTTTTTTTTTTTGGTTTGACCTGCAAATCCTAATCTACTCATAAATACCATATATGTTCACAATGAGACTCGAACCCCAACCTCATAGATGGGGGCAAACACCTTACCGCTAGGTCAATGACCCTTTTGGTTTTTGTTGCTTTTCTCATACCTAACCAAATATGATTAAAGTCTATTAGGTGTACTATGAGAAGAAGTTGACCTAACATTACTCAACAATGTTGAAACCGAATTGCCACAAGTGTTTGCAAGTTTTTAAATACAAAATATACCAAATGTAGGATGCAAATTGACATTGTAACATAAGTTTGTTACCTAACCAATTAACCATCTACACAAACATTATTTTGATTAAGATCTAAACTAGTACCTTTCAAGATAAAAAATTTAAACTTTATGTTAATGTCATCTCTCTTAATCATAACACGAATTAACATTTAAATTTTTATCAAATCAGTGTCGCGTGAACTGACACTCAAGTGACACATTCATGTCAACAATAGTAATTCACTTAATGAAGTACATAAAATACACACAAAATAACCAACAAATCTCGCCGCTTGTCATTTCCCCAAACCAAAGCATTTTAACCGAAGTGGGTGTGCCAACCACATCGCTTTAAAGAAATAACGAACCGATGGTAGAGTATATGTCCTTGATTTTTATTATTTCATACATCTTATATGACAGCAAACAAGACAATTAAATACTAAAAGCTTTGTTTATTTTTTTTAAATACATATAAAAGGTTATATCATGTAAAATCCAACTATTAAAAAAAATATGTTAAATAAAGGGCAAAGAATATGACACCAATAAGTATAATTACTTTTACCTTTTATAATATCATGAACTTGATGTATAATGTGACACCTGCATATTCCCTTAAATATGAAAAGAAGAACAAAAAGACAAATCACATTATAAGTCAGAAATATAAATATGAAATTGCATGTCATATGAATCATGGCATTTCTCAACGAGTATTTAATAAAGAACATGTTTGATGTGTGATCTATCATTTTTTTTTTGCTCATGCTAAATTGTTTATATACCTAACATTAAATTGTACGTAATTTACACATATTTTCAAGATTAAGAATAGTATGTATAGTGAAATATAATAAAAAATCAAACTTGAAAGAGTAAAACATTATATTAGTTTAAGGCTTTAAGCATGTGTTTTTGGAATCTCACAAGGACTTCCGATACTGATAGACGAAATGATGTTGAGGGTAGGTACCAACCAATGCTGTAAAAATCCAGTTGAACCGGTCGATCGAACAAGAAAATTGGAAGATGACTGACATAATGAGAATGTATTTTTTGGTATTTATACATTATTTATATAACTACTATATCATAAAAACTTAACACTATCATCCGAATCAGCCAAATGGCTAATCATGTCCGATCAATTCAATCATATTTAGGATATTGATATGTTCAATTTAAAATCGGTTTTTTAAAAGATAGGTACCAATGCTTATTCAAGATAAATTACTATGTAATATTACTTCAGTTTAAGCAGAAATTTGATAAACCATAACCAATGAAACACCAGTTAGTCATTTATGTCTTGAATTTAATTTATTTCTGATATTAAAATTTTCTAATTATCTGGGCCCCTTGTTAGGTGCCTTTTTTTTATTTCTTGGTGTAAAATATATGTATATTATTAGCTAATATTTCTTCAAAAATAATATTGTTTGTTATCTTGAAATCAAAGGGATGGTTGAAGTTCACCAATAAATAACAACTACCATAAACCTAATCCCCTTATTACCTGCAATATTTTAGACACTTATTGTTTTGATATTTGTATATTATTTTTAGCAGTGAATTCATATCTCATTCACTCATCGGGATTTAAACCTAAATCACTTGGAAAAAACAATCCAAACGAGTTGGTGGGTTAATCTATTTATATACAAGTTAACCTGACCCTGGCCTGATTTAAAATCAGGTTGAACGAGTCGACATGTTTTTACCCGAACTCATTTATGATCAACCGAAACCTGATTTTATTCGTGTTAGGTTTATGTCAATGTATATACAATATCTTTTTCAGGCTCCCTATCTCAGTGCTTTTATAGAAAAACATTTAACTAAAACACATTTGAAATAACGAATCGGATATGGTGTAATCGTCTACCATTTTTTTAATGGATGCCTTCATATGGTGAGTAAGTAAATGATGCACAATCATGAGATCTAAAATTAATATCCTTCAATTATTATAAAGATCTCAATAGCTTCAACTCATCCAAATTATTATTCTCGATCGTACGATTTCTTCATGAGTTTCCTAGATGATGAGGAAATTTAGAAACAATCACGACAATGATTAGATTGCGAACAAATATAAGCTTGATCACCCTAATGTTGTAAAAAAAACACAATAATTGTGTTGTTCATTTGCAGTAAAAACATATCACAGGAAAAGTTAGTTGTGTGCATGTGTGTTTCCTTTGCCTATTCAAAGAATCCATCATTTAATTTTATAAGGAACGCCCATCTTTTTGGTACTTGTCGTCAAGTTATATCACACCTAGTTTTTATCAATCAGTTTTGTAACGTAATCATTTTATTTTTCAGGTGGTGATTTTATACACCAATCATTTTATTATTATTATTATTATTATTATTATTATTATTATTATTATTATTATTATTATTTTTAACGGCAAATTAATAAGTTAGTGGTTTGACATATGCAATGATATCCAAGCGGGCAGTATGTATTCCTCGAACATAACTCCTTTTTTGAGAAATAAATTCCACCACATTTTTTCTCCAAAAGAATACCCCCAACAAGTCTTGAACCCAAGACTTCTTGAAGGCAAATCCCCAAGGCAACCCTTGGTGACCAATTGATCTATTAATCCTTGCTTTTATGAAATGGATAATTTCCAAGAATATATCTAAAAGCTCAGAATTCCCAAAAAGATTACACTTTAAAATTCCTCAAGATAGACTGTACGACACAAACTTTGATGCGTGTAACGTACAAAAAATATCTAGTCGTACATCAGTTACACAAAAAATGATATAGTAATAAAATCAAAATTAGGAGAAGTGAAAGATGAGGCTGGGACGAGGTCTGCACCAAACGGTGATTTGTTAACAAAGCTATTGTCGCTTTCGACGTTGAAAACGTTATGAGAGACAAAATGGTGTGTTGAATCGTAAGTTTTGTTCCACCCACCGCCTAAATCTTTGTCTTGTTCTCTGTCTATTTGACCCCACCAAAATTTTACTCATATGTATTTTTCATTATCCTTTTTTTTTAAAAATAAGATGACTTCCAACAATGATATTAATTGACGCCATCAGTTTTTGCCAAATCAGCGTCATGTTAGCTCATACTTCAACTGAAATAGTCATGCCAATAATACCCCTTCTCTTCAGTTTTTTAGGTCCCACCATTATAAAACACACACACAAATTACCAAATAACTATTAAATTGTGTTGGCCCCACCATGACTTCAACCGAACTCTTCATCCGAATTCTTCAACCGACGAGTACAAACTGACTTATGGTGCCACTAGGTGACGAGAGAATACTTTCCAACCGATGCCATCGGTTTTACCCGTCGACAGGAGTCTAAAATATTTTGGAATTTTAATTGTTATTAAAAGATAGAAGCCATTAAAGGCATAAAGCTTATAAAGTCTAAATAATCTTGCATCCCCTCAACTCAAGCCCATGTGTACCTATGCTAAAGTGTTTGGTAAGTTTTTTTAAAATTTAATTAAGTGACAATCTTTTAATCGGAAAGATCCAAAAGTATTTAACAAATATTTCTAATCAACTTCTGCATCAAAACTTGAACCTCTTTTTCCTTTTAATCATTTAAATAGATCTAAAGGGAAGTTTAAATCATTCAGACGTCTAAATTATTCAGATGCTATCAAACAATATCTAATTTTAATCTGATTAAATGTTTATTCTTACTAGCATATATTATAAAGAATTGGTGACATCCATTATTCAGATGCTATCAAACAATATCTAATTTTAATCTGATTAAATGTTTATTCTTACTAGCATATATTATAAAGAATTGGTGACATCCATTTTGACACACGATTATTTCACTTTTGTCATTATCAAGGGGCTTTATGAATGTTAGATTATATTAAAGTAGATGTTTAGTGAAAGCTTTACATTTGATTGGCAACAAGGTTTAGATTATATGGGAGTAGCGTTATTTGTAATATATATCCTATACAATATTAAAAAAAATATCGTGAAGAAAAAATCATCATCATAACGCCAAAATTTAAATTATATCCACCTACACAAGAGAAAGTTAACATATATGACCGACCTATTACTAGTTCAGCTTTTACACGAGTCTTTGAAAGGGTCTGGATATATAAATAGTGGGCTTGCCGATGGACCCTTCAATTATGCTAAGTCAAATCTAGCCCAAATTAAAGAGATACTTGAAAAAAAATAATTAAAAAGTTTGTATCGAGTGTGGAAAGGAATTAAAGAGATATTTGATCTTCAATACATCTTAAAAAACTTGCATCTTTTGCCTTTTTACAAATTCATCCTAATTTTAATTATGCTAACATATATCTAACATTAAATATGTTATACGCATAATAACCTTTTACAATTTCACCAGACAACAACCGAGTTTTACTTTCTGGGATTGAAAAATATGTATGCTTTGCATCTTTCTCGTAATAATTAATTTTGTAAAAATGAAAATTTATTAAACTCTTTCTTATGTGAACAGTCAGATTAATAATGTAATGCACACAATGCTTATGATAACCCTCTAATTACAATAGTAGATAATGTCTTCATAGATATAGATAAATTCATATGAGTTTATATCAATAAACAGGAATACAAAATTAAGATCTAAGAACTTACTAATAATGCATTTGTAGAAAAGGAGAGATCTAACAAAAGTTCTAATCTCTACTACTTTATAAAACATTTAGGTCATTTCTATAAATACATTTTAGAATAATTCAGCCACTTTCTTTCTATTTTGAGATTTCAAGAAAATCATCTCTACTACTTTATAAAGCATTTAGGTCATTTCTATAAATACCTTTTAGAATAATTCAGACACTTTCTTTCTATTTTGAGATTTCAAGAAAATCAAGAAAAAAAAGGAGAAGTCATGCCTCGAACTCATGACCTCCTGCACATATGACAAGCACTATACCACCTGCTCTAGGAGCTGCTTACATTTGAAATTGAAAACAAATATCAATAAAGTATTTCCGATTTCGGCCTTCTAGAATAAACACACGCCCTTTCAAACACCCCCTTATCACAGACATTGCTTCCCTCGATCTTTGTCTTCCAGCCTCGGAAGTTGCAATCATGTTTACAGAGAATACATTGCTTTACTCGATTTCTCTACCCACCTCGATTCTGCAATAACCCCTTTCAAATTCCCAACTCGATTCAAGAAACCAGCCTCTTCAACTTAAAAACCCTATAAATACAAGACGAATGAGCTAAGTTACAGGTTTCATCTAGCTTTTGATTCCAGAAGATACATAATAGTAATCGAATTCCCATTGAACAGATTTGCATTTCCCGTTTATTTTTAATTTCAGCTTTTGATTCACAAGTTTGTTACATTCCGATTTCTCCCTCTTGTCCCGTTTGTCTTTTTCCTTGCGATTGTCTCCTGATTAGGGTTTATGTGATTCACGACGCAACAGAAGTTTGATTATTCGAGGTTTTGTGGTTTTTTTTGTATGTTGCAGGTAACACACAAGCTAACAAGATGGTTGAGTCATTTCTGTGTTCCTTGCGTTGAATCAGGTATGAAAGATTCTCAAAATTTGTCCACTGACTAAAAGTTGACTGACATTATGAATTTACGACTGGTTCTTGCACTTGAGTATTATTGTATGTCCTTTAAATTGATATGTTCTAACTGCAACAAGCTTCAACATCTCTCCCTGAGATGGGCCAATCACCACATAAAGCATTAATGGAATCTAGAGGTCTTTCTTTGAAGTATTATCCTTCCGATGTATTTATTTTTAAAGCATTTAAGACTAACGTCATGTTTTTGTTGTTATAATTGTTTGAATTGCTTATAATTTCTTTTTCAGTTTCAAGCTTTGAAGCATAATGTGAGTCTATTTTCTCTTGTGTTCTTTGCACGTTCCGCGTTTCGTGTTGTCCCAAATGAACCAGAGTACCAACATAACGTGTTCTGCACCATTTCTATAGACAATCACTCAAATTGGTCCATTCGGAATGCAGACCATTCCGTTACAATATTCCAATATTTTGAATAAAATCATTTCTGAGCATTAAGCACAAAAAGTGCAACTTTTAACCCGTTTGACCCATTTACAAATTAACGGGATGAAATCACTGCTACTAATATAGTTGGTATAATGATATAGGTTACTTAACTAATTTTCGTTCTTTATTTATATATAATGTTATGCAGGAAATTAACAAAGAGACAACATGAATGAGGAATTTTGGCAAATAAGATAAATGTGAAGATGTCTCTAAAACAACAGTCATAACTTTTGTTACAGAAATTGAATGAACTACTAGAATTCAAATGTGGAATGTCATGTCAACTATTAGAAATCGAAGCAACTATAAGAAGTGGCAAATATGCTTAGATGCAAAAGATGTGGTCCAAAACGCTCTTGGTGTTTTGAACATCCATAACTACCCCGGTTAACTTTTTGTGCTATCTAGGACATTTGACTAAATGGCTCAATTGAGGTTGTATTTTAGGGTATTATCTCTTTGCCTATCGTTTTTCAAATAGGAGTTGTAACTTTGATTTGTCATTTGATCCATCCAAGCTACATACTTGCTTGAAGAAGAGTTATCAAGTTCCATTGTACAATTGTACGTCAATGTCTATAATCAATGCCTATAATCAGTTCTTTGCTTTAAAGACTTTATCAAGTGAGATCATAATAAACAAGTATGTATTAGTAATTTGATTCTGTAACAATCTCTACAATTAAGCACACCAAATCTATCATTTATGCATTTAAATTATTATAAACCAAATGATAATTGTTCGCCGTAAAATTTAGTTTCAGAGTACCTGCCGCCGCATTGCGCGGGTACTTACTAGTAAGATGATAATAGTCTAAATTAAAGAAAAAGAGTGGGTTTTCAAATTTCACCCCCATCACTTGGTGCATTCATAAACGGTCCTTCGACAGCCGGTGCTGGTGCACCAGCTGGTCCACCTTCTGCATCTGGACCAACCGGTGCATCAGCAATAGGTCCCATGTCATTTGGTGTTGGTGCCGGTGTTGGTGCAATATCACCAAATGGTGAAGGAGGTGTCAATGGAAAACTAGAACAATAGATAGCAAAGATTTCGGGGAAAAAGGGATTTGTAGGAAAGATTATAGGCCAACATTTAGAATTCAAGTGTTCGGCCGCTTTGCAACAATCTGACCCAATATTTAAATCAACTTGTCCGTTTCCCACTGCCCTTATAATTTCTCCAGAGCACTTTGATAGATCAAAAAACGCCGAATAACATTCCATCAACGTCTTTGAAGGCATAGGGGAAACCGATGTTGGTGGTCGGGCTAGACCTTGTGAGATGATTAATGATACCAAGAAGAATGTAACAAATAAAACCGTAGATTTCAAAGCCATGTTGAGTCTTGATGGTTTGAGTCGGTATAGTAGTGGTTGATTTATATATAGTTGAATTTTGAAGAACTTACTATTAAATCGAATGAGTTCAGTTCCATTATTATCAAATGTTACAGTATAATTTATTGTGCACTTATAGAAAAATGATACTGAAAGAGGTTAAGCATGCTTTTTCATATTAGTGATTAAAATGGAAATTACCACGCTATGTAAGTAACGTTTTTAATTTATGTGAACGATTAGATTAGGTACGGGAATTATGAGAAACACGTTATAATTAAATACATTAGTTGGTAAGGAATTCAGATCGGTTGAGAATTTGAATTTTGGTGAGGACTGGAAAAATAATTCTTAACCAATTATTTAATAAATTTTGGATTATTATCAAAAATTTTAGATTGTTATATAGAAATGTTTTCTCCTAAAGATTCAAAATTTCTGATAACGATCCAATATTTATAAAACGATTGATTGAGAATTGTTTCGCAGTCACCACCAATGTTTAATTATTCACCGAATCCTAACCATGTTGGTAATAATATAAATACATAATACGTCTGAATTCGAAATTTTTCAAAATTATAAAAGGAAAATTAGTAAATACATTGCCGAGTCTAAAGTAGGCATATTAGTATATTACAAATGAAATAAACGCGTTATTGCATTTATTTTTGTATATTAACTAGTGGGGGTTCTACCCGTGCGTTGCTGCGGGAAATTTTTAGATGATACTTAAAAGATTGTCTATTGCTTTCTATATAACATCCAAAAGATTCTATATAACATCCAAAAGATTGTCTATGTTACAAAAATATCCAAAAAATAATTTATTATCTTTTACATAACATCTAAAAGATTATTTAGATAAATGTTTTTGTTATTCTGCTGATCGTGTTATGTTGCTGGACGTTTTTTTTTTTGGTTCTTCAAATGTCTCTGCATAAGTGAAACAAAATTATAAGTAAATCGTAGCGATTTTTGGAGTTCTTTTAATGCAACTAATTTGCATGTAGTTCTTTTTAATGTAAGTTTTTGACACGTTACATAAATATGAAATTAAAATGATTATGGTGTTGGGTTGTCCAACTCTAAAACATGTGTTATACCTTTGTAATAGTCAAAACTAATAATATTTCATGGAATACTCAAATAGTTGAATCAAAATTAAAATTCATATAGTAAAAAGACACACCGAACTACAACAATGACAATTGCACCACAAATATTTCCAATTCGAGCACTTGCAAGAAAAAAAACTCCTGCTGCATCAAGAACCAACAACACTTGCACTTTGTACGATCACATGATTTGCCTGTAATCATAATAAACTAAAATGACAAATCATTTGACATTTCTCTATTTTTGTAGTTAGTTTCCCCCACTATTTTCCAATATTAAGTTGCTTAATATGTTAATTGAAACAGAGTAATATCCCTATTTTACATTGAATTTTCAAAATTTGCAAATAAGAAAAAAGCTGAACAAAATGAAATTTGTGTGATACCTTTGAATTAAATATCCTTCTTAAAACCAATAGTTATTATTAAAAAATAAGAAACAATCAAAGGAGTTGTCAAATGAGAAATCAAAGGTGTCGGCAGATTGAACCTTGTAACAATTTGAATTGGGTATCTTAACTGATGCAAATTTAAGCGAATTGAACCTTTTAACAATTTGAATATATGCTAATTTAGGAACACTAATCTGCACAAACTAAGAAATTAAATAAACAAAAGTTAAAGAATAAGTGATGAATGAACGTAACCTTTAGAGGTAGCAGCAGGGACGTATAAAGATCAGGAACCCTAATTTCAAAATCTGGGCAACGATCAGTTAGTTAAAGAGAAAGCTGCAAGTAAGAATTGATGAATCAAGGTTATCTATACCCGTACTATTGGGGAAACTCTAATTCCAAAAATTGAACCGGAAAAATCGGGAAAAAAGTTTAATGACTGAACTCTACCTGAAGAAGATGAGCTGAAGAAGATATGGAAACTAGTAAATACATTACCTATTTGGAAAAGGCAAAAACCAATAAGATAAAATTGGTAAGTAATAAATTAAGATAGAGCCATTAATATACATGCTAAACGTTTGTTTAAAAATATAATATAAAGGGGAGGTATTAAGGACCATTAAAATTTATTGTTTAAATCATAATATTGTTTTTTATTTTCATGTGCGTAACTATCAACTCATAAAACCAACAAAATTTAAAAGGAGTATAGTATAGATTGGACGTATTGATTCAATAAATATTGGGACAATATAGCTAAAATCATGTTGATATAAGAATTTCATGTGATTATCTTCAAAATTTGTTCAATACAAAAAACACGAGAGAAAATTTAGATTTTGCAAAAACAACACATTTCATTCACTAAAACACACTTTAAATATGACCTAGCATAATGTGTCAAAAACAACAAACAGACCATAAAGTGAACTTAAAAAAAAATCCAATAATTAAGGAAAAAATATAAAAACATAAATACAGAAAGAAAAAAAAAACATTACACAATCAAATTTGTTTGACGTAGGGCATCAAAAAATTCAAATTCCAAAAACACGAAATCAAGAAGCACTTGACAATAAACTAAAAAACACGAACCGAGTACGCATTACAATTGTTATAACAAACACGGTAACCATACACAATTGATAATCAACAATCCTACAGTTAAAAACGCACAAAACCAAACTAATTTAAACTAATTTAACTATTTTCTCTTCTTAGAGCATCTCCAATGGTAGCTTTTTCAAAAGCTTATTACTATTCTAATAAGCCTTTGAAAGACTTTTTACCATTAGAATGTCTAGCTTTTTGAAAAACTTATTGCAAAGATTTATTCTCTACTAACCTTTTAACCATCTTTTAATGTTTGTCATTTTTAGCCCCTTATGTTTAATAACATTTCAATTTAAACCTTAAATTTGTTATATATAAATTCTTTATTATATTTTTATTACTTAATAAATAAATTATATAATATTTAATGTCAATTAGTATAATATTTTTGTATTAGACATTTTAAAAGATATAATATTTAGTAAAATGTCAAAAAAATTGTCAAATTATATATATGTGTATTTATAAAACATTTGAGATAGATAAAGGTAGATTTGGATTTGGTTTGGTTTTAATTAATTTGGTTTGGATATTGGTTGGTCAAAAATATTTATAAAAACCAAATAACCCAAACCGAGTAACCCTACTAAACCGTAAACCGCCCGAACGTACACCCCTACACAGGGCGCACAAATCTGAGCAGCAATAAGGGTTTCAAAAGCCACTGCTCCAGCAACAGAAGCAATTTTTTTCTGCAAAACCCCCAAATCGGAACTAAAAGCTTTCGCCACTTCCATTGCGTAAAAATTCCACAAAAAGTATCTTCACAGCCTGCTTAAAAATCGAAGATTTTACACTTTTTACGGTGCGAAATTGAAAGAACAATTGGTTCTGGAGATGGGTGGGATAATTAAGACAAGGGGAGAGAGTAGATAAAGACTGTGAATGGTGGGAATCTGGATTTAGGGTTCGAAAGGTTGATTCTTTTTGGGGGGCAAGGGTTTTTGTTTGTTTGAAACAAGATGTGTTCTAGGATTTTGCAGGGGGTGATTGCAAAATTGTCTATAAGTTGGGGGTAAATTTAAGATCAAGTTTTAATTTTGGTATGTGATTTGTTAATTATTATTACTAGCAGGTACCCGCGTAATGCGGCGGCGGGTATCCTATGACTTTGATGAGCAACGTCAAATTGGTTGGTGATGGTAGTGGCTTGCGGTGGTTACGGACGGTAGCAGTGGTAGTAATTTCAACATTTTAGAGTAAGGGTTGATTAGGGTATTATATTAATAGCAGGGTATCCACGCAATACGGAATCGGGTACACTGTGACAATATGCTACGTCGATCAAATGTCGTCCGCATATATATTCTAGGATGAATGATAATTCAAGTAAAGATAAAACTTTCCATAATTAGAAATTTTGTTGTATGGATTTTTTTGTTACTTTCAACTTATAGAAAGTCTCAAATCCATTATAATGAAAATGAAAATCTAAGAAAATAAAAGTTCGTAATTTTGTAGTGCTTTCCAGAATAAAATCAAGGATTAAGGTTTATCAATATATGCTTACTGAACAATTGATCAATATAATGTAAACCGACTAGAATAACCATTAATCATGCTAGAATGCTGACTTTTGAGAAAAAGATATTCGTCCATTTGGGAAACTCGTTTTACTTGGTAACTTTAAGTTGCATAAAAGAAACCTGATATCATTCAATAGTGGAACCTATTTATTACGGACATATAGGCCCGTTTGCTTATTATAGGATTTAGTTGGGTCATCTTTTTAATTCAAGCATGTCAAATAATAACATTTAGATAGAAGGAAACATGTCAAAAGGTTGAAAGCCACATAAAGTCTAATCTTAATGCATATAACCTTTTAGATGATTTTATTTTCATACAATCTCCAACATTGTATATCAAAACATAACACTTTTCCAAATATTGTGTACGAAAGGTAGACTATCTCATTGATATTAGGCATGTGCACAGTCTAAGAAAAAAACGAACAAAGAACCTAAAAAATGGTTTCAGCCTAACTGAGAATCGAACCAAAGACCCTCAGAACTGAAATGAACCGAGAACCAATGGGAATTGAACCGAACCGTGAAAGTTTCTTTGACTTTTTTTGGTTTTGTACCAGACTAAACCGCTTGGAACCGAACAGCGCGAAACAAAGAACCAATTTTGCATAAAAAATTAAAACCGAGAACCGAAACGACTTAGCTCAGTTAAGTCCGATATGGTCCGGTTCTGTAGTTCCGGTCGGTTCTCGGTCCAAATTGCACAGGCCTAATTGATATTGTAGTACCTAATTCAATAGTCAAACATAGCAGGAAAGTCAACATTGGTTATAAATGACTCAGCAAAGCCCTTCCTCTATACATTTATCGAGACATGTAAGTGCAACAACAGCCTCATCTTGATGCTGAAATTTAAAATTAAAATTTTAGAAATAAGAAAATTAGAGGAAAAAAACTTCAGGAGTGTAAGTTCTAAAAAACAAAAACTGAAGTAGCTCATTTAAACCACCCTTTGTCATATGCTAAGCTAAATTGAAATGAGCAGATAAATCACGCATAACTATCTGAAAATAAGGTATATATTTCTTCCCTTCCTGCAACATAAATGTCAAATTTTAAATAATTTATCAAAAACAAAAAAAAAAATCAAAAAAAAAACCCCCAAAAAACAACAAAGATTATGCAAAATACCTCCTTAGACATATAACTAAGTTCCTAATGTTTGAATAATCACAACATTACATAGTCTACAAACCTCATTTAACATTATTTTAACAAAATAAACTTTAAAGTTTGCAACCTGCAAATTGTGGAAAGTAGTGAAGATATTAGAGGTCATTAGAGGTAATTTACAATTAAATATAAGTAAAACATACACACACTTCAGATTCGTTAAATTTCCACCTCTAAGATGCTTTAATATTTAGTAATAAGCTTTGTAAGCTTAGTGCATTGAATAACCAGTTTTCCCCACTTTCAAGATAAACTGTTGACCTTGAACAAGAACATATGCAACATATTCATTAGGGAAAAATAACTCATAAAATAGGTAACATATGCAGTAATCTCACCTGTTGAAGGGCATGCTGAAAAAAACCCCATAAGTATCCTCAGATTTATACCTTGGGGTTAAGTAGGAAGCTTTGAGTTGTTAGCTTTGAGATGTTAGCTATTATAGTTGACGCAATATTTCTTTATACAGGAAAAGCTTTCTTTTTGCCTTCTCCTGTTTTGGGCACCTAATTGTAATTTACAAAAAAAAAAAAAAAAAAACAAAAAAACAAAACAAAACATATAAAAAACAAAAAGAACTGGTATTAAAGAACTAATAAATGAGTTATTTTCATGTCAAAACAAACCAGAGTAAGCATATCTCTTACATTTTCCATCACCATATTGCAGTGTCGATCAAATGTCCTAACAAGACCAAGGAGCTTTTTATATGCAACAAAATATTAGCAAAAATGGTATTCTAAAATCGTATACATATTGTCAACAATATGAGCCTGTTTAAACCAAAAGACGGTGTTCGTACCTCCTTCTGCAAAACCGACACATTTAGGAGAAATTTTTATCCCGGTTGATAAAAAAAGAAACACATACATTCAAATTTTACAAAAAGAAGAAGCAAATTCAAGCAAATTGCAAACGTACCTTTCTCTAAGCTATACACATATGAATTGAAGTGATGGATACATGAAAAATGTTGTATATTTAAGCAATTAAACATGAGTTTTTCGATCTGCAAGCCCTAAAAAAGATAAAACTGAACAAAATCGGTGAACTTAGGGTGTGCGATTTCTCAGATTCTTTGTAATTTGTACAGAGAAAGAGAGTTGAAAGAGGGCCAACTGTTTTTTGGTAGTAAGGATTACGTGCTTCCGACTATGATTTGCTAGAGAGGAAGTAATGTATTGTGATTTTCAATCGAACCCTTTCCACTTCCCAAGACAACGATTAATATGCCCTTAAAATTTAAAATTTAACATGGCAACTACTGGGAGAGATGAATGATCGAACATAATCGTTTTGCCCCGGATGGGCCTTGGTATGGTAGGTCGAAGCCCATATCGCAGACTTCAAATGGGCTTAATAGTCTGAAGTCATTTATTAGTTATGTGTTTTGGAAGATTAAAGCAAGCGACGTCTAGTTCAATTGGTTTCGGCGTAGATTTATTTCTTGGAGGTCAGTGGTTCGAAACCTGCCTGCTGTATTTTTTTTTTACCTAAATGATTAGTTTTCATAATTAGCAAGTGTGTTGGCTGGATTTTCAGCCTTGCTTATTAAGGAAGGGGTAAATGCTTTATAATATAGTAGAGATTATGGGAGCTGATTCGTACAGAGCAACTTTTATCTATATAGAGCAAATTCATCCTAAATGACAATCATGCCCTTCCTTTACTTTTAACACATTTTGTATTTCACCCCTCCCCTTAAGGGCATGATTGTCATTTTGAATGAATTTGCTCTGTATGGATAAAAGTTGCTCTATACGAATCAGCACCCTATTATTATTTCTAAATAAGAGATTTAAATTTGAAAATTGCCTTTTAATGATTCAGTTAAGAGGATAATCTCTTAATCGGACAGATTCAGAGCGTTTAGTAAGACCTCTTAATCAGCATCTGAATCAGAAACTAAACATGTTCTGCCTCTTAATCGGACAAACGTAAGAGGAAGTCTGAATCATTCAGACCTCTAAATCATTCAGATATTAATCATTCACATGCTACCAAACAGCATCTAAGAACATAAGTTATTGCAAAGACTTATTGAAATTGCTTTTGAAGGGTTTTTCAAATTTGGTAAGAAAATGCTTGTCGAGTTTGTAATTTCTAGAATGAATAGTGACTAGATATCTAATCTTGAATCGAAATAGATAAATCATCCATTTTGTACGTGTAATGTTGTTGTGGGCAAACTATATAAAAGTGTATCCAACTTAACACGAATTATATACTATTATATATTATATGTATGTATTGGACTTTCCTGGCGACCAAAAGGTTCCCGGTAACGGGCCGATTCGGCCCGGTAACCTTCGTTAGCGTGAGCATTTGGTACTCTCATATAATTTGGCTACGATTGCTAAAAATAATAAAATACTTCCTCCGTATCAAAATAAGTGACACAAATTGGTTTACACATTTTTTGAGGCAAAAGATTAAAGTGGAGGTTAAAATAAATTAAAGGACATAGTTAGTGGAGAATGGGTCCCACTTTTCTTGAATAAAGTGATATTAATGAGTTTTAAAAGTAAAAGTAAGGGTATAAGGGTAATTTCATTTTGTTAAAGTGGATAGTTAGTGGGTATGGGTCCCACTATTTTTACCAAATATAAAAAGTTTTCAAAGTATGTCACTTATTTTGATACACCTCAAAATGAAAAGTGTGTCACTTATTTTGATACGGAGGAAGTAGTAAACATGACAAATTGATTATATCATAGGGCAAGTTTTCTAATCCAATATATACAAAAGCAATTTGTATCAAGTTAGATGGAGGTCTAGATACTTTAGGCGTAGTGATTTACGTTTATGAAATGGTAATGGGCTTTCAATGGGCTTATTGAGGAAAATATTGGACTGGGCTTTTGGCAAAATTGGGCTAGCCTACCTGTTGTCAAATAGGTAAGTGATAAAATTTCATATGTTTTCTTAAAAACAACTTTATATACACAAAATTATTGAAGGTTTGTTCGGTTTGTAAACGGGTTTAGTAAGATTATTACACACAACTGTTATCACTATTGGTATTTCAAAATTTTCTAGTATCAGCGTATTGTCAACTACCACTTCAGTTGATAAACTTATGCAAACATTATATTTTCACTTAATATTTTATACATAAATTATACATATAAAAAATACTAATAACTATACAAATATCCCTCTTCGTCATCTTCTAATCTATCGCCAAACCAAAGGCAATCAACTCTAATTGGCATGATGGTGTCGGTAAGATGAAGGTATTTGGTTCTAACCCTAATACCCGTCGGCATCATGAGAATATGTTTGAAATAAAATTAAGAGACTGGATACATATAATTAACCATTCTTGTCACGAACAGAAGAACACATCTCTTTTTTATATTATTTGTTTCTACTGATATTTATTTTTACTATATATAAAGTATTTGGGATCTTTCCATATTAACAAACTTAATTTTTAACCAAGACACTTATTATTTCGAAAATATTTGTGTTTTGAAAAAAATTAACAGAGACAAGACTCAAACCTGTGTCCTTTATGTTATATGTTGGAGATATAACCAACTGAGCTACTATGATTTTTTTTTTTGAACGGCAAGTTAGTAAGTTAGTGGTTCGACATATGCAGTGACATCCAAGCGGGCAGTATGCATTCCTCGAACATCTCCTTTTGTGGGGAATAAACCCCACCACCTTTTATTCTCCTAAAGAATGCCTCCAACAAGTCTTGCCAATTCGTACACATCTGATCCTTCTTTCTCAACCTTCAACTTCTTCCGATCCTCTTTAAGCAGGAAGTGCGATCTGAAGGCCTGGGTTAAGCAAATAGATTTCTTCAATGGTAGATTCCACTCCATTCGCTTGTACTGCGCTCTACTGGCTCTAAGACCCAACATTATAGGAGTAACCTACACTCGCTCGCGTTCTTCTTCGTGCATGCAGGTCTGGTTCCTGAGAAAACAGATATCTATTAGCGAGTTGTATCGGTTATAGAAGCAATTCCTACAAGTATGAAACCCATATGAGATACGGAGGAATAGGCTATTCTTTTTTTTAAATTACGTTGGCCGGGAGATGTTGAGATTGGGGAATCGGTATCCTTTGTGGATCGAGGGCCCACTGCCCCTTGATAGCAGTGGTTGAGTGACTCAATTAGTAGATTCTTGGTTCAATACCCTCGAGAAGCTACGTGTGTTTTCTAATTGTAATGATGTATAATATCTAGCGCGAATCACCGCCGAAGACCTGTTCGAGGTCAAGGTTGAGATTATCCAACTAATGGCGGACCTTGACCCGACGGGAGATTGGCTGGGGCGGGGGGCTCGAGCCCTCGATAATCCCTATAGCGCCACGGGGGAAGAGTCGTTAAAAAGGCTAATTTTGAAAGGGGTCTGGGGTTATCAGCAAGCCACTGACCAATTTACTGAATAAAGATAGTTTCACCTGGGATGCTGGCTAGATCGATCGGTTTCGGGTCAAATAGGAAGAACTAGAAGATTCCACCTCTGGAAAGCACACCAAGCGGGATCGAGACCAGCCCCTTGTATATAGGGTTCCAAACCTGCGCTTCTTCAAATATCCCATCCCAGTAGGGGCTTCAAAGCTTGACTAAGACAAAGTGGAAAGAAAAGGGGCTGACCAAAATGAGGATCCCAAATTGCATGAGCAATAGGTCTTATATGTAAAGGGTCATGTACCCATGACTCAAAATTTCCTTGCCAAGCTACATGAAAGAGACTTTTCTTCTTTCTTTTGCTGCTGATCTCACATCGAGAGCAGCTCCTTCGTGTTCAGGATGATCGGATGAGAGATCTTCCTCCAACTCCGAGAAATCGGTCAAGCGGGAGGCTACCCTCGACTTACCTCTCTCTATAAAAACCCCCTCCCCAGAGGAGAGCATAAGCTCCAGGATGAGTATGATTCTACTACGGTGCCACAAATTCGCAAGCTGATCCTAAGTAATCGTTGTTGTTCATTGGATTCCGGAGGGGAACCCAAGACCTCTTGAAGACAAACTCCCCAAGGCAACCCTTGGTGGCCAATTGATCTAGACCAATTGGTTAACTGAGCTACTATGATAAATATTCATTACTTGACTGTAATTATCTATGTACTTTTTTAATCTATAAAGTCATATTATTCTATTAACTACCACCCACCACCACCATCATTACTCAACATCATCACCCACCACCAACCATCACTACATACTACCACTATCAATATCGTTGTTGTCAACGTAATATAGTAACATAGTACTCACTGTATGCTAATTGCTATAATATGTAAAATTGTAAATTCATTGTAAAACCATTAACGCAAAGCTTGATTTGGCTAACTCACGCCCATTGAATTTTTCTGGACCACTTAACCAGTAAGCACATCAAATAAAATTTATGGGCTGTCTACTTTGTCATCGAGCCCAACTACCACTCCTTTATAGGGATGCACACAAACCGGTTTTTGACAAAACCGGTTTCGGGTTTGACACAAACTGGTTTTGGTCAAAGCCGGTCAAAACCGGTTTTCGGTTAACCGGTTTCTTTGGGGACTCGAAAACTCTAACCGGTGTAAGGGGTATTGTAACCGGTTCGGTTTCGGTTACAAACCGGTTAACCGGTCAAAACCGGTGTGTTGACCAAATTTGCGGTCGGTTTCGAGTCAAAACCGGTTCGGTTAACCGGTTACTAACCGGTTCGAACCATAAAAACCCCAACCGGTTACTAACCGATCGGTTACTCAATAACCGAACCGGTTATGGTCAAAACCGGTTTTGACCGGTTTCGGTTGCGGTTCGGGTACCGGTTTCGGTTATTTTGTGCACGGCTACTCCTTTATGACGCTTCTACCCCCGACATGTTTTTTTAAGGTCAAAATGTATTTTAGTACTCTGAATTTGGTTAACTGGAATTTCTACTACCCTAAACTATTAAAGGTGCACCATAGTACCATGAACTTGACAAAATGACCAATTTAGTACCCTGACTTATTAATTTGATCGCGCTTTCTTAGTTGATTTAATTTAGGTGGAGCTTAAACGGGTTAAAAAAATACGTTCATCTCAATATATTGATATTAGTAGCAAATCACATGAGAAAATGCGATCAAATTAATGAGTCAGTGTGCTAAATCAACCATTTTGTCAAGTTCAGGGTACCATGGTGCACCTTTAATAGTTCATGGTAGTAGAAATTTCAGTCAGCCAAGTTCAGGGTACTAAAATACATTTTGTCCCTTTTTGAAAGTTGCTTTCCACTCTTTTTCTATGTGGAGCCTCTTAAGGCTGGTAGGTATGAGTATTAACAGTCACACTAAAATTTTTGACACATCAGATACCACATAAACAACCATATCACATCATTTTGGATGAAATATCCACCACACCATCACATCCACCCACATGTGAAGAAGACACCACCAAATGTCAGACCCTCTTAACAACACGCTCAGTGTTTTTGATTGATGATAACAATCTTGGAGGTATATCAAAATGATTTACTAAAAAGCGTAAAGAAATATGATAGGCTAAAATCCAAAGATTAAAATACTATGAGTATGCAGGTCAATATAGAAATGATAAGTGAAGATAATGTAATGAAGTACCACTGCTGTGATGAGAAATGATAATGACTACTTTTGATTATAAAATTAAGGAAAATGATAATGACAGTCTTTAGGGCTGTCATTAAGAAGGCAAAATAATAAAAAAACAACCCCTAAATTTTAGGAATATTACTTTTTTAATTAATGTACAAACTTTTTATGCATGTTAGTGACATCCCTTAAGGCTGTCATTAACAAAACCCTAAAATTAAATATATGTCTTTTCTCTACCAAACATTGCACCAAATTCGGCGCAAAAGATATTTTTGTAGAAATTATATGCTAGGAAAAACAAATTTTTCTCAAAAAGATTTTAATTTGTTACAAATAATTTTGACTAAAAGTTGAAATTGGTGGGACAAAAGGGTAAACAATTTGCGGAAAGGGGTACCCACAACCCCTATCACTTTTACAATCTTATCTCAAACTTGAAGGGTCTCCATGCCATTGTTGCTGTAACTTACAATAAGATAATGATGGAGACAACTGAAAGAGACACTATCTTTGTCGATATGTACCATTTGAAGATAATATGAATTTGAAGAGATAAGTAATATTTCTTCCCACTTATATTTCTACCTATTATTAAATTTAACATGTGTAATCTATCAATTTTTTTTTCCATATATTATCTCTTGATTTTAACACTTGCAATAATCCAGTATGTATGAAGATTAGTATAAACAATTAATAAGAATCAATACCACCTCTCATTTGAAAATCAGAAGAGTAAACCCTATTTCTTAACCCTTCACTAGTGACCCACGAGATTTTGTCACTAAATTAGTGTGATGTTGATAAAAAGATTTGGTATCGGATTTTGATGAACTTCTCATTCCAATAACTAGTGTATAAATTTGAATTTTTTTAATGACAAGTTAGTTATTTAGTGGTTTAAGTTGGATAGTGACATCCATAAAGGACAATATGCTCACTTTTGAACCCTCCGTCTATTAGGAATAAACCCCACTACATATTCATTTAAGGAAAAAACGTCCAGCAAAACTCGAACCCGAGACTTTATATAGAAAAATCCCTCAAGATTTCCCTTGGTAACCAATTGATATATACCAACTGATTACTATATAAACTTCATAAACAAGGTTATTCTCCCTTTAATTTAGTTAATTAGCACAAAGTGCGTGTCATAATATAACACTCTAAGAGCATCTCCAATGGTAACTTTTTCAAAAGCTTATTACTATTACAATAAGTCTTTCAATGACTTTTTACCATTGGAATAATAAGCTTTTTCAAAAGCTTATTGGAAAGATTTTTTTCTACTAAGCTTTTAATATACTTTCAATATTTGTATTTTTTAGTCCCCTATGTTTAATAATTTTTCATTTTAAACCTTACATATATTATATATAAATTCTTTATTATATTTTTATTAGTTAATAAATAAATTATATAATATTTAATGTCAATTATTATAATATTTTTGTATTAGACATTTTTAAAAATTTTATATTTAGTAAGATGTTAAAAAATTGTCAAATTATATATAGGGGGTATTTATAAAATTTTGAGATAGATAAATGTAAATTAGAAATGTTGTAAAAGAAAAAGTTTTTAGAAAGGTTAACCATTGAAGATGTTATCTAGGAATAACTTATTGGTTAGTGAATTGTTGATTTGGCAAAAGCAATAAGCTATTCAGAGATTAACCATTTGGGATGCTCTAACTTAAGGCCACCGATTGTCAGTATAGGTGAGATTCCGTTTGGAAAAGCACAAAAATTTCCTCAAATAAAATTCATCTCTGTCAGTAAAGCTGAGATTCCCACTCCCTTGTAAAAAGTAGGAAAATTCTCGTATTTATATGGGAGTCACTAGATCGTTTTTAAGACTGTCTACGAGATCTTAGACATGATTAACTTTACTAATTATTTATATCCTTCATCCCCAAAGATCGAAATTCCACCCAAATTAACTATCCTTTTGTTTTCATCTCATTATCGATCCATAATGTAATATCCTAAAAGTTAATCACATCTCCACCATCCAGATTCCATGTTAGATATTTGTCATCCATCACTAGAATTCGATGATTTCCTTTGTTTTAACAGCTAGCTACCACCACTCACCAAACTCAATTCTTCTTGTTACACCCACATTTACCTTAAATAATATACCACGTCATTCCAGCTCCAGATAATGTTATGTTTTTTTTTTTTAAATAGTGATTAATTAGTATAATTTTGGCGCCAATAATTAGGTCTTAATCATCCAAAGCAAAGGCAAGTCAGCTAAAGGGTGGTCCAGTTATTTCTCACCAAAATCGAAGATGTAAACGACACATCCACACTTCTGTATTCAAAATCCAGCCTGTAACCTGCAAATTAATTTTAAGCAAATAATAATAAAAGTAATAATAATAGAACCTACCAGAAAATTTCAATAGCTAAAAACAGAAATAGGATTCCTACCTGACGACGAACAGCAACACGGAATACGACGACGTATCCTTTGTTAGGATCTTTTAAACATAAATTTACACACTGATTTAATCAAAGCATAAACATTTTATTCATTCACAGGTTTTTACATTGTTGGTTCATCATTTACACTTTCTATTTTGATTCTCGAATCTCACATTCGGAATGATTACATTTGACTAAATCTACTTCTATTTATAGTAAACGAACAGGTGCCTTTGAACTGTCACGACCGTTGGTTGTGGCTTTTACGGGCAGTTACCGTGACAGTTATGGCGGTGCCGGAAGTTACGGGGGTGGCGGCAGTTATAGATCGCCGGTGGTTGCCTTTGTTTTGCACCTTTTTCTTGTATAATAAGTATTATTAATAAAATACTTATATTTGACAAGTGACTATTGATATTTAATTTCAACACTCCCCCTTGAATATCAAGTCATTTGTTCACGTCTTTCATGCAGCTTCATGTTGGTTCACTCCACCTGTCTTGTTAGGCATTTTACTCCATCCGTATGCTTTTGTGGTGTTGGTTCACTCCACCATTCTTGTTAGGCATTTTACTCCATCCGTATGCCTTTCTTACGACCTCTTTCTATGTTGAGATCTTCTTGTTCTCTAGCTCTGGTATCTCCTACTGAACTTGTACTCTTTTGATCAAACGTCCATCCTGATTGACCAACTCCTTTGATTTGGATTGAGTCACACAATTATTTTATTGTTTGTCATATCACATGACTTAAATCTATCTCACACAGATTTATGGATAATCTAAATCACTTAGATTTTCTTCACATTTTGTTGTAGTTGCATTACACATCAATTCTTCATTTATAATCCGATCACGGGATTATTACAAACTTATCTCAAGTTGTTTTCGTATCATACTTATCACAAGTTCTTGTCATATCATATGAACCATTTGTACATTTCACATGTTGTTACCCGTCGCGAGTTATATTAATTGTGTCACATGTTTAAATTTCTATCCTTTTTTTATTATTTAAAAACATAGTTATTCCCTTTTTAAGAATTTTCTGAAATCAGTTTTAAACAAAAAATATTTATTTCTTATTAAGGTTTTTAAAATATATTATTAAAAATTCTTTAAAATCAAAAACTAATTTACTTCCAAATTAAAATGGAACACAAAACAAAACATGTTCCTTTCCATATTTTGGGAAAACGCTTGGGTTTCTTTCCATATCTTTGAAAAAACGCGTTTTTATATAGGGAAAGTAAAAAATGTGTATTGGAATAACAATACGTGGCTTTTGGGAAACAAAAATGCTATTTTTTTTGTCTAAACTGAACGTTTTATTTTATTTGGGAACAGATTTTATTTTCACACATATAGTGTGTTTCTCTGTTCTCTCTCCTCGTTCAAGTCTTGGCCATTTCTTCGTCCTTTTTTTCTTAATCGGCGGCGATAATTTCGTCAGTTTCTCCGATCGTTCTTTCTATATCCATCGAATGGCGATGGATCTACGGTGGTTGTTTTGGGCGACGCTGGTTGTGCCCTGAATTTTGAACTTTCACAGTTCATCTTCTTTGGCCGTTCATCGTCGGATCTCTTTTCCGGCGAAGGTTTGTTGCGGCGGTGTTTGCGACGGTGGCGGATCCCTATGGATCTCCTTGGATGTCGCTTTAGGGCATCGATTGTGCCCTAATTTCGAACTTGCACGGTTCGTCTTCTTTGCCGTTCATCGTCGGATCTCTTTTCCGGCGACGGCTTTACGGCGGTGATTGGGACAGTGGTGGTTCCGTTAGGTTCCCCTTGGTTGTCGCCGTTTGGGCTTCGGTTGTGCCCTAATTTCGAATATGCGGCTCTGTCCGCTGCTGTTCGGTTAGTGCTCCGGTGTCTTCTCCGATCAGGTATGTTATCCTTTAATCGGCGGTTCCAGTTTGGTGGTAGATCCTTGTTGATTAGCCACCCTGGGAGTCCCTTTGATGATTGCATTCTGAACCCTCCGCTCTCTTTTGCGGTGGTTTATGATGGTGCAATTCTCCGGCCGGACGCTCTCTGATTTTGGTAGATGATGAACCATGCTTTGATTAATTACCAAAGCTCTGATACCAATTGTTGGATCGTTTAAACAGAAATTTATTTACACACTGATTTAAATCAAAGCATAAACTTTTTATTCAATCACAGGTTTTTACATTATTGATTCATCATCTACACTTTCTATTTTGATTCTCGAATCTCACATTCGGAATGAATTTACAGAGATGAAATCTATATCTATTTATACTAATCGAATAAGTGCCTTCGAACAGTCACGACGGTTAGTTGTGGCGGTTGGTGGCGGTTACGATGGCAGTTATGGCGGTGCCGGAAGTTGTGGCGTGGCGGCAGTTAGTGGCAGTTGTAGACCACCGGCGGTTGCCTCTGTTTTGCACCTTTCACTTTTATAATAAGTATTATAATATAAATACTTATATTTAACAAATGACAATGATATTTTATTCCAACACTCCCCCTTAAATATCAAGTCATTGGTTGATGTCTTTCATTTGAGCTTCATGTTGGTTCACTCCACCGTCTTATTTTCAGCACTCCTTGTTAGTCGTTTTACTCCTATCCGTATTCTTTTGTTATGTTGGTTCACTCCACCGATGTCTTGTTATGCATCTTACTCCATCCGTATGTTTTTATTATGACCTCCTTCTATGTTGAGATCTTCTTGATCTTCGGCTCTGGTATCCCCTACAGAACTTGTACTTCTTTGATCAAACATCCATCCTGATTGACCAACTCCTTTAATTTGGATTGAGTCACACAATCATTTTATTGTTTGTCATATCACATGACTTAAATCTATCTCACATAGATTTATGAATATTTAAATCATTTAGATTTTTCGTGTAGTTGCATCACACATATTTTCACAGGTTGTTACCGCATCACACTGGCTTATGTGCTTGAATCGTGTCACACGATTAAAGTTCCGATTATTAACCTTCCCCGTCATTTTATAAAACTTTATTTATAAATTTTATAAATATTCTATGAAATAATTTATTAACTACGGAATATTATTTATAATTAATAATTATTTGTAATATAAATATTCCTTTTAATAAAGTATATTTTAAATAAAAGAAACAAAAGTTCCATATTTTTTATAAAAATTATTAAAGAAAACGTGTAATGTGTATGGGATAAACAAACTGTATGGTTTCCTTTGAAATTTCGAAAAATGCATTTTCTTTTATTGGGAAAGCAAAAACGTGTATTGGCTGGGAAAAGAAAGACTACACACACTAGTGTGTGTTTTCGTTTTCTTTTCTCTCTTTGGCCGTTTTTTCTTCCGTTAATCGGCGGTGATAATTTTGCCGATTGCTACGATTTTCTTTTCTGAATCCATCTATTTGACTATGGATCTGCGGTAGTTGTTTTGGGCGACGCTGGTTGTGCCCTGATTTCGAACTTTCACGGTTCGTCTTCTTCGCCGTTCATCCTCGGATCTCTTTTCCGGCGACGGTTTGTTGCGGCGGTGTTTGCGACAGTGGCGGATCCCTATGGATCTACTTGGTTGTCGCCTTTTGGGCATCGATTGTGCCCTAGTTTCGAACTTGCGGCTCTTTCCGCTGCTGTTCGGTGAGTGCTCCGGTCGTCTTCTCCGATCAGGTTTGTTATCCTTTAATCGGCGGTTTCCAGTTTGGTGGTAGATCCTTGTTGATTAACCACCCTGGGAGTCCCTTTGATGATTGCATTCTGAACCCTCCGCTCTCTTTTGCGTTGGTTTATGATGGTGCAATTCTCCGGCCGGACGCTCTCTGATTTTGGTAGATGAAGAACCATGCTTTGATTAATTACCAAAGCTCTGATACCAATTGTTAGGATCTTTTAAACATAAATTTACACACTGATTTAATCAAAGCATAAACATTTTATTCATTCACAGGTTTTTACATTATTGGTTCATCATCTACACTTTCTATTTTGATTCTCGAATCTCACATTCGGAATGATTACATTTGACTAAATCTACTTCTATTTATAGTAAACGAACAGGTGCCTTTGAACAGTCACGACCGTTAGTTGTGGCGGTTACGGGCAGTTACCGTGACAGTTATGACGGTGCCGGAAGTTTAGGGGGTGGCGGCAGTTGGCGGCAGTTATAGATCGCCGGTGGTTGCCTTTGTTTTGCACCTTTTTCTTGTATAATAAGTATTATTAATAAAATACTTATATTTGACAAGTGACTATTGATATTTAATTCCAACATCCTTAACGTCGGTACTAACGGAGTCAACGGGAAACGCCTAACCTAACGGCACGGCACGTAACGGAACATAACAGAGTGAAATTGGGAGAAATTGAGCTTTACGGAACGGAGATAAACTATCAACATAGACGAATAGCTCACTGTACAAAGATCTGAAACGACGGAAAAAGGACTTGTGCCTTGCTTGAATTGGATTTAGTTTTAGTTAAGAGTGATTAGATTGTTTAGAATTAAGAATTAACTGATGATTTTATAATATCGTCATCTATATGCATAAAAAGAGGCCTTCTATCATTTTAGAGCTTGTTTCCGTTCCGAATTTTGAAAAACTGCTCATCGATCCAGCGATCGTGATCCAGATCTGTTCTAACTCCGTTTTTGCTGCGATCTATTGTTAACCGTCTAGGGCACCGGAGAGTGTAATGTTTAGGGAAATCAACGAACATATCGAGAATTGTAGAATCTAACTATCTTCCGCCTTTGACATGACAGATAACCGGCTAGGTCTAGCTTGGAACGACGTTCTCCGGCGTTGTTGATGAGATGATGGCCGAATCAACGCCGCAAGAGCTCTCTTCACCAAATCACCACCTTCTACTGTTCCTATACGAACAAGTGAGTTAGTCATGGCTGACCGCCGCGCGTTGAGTCGGGTCGAAGGATACGACGCCGTATTGCTGTGGTTGTGGCTGTTGCTGGTGGAGTTTTTATGCAAGCTGCACCTGAACGATCCTGGATGTGAAGTCGGTGAACACATACACGTTCTCTTCGGTGTTGTTTCTAACTGCTTCTTCACCGCCTGATTATGATTCCTTGGGAGCGAAGATATCGATCTGCTCGGACGGTTATCGAACGAAAATCGTACAGAAGACGACGGAGCTGTTCCGTATAAGCTCACCGGAGCTGGCGAAGCTGATCTCTGTTGGAAAAACGAAGTGGATCTGGACGCCGACGAGAAGGCGGAGCTGGTGGATGCAAAGCCGGTTGACGACGGTGAGTTGTGGAACCTTCCAGCTGGAGAGTGAGATCTTAGCACCGGGCCGCTTGTTCTTCGTGTTGAAACCGCCATTGTTGTATAATAGTAGTGAAAGAGAGTAGTTTTAAGGCAGGGGATGAGAGAGGATTTTTTTTAAGACTGCGTTTGGTTGTGTAAATTGGCAAACATAGCTTTACTCAAGCATCGTATTTATAGGGCCGAAAAAGTGAGTTTTATTTCTTAATAAATAAATAAGAAATAAAAACTAATTTCTGTTTCAGTTGTTAGGTTCGTTTACGGTGGGTTTCCTCCAAAAGAAAAACTGAAAAAGAAAACTGGTTTTCGGTGGGCGAGAAACAACAATAATAAAGGCCGTTTTGAAAACGGCTATTGTCTAGGGGTGGCAATGGTGGGGTGCCACGTACACGATAACGCTCAAAGAAAGGGGTGACAGGGCCCATTTAGATGCCCACGTATTAAGCACGGAATACAAAGTGATTCCCCAGAAAATATTAAAGTAAAAGAAAATTATTAAATAGCAGAAATATTGTTGAAGGTATCGCATGTAATTACAAAAACCAAACAAGGATAAAATATCTAATTTGATATAAGTTAGGGATTACAGCACTAAACACCAACATAATTTCATTTACTTTATAAAATATATCTATTTAATTAACATGAGGTTTTATCAAATTAGCTTTGGTAGATTATTTTATGTTTTTATAAGGTTTTATTAACAACAGCTTTAAATTTTATTTAAAATAAAAAAATTATTATATGCATAAAATTTTTATAGTTTCATTAATGGATGTGTAATTTGTAAAATGTAGAGGTTGATTATTAGTTAATGTATAAATTCATGATACATGTTTTTACATCATAATGTTAGCCTTTAGTGATGTGTTTATTTTTTTATTTTTTTTTCTAAGTATTATTAATAACAACTCTAATGTCTATTTTTAGATGTAAAAAAATTTGAAATTCATTCATAAAAGGGTAATTTTAAAAATTTAGAGGTTGATTGTAAATTAATAAGTATATAAAATTTTGACAGGCTTAATATTTTATTGACAGTTTTTATAACTATTTTTATGATTTCCTATATTAATTAATGTATGGATAAGTATCCCAAGTGAAATGGACCATCACTGAAAAACTTAGCTGACTACTTGAAAACAAACAGGTACCCAACTTGGCCTTCTTGTTAAACAGATTGGTGATCAATCTTTTCGTCTTTCTTACTTACACGTTTAAATATCACTGGTTTGTTTTTAGATTTTGGAGTAAATTACAGTTTTTGTCCATATGGTTTGCCCGTTTCTGTGTTTTTGTCCCTTTGGTTTTTTTTTCCTGTTTTTTTGTCCCTAGGGTATGCAAAATTCCGTTTTTTTGTCCTTCCGTCCATCCTCCGTTTCTTTTTAGCCGTTAAGCCCCTCACGTGCTGAAAACGTGAGGGTATTTTGGTCATTTTTCAAGAATTGATTGTACAGTATGCTTTAGAAGTTGTACTTTTATGTTCATCTCCTTCTCTCCACCATCCTCGTCAAGAACACCCCAAATTCAAAATCAAAAACTCAAATTCAACAGCCTAAATAAACACCTTAACTAAAATGTGGTGTAAAAACTTAAAAAGAAAAAAGAAGAAATCTTCAACAAACAAGAACATGAAGAACACATCTATCAAAAAACCCATATATCACCACCACCAGATATATCAAAAACCCCATATATCAAAAACAGAAATCACCACCAGCAGATGCATCACCGTCGCCACCATCACCTGATACATCACCGCCGCCACCACCACCAGATGCATCACCGCCATCACCACCACCAGCAGTACCCGATTCTCCTCCATTGCTGCAACCACTGAATCGTTTTCATCTGATTTCCATATCACACCATAAGTACCCAATCGCCACCGCCATTTGTGTAATTTCCACCACCGGCCGCCGCCTTCTTCATCTCCTCTGTCGCAAAATGCAAACCTCCGGTACATATCTAGGGTTACAAAAACGAACTCCAGTGAGTATTTCTTCAAAGACAAAGGGTTTGGTGGTAGCTGTGCTTTCTCCACCTCCATAACCCGATTAGGGCTTTCAGGTGGCGTACGGTGGCGGCTGGCGGGTTTGGTGGCATACGGTGGTGGGAGAGACAAAGAAAGAGAGTAGAGAAAGAGGCTGTCGGAGTGGTGGTGAAGGTGCTGGAGAAAGAGAGTAGAGAAAGAGGTTGTCAAGGTGCAGAGTCAAAAGATATGGAGTTAAGAGAGAGAGAGAGTGAGAGTTGAGATTGGTTGTACATTGTGCAATTTTATTTGTACAGCATTATGTTTGTAACTTATGTATGAATTGTTGTACATTAATGATAAAATGACAAAACTACCCTCACGTTTTCAGCACGTGAGGGATTTAACGGCTGAATTCAAACGGCAGGTGGACGGAAGGACAAAAAAACGGAATTTTGCATACCTCGGGGACAAAAAACCAGAAAAAAAAGTACAGGGACAAAAACGCAGAATCGAGCAAACCACAAGGACAAAAACTGTAATTTACTCTAGATTTTGTTATGTTTATAGGTAAATGTTCAAGGTAATTCAAGAATTTTAACTACTCCCAAGGCATAATTAATAGTCATTAAATCAAGAAAAAAGTCAAAGGTCAAGACAAGATTGAAACCATACAAGCACATGTGCTTCAATACATCAATACCCCACCCACCTCCGGCGGCCGGACACGGCGGCGGTCGGCGGCGGCGGACGGCGGCCGGAGGTGGCCACCGGTGGTGGTGGTCGTGACTGGAAGCACATGTGTTTCACCTTTTGAAACACATGTGTTTTGAAAATAAAGAAGTGTATATATACAACCAAGCACATGTGTTTCATGACTTGAAACACATGTGTTTCGTTACCAGAAGCACATGTGTTTCACTAATAACAGTTGTTTTGAAAAATAAATGAATGTATATGTACAACCAAGCACAAGTGTTTCAAGTAATAAAGCACATGTGTTTCATAACGTCAAGCACATGTGCTTCGTGATTCAAACACAAATAACTTGCTTGTAAGTTACATGTGTTCAGGAACAAAAACACATGTGCTTGGCTTTATGAAGCACATGTGCTTCATAATGATATGTTCGTCACTTGTTTTGATTTTTTTTTTCTGTTAGTGAAGCACATGTGTTTCATAACGTCAAGCACATGTGCTTCGTGATTCAAACACAATGACTTGCTTGTACGTTACATGTGTTCAGGAACAAAAACACATGTGTTTGGCTTTATGAAGCACATGTGCTTCATAATGATATGTTCGTCACTTGTTTTGATTTTTTTTCTTGTTAGTGAAGCACATGTGTTTCATAACGTCAAGCACACGTGCTTCGTGATTCAAACACAAATGACTTGCTTGTAAGTTACATGCGTTCAGGAACAAAAACACATGTGCTTCGTGACGTCAAGCACATGTTATTAGTGACTTGAAGCACATGTGTTTCGTGACCTGAAGCACATGTGTTTCGAAGTAATATGCTGTGTTTTAGTGAAACACATGTGTTTTTCAATACATCAATACCACCACCACCTCCATTACCACCAGCACCTTCATTGTCTGCCACCACCACCGCCGCCGGCCGCCAGCCGCCGCCGCCGGCCACCGGCGGCAGACAAATGCGATCGACGGTGGCCGGCGGCGGCCGGCGGTGGCCGGAGGCGGCGACCGGCAGTGGCTGTAGGTGGGGAATTTGATGTTGAAAATCTTAATCCAATAGCTAGGATTTATCCCTTAGAAATATGCAAAACCTTTGGATTTACTAGAATACACCTCTATGTTTATAACAAAAACATATTTAACAAACTTAAAAATATATATCATATATCAAATTCAATTTTTTTAATGACTCGGAGCTAAGTGGAGCTAGACAAGTCATCTAGAATAGGTGGCCAAAAGAGTAGTAGCTTACAAAATTCAACTATAATGTATAAATATAAAATATTGTGATTTATTTTAAAAAGAAAACTAAATTATTAATTAGTAACATGTTAGTGATTATACAATAAAATGGTTGTTGATCAAGTTTTGTTATATGATATTATTAAGTTTTTCTCTAATAAAAAATGTTTATTATATGGAAAACTTTCTATAAAGAAGATACTTCCTCCGTTTCAAAATAAGTGATACACTTTTCATTTTTGGGTGTTTCAAAATAAGTGATACACTTTAAAACTTTACTTATTTGGTAAAATATAGTGGGACTCATACCCACTAACTATCTACTTTAATAAAGTGAAATGAGTCATTTACTCTTACTTTTACTTTTAAACATTATTAAACTCGCTTTAATCATAATATGTGGGACTCATCACTCACTAACTATCCAATTTAATCTAATTTAACATCTATTACAATCTTTTGCCTCAAAGAACATGAAAGCTAATTTGTATCACTTATTTTGAAACAGAGTAAGTATATATTTTGGTCTCGGAGAAAATATTTTTAATAGTATAGATATTTTTGGAGTTCGTGCTAAAATAATAAAAAAATCGAAAAGTCTCTTTGGTTGTCTAACTTTATATCAATATTTAGCTTTAGTGGTTTGTTCAAGGAGGTCCAACAAAATAATAAAGTCCCAAGGGATAATTATTGGCCATTGGATCATCAAGATCAATGGTCCAGATTATATCACAAATTTAAATGATTTTTTGGGTGGAGGGGTATAATGGGCATTTTACCCATGACTTAAAAGCAAAACTTCTTCTTCACTCTTCAGTCTTCCCCCTCTCTC